>CM077506.1:9449145-10049145 GCA_039654745.1 Houttuynia cordata
CAACATCAGACGAACTAGCAGTCTTATCAGATTCAGAAGATACAGTTTTTCCCACATGAACATCAGAAATAACATAGAATATGTTCAATTGAGTCAACCAAAATTTCATCTTTGTTTACCATCGCATGAAATTCTTGCCATCAAATTTCTCAGGCTTCAATGATTTGTCAACACCCATAATTGCAGTAGTATTCAATCAACAAGAACAAAGAATATCTGTTTCAAGATTGTTGGGATTGTCATATATAAGAGGGCTAAAATACTACTAAATTATTCACATAAATTGACAAATATACACAAGAAATACTAGAATGAGTATAAGAATTAGAACCAGGTTCGAGGCACGCTATGCGTTGTCCTTGAAACAGATACGCCGCCCTCCGTGCACAGGCGAATAATTGCGTTCCGTTCCCGAGATACAACGAACCACACCGTCAGTTTAAATGTGCACTTCAAATCAAACTGACTGGATCTCAATCAGCGAAGATTCTATTGCTCAATGATGGACCAAGAATCAAGAGAGAAGAAGAATGAATTATTTTGTTGTTTCTGTAACCCTTCTCTGCAGAAAATCGTTCTATATATAAAGAAGAACGCTGTTGGGCCTTTTCTAGAAGAAGAGACGCACTTTTCCGCAGAGAAAACGGCCATTTACTTGCTGTAACCGCTTAGCCGATCGATCGTTTTATAAGCCGATCGATCGCTTTGCGATCGATCGCCTTATTTACACTGAAATTACGATCGATCGTTTTATCGCGGTACACAAATCCTAAAATTCCAGTAACTACGATCGATCGTTTTCAAACGATCGATCGGGCCAATGCGGAAACAAAATTTCAGAAAATCACAGTAACTACGAACGATCGGTTTATCACGGTCGATCGTTACACGATCGATCGCGTTATTTCGCCGATCGATCGCAGCATTTTTTTAATTAAATTGTTTAATTTCAAGTCAAATTTCAACAGCAGAAGCAAGTTTTCTCCGTGGATTTCTTTGTTGAGGACAGGTCTCACTATTGTGTCCCTGTTACCCAACGGAACCCGGTAGGTGTATTTGTCGACGAAGAGGTGAAACTTGAATAAGACAGATATTCAAAGATCTGGGCATGAGGTATGTAAGCGATGCTTACAACTATGATGAGAAAGATAACCCATTTAAAAAACCTCATGACCTTCCCATAGAGGGTACTGCTTTCTCTGATGTTCAGAGGTAAAAACATTTATAGCAGGGTCCAATGGCTTGTGACAAAAATGAAAGAAGATTCAAGCCTCTTGGCCGGCAGCATGAGCACAATGTTCATTGTTGGCGGAATTCAGCATCACACCCTTCTTTTTATCTACCCACTCCACAAAGCTACGTCATGTCTCTCAATAGTTCTTTAACAGTTAGGACGTGACTCAATAAAAAAAATGGTTTAAATGTACACTTTTAATAGTTATTTTTCTTGTTAGTGTGAAAATGTCTTTTTGTATTATGGTCTTCTAAATCTTGTCGGGTACATCCTAAACAATGGTTGCTTGCATAATCTTCCAATACTCTCCTCTGCAGTTCTGATTTCTCCTCCCATGTTTTTTCCTCCAACGCGAGGTCCACAGGGGACGGGAACACTCCATAGTAGCTCATGGTTCGATTCACCTTGGTTCTTTCTCATTTGAATGGCATCTTGGTCGAGCACTTGGCCTTATTCCATTCGATTTTTATTCCACCTGCTGCCAGAAAGGTCCTGTACTCCCTTTTAATAATTGAGGTTGCTGGGTGGTGCTTACAGGCTAATTGTAGTAAAAGGCATTTCATGTCAATGGTGGTAAGGGTTCTAGGAAATCTTATTGAAGTGGATGTCTAGACAACACGCTTTTGACTCTAGATGATGCATGGTCACCTCGAGGGTGCTTGCAGGCTGATTGTAATAAACTCCCCATCGTTTGACTCTAAATGATCTTAGTAATTTAGATTGTTGTGTGGTGCTTGGAGGCTGATTGTAGTAAGGATGGGGAGTTCACCGCCCCCTGTTTAGCCACCTACATTATCAATACACAGAGGTGGATATCCTTCGTCTGCAAATACATGGACGGTGGACATCCGTCGGCCGCCGTATACTGGAGCTGGCTGGCTAAGTGGGGTGGCAAACTACTCGTCCTCATAGTAAAAAGGCCTTCTATGGGTGCGTTTGTTTATTGATTATCTGAAAAAAATTAGGCTGATTCGGTCTGATTCTTCTAATTGGTGTTTGTTTACTGATTTTACTGATGGAAGCTGCCGATGGTGATAGGTGAAAAAAATCATCTATTTTCACCTATCGGCTGATAGTGTGTTTAGTTACTGATTTGCTCAATTTTCACTCCTGACAGTGAAAACTAAAAAAAATCATCAAATCACCCATAAAAGAGGTGATTTTACTGATTCTTATTCGAATGAACATCAGCCTGAAATTTTTTTCCTCGTCACCTCCACCATCGCCACCGCCCACGGCCGACACTACCCACCACCACCACCACCGCCTACCGCCGCCGCCACCCACCGCCTACTGCTGCTAGCACCACCCGCCGGCCACCGTCGCCGTCGCTACCAACCATCCACCACCATTGCTGGCCACCTCCCATTGCTGTCGGCACTGCCATCGCCGGCCATCGCTGACGCCACCACCCACCACCATCACCGCCGCCGCTGACTAGCACTGCCGCCGTCGCCGACCACCACCCACCAGCACCATTGTCGCCGTCGTCGGCACCACCCACCACCAACGCCGCCGCCCGCCATCCAAAATATATATTTTTCACCGACTTTACCAAACACAAATCACACCTGATTTTTTTTTAGGTTCCCAAACGCAAGTCACCAATCAAGAGTTAGGCTGATGGTGAAAGACTGAAAATATGATTAATTTTAGATTCCCAAACAGGTCTTCTACAATCAGAAAAATCACCTTGATTATTTTCAACCTGATTTTTTTTTTACTTTTTACTATCAATTTCCAAACACACCCTATGTCAATGGTGGCAAAGGGTTCTAGATGATGTTAGCCTTGACTACTCTAGATGATGCATCGACGAGTCATGAGTCTAACTTGTATGTTTCCTACAAGAAGAGGATAGTTTCTTTGTACTTCTTCTAGGAATGAGAGATCTCCTGTGTCAGACACCATTTTCCAATATGTAGGAGTGTAACGTAGATCCAAATTTTTTACTCAGGTCTATTTGATTGGTCTGAATATGAATTTGAAAAGTTTACTGAGAATTCTGAAAAGTCATATATCTGAAATTCTCTAAACTAAATTTGAATATCAAAAATCAGATTCAGATAAAACAAATAGAACTTCATGAACCCTGAAATAAAAAAAATAAAGATCCAGCAAACAAATAATAACAACTAATATTACAAATAACCCATTCTCTCTGTCCGTAATTAGCAATAACAACTGGTTTTTGAACCAAAGCAGTCATTTTGGAACTTAAAATGCCACTACTAATTCCGGACAAAGGAGCAACATCTCAAAGTTATAATGGTTCAGATCTAAAATTTTACGCTTGAATGTCCAAATTGATAGAGAAATGCATATGGAGAGGGAAAATTAAAAGACATAAACCTCAATCCCAACTCAATGGTATGTACTCGTGAATGTTGTATTCGGTCTTCCAAAAAGATCACCTTCGTCACTGCCCAGAATGAGACGAGAATGGCAAAGAACACAACTCCCCTTTGCACCGCCGCGCTCCTCACCTTCAACAGAAAATGTGTGACGACCCCCAACAGCACACCAAGCACCGTGTAGAGGAACCCAACCGCAACCCCCTTCAGCACTAAATTGCATCCCAGATCCCTGGTAGAAGAAGATCAACTTTGATGGATCATTCCGATCATTGAGAAACAAGGGCATCTTCCTGATTATGTTGTACATGGTCCCAGCGATACTGAAGAAGTAGACAAAGATGCCACCAAACATCCAGACTCTGCTGTCGTGGAGAGACAATCTGGCTCGTGGCGACGAGGCCGAACTCGGCACGGAGCTCGGCGAGGTGGAGGTCGGTCTTGCCGCGGAGCTGGTCGGCATCGAAGAAGATGAGGAAAGAGTAAGAGCGAGGTTGGGGGGTGAGGAAGCGGTGGAGAGGGCGGTCGTCGAGGTGGATGACTCCGGAGGGGGACTGGGACTGGGACTGGAGGCGGAGGAGGTCGGCTACCAGGTCGGCGTCGGACTCAGTGGAGAGGTTGGTAGGGAGAAGGAGGAGGGTCGGAGATTGCCATGGCCTGGTCGACGAGATAGGTAAGAGGATTGGGAGGTCTGCGATCGGGGTTGTTTTCACACCCATTTTGCCATCTGACCTTTTTTAGCCCATTTTGTAAACCCTCTAAAATCAGCACTGCATGAAACAAATGCGCTGATAAATGGACCCTCAGTATTTAAGCACAACTAGTACGAGGTTTCCTGTTCTCATGCGTCAAACGGACGTGTTAAGTTTGTTGGAACAGAAAAGCTTGCCTCCATTAGTATTGAGAACTAATGCATGCCATGAGCTAACTTAATAGAGCTTTGTTTACATCTATGTGATATTTGCACTCTCTACTAACTTGTGCCCTTAGACCATCTCTAATTGAGTATGTAAAAATAATGAGTGTCGCATGTTGAAGTGGTCAAATTGGCATAAACTCTAATCTAGAATGAGTAAACTCTGATGTAGGTTTTACAAATCCACTTTTTTTATTACTCCCTCGGTTCAAAATGACCGATGTCCATTAGAAAACCAAAATAAACTAATAGCCATTACTTATGCAAAGTAAAAGCAAAAAGTAAGAAAAGAAATTACTTAAGGCATTGGTAATTAGCACGAGGAAAGAATCTGCCTTTTCCATGTTAGAAGAGAAATTCAACTTTTAAAAAAATAGACCCATTAAATAGAGCACTTAATGCTTTGAGCATCTCCAACATGATACTTCAAAAAGACCCATTGATGATGCTGATATGGCGTATTTAACAGAAACTCATGCATATGTGAAATTTTGAAGAGTAGTGCTACTCCTCCCACTTTTTTGTCACAGCAAACCTCACGTGCTAGTGTGGTGAAAGGAAATGAAATATGGGGTCACAACATTTCCATGAGGGGCATGTGAGGTAGCCGTGAAAATAAAGCAGGAGACGAAGAAGAAGCATTTTTCTTTGAAGTGTGACTATAGTTGAGCATGCCACTTCAACCTTTTTTTGTTAATATTTTCATCAATTAAAATAGAATCATTCTATTTAACAAGGAGTGTAGGTGAGTGAAATCATACAAAAATGATTGACAATTTTTCATATGCCATTTAGGGGCCGTTTGGGGTGTGAACGTTCAGCACCATCCATTTGAAAAAAATAGATTTTTTCTTTTGTCATGTGAGGCCTGCTGTTGTTAAGTTTTTCTCTCATATAGAGAGGCCCACTATTTATTTATGTTAGGGTTAAGTATAATTAATTAAAGTAACAAGGGCTTATTTATAAAAAAATAATTCCTCTTAAAAGTATATATGTTCTTTTAAGAATAGAGAAAAAAACTACAATTGTGAAGGAGCTTTGTAGATAAAAAAATAATTTTTTTTGAGGAAGAACGAGAAAGAAATGAAAAAAAATTTCAAGTGTAAGACTTGAAGAGGAAACAAATCATACGTAGTTTTTTAGTAATCATCTTATTTTTATTTTTTATGTATTCTATCTTACGGTGAGATGTAAAATTAATAGGAGTAGATTTGGTCAACAGATGTCGTAAAGAGGTGGACTCACTCACATTATTCGTGTCGAGAAGTTTGAATATGAGTATGTTTCTTGGTTATCAATTGACGGAAAATGTGTAGTTTTCCATCAAAGAAAACTAGTGTCCATCAGCCGTGGCCGCCGCGTCTTCCTTCTCCCGCTCTCATCTCCTCCCCGCCGTCCACTGCAGCTGCCGCTGACAGCCATTATGTGGTTGGCGTTCACCAAAACACACCTTGTTTGACGATTCTTCCAGGTTTGATTCCTACATCCCTGCTTGAGTGTCCAGTGCTTCTTTGAAACATCAAAGTTAGGGCTTAATGAAATGGGTTTTGATGTCAATGTGGATTGCTTTGAGCTATCAGCAGCTTGTTTACAGATTTTCTTGATCAATTGGTTTTGAGCTACATCAATCTTTTATTTCAATTGGCCGGTTTAGTTACTTGGACTAATTTTCATTGAAACAATGAAGTATTTAATGCTGTTCATTTTAGGGACTGTGAGCTTCTGCTGATCCCAATTCCTAATCTGTGATTTCTGCAGCTTAATTTGAGCTGTTGATTATCCTTTTTGGGCTGCCTTGTGAAAACATTGTCTACTTTTAGTTATAAAAAATATCATTGTCTATTTTTAATGTTAATTGTCTCACAACTCTTATTTGATATTCTACCTTTTGTTTTGAGTCCTCAGTCTTTATTTTTGGTCAAATTGAAATACCAAGAAGGGAAAAATGGTCTCCAACCTTTCCATACATGGTCACAACTATATGAATTTCGCTTCAAAAATAAGATGAATGTAGTGTTGGTCACTTTATGAAGCCTTCTGCTGCGTCTTGTAAGATTTTATTTCTGATGCCTTGTAGAGTTGGAATTGATATGCAGAATTCTGCATATTAGTTGCAAAATCGTCGTTCTCTCATTTTTTTCATTATCACTTTACTTACTGCCTTCAGCGAGGATCACACCTATCAGGAACTCAAACAATGATCACATTTCATACTTCTATATCCGTCAATATTTGGAAGAAAGTGTTATTGAAGACATAACAGTTGAGACACATTTTGGCAAATCCTACACTGTTATTTACCTAGGACCAGACAGAACTGATGATGCAATTGAAACTGAAATGGCCAGAGGAGCTTCACGATTTGCAATTTGTGAGGATGGGCTGGAAATTCTATAATCTAAGTTGGATTCTCACCTTCACAACCGTTGTCATGGAAGGCCTTTTACGCCTATCCCCTTGCAAACACCTTACTGCAATCTTTATCATCTTTGTAGCTTCTTTCTGGTGCCTGTCTATATCATTGCATTGTTTGTCCACTATGTCAAAAAGTCGATCCTCTTCTGCAATCCCCTTTAAAAGACTAAGCAAATGGACATTATCCTCCGGCTGGGAATAGTCTAAATTTTATCTTCCACAATCACTTTCCTTGACCACAACACCAAAGCTATAGACATCAGCTTTCTCTGTTATTTTTTAATTCAACCACTCTGGAGGCAAGTACCCTAAGATTCCCCTTAGCTTAGTTAAAACAGGGTCTTGATCTCTTCCCATCACTATAGAGGATCCAAAGTCAGAAACCTTGCGTTGAACTTGTCGTCCAAGAGGATATTTTAGGGTTTAATGTCTAAATGGACTATTTTTTATGAGCATTCGTCATGGAGATATGAAAGGCCCTTTGCCATGTTTAGGATTATTCTTTGCCTGGTTTCCAAGTCAAGAACTGGATTTTGGTTTTCATGAAAGATCCATTTATCTAATGATCCATTGATCGATCATGTATTCATAAACCAAAAGGCAATGGGATTTCTCCAAACAAAAGCCAACCAGTCTAACCAGATTAATATGGTGAATCCTCCCTATGGTAGCAACCTCTGCTAAAAATTCTTTTCCCCCATGCCCAACTCCGTCTAACCATTTCACAGCAACTTTTGTGCCATTATGCAGGATTCCTGTAAACACAGACCCAAATCCTCCTCCAATTTTTGTGGTGAAATTGTTTATTACAATCTCCAAGTCCTTGAAGGAAAATCTCACAGGTAAGGCTCCTACTTGATTGGTATGATCTTCTTCCTCCATACTCTCCTTGTCTCTACCAATAACTCTCCATAAGAAGCTGAGTAATATACTCATGGCAAATAGGGCTCAATACTTATTGCGGGCACACGCGCACACACACACACACACACACACACACACACACACACACACACACACACACACACACACACTTTATTTGCATAATGCTGGAATTGCATATTAAGAAATAACATCAGTGTGCTCTGGCTCTTCATTAGGACAGTTTTCATTTAGCAGGTACTGCTTTTGGTTTTTCTTTTTTCATTCGATGATACTGCTATTTATTTATGTATTCTCTTGCTTTGATTGCCAAATAAATCTGTTTTTCTCATAGTAATTCTACAATAACTGCTTCCTACTTTTCTGTAACACCAATTCAGGGAAGTAGACACAACTTTGAATTTACCATTGCAGGATTTAACATGGCTGTCTCCTGGATATTTATCAATTTAGGGGGTTGAAACTAAGGCTTCTCCATTGAATTGGACTTACATAAATTAAGCTAGACAAGAAGGATGACATTATGGCAAGATTCACTGTGCACATAGCAATCTCAAAGTTTTTGAGGCTGTGATATATTTACGAGTGGGGAGTTTCAGGCACCAATTCAGGAAAGCTGAACAGAACTTTGGTGTAGTCTAGAAACAGTCATGGCACTTCAAGCACCATTTTTTATTCATTAGTAAAAAAAGAAAGCAAAGGAAAGACACTAATAGGTACTACCAAAAAATATAGGGTCCCTTCATTGTTTCTAGGCCATGTTGTGTGCCATTTTGAGGCAGCCATCAATATATAATAAGGAATCATAATTATGACTTTATTGGTCTTACCAATATGTCTGAAGCTTCAGATTATGCTAGATTGACCACATAAAGATTGCAATACCTTATTTAATCAGTTCACTTACCAACTTTGTGTGCGACAATATACCTTTATTGTGAAATCTGATGGATATACAAACATATAAGCAATGAGTGGGAGGATGAGCTACATCAAAGGTGATAAAAGTATTCACAACTACTACATGCCACCCATGGCTCATGTTTAATGCATATGCTCTAAAGCGTGCAAGGCTTAAACATGTAAATAGAACATGTAACTTCTTTACTTACATACCACATGAACAATGTTAGATATTTGTTATGTTGTTTCTGAAGTAAATAGAGATAACTCCCACTGGAGGGAGAGCCAGAAGCTTGAAATATTTAATCTTAGACATCACATCCAATCTCATTATAGTGCTTTCCTAATGATGATTTCAGATTGTTGGAGACATTACTAAGGAGAGCACACCTGGCTCTTTCAGAGGGGTGAAGAAAGTTGTCAATGCGGTTTATGTCATTGTTGGTTCCAACGAAGGATACACTCCTGCAGGAAAAATACCGTCAAGTATGATTCTCTAATTCTTACATAAATAATAGTATCTATCAATCTTTTAAATTCTTTCAGATGATGAGATAAATTTTTGTTGACACTCTATTTCCATGCTTGAAAAACATCATGTATCATACAATTAGAGTAGAAAAGGAAATCTTAAGCATAGGTCAAGCTGCTTTTAAATCATCTTTATGTTAGCATTGATGAAGCTTTTCTTTTCTTTTTGTCCTTGCTAATTACAACTAAGATCAGAATCCGGAACAGTTTCTTGGCATAAATTAGAAGAGAACTTCTGACACCACTCGGGGAACTTTTTCTGATAAGATTATAACTGCTTATAGGATTTTTTGTTGACATTGTACCTTTTCGTGAGGAAAAAAATGATGATTGTAAATTTTTTATTGTATTTTATGTTGACCACTTATAATCCATGAGTGAAACATATTTCTTGCCTTCATGTTTAGGTAAATTTTTCAAAAAATTAGTTTGGGCTGCATTATGCAGTCATGGGAGGGGTCAGTGAGAGTATGTTCCAGATTGATCTAAGCGGAGATGAAAATGGAGGTCCTGTTGGTCTCTTCAAAGGTATTTGGTCTCTGCAACTTTGCTCTGTATAGCTCCTTTGATCTGTTTTAAAACACAAAAATACAGGTATACAGAGACATCTCATGAGCAAAAATTGACTATGTATAAATGTGTCTTTTTGTATTTTCTTTCTGTGTGATGCCTTTTCCTAATTTTCCTCAAGGTACTGTTTCTACTTCAAACAGGGGTTTACTAGCATCAGAAATAAGGTGAAAACTAATTAATCAATGTATTTGAATATTTCTTAATTATTCACGAAGCTGTTGTTTTCATCTCGGTTATCAAATCTCTGCTAAATATGCAAATCTATTATTTGTTTCCATACCTAAACAGAAATCTTCTGTATAATGGGGTTTACGTAGGTATGTGCCAGGATTTTTCTGAACCTATGGATCTTTCGGCTTATGATGGTGTGGCATTCTGGATCAAAGGAGATGGTCGGCATTACGAACTTATCATCAGGACTAGTTCTGATTGGGATACTATAGGGTATACTGCAAGCTTTGACACTGAGAAAGGGAGATGGCAGACCGTGAGTGTGCTCATAATACTTCTCAGTTAATCTGTTTCAGTCTTTCAAAACCTATTTTATATTAGGGTATGTTAATATCATTTTCATGTATATCTTCCATTTTAATCTGTGAGGCCCATATTCCGTACTCAAATCGTACTTGATGCTTGATCCAAGCAAAATTTTATCATTTCAGGTGTGATTTCTTCATTGACATTTCCTTAATCGTTCATATACTGAATGTGCCTATGCTGAATGCGGCAGCCATAGGATTTTCAGCTCATGTTCAGAAAGTTTGAATATGATGGGAAGCTTAACCCTACATTTGTTGAAGGTGCATTTGAGCTTCCATTGTCTACAATTAATGCATATATAAAAGAGCTAGTAACTCCCAGGTATTATTCCTTTTTTCTTCTTCTTTGAAAAATGTCAAAATTATATATGGAGTAACATTCAAACTTTAGCTGATATTAGTGGTGCGTTTGGTTACTGATTTTGTGAAACAAATCAGTAACTTTCAGCCTGTTTGGATTGAAAGGTGTTTGGTTACTGATTTTCCTTATAGTAGTTGCTGATGGTGATAGGTGAAAAAAATCACCTATTTTCACCTTGTTAGTGCGTTTGGTTACTAATTTGGGCAATTTTCACTCCTGACGGTGAAAACTGAAAAAAATCAGCAAATCACTCCTGAAAGAGGCGAAAATGCTGATTTTTATTCGAATGACCTTCAGCCTGAAAATTTTTTCCTCGTCACTTCCACCACCGCCACCGTCCATAGCCGGCACCACCCACTACCCACCACCACCGCCACTGCCATCGCCCACGGCGGCACCACCCACCACCACCACCGCCCACCGCCCAACAGCCACCTACCACCACCACCGCCCACCGCCAACCGCCGGCACCACCCACCACCAATGCCGTAGGCCACCGCCGCCGCCCACAGTAGCCGCCACTATCAAAAACAAAAAATTTTGACCGACTTGCCGAACACAAATCACACCTGATTTTTTTTTAAGTTCCAAACGCAAGTCACCGATCAAGAGTCAGGCTGATGGTGAAAGACTGAAAATATGATTAATTTCAGGTTCCTAGACGGGTTTTCTACAACCAGAAAAATCACATATAAATTACCTTGATTATTTTCAGCCCGACAATTTTTTTTCACCTTTCACTATCAGTATCCAAACTCCCCCTACAATGCCACATTGAACATGAGGTCTTCAATTGAGTTATATAAGCGATGAAAAATTAGATAGTGAGGCAGTGGTAAGTGTTCAATGTACTCTGGATGATGGAAGGTGTGAGTAGTCTTTCTGAGTCTCCCTTCAAATGTGGTGTATAATTGGTCAAACCTCGTCATGGGTGATTTGTGAAGGTACCTAAAGTTATTTCCAACTTTGAGTGTGCCAAAAAGAACCATTCAAAGCCTATCTTTTTGAGTTTTTGAACTTTGAGGGTGAGTGCGAAGGAAAGCCAACGAGCTCCCCCAAACACCCCACATATGCAACATTCTTAGCTGTAATCAACTCTACATTGACAGTGTCTTTCAGGTTTGTCCATGTGGGATCTGCTGGAGTTACCCAACCGGATCAACCTGGACTTGATATTAGTAAACAACCTCCTGCTGTTGGTCTGAATAAGGAGGTTGGATATATTCTCACTTAGAAAATAAAGTTCCCTAAAATTTTCAACAATCAAAACAATTTTACAATCTTGTTGGAAACATTTCATCATAATAAATCTGATTAATACAAAATGACTCAGGATATAATGTTACATGAAAAAACTAAATATCTTGCTGATAATTAAATGTCACATGCAGGGAGAGGATTTAATATGGGAAAGTGGTGTTCTATATACAATAGTAAGGCCTTGTGCACTGACAGGAGAGCCTGCCGGGTGGATCTCATTTTTGACCAGGGAGACAATACCACGGTGCATCTCTTTTTCACTTCTTTGGTAGTTATAAGTTACATAAATTTGCTTCATAAACGCTATACTTTACGTCATTAATCAGAAATTCGTAATATTCTGCAACATGTACAGGGAAGATATCAAGGGAAGAGATTGCTCGAATATGTATTGCCGCTCTTGACAGCCCATTTGCAGGTGACAAATATGAGGTAAATTATTTAGGATTTTGCTCTTGTATTGTTATGTGGTGTGAGCTTCTTTCACTGCCACCAATGGATACAGTTTATATACGGTCAAACTTTGTAGGTCATGTTTTCAAACTACTATTTTATCTTGAATCCTTGAGTAACAGACTACTAATTATTCATGGTGTATAAAAATGCATAAAAATGTCAACTTGTTGACCTCTCGGAACTAGTTTTATATTATAATATCCTTTTATTTCTGTACATCACCATCTCTATCATTTGATTATACATAGTGACAGTAGTTTCTTGCTCTAAAGCTTGATTAGAAAGGTTAAATTATTAACTCATTTGGCAGGTTAAAAGTGTTGTTCCTTATAGTGAATCATTCACCGTGGACCCTGAAAATCCTCCTCCCGAGAAGGATGTTTACTTCAAAACATTGAAGGAGGGCATTACCGGAAAGGAAGTCCTGGAGCAAAGCCCTGTACCTGTTTGAGCCTATCCTCAATCAAATTTCCATGTTTGTTAACTTAGTGATGTCCAAATGCATATTTCATTAAACCATAAATTAGTACATTGTAAAAAGATGTTCATGTACTGCAACTACTACACATGATGGCTTTTTCTGGAACAGATGCACTTGATAGCTTTGAATATTTTGATTTTGTACTGAGAAAAGTAATGTGGCCACAAAGTTGTATATTTTATTATTCCAAACTTCTTTACTTGCATTGTATAAAAAAAACACCTTACTTGCATAATGCTGGAATTGCATATTAAGACAGCATTAGTGTGCTCTGGCTCTTCATTTGGACAGTCTACATTTTGCAGATACTGCTTTTGGTTTTTTCCATTTTTTTTTTCATTCGATGATACTGTTATTTATTTATGTATTATCATGCTTTGATTGCCATGCAAATCTGTTTCTGTCATTATAATTCTACAATAACTGCTACCTACTTTTCTATAACACTAATTCAGGAAAGGTAGACGCAACTTTGGATTTACCATGGCAGGATTTTAGCATGGTTATCTCCTGGACATTTATCAATTCAGGGGGTTGAAACTAAGGTTCCTCCATTGAATTGGCCTTACATAAATTAAGCTAGGCAAGAAGGCTGGCGGCAAGATTCACTCTGCACATAGAATCTCAAACTGTTTGAGGCTGTGATGTATCTACGAGTGGGGAGTTTCAGGCGCCAATTAAGGAAAGCTAGACACAACTTTGGTGTAGTCTAGAAAGAGTCATGGCACTTCAAGCACCATTTTTATTCTTTAGTAAAAGCAAGCAAGCAAAGAAAGACATTAATAAGTACTACCAAAAAATATAGGGTCCCTTCATTGTTACTAGGGCCATGTTGTGTGCCATTTTGAGGCAGCCATCAATATATCACAGCCTCAATAACTTCAGCAATTGTGACTTTATTGCTCTTACCAATATGCTTGAAGCTTCAGATTATGCTAGGTTGACAACATAAATATTGCAAATACCTTATTTGATCACTTCACTTACCAACAGTGTGTGCGACAATATACATTTATTGTGACATCTTATGGATATACAAACATGTAAGCAATGAGTGGGAGGATGAGCTACTACATGCCACACATGGCTCATGTTTAATGCACATGCTCTAAAGCAAAGCTCAAACATGTAAAGCCAAGGACCTCTCCGGTTTTCGAGTAGGGGACTAGTCCTGTGGGAGATGTAGTAATCATCTAGTGAAGCTACACCAACCGTTGATCATTGAGCACCAGGAATCGAGCGATTCGCGTTGAGCAAACAGCCAGTGAAGCTTCACCACCAGCTAATTACAACTCGTCCAATGGAGAGTAATAGCCTTTGTGTTTATCATCTTTCATGAAGTTTTGGCTAATGTTTTTTTTTCTTTTTGCTAAATAGTTGTGGTTAATGCTGATGAAGGGAACTTTGCTAAATAGCTTTTCAGCAAGAGTAGGGCTAGCCTATGCCGCAGGCAGCCATCAGATCAGTGAGCTCCATGCAGGCTAACTTTTTTCCTTTCAGTAATACTTGGTACATATTCAGCAAAAAAAAGCAATACTTGGTGCCATGGTTGTTCAGAGTGGGACCCATCCACGTGTCAGGGTCTCACCAAAAGTTCACTTTTTCTTAATACAACAAAAAATCTAGAAGAAATTTCATAGTCTAGACTCTAGAAGGCCAAAAGTTTATTTCTTATCCTCATTGTTTGACTAAAATACCCTTTACAAAAACAAAAAAGGCATCCACAACCCTGCTACCAACCGTCAGTTCAGCTCATGTCTTCTTCCCACCTTCCGGCTGTTGGTCATTCTTGCCGAACCGCAATGTAGAAAGCCGTCGGAGCCGGGCAAGAAGCTGGGCCTTCCGTCTTTGGCGAAGAAGCAGCGTCTTCGTCGCCTTCCTCAGCTTCTCTAGCATTTCCTCGTCCGTGCAGATGCCACTCTCGGGAGAGCTAATGAATGCGCCACGGGGAATTGGCGGCGACCACAGCCCGCTCTGCTCATAGTCGAAGTCGAGCTCCGATGCATCGGAGAACTTACACAGTAGTCGGTCGGAGACCGGCTTTGAGACGAACTGAACCCTGCGCATGGCCATGGAATATGTGTGCAATGCTAGTTAGAGAGAGAGAGAGGGGGGGAGGGGGGAAGGGGAAAGTGAGGACTTGTAATGGAGGAGGGTCGGCAATCATGGAGAGGACGTGGGGAGCACGATGATTGAAGACACGGCGTTTATATAGGCACGTTGAAACTTGAACGTACTTTTGGTAAAATAAACGACGTGACGTTCTAACGGTGGGGAAGGTGGAGAGGCGGGGACGGTCGGACAAAATATCCGAATAGGATGGATTAGGTCCGGGGGTCGAAAACTAATTCGCAAATCATTGGATGTGGAGGCCCAAGCTCACATTGGCAATGCGATTTCATTATAACTTGACTTGTGCAGGTTAGTGATCAAATCTCTTAGCATAGAATGTAAATATAGTAGCCAAACTTTTTCACCTACATTGTCTTTTTTTTTTTAATTATTATTTTTGAAGAGGGAGGTATGAGTCCTTAGGACTTGACTAGAAGGGGCGGTAAAAGAGGGCAACCCACCTCTTAGAGCATTGTATCCCACCACCAATCCCCTCGGGCATAAACAAGGCACACCCATCATTCATGCTTGGTAAATTAGGCTAATTGAGTGATGTTTAAACTCCACACCTATGTTTCAAGAAGCATGCTGTGACCATCACACTATTACCTTGTTGCACCCCAAGTCTTTAGGAGGGAAAGGCAACTGGTGTCTTATAGCACAATATCCTACTGCTAATCCCATCAGGTTGACGGTGAGCCTTAAGTGAGGGGTTGTTTAGTCTTCTGCTCCTCGAGCTGTTAGGAAATAGAAATCTTTATTCATTTATTGTATATTCTAACATCTCCTCTCACATCCAAATGTCCTCAAAGCGTGGCACGTAGAACATAATGGGATATAAATGCCTCCAGTGAGCCTAGAACCCAGGACCTTTCATTGCCTAGAGCTCTGATACCATGTTAAATAACCGGTTTTCCCAAGCTTTTGGGAAACCGGTTATCTAACATGGTATCATAGCACCATATTATGTTCCACGTGCCTCACTTTGAGGATGCTTGCATATGAGGGGGGATGTATGTACAAGACTCATCGATTATGCATTCCAAGTGAATCAAGAATAATCTCGGGTGGGTGGCCGACGGAATGAGGTTTGAATTGAGGACCTCCACTTTGCGAAGCATGCAGTGGATATCACACCAACACCCTAAACATCGGTTCCACACCCAAGTTTCCTCACCAACACCTATACTTAGTAGCCTTGCTTTGAAGATGATCAGCACTTCCTATGGGCTATTCTCACTAATTTTGTTATTAGGTCAGTTGCCCTGCCTCTAGTCCGGTCCTAAGGACTTGGAACCCCTCATTATATATAAAAAAATGTTGAACATGAGTGAATATGTATGAGAAAAGCGAATAACACATTTTTTTCATCCAATAGATGTTTTAGTTTACATAGGTCGGCCATTCAACAAGCTCAAACCTATACATTAATACAAACTTTTTGAAGACTAGATGTTTTATAACAACACAAAGGCAGAACTACTAGCACCATGTCGAATGGCTAAGCTGTAGGGTAAGAAGCCTGCATGGCAATGCCACAAAGACCTTCTGAAGCTTCGACATCTCTTTGCATCCTTATGTACCCATCTTCTCCCCAGCTAGTTCCCCATGAATTCTTCACCAGCCAATACTTGGTCCCATCGTCAGCAGTTCCATAACCAACAGCGGTGACACCATGGTCCAAATCAGTTCCACAATCTCCTGTGAATATTCCACTGGAGTAGGATTGAAAGGCCGGGCCACTAGCATCGATCGCAACCGAAACAGGCTGGTTCGCAACAGCCTTCAACAATGCCTCCTCGCTATTAGTCGGCACATCTTCGTGGCCTGTGATCTTGGCTACGGCCTTTTTGGTTTTGCAGCTGCCATCAGTTCCCTCGTATGGATAGTTTGCTTCAGTGGTGAGACCCCCGTTGTCTTGGATGAAGTCAAATGCATCGTCCATGAGACCTCCCGCGCAGCCTTGATCTTCTCCCTGAGTATCACAGTCTACGAGCTCCTGCTCTGATAAGGAGATCAACTTTCCTGTCTTCAACTTGTTGACTCCTTCCATGGCTGCAACAGCTGAAAATGCCCAGCAACATCCTGATTGTGACATATTAATTAGATGATTTTAAGAGTGATGGTACAGGTTCAAATTTTATGCAACTAACAATTTATATTATGCAACATAAGCTTACCACACTGGCCTTGGTCCTTGACGGGGGTGACAGCTCCTTTCTTTCTCCAGTCCATGCTTGAGGCTGCAGTCACATTCTCATACATGAAAGACGTTGTCTTTCCTGCTTTGAGCTTAGAGGGATTTAACCCATAGCGTGTGGCCTTAAATTCCTCATTAGTAAGGTCCGAAAACTCATTAACCGCTAGCTTGTAGGGTTTTCCACTTGCCTTGTTGAATGATTCAATGAACTCAACATTGTTCTTGAATATTTCTAATCTTCTCTCCTTTTCATTATCATCCTCGTAAACTCGCCCATATTGAGACATCCACTCTTCATGCCTGACCACCATGGCTGTGTCATGTAGATTCCTGGCCACGACACAGGTGGCCAAGACTCCCATGATGAACAAAACCACAAAGGTGAATTGCTTGTCCAAAGCCATATGGATATTTGAATGCAGCTTTTGAAAGCTGAATGCTGGGAATTGAATTAGAATTGTACTGATGAAGGAACCATCTGATCACAAGTTTATATAGTCCTGAGATAGGAAGGAATTAAATTTTTTTTGGATTGGGGAAGGACCCAATTTTGAAGAAAGAAGGAAAGTGACCACCAGAATTCCGTGGAAAACAAGTTTGACAACCAAACAAAGCTTTAGATAGTTGAGCGCAGATTTTGGTGTACGTTGTTGCTCTTCCTGTGAACTTTAATTATTTCAGTGTACATTTGAGATTATCACAGTTTATCTATTAGCTCAGGTTGATTCACTGCTAGATGCCAAATTAACAGTATCCATAAAATGTGTACAGTAGAAAAATAAGTTGTTT
Organism: Houttuynia cordata; assembly: GCA_039654745.1. Lineage (NCBI taxonomy): Eukaryota > Viridiplantae > Streptophyta > Magnoliopsida > Piperales > Saururaceae > Houttuynia > Houttuynia cordata. The sequence goes on from CM077506.1 coordinate 9,467,152, forward strand.
AGATATGGTATCTACACTAACATATATGCTATTTAGCCAAAATTTTCTTTACTTTATTTGCTGCTCTGCAGCTAGATTCCAAACAATATCATAGAAGATGATTTGTTGCTAATTTAAGTGGCAACCAAGGAATTCCGTATCGGATATCGGTAAAATATCGGTCGATCAAAGAGACAAAATATAGGAGATATTGTGTAAAAAAAGATCGGTGGTCGAAAACTAGTTTTTACCCGTATATTTTCACAATCTAACTTCTAAAATGAGTTATTCTAATTTAGACAAAGCATAGATTTCAAAATATGTATAAAAATGCATATTAGGATGGAAAACAAATGAGAAAGTTGTTGCTTTTTTCTTTTTTTATAAAAAAATTTAAATTTTTTTTTTTAAAAATAGCGATATATCGGCGATATTTTAAAAATTTGAAAAACCGATATTAATCCGTATTATTTTATCGGGTGGCCGATACCAATATATCGACGATATTGCATTCCATGGTGGCAACAGCTCAAAACCAAACAAAATTTAATTGACCACAGAAGGATGCTTGCACGCTTTTCACCAATGTGCAAGTCCAATGGCTGAATATTGCATGCTGCCTGCTTATTGCATGGATGGGCTGCCAGCTTAGATCGAATATGCCAGGCTCCATGACCAAAGCCCCAAAATGGTACATGGGGGTCCTAATTCTTTTTTTTTTCTCCCAATTTTTTGGTACACGGGGGGTCCTACAATTGCATGTAGCTATACCCTCGAAGGCAGAAAATAGCTTATGGATGAAAAAACAAACCTATCTTATGTCAGAGCTCTAAGTTATGGGAAGTTTTGGGTTCTAGTCTTGTTGGATGCATTTGTACTCCATTGTGTTCCACGTGTTATGCTTAATTGATGCTTGCATGTATGGGGGTATTCGAAATACTTTCTTCTTTGAAAACAACTCTAGCTTTGGAAACTTGGTTATTTAACAATCATTTCTTGTTTGAAAACAAGTTGTAGTTTGGTTAAGGTTCTTTGAACTTTGGGATACTGTGCGGTTGGTGGACTGGGGAGTTTTATTTCTAGTTTAAACCTGATAAAAACCTTTTGGAGCCGCATCTGGGTGTATTTTTCTTGTTTGTGTTGGGATTCTCATATATAATAGGACAAGAATACTACCAAACATTCACATTCAATTGACAAATAATTATATGAAATACCAGAAAGAGATGAAGAAATTAAAACCCAGTTCGAGGCACACTATGCACTGTCCTTAAAACAGATACGCCGCCCTCCGTGCACAGGCAATCAATGGCGATCCGTTCCCGATATACAACGAACCACACCGTCAGTTTAACTTCAAATCAAACTGACTGGATCACGATTATAGGAAATTCTATTGCTCAATGATGGACCAAGAATTGAGGGAGAAGAAGAATGAGTTATTTTATTTTTTTTAACTCCTCTTGTTAGGCCTTTTCTGGAAGAAGAGACGCAGTTTTTCGTAGAGAAACGACCATTTTCCCGACTGTAACCGTATAGCCGATTGATCGCATTGCGATCGATTGCGTCATTTAGCCTATTTCAATCCGGTCAATCAGTTTATTGCGGTGCACAGTTCCTCAAAATTCCAGTAGATATGAACCGATCGGTTCCAATGCGAAAACAACTTTCAGAAAATCACAGTAGATACGATCAATCGGTTTCGTCACGATCGATCGCAGTTACTTCCACGATCGATCGCTTTTAAAAAAGTAATTTTCGTTTAATTTCAAGTCAAATTTCAACAATCCCCACCATGACTTGATATTAAACTAGTCTACACACTAAAAATGCATTGACACATGAATGAGACATTGAGCAATAGTACTCTAAGTTTTTGGCGATAGGTACCTTGCGGGTTTGAACCTACACCTAGTTTGGTAAGCCACCAGTCTCACAAGTTTGAAGTGAACTAAGTCTTGAACTTGAACCTTAGAGCAAGAGCTTTGACAAACCTAACAGTTAGAGTAACTCCCTTTTCGAGATCATTTGGGGTAGCGCTTTACGGCAATGTGCCTTGTATCTTTTCATGAGTTGCACATTAGAGAGAACAAAACCCCCGTTCTCCTTAACTGCGACCTCAGTGGCACTCATATAGGAGACAGTCTCCAAGGGTAATCTGCATAATAATACCGTGCCTTTTAGGCCCTGACCTCATTAAGACTTTTGTCAACCTGTTTCATATGCAGTAGAGCACTTTCATCATAACATGGGAATGGGCATATAATTTATTAAAATAATGCTCTCCAAGTCACGCATTAGCTTGTTGTTACCCATTGAATCTTCATCGTGGGATCTCCACTCAGAGAGATTGGGTTACTACTAACGATGATTTATTCATAGGCTTTTAGCCCCATTCCCCTAGATGAATTAAGGACTTGTTCTGCCGACAATCCTTTCGTAAACGAATCAGCCAAATTATTCGCTGATCGTATGAAACTTAAGGTAATGACTCCTAAGGTAGTCAACTTGCGCAAGATTTTATACCTTAGTTCAATATGCCTGGAAAACCTCTTATTATGATTCTTACTCTTAACCTTATCAAGTGCTGATTGGCTATCACAGTGAATCAATATTCCAGGAATTAGCTTATTCAACCAGGGTATATCTATTAATAGATCCCTAAGCCATTCCGCCATTTCTCTAATTTTATCAAGTGCTACTATCTCTGCATCTATAGTAAACCTTGTTATTACAGTTTACTTGGATGATTTCCATGCAACTGCCCCACCACCAAGTGTAAACACATAGCCACTCGTGGCCTTTGTTTCATCAGAATCTGATACCCAATTTGCATCACCGTATCCTTCTAATACAACAAGGAACCTGGAATAATGTAAACCGAAATTTACACTTCCCTTTAGATATCTGAACACTCTCTCAATGGCAATCCAATGAGATTCATTTGGGCTTTTAGTGTATTTACTTAGTCTTCCCACAACATAGGATATATCTGGTCTACTGTAGTTAGCCAGATAACTCAAACTTCCTATCAGCTGTGAATATCTAAGTTGTGGCACACTCACCCCACAATTTTTCTTTAGTCTTACACTTGAATCATACGGCGTACTGACAGGTTTTCTATCGAAGTAACCATACTTCTTTAGAATCTTCTCCACATAGTGTGATTGACTCACAACTATTCCTTGAGAAGTCCTATCAATCTTCAAGCACGGTATGACCTTGGCAAGACCCAAGTCTTTTATATCAAAATTCTCATTAAGGAAACCCTTAACCTTATTGATATGATCCACATTATCACTAAAAATCAAAATGTCATCAACATACAAACACAACATTACAAATGAACTATCAAAGGACTTCCAATATAAGTATTTATCAGAAGTACACACAATAAAATTATTTGAAAGAAGAACATCATCAAACTTTTGATGCAATTATTTAGGGGCCTGTTTTAACCCATAGAAAGATTTCACTAACTTACATACTTTTCTTTCTTGACCACGAACTAAAAAACCTTCTGGCCGCTCCATATATATTTCTTTCTCCAATTCACCATTTAAAAATGCTGTTTTGACATCCATTTGATGGATCTCGAGGTTATAATGCAATAAACACTCGAATTGTAGTTATCATGGTCACAGGAAAATACGTGTCAAAGAAATCTTAACCTTCCTTTTGACTATAACCCTTAGCCACTAATCTAGCTTTGTACTTTTCAATGGATCCATCAGGATAATATTTTCTTTTAAAAATCCACTTGCACCCAATGGGTTTAAACTATGGAGGTAGATTTGTTAGAACCCACATCCTATGTGCAAGGATTGAGTCCATCTCACTCTTTACTGCCTCCTTCCATAAAAGAGCTTCGCTAGACGACATAGCCTCATTAAAAGTTAATGGATCCTCATTCCCCAACATGAAAGTATAAAAGTCATTTCCAAAGTTTTTCCCTATTCTGGTTCTTTTAGATCTCCTAACCTCTATATTGGTATCCGAATCTTCAATTCTAGGGATAGAAGACAATGAATCATCTTCTTTATGCACAATAACCTTACCCTTTTCCTTCATAGGAAACACATTCTCAAAGAATGTTGCATCATCAAATTCTTTAATAGTATTAGGTGCATAATCTTGCCAATTAGACCCAATTACTAAAAACTGATATGCTCTACTATTTTGTGCATAACCAATGAACACTGCATCATATGCTTTTGAACCTAGCTTATCTATTTTCATGTTTGGGATTTTCGCTTTGGCCAAATATCTCCAAACCTTAATGAACTTTAAACTTGGTTTTCTTCTTTTCATTAATTCATAAGGGGTTGTATTTTGTCCTTTATGAGGTACACGGTTTAAGATCACACACGCAGAAAGAATCGCTTCTCCTCATAAATTCTTCGGTAAACCCGAAGAGGAAATCATAGAATTAATCATGTCAATGAAAGTTCTATTCTTTTTTTCTGCCACACCAGTAGACTGAGGAGAGTAAGGCACTGTGGTCTCATGTATTATTCCTTGATCTTCACAAAACTTACAAAATTCAAAGGAACAATACTCCCCACCAGGATCAGACCTAAGTCTTTTGATCCGCCTCTCGGTTTGATTCTCAACCTCAATCTTATAGATCTTAAACTTCTAAAAAGCCTCATCTTTAGACTTTAACAAGTACACATGACAAAATTTAGAGTAATCATCAATAAATGTAATGAAGTATCTCATACCACCCATAGTAATCAATCCATTCAATTCACAAATATCTGAATGAACTAAATCAAGCAAACATGTAGACCTATCAACAGACCTATAAGGTTTCCGAGGTTGTTTCGCTTGAACACATATTTCACATTTATCAAAAGATTCATCATGCAATTTGGGAATCAAATCAAGATTCATCCTTCTCATAGTATTTGAATTCACATATCCTAGTCTCATATGCCACACATCAAAAGAATCAACATGATAAACCAGAGAGTCATCTACTTGAAATAAAGAGTTATTACAAGAAACCAAATTAAGTTTAAAAAGACCATCATACACATAACCTTTATCAATAAAAGTACCATGTCTAGTTATTACAACTTTATTTGACTCAAATACTAATTTATATCCTTCTCGACTAAGAAGTATTTCACTAACAAGGTTCTTCTTTACACTAGGCACATGCATCACATTATGTCACTATCCTATCCTTTACTTCCTGATAGAAAGAAAAAGAAGAAATATTAACACCAATGTGAACAGTTGCCCCTGTATCAACCCACTAATCGGTAGATTCACATGCCAAGTTAATTTCATAATTAGTTAATACTAACCTGTCATCTGAAGTAACCATGTTAACCTGAGCAGAAGATGCAGCCCCACCATGACTATGGTCATGGCCTTTCTTCTCTTTTTGCATAATGTCCAGGTTTCCCACAGACCCAGCAAACCTTTGACTTCTTGTCCTTATGGATATTAGAACCAGGTTTGATAGACCGGTTCTTAAACTTCTTGTTGTTCTTCTTATTGCCATGAAACTTCAGTTTCCCTTCCATAACATTGCTTGAGCACTATCTTTGACCCCAGAAGATGAGCCTTGTAAGATTTTCATCTTACCTCTATATTTTTCTTCAATTTGTATGGCCACCATAAGATCATCAACGGACATTGCATCCCTCTTGTGCTTCAAGTTAACTTAGAAATCTTGCCATGAGGGTGGTAGTTTGTCGATAAGCGAAGCAACTTGGAGCCTCTCGTCAACAGGAATTCCTTTCCCAATGATCTTAGTCACCAAATTCTGTATTTCAACTACTTGGTCTCTAACAAATTTGTTATCAACCATCTTGTAGTCAAAATACTCGCCTATGCCATATTTCTCTTTCCCTTCATGCTCCTTTTCAAATTTCTTATCAAGTGTATTTCATAATTCTTTGGCAGATTTAGTGTTCACATGCAGATTATACAATTCATTGCTTAAAACATTTAAAATTTGCCCATGGCATAGTTCATCAACTTGTTTGAATTTATCACTATCAACAGGCTTAGCAATTCCAACATCAGAAGAACTAGCAGTCTTGTCAGATTCAGAAGACAGTTTCATTCACAAGAGCATCAGAAATCATATAGAATATGTTCAATTGAGTCAACCAAAATTTCATCTTTGTTTGCCATTGCATGAAATTCTTGCCATCAAATTTCTTAGGTTTCAATGATTTGTCAACACCTATAATTGTAGTAGTATTCAATCAACAAGAACAAATTATTTGTTTTAAGATTGTTGGGATTGTCACATATAAGAGGGCAAGAATACTACCAAATATTCATATTTAATTGACAAATAATTATATAAAATACCAGAAAGAGATGAAGAAATTAAAACCCGGTTCGAGGCATGCTATGCGCTGTCCTTGAAACAAATACGCCGCCCTCCGTGCATTAACCCTGCTGAAAATGCAATAATTACATGAGACAAATCAGCAATTATAAATTGCCTAGCTACCATGATACATCAGCAATTATAAATTGCCTGAATTTCTATAATCTTGGTCCGTTTAAGGTTCCTTAAGAAAAGTAGCAGGCTAATTGTGAGTGAATTAGCATTATATTCTTGCACAACGTGATGTCTATATTTTCAATTTGAAATATGGTCTTACTTAGGGGCTGTTTGGTTCGTGAAAAATCCAAAACATTTACGGGTGTTTCAGCCTGGTTAGTGAGAAATCCGGAAATCTACAGTGAAAGTAAAATTTTCACCGTGGATGTTTTGGATTTTTCACGAACCAAACGGCCCCTTAAAAATACTCATGGTCATAACTTATGCTCCCTTTTTATTGACTACCCATACAGTATAAAAAAGACGTCCAGTTCTGGTAAAGGTTGGATGGTCGAATAGCTGAACGGCGCATGAGTCTTACCTTTAACAAGAAAGAAAAAATGAAGTAAAAGTTCACATTGATACAAAGCTCTAGGAAAATTTCTTTTTCCTCCCGGGAACAGGAATCATAATTTTCCTAATGATACCTGACATTACCTTCTAACTTTCTATATAATTTATTTCTGAAGAAGGGTATTTATGCAATGAAATTGGAATCTGCCTGTTGCAATTATCTGTATATTACAGCTATTCTGTAAGGAATTCCCTTACTATAATTTTGAAATCACAATACCATAAACAAAAAGACTTGGTTTAAGCAGCAATTGCTACTCAAAATATGCTTCGTTTTTCAACAGAATCAAGAGTGTGAATTAAGCTCAACCTCTTGTGGTTAACAAAAATGGGAGAAGATTTAGAAATAAGTAATGCAACATGTCTGGTACACATCACTTTCACAATGTAGGTGGTTAACAAACCTCCAAGAACATGATCAGAGCGCGCGCAAATACAAAAAGGAGTATACATGCTATACAGGGCAAAAGAGTGTGCACCAAAGTACTAGATTGTAAAGATACAAGTCTATGGAGTAAGGACCAAACAAATTCAAGTGTGCTTCCTAAATTTCCTCTTTGTGTGACTAAACACATCAAGTAATGTTAGTCCTTTAAAGATTTATGGTTAACATCATAATCTGAGTTAAGGAACCACGAGTCAAGTTCCCTTGGAGTTGGACTTCGACTGGGCTTGTTGTTTGCAACTGGCCAGTTCAAGTTCAATACAAGGATCCCTAGGAAGAATCCACCACAAGTCAAATTTCCTTACATTAAAACTCCCAACAGTTAAATACAAGGATATTTCAGTCTGTTAATTTTCATCTAAATACAAAGACTTTTTTACAGTAAGTTTAAAAAATTGCTCCTTTTAACATGAATACAACATTCATACGCGCGTAATGTATTTACAGGCACATTACACAAAAGCGGATAAAACTTCATCTGGCTCGGCGACATACTCTGCAATCTGCATTTGTGCCAGCACGGACATCAATCAACTTTTGTGCTTTTAATCCCTGAAGCAAATCAGTCAACACTAACTGAATACTAATAATGAAAATTCCAATTTTCTCTCATCTTAAAAGAAATTGCATAATTTATTTAACCAGAAAAATTTTGTAAGAGCATCTCAACAAAAAAAACAGAAAGTTTTATTAGCCGATAAAAAAAAAGTTCTTCCTAGCATCTTTAAAGAGTCGAGTTAATCACCTGATGCAATTATACCATGCAGAAAAACATATAAATAAGTTCAGCGCTTCAACATTCTACCAGATATTAACCAACTATTTTTTACAAAATTTATTCTAACCAAAGATAAGCAACTATACCATGTGAAAGACATGAAAATATTGAGTTTTGTTAATAATACCACATCTGAGTACTTAGCCACTTCCACATAAAAAGCAACTAATAATCAGTGTTCTAAATTTTTCAAGCATAGCAGTTGCTGCCTTTTGTTTTCCATTTCTAAGATCATTAGCAACCTGTATACTTCAAATGACGCCTCAAAAAATTTGATCACTAAGCCAACATTTCATAAGTTCAGTTCATATCCTCTGCAAGATAATACCACAGCCAAATACCAACCTTCATCAACTACATTATCTTTTTATTCTTTTATTATTGAAAACAACTCCAATATTAATTAATCAATATTCTTACCACTTTTCGCGCCTTTCCTCAGAAATGGCTTCTATCTCTTCTCTTCTTATGACGTATTATCCTAATCTGAATTAGAAAAGGTTAGTCTCACTTAGAAATTTCAGAATAGCCCGTAACTGAAGGTAAAGAGCGCACACACAAAGAAAATTGTGCAAACTTCAAAAATCTGAAACAAAATTGTTTCAACAGACAGAGCAGTCATTTTGTGAGATACTTAATAACACTTGTCTACTTACAGGATTGCTAATTGAAGGGCACTTTTATCTGTTTTTTGTTTAAGTTAGTGATACATGGAGAAAATCTATATAAATATATAGCAACAAGTCCAGCAGCCGAAATTGTGCCTGAAGATTAGTTTTCTTTCTCCGTAAATAGTAGGTAATAACATTTGATAACTGTATAAATTGTAAGGCAAAATAACTTCTGTCTTCTTTCAGTTTGAATTAGCTGTAGATAGATATCTGATAGATTTTTGGCTCAACACAGAGAAGAAAAGTTCAGTAGTCAAAATTGTGGCAGCAATTAAATCTCTCTCCCTCTCTGTAAAAGTTAAATAGCAGTTAGCAATACAATATAGCACACATGATGCACCTTTATTTTTCAGAAACCTTCAATTTTACACGGTCATGTCTTTGTAATTTCAACTAAACATAAAGTATCATCATATCACGCATTCTTATTGCACCTATCTGTGGCCACAAACTGTTGATTTTGCCATTTGATTTTAAAACGTTTGAAAGTATGACATTAAAAATATTTATGAGATAGCCTAACAGCCCACAACTATCTTATAAAAGAGCTAAAAAGGTAATGAGTTGATGAATACATAAACAAACTTGACCAGGTAATTTCTATGACAAACCTGGCATTAAAGCACAAGGATTGTCTGATAGACAGTAATTTTATATTATAAATGAATATACATTATAATTAACCACTATACTATGACTGATGTTGCCCATAAATAAACTATAAAGAGTAATATCTATTAGGAATTATCTTTGGATGATTGATAATGGAGTTATGCACAATGGCAAAAGAAAAGAACAAAAATTAGGCGGGAGTTCTACATTTCAGGCTTATTCTTAAGAAGCAGATCAAACTTCAAAAACATCAGTCAAAATTTTGCAGGCTAGAGTACACAAGCTAGCTACCATGACAATGTTATCCTAGAAAATCAAATGATGACAAGTGATCGACACGTAGAAGGCTTATTCTCACCACTTAAAGCACATGAACACTCAAAAGGAAACTCCATACCAGTTTTAGATGAGAGATTGACACTATGGAAAACATGTAAGCACAAAAAGAAAAAAGTAAAGAAACGAAAGCTAGAAAATAAATAATGAATGGGTATCTAATGCAACACTAAACATCAAGCAAGAAGACAATATACTTGAAATAATTCAGCCACATGTGGATAACAAACCTATGAAATAATAAATATCAAGTAAACAGACAGAATATCGGATAACAATTCAGCCACATATGACAATAACAAACGTCAAGTAAGTATTTAATGATGAGACTGTAGATAGTATTTCTAATACGATAATATTTCAAATAAGGTATACCACATAAGAAAAAAAAGTAACAAACATAAATTTCAAAAGACAGTGTTCATTTCCTTTATCAGACCGTCAAAATTTCATTACCTGAAAACCAGTCCATCTGCCTATGAACTTCTAACATTGTGGAGGAATTTCAGTTTCTTAATGAACACTGTAGTTTTCCTTGATAATTTTCCCAATTAAAATATAATGTCCGATGAAGCCTCAGCAGTCTTCCTACACATCTTGTCAGAAAGAACACTGCCAACTCGAGATTGTGTGGTCGTCCACAGGGATGCTTTCAAGATATGTCTCCTTCTCTTGTGATTTCACATATATGTCCTCATGAAATATATAACTAATCTCAATCTATAAGTTAATTCGAACTACAATGAGTAAAAATCTTTACTGATTTGCGATTTGGATATGATCCAATCTACTCAACCAGATAGAGTGTAGAATCATGTGAAATATATCATACTTAATCGGTTTATAATGCCACAGAAAATGTTTTTGCACTTGTTTCACAGCTGTATGCATTGCAATATATCGTCTTAGAGAAATTTCCTCAAGAATCTCTTTCAGCCTAGGTATATCCTTTTCTGCCACAATCACTGAAAACTTGCTCCAGTCCAAAACTTCATTAAATGGTGGGACAAAATTATCTGCAATGATCACTGGAACACACTCATAATAAATTGCTTCAACAATTCTAGGACTATTCACTTCGTAGCCCATTGGACAAATGCAGAATTTGCTTGATTTCATGTGTTGAATATATGACAAATTTTTGGCAATCCTATTTGGAAGGGGCCCGAAAATTCTCATGTCTGGATCCTTATCGCCCCAGTGCTTGAGCAATACCGGCCGAACACGCCCATGCATATTCCCAGCAAAGAAGGAAAGAATATTGCGCTTTGAGACTGGATTACCCCCAACATTTTTAAGTGGTCTTTTGGGAGTTCTTATGGTTGTTTCTGGCAATGATACATCTTTTCCTGCTCTAAAGATTCCTTCCGAGACATCAGCATTGCATAATGCTTTGATAGTGTTTCTGAGAAGTTCATCATGCTCAATTAAAGTATATGGACCCTGAAAAAAGATCAGACAAACTGACATGAGTAGACTACCTTTATGCATGTGCAATAAACAAACATAATGAGATATTGGCTCACAAACCCAATCATGACAAGCAACAAGAAAATGATCTGAGCCTCTCGTGCGATTCCAGAAAGGGTATTTTGCTGAAATCAGATTCACATAGTCCTTAAGAAAGACAGACAGTGGTCGCATATTATGAGAATCAGGAACATAAAGTGCAAGTTGAAGCTGGCGCGCGCTGTATGGAAGATAGAATAAATGGGCCTTATTTGGATCCCTAACCACAAATTGCTTGCTTTCCTTCATCAGTTTCATAAACCATCCTTCAGAAGCATAAATACCCTTCAGATGTGGACTGTGGAAAATTGGTGCTCGTCCATCTCGGTAGATAAAAACTTTAAGTATTCGTTCCATCAATTCGTAGCTCCTGAAAGTACCAACCACATGCAAAAGTCAGTCTATAGAACTTCCATTAAACTCAAATTCTGGTAAGAAGGCAAGCCAAAATCAGGAATGCTGGTCTGACTTTACAAAACTGTAGAATGAGATAAGTAACAAGCAACACACAACATTACCTTCTAAAAGTAGAAACGTTTCTAAATGCAGGAGAGTACAATTTTGGATCATCGAGTATCATAGGGGCATCTGCTATCATTTTCTTTGCAAACATAATTTCCTCATCCGGTGTCAATGGAGAAATGGGTTTCTGTACATCAAAGCAAGGAAACAGATAAATAAATTTATCATAATCGACTCTCTTTATGAGCGAGCTAAGAAAAAGAAGAGAAAAGATATACAAGCACACCTCTCTATTCGAAGAGTTCATTCTTCCCACAGGAGAAGTTTTAACAGCTAGTGTCTCGATTTTAGATGCATTCAATTTCTTCGTTATCTCCTCCTTTGGGAGCATAATTTCCTGATCTGGCGTCAACGATGAAATAGGTGTCTGTAGATGAAGCGAGGGCACAGATAGAAACTTGTTGTTGATGCTCTTTACGTTCAAGCAAAGGTAACTAAGAATTAAAAAAAATCATACTACCATACCTCTCTATGAGATAAAGAAGAAGTGTTCATACTTCCCACAGTAGAAGTCTTAACGACGGGCGTCTCCATTTTAGATGTATTTAATTTCTCTTCGATCATACTTATTGGTCTCTTGACTTCACGAATTAACCCCTCTTTGTAACCATCAGAAGTATCATCCAAATTTGGCACTGGAACATGTGATGCAAGAGATTTCATAGGATTAATTGGAGCAACCCCATTAGGCAGAAATCTCTCTTGCCTCTGATGAGGCAACGAAGATTCCTTAGCCTGAATTGTGTAAGGTGAAATGCTTACAAGTGGAGAAAAGAACGAGTTTGTCAAAGGATGAGGAACCGTACAGGTCTGAAGTAATGCTCCAACTGTTGTGAAAACACAGACAGCTAGTATTAGTTTTCTCCAATGAATTCCTCCACCTCTGCAATTCCTTCTAAACCTGATTTTCATATTTTCTGGGATGGTTGAGAATGAGTTGTGCATTTAACTGCACACCCTTAACTTGGAAATGTACAAAACCGCTATAGGCCTTCTTTTTGACAATCTTATATAAAGGCCTTATTCTTGTGCAGCTTCAACGCATAGATCAATTGTCTAAACCCAATAGATGAACAACTGACCAAGCAGACACATGTTATCTCCATCAAGAATGTCTACTATGGCATCTGCACAACAGATAGGGGTGACATTCTCAGTACTTCCAAATATTGCAAAGAATAAAAGTTCCATAATATCGAAACATACGAGAAGTATTGATCAGGAAAAAAGAAAGAAAGAAAGCTTACATGAGAATTGAAACATTAAACAGGAAAAAATAACATAAAAATTTTGACATACGAGAATCGGGAAAAAAAATACAGCGAAGCATAAAACCAACATAAAAAAATATAATCGTGATCAAATTACAGTAGTCAAGAAGCTGGCCAAATTAATTATCCATAAACAAACAGATATAGGACCAAAAGGGTACCTCACAATCAAAACAGGGCTATCACAAGAACCAATAAATGTCAACAGGGACATATGTATATTGATAAATTGAATTAGATCTTCCGTTTATCAAAAAATGACCAGAAACGTAAATTAAACACAACAATAACACACAAAGGAACTAGTAAATCGAATTTTTTGGACAATACACAACATGAGAAACTGGAGATTTCAAAACCAGGACGCATACTACGTATAGAATTCAATGAGAAACTGCAACTTGTTGGGAGAATTGGGTACCTTGGACCTCAAAAGATCAATCCAAAATTAACTCAAGAAAATTGTGGATGATTTGTGAGGAACTGGAAAGCATCTGGTGGGTTGCATGCCAAGAAGAAGCAGCAGCAAAATGAATAATAAGAAGTCAAATGGAATAATAGAGACACAAAGAAGAGAAGGAAGCAGCAAACCAATACTACTTAGATTATTAAGTTGAACTGCCCCACCATCCAGCTTGGTTATATTATTAAATTGAACTGCTAATGATTCCTTTGTATTTTGGAAGTGCTGCAGATGATTGCACCACCAAAGGCCAAGTAAGAGTTGCAATCAAGAAAGTTGGCAATATTCCCATCTATGATTGAGTTGTTTTCTGTTTTGGCACATGTTTGAGTTGCCAACTTTTCCAAAAAACAAGCTTTCAAATCCCCAAAAAACAGAAGTAGAGCAAAAGTTCACCTCAAAATTCCGGCCTTCCATCCAAATACACCCACCCAGATCGGAGACCGGCCCACGAAGCCAAATGGGAAGATGTCGCCGGAAACCAATCAAACCCAGACGGTCAATCCCAGCACAAAAAGGTTGGCATCCATCCAACCCTTTCAGAGCCACAAATTCAACAAAAGTTGGATCATTCCGACTCCCCAGCTCAGAAGAGGAAGAGAAGATAGCAAAGACGCGTGCTTAAATTCCTCCCCCCCTTTTTACTCAGTCCTGCTCACATGCGCTCGCTTCAATCAAGGCTTTACTGGTTCAATTGGGGCGGCCACGTGACGGGATGGGGACGAGCGTGCATGGGAGCCATGGAATGTCGTATCGGATATCCGTAAAATATCGGTCCGCCAAAGAGACGAAATATCGGAGATATATTGGAGATATTGTGCAAAAAAATATCGGTAATCAAAAACTAGTTTTAGCGTTTATTTTCACAATCTAACTTCTAAAATAAGTTATACTAATTTAAACAAAAAATAAATTTCAAAATATGCATATTAGGATAGAAAACAAATATAAAAGGTTTTTTTTTTCAAAAAAAAAATTTAATTAAAAAAATACTGATATATCGGTTCGAAACCGATATTTCGGCGATATATTGCCGATATATCGGCGATATTTGAAAATTTTTGAAAAAAACGATATTATTGGTATTGATGTATCGGTTTAGGGCGATACCGGAGAAACGATTTTCCATGATGGGAGCCTACGACGGCGAGGTTGAATGGGGAGAAAAATGCGGGTCGTCATTTGCTTCCTTGTCCTAATAATCGTTAGATAACCCAAAAGCGCAGTAGCGCAGTGGTTGTATCCCTCCACTAGTACGGAGGTAGTCCTCGGCTCGAGTCGCAGCCCGGGAATATTAAATGGTATTTGCCCACAAGGCCTACTACTTAATTTGGTGTGAGTGTGTTGGGTAGGCATGCACCCCAAATGCACAGTTGCGCAGTGGTTATATCCTTTCACCAGTATGGAGGAAGTCATGGGCTTGAGCCATGGGGCTAATCGGTAGATCGGATCCATATCCCACTACGGGATTTGTCTCTTTATTTCCTTGGTGCGGTAACCTCATGACTCAAAGACATATGTATTTCAGCTCATATATATTCTTTCATTTCCAAAATATTGCGTACATTTGGCCTAATCATGCACGTGAGTATGTGACTACACCTCCTCTTTTCTTTTTTCAGTTGCTCCCCAAGTCCAACCACCTTCAACCTCCCCAATACCTCCCTCCAACGATAAGAGTCGCATCGTCGCCATGGTCGTGGCTTCTCCTAGCATGGGCTTCTTCCAATTTCAGTGACGGCCCACAACCCCTTTATTAATCTTCCCCAGATGTAGAACACCGTGCGGGTTGTTTTAACTTCAGAAACGTTGAGGTGAGAGGGTGAAAAGTGAGGGATGCATTCTTGGTGCTGCGCTCCTTCCACCTCTCCCTTTGACTTCGGCATTGTCTCGCCATTGACAACCCTCCTTGCATGCCTCTGCCACACATTCTACCCTATTGGGTCACTCGTACTCCTACTGGCTCTCTTCAACAAACTAGAATCTGCTGGGTTTATTAGTCGATTTGTGATTGTTGGAAACTGTTGGGTTCTTATAGTGGAAGAACTGGAAATACAGAGTTGAACTTGATTGATCATCACCCTAAAATTGGATCTCCAGTAAAAAAGCAATCTTTGATCAAGAGATGGAAGGTGCTGAAAAGGGAAAAGGGGGGCCTCTAGAGAAACCATGGAGATGTTCAACAAAGGCAGCACGTCTCCAGTACCTTTGCCTCCGCTGCTACAGATTCTCCGAGCAGTCTGATTTGCCTTCTCCAAGCAGTCTCATTCCCTGGTTCGTCCTCCTCTGTCTCGCTTGATTAGCAAAAGAGGGGGAGGAAATGGATCCGGGGGTGCTTGTAGACCTGCCGATAAGCTTGGTGCTGGTGTAGGAGCCGGAATGACAGCAGAGGAAGGCGCAGAGAGTGTATCACAGAGGAAGTCCCGTGATTTCCTTATGGGCCATGGTCCAATAAAAATGATAATTTTATCAAATGTACATAGTAATTCGAAACGGATCGAAGTAATTCGGAATGGATGGAATAAAACATAGATTGAGGTTCAACCACTGGGATCTTCCTAGTTAATATCGTTTTATTTATCAAATGTACAATTTTTCTATTTTTTTAATGTTTTGTGCATGATCATTAGTTAGGAGTCTTGAAATGAGTCTCATCGTGCTTTGAATCTCTGCTTTCCTCTTCTTTTATACAAGGGGCAATTACCGTCACAAAATAATTTTTTTATTTCAAATAATTGGAATTGGAAAATTTTTGTTCACATAACTGTTTTATAACCATGGTTTACCATCTCGGATCTCGATCTCATCTCGGTGAACCAAAGAAATAAATTCTCATAGAAATCTCGAAGAGATTATGTAAAACGATCGGTTGGCCTTGATCATGGAAAACATTGTCAACACTTATATTTGACAACAATCTACATATATCCAAACGCACTAATACTAATTGATTCTAATTTTTCTAACTGTGAACCAAAATGGGGAAAATAATATAAGGCCAAATAAAAAATTTACCTAAGTGTAAATATATCATATGAGGTTCAAACTTTTCCCAAACCTCAATCTAATTTTAGTGATTGTACGATATTTTTTTCAGAATCTAATAGTGTTAATGTACCAACCTGGTAGGGTTTGTATTTATAATTAAATTGGAAAATTATTGGACCAAACCGGAATATAAGATCCCGTCCCAGAGGTCATCTTCCCCAATGGGGAGGTGACCAGACTGGTCTGGTCTTCACTCATCGTGGGTGCTCTGCACCGGCTGTAGAGCATTTGGTGTCTAACGACCACAAAGTCGGCTTGAGATCTTATTCGTGACCTAGCAAAGGACTTTCCGGCGAGAAAACCCCAACACAACCTCACTCGTAAATAGAAATTTGGTAATCAGGTGTTGTCGGACCGCCGATAGGTAACCAACAATGTGTAATTAAGGTCGGTGGACTTTAAAAGGGATCTCAACTGGACTTATTGAGCTATAAAAGGGCTTAATCAAACCTAAGCTTCTTATTTTCTCCTGAACAACAACCAAATTTGTTCTGTGAGAGATCTGATTTGAGAGGGAGAAGAAATAAAGGCTTCGGTAGAAATCTAGATTAT
Source organism: Houttuynia cordata (assembly GCA_039654745.1). Lineage (NCBI taxonomy): Eukaryota > Viridiplantae > Streptophyta > Magnoliopsida > Piperales > Saururaceae > Houttuynia > Houttuynia cordata. The sequence goes on from CM077506.1 coordinate 9,484,266, forward strand.
GCATGGTGAATGTTAGTTTTTTTCCATATTACCTAGCGCCAACTATGGTTTTTCTATATTAACTGATTTTTCCCGCGAAATCCCATATGGCCTGGAATCGAGACTTGAAGTACCGGAACTACCCTTCTTTTATGTTTTTCGTGCCATTACTATGCGAACTAGCGTGTTGTAGAAGACACAAAAACACAACGGATTGCACCGGCGATTTTGAGCAGCGATTCCACTGGCTATTCACGTCCCCCTGCTCGATTTCGAGCTGCCCCCTGCTGGATTTGACGACACGACTGAGAGAGAGTGTGCAAAGGCGGCTATTTGAAGCGGATACTTCCAGAGATTTCGGAGCTTCCTGTTGCTGAGCTTCCCCCGCGGCTCCCTGCGCGTTGATGAAACCGGTGGAATGACCAATTGAGCGTTTTGTGGAGCTTTTTCTGCGGTTTGCAGCGAGAAACACTGAGAAAGACTCCTGACAAGAAATACACATATCTACACCGCGGTAAGTTACAACAATCCTTACTGATTTTAGTTTCAAAAGCTCTGACTTTTGGATTTTTAATTTTTACGAAGAAATGTACAGTCGTGTACTCGACAACATGACTTATATATTTTCGTGTAGTTCTGACACGACTTTTTTATTGACCACTCTACCTATCTCCTTGTAGATGGGCACAAAAAGAGATGAGCCTATTGAGGAAATACCAACAGAAGAGGAGGAAGATCAGGAATTCATGTTTGCACCTCGAGAGCGAAGACAAAGGGGCAGGAAGAGGAAGGCGACCGGTGCTCAAGACGTTTTGTCAACCGGGGGCGCTGAAAAAGTGTGCGGCCCTCATACGGGGAGGTCGTTGTTTCTCAGAACCTCCTGGACCATTTGATCAGGTATTGGGATGAGTCGGTCAAGGGGAGGTCGCTACATTTCACAGAGTAAGAAGTTGCTCTTATCACTGGATTGCTCGCAAATGGCAAAACAGTTGAGGTCGTCCCCTCCATGCCACGCCAACCGCAAGTGAATTCTTCAGAAAGTACTTCGCTGTGATGAGACCAGATATTCCACACATTGAGGAAAATCATTGAGAAGCTTAGCATTGGCAAAATGAAGATGGCAGAGGAGGTTGTGGTCGCACAGGTTTGCTCGATCAACCGAGTCATTGGCCAAAACCTAGCCTTCAAAAGCATATTATTTACACTTTCGGACCTGCTTTATGTGAGAGTGCCATATATTTTACCCGGATATTCCACGTTAGCCCAATATCTTTTATTTATCTTCTTTACATATTTCCAGGCCTCCTCATTGTGTTCATCTTCTGCATGATTTCTTCGAATTTTAGTCTCCTGAAGCATTCAGTAGCTCGGAATAGCAGTTCCTTCAGGTACTTATCATTCCAATGATGAAGCATATTAGCGGCCATATGCCTCAGGCAAAACCCATGGTGAGCCTCTGGAAAGACATCAGCAACCGCTCTCAAAATTCCCTTCTGTCTATCAGAGGCAATTGTGTCAAGAGAGGTCGGGGGGTCCGTAAACAGAGTGGCTTTTAGTAGGCCGAGGAACCACTTCCTGCAAGTCACAAGTCAGAGTGAAAGCATATTAAAGAAAGAATGCATGAGATTGGTAGAAGGTCATGTATAACACAACACGACTGTATGAGTAGTCGTGTATAAAACAACACGATTGTATGAGTAGTCATGTATAAAACAACAAAACTGTATGAGTAGTCGTTTATCAAACAACACAACTGTATGAATAGTCGTGTGCTCGAAGACACGACTACGCATAAATTCTTCTTTGCATACTTATCACTTATTTATGGTCTCTTTCTCGACAATTGCATATGCAAGGCACATTACTTGTTGGTTCCCGTCGAGTGCTGTTGCAATCAATAAAACTCCAGGGTACTTTCCTTTTAGGAATGTTCCGTCAACAGTGAGCAGCGGCCTCAGTGATCTTCGGAATGATCTTGCGACCGGGCCGAACATCCAAAACACACGTCTGAAGTTGTATCCAGCATGTTCAATTTCAATTTCAGGTATATCACAAGATCTTTCTATCACCACATGTGTACTTGGATTAGACCACTCTAATTCCTTTCCGTAATGTGGCAAAATGCGAAATACGTCTTCCAGGTTGCTATCAATCAATCGAATCAATTCCTCTTTTGCCCTCCATACCCTTTTATAGTTGACTTTCACGCCCCAATGTTTCTCAATGTACTGTTGGATATTTGTCATTTTTATGGACTTTGAATCCTTGTGGAGGCCATGACACTTCCGTGCAATCCATAGGTGTGAGGCCAATGGATGATCTTTGGAACTTATCAAAGTGTCACATGTATGCCTTCCCTCCCTCCTTGTCACGCTGACTCCATCAAGTAGGTTCGAAGCCCGTATGTATTACTTGCACCCTGTAATCTTGTAGCTTGCAGCAAATGTGTCCTTGTTCTCATCCACAACTTTGAACATGAATTTCCTCTTGATTGCCAGATCAGTAAGAACCATCTTGAACTGCTTCACACTTTAAAATCTAGCCCCTAAGGCAAGTTGTGCCTCATAATCTTCTGCTTGCAAACTACCGGTCAACATCGTCTCCTCCTCATAATGTTTTGAAGGACTGGCCTATGGTGAATAGGTACCCCAATCCCAACCACCGTCACCATCAATATTGTTGTACTCATCGTCATCTAACTCTTGCGGCTCCTCCTCAACAGATTTCCCTTTAGAAGTGGATGCTCTCGTTGGTTGATAGAATACAATACCTAGCACAAAGTGGTCTCTTCCCGTGGGATCTAGTTGGCAAAAAATTGGTATTGTAAGAGGATCATCCCACTCATCTGTAGACCACGTTAATTCTTCGTCATCAAAGAATTCATCTTCATCTGCATCTTCATCTTCGTCTTCATCTTCATCTTCATCTTTACCTTCTTCACCATTGAAGCCATTGATTTGAAATTGGTTATCTACTTCGTTCGGATTCTGTGCATCCTTCATATTTTCATTACCATCTCCCAATCTGCGAGAACAAAATTGTAAGAATGGAATGCATATTGTCACAACACATCTAAACTACTTGACTCAAGTCGTGTAGTCGACAACACGACTTGAAGTCCAGTCGTGTCTTATACAACACGACTGGAAGTCCAGTCATGTCTTATAAAACACGACTTTAAGTCTTGTCCAGTTATGTCTTATATAACACGACTTTAAGTCCTGTCCAGTCATTAATTTCAAACCTTACCTCGCAACAGCTTCAAGTGAATAATCTTCATCTCTTCCTCCTTCAACTGTTGATGCGGGTGTCTTATTGCCTGGGCTGGAAGACCTCTCCTGTGGTGTCTTACTGGCCGAGCTCCCTTCTACCTCTGGCATTGAATTCTCTTCGTCCTTATCTACACTTGAATTCTTTTCCTTATTGCCACTGGAATTCTCCATGTTGTTATTTCTAGCAGAAGTCCACTCTACGTATAGGTCGAGTAGTCCATCTGTGCATTGCCTCGTCTTGTGAAAGAGGAATATTGTATGCACGTCTTTATCATCTTCAAGGACGTATAGGGATTCGGGATGAACAAGATATGACAAACACAATGTACCCGATGTAGACTTCAGCGGTAATCTTTCTTCCACTTGCTGCAACAGTCCCAGGTACTTTACTTGTGTATCAATAGTCAGGAGCTTCAGTTTCCCGCCCACATACCCATCAAATTTTGTAAAAAACTGTAATGTGTTCAACCGTGAGTGAAAATCATCGTCTATTAGTCGTGTTGCATAAGACACGACTATTGCCACAGTCGTGTCGTCGAAGACACGATATTACAAAAAAGTTAAAAACTCTGCAAGTTTTCAACTTTCATCTCTGGAACAAATTTTCATTATATAAAACGTAGAATTTCAACTTGACGTACCTTTTTTTAATGTACGATGCCTCTGTTGCAGTGATTTTTGCATACAGGCTGATTTCCTGCTCGTTTTCTGACTTTTGGCGCCAAGACGAGCTTTTCCGGTTTGGACGGCACCGGCAGGGATAAAGGCGGAGATGCTAGACGGAATGCCTTCTTCTTCTTCTTCTTCTTCTTCTCCGGAATGCCTTCTTCTCCAAAAACTCAAAAATCTGTGCTGCCATGCTTATACACGCCGAGGGGGGTATTTTCGGTAGTGTTCAGGTCATATGGAAGGAACGAAGATATTCCAAGTAATATGGGAAAACCATAGTTGGTGCCAGGTAACATGGAAAAAACTCTTATGTACGCGAAGAAAGGTGGTAAATCAGGAAGGATCTGACCCTATTGATAATTTAATGTTTAATGAATATTGTGGAATGATGATTAAGTGGTATAAAAAAGGAATTAGAAGGCGACTGATATGGTTTTATGTATATAGGGGTGTTGTTGTGTTTATTGAGATTCTCTGTGGAAATCATAAGTATGAATGGTATTGGTTCTATGAGTAATATCGAAGTTGGATATATGAGGACTTGTGGATTGAATAGGATTAAATTGTACTAAGAATTAACAATGGACAACAGTTATCGGTGTACTACCTCGCCTTAGGCCATTCGACAATTGTCCAATAGTGCAATTCCAGTACTAATGAGATGAATTGGGCACTAATGCTTAAAGTGTAAGTTAGATGGATTATGAAATGAGTGACAAGATAACGAGACTTGCATTGTGAACTGGGATTGAAGATATGGGTGTGATAGTATGAAAGAGTGAGGTATGGAGTGATTTGTGTATGAAATGAATTTGTTTGTATGATTGAGGTTGGTTCTGGAGAATTGGATATGAAGATATTTGATGAGAGTTAGTAGAATGGAGACCCAACCTTGTGACTAGCTATTTAGTTAACTTTAAGAAACTAGGTGATTGGATATGCCAAGAGCTCTCTGCTGGCTGATGGTTTACCTGCCAATAGTGTCCATTAAGGTCTTATCTTTATAATATGAGATTTGCATACATATATATGATTAGTAGAATGTAAAGCAGAGACTGGGGATATAACTATCGTCTGGGTCAATTATATACCCTATTGACCTCAAGAGTTGGGACACCTTTAGGAAATCCCATAGGATCCTAAGGTATGATAAATTGTATACTGGATCCAACACTCTAAAATAGGTCATGGATGGTTAGTAACATTGTAAAAGATTATGTGTAGCTACTTGACCTTTGTAAATAACAAATAAAGCTAGTGGATAATAAGTAGATGTGGACTGAGGCATATAAGCTATCAGACCACATGTGTGAGTTAGAGGATTGTGATGTATGAGTTTCAAATGTCGTAAGTGCATTAGGAACATTGAGTTGTGTGATATCATTTGAGTGTTAATTACATTAACATTGATGTATTTGTTGTTGTGTGCATGAACGAGCTGGTGGCCGTTTTAGTTAAACAAAGGGGGTCCTACTGGTGATGAAGGGCCTTGATCAAACCCCAAAATAGGTTGACAATCGTAATATATACTCGATAAATCCAAGGTCGAACTACAAGGAATGATGTAGAATTAATCTATTCCAAACTAATTTAAAAACTATTAATATAGAATTATCGTAATTTAATTAACTACTAATTTAAACGATGAGTAAAAATTTAATTAAAACTAACTAAAAACAGGCAAAGATAATCGATGAGAGATATCAAAGCTTCAAGGATCAATTATTTAATCAATACTCTACGTCTATTTAATTAAGCAATTAGATTCAAATAATGATTTGACCTAATCGGAAGATATTGCATTCAAACTCATCATAATAATCAACATAAAAATTTCGATTGAACACTTATCATTAACAAGCATAGTCTACTAATCACAGGGAATTATAAGCATTCGCCGCGTACCTTACGTTCACGACGAATCAAATAATTATATAGATTATGACTTTATCACAAATACCGTTATTCAATCAAATAAACCATAAAAATGGCTCTTTATAGACGTAGAAATATCAACTAAATAACATCACCCCTAGCCTTGATAAAAGATTTAGCTATGCATATTCATTAGAAAAATCAGATTCGGAAGAAATTGCGTCGAAAAAAACACTATAGCAGTTTTACTATTCACGGGTAGTGTAGCAGAAACACTGTTCACCTCATACTGTTCATCATCTTCCCCAACTCCTGGTTACTATAGCAATGTTCGAAAGTACTATAGCAGTACTGTTCACGATGCAAAAACAGCCCAAGATCCAACTTTTCTTCCCTCAATTTCTTCCTCTTCTCTCTTATCTTTTTCCGGCCAAAATCCCACCCAAATCACAAAGTCGCCCTCTGTTTTTTTTTTTCAGAAAAACCAATCTTCTTCTCTGCTCGAAACGGCTGGTGTTCGCCTCCCTCTTTTCGTCCTTTGTTCTTCTCTTATATAGGCATCCCAAATCACCCTAAATCATTCTATATCCGAGCCAAGTCCAAATCCAAATCGATTCCTATTCCAACTCGAACTTATCCAAGTTGTATTTTCCTAGATTGAGCCAAATCCTTCGCCGTCGCTTTTACCCAAAATCGCCGTTCTTCAAACCCAGCAACTTTCAATTTTCAGTCCCTTCCAGATCAAACCAGAACCACCGCCGTTGACCGCCGTGAATGCTCAAGCGAAAGCTCGAGCCTCTGTTCTGCTTGAACATCCGAGCTTCGGTTCGGGTCGGGTTTCTCTTTTGTTTTTTTATTTTATTTTTTCAAAACCCGTCGTGTCGCTCTCGTTCGTCCGATCTGCAACATATGGTTCTTTACTTTAGGAATAAAACCCTCCTTCTCCTTTAATGTATTTTGTTGCTTCTAAAACCCGCTACAACCCTCGTAGCCGTCAGATCTTCTAAAACTTGATCTTTTTGCACATAAACCCGATTGACGCGTTTTATTCCCACGATTTGCAATTCTAACTTCTAAAAACCTACAATAATAAAGTCAAACCAAAATTAGATGCATAAAAAATATAATTCCATAAATTCATTAATACATCTAAAATAGTTAATTAGAGCAAATTAATTATTAATCCCCTAATTACTACCCTAATCAATAATAACTCATTTTATTCATATTTTATCATAAAAACTACACTAGCAAATAGGTAAATAGGGCATATAAATGTGTATATTTTACGCTTATCAAATACCCCCAAACCTAGATTTTGCTAGTCCTCAAGCAAAACAAACAAAGCAAAATCACAGAAAACAAAACTAAAGTAAATTAAACTAGAAAAGTAAATGCCACTTTCGTAGGGAACACGATTGCATTGAGTGTATGCAACAAGCCGTTAGACCTCTAGGTGTCCCTAGTAGGACGAGTTTTGTCTTGTGAGGGTTTACAGCCATGCTACCCACAAACATGTACTTAAGAAATTAACCTTATTAATCTAAGTGCAAAAACAAAATAAACACTTCAAAACAATCAAACATATTATCCCTTCAAATGCAAACCACAATGTTTAAGAAAATCAACCACATGTACTTGGTTCATAATCAGTGGGAATATAGAAGCCCTCAAGTAAGTGGTTTTATTCTACACCTTAATCTTGGAAATTTCTACTCAATATGATATAGAATGATAGTTTAAATAATAAAAGTGTAGAACATTGTAGCAATACATTCTAAATTTCTGTTTTACACATATCTAGTGCGACCCATTAACCAAAGAACATCAGAATCTACATAGTCATCGTAATCTTTAGGTTAATGATAGCGCAAATGCCTACGCGCCTCCTTCGGGTCCAACATTCAAGACTTGAGAGGATAATACGCCATAGACTCTTTTTTTTTTTCTCGATAGGATTGTGTAAGGCCTGACTTCAAGATGCTTAGGTTTAGCAATGGCTCAGGCCAATGACTCCCAGCACAGTTGGCTTAGAGCATTAGGTTTTAAGTATAGACCACTTCGGGCCCGAGCATTAGCCTAAGTTAATCCTATAATAGTCAAGTAGCCCCTTTCTTTCTTTTTGTTTTTACTTTTCGCTTTTTTCTTTCTCAGTATTCATCATGTCCGGGTTGTATTATACTCTCAACCTATTTCTGGTTCCAAGCCCTTGCCATAGCCAAGTAAATGGTCCATCATGATCTTTTAAGCTCAACAGACAACCACATATCAACCATTGACTCTCACTAAAGACATCCCACTGAAGATTAGTATTCAACAAATCTCAAGAGGGTATTACTTTATGTACTAGTGTGTGTGAGTGAGTTTTATTAGCTCAAGCACTTAATCCAAGAGGACTCTTACAGAAAAATATACTCAGTTAAGTGTTTCTATCCTCCAGTATACTTACTCACACTTCCAATGTAAATTAATCTCTTAAAAATTGAAGTATGCATCATCACGGGACAAACTACCAAAACCTACAAAAATACTAACAAACAACCTAAAAACTAATCAAATTTTTATTTGTTTTTATTTTTCTATTTTTTTTCATTTTTTTTTTCATTTTCCCATTTTATTGTGATGGATTTTTTTTAATAAACAGTGTTATTCCTATATACCCCCAAACCTAAACTAAACATTGTCCTCAATGTTAAGAATGAAATGAAGGATAAAATAAATAAATAAATAAATAAATCAAGGATAGATGTTACCTTGAGAATTGCAAATTGCTAGAATCCCATGCGAGTGAAAAAATCAGCAAATAAGAAGATGAGAGCAATCACAATATCCAACTAGAAAACATTCTCTAACTAATAAGTAACCTAAAAATAAGAAAAAGCTGGGCTGCCTCCCAGGAGCGCTAAGTTTCTTGTCTTCAGCCAGACTGAGTGTAAGAGTATTCAATCATGATAAGTGGGATTAGACAGAGGAATACTCTCCACTTCTTATGGAATTAATTCCAGGAATGGCTTAAATCTTTGACCATCTACTTTAAACACATTGCCATTCATTGGATTTTCAATTTCTACAGCTCCATGAGGATAAACAGTTTTAATAATAAATGGACTAGTCCATCTATAATGGAGCTTGCAGGAAATAAATACAATCTAGAGTTATACAAAAGAACTTTTTGTAAAGGTTCAAAAGTTTTTCGATGAATGTGTTGATCATGAAAGACCTTCATTCGTTCTTTGTAAATTTTTGAATTCATATATGCATCATTCCTTAATTCTTCCAATTCATTTAATTGAAGTTTATGCACAGAACTGGCGTCATCCAAATTAAAATTAAACATCTTTATAGCCCAATACGCCTTGTGCTCCAACTCCACAGGCAAGTGGAAAGCTTTTCCATAAACCAATCTATAAGGGGACATACCAATATGAGATTTATAAGCTGTACGGTATGCCCAAAGTGCATCTGTTAACCACAGAGACCAATCTTTGCGATTTGGGTTAACCGTTTTCTCTAAAATGTGTTTAATCGCTCTATTGGCAAGTTCAACTTGCCCACTTGTTTGTGGGTGATAAGGGGTAGCCACCTTATGAGTAATTCCATATTTCTTCATTAATGCCTCAAAAGGTTTATTGCAGAAGTGAGAACCCCCATCACTTATTATTGCACGGGGTATACCAAACCGTGACAGAACATTCTCTTTTAAAAGCGTATAACAGTTTTATGATCATTATTTCTACAAGGAATGACCTCTACCCACTTGGAAACATAGTCAACAACCACTAAGATATACAGATAGCCAAAAGACGGTGGAAATGGGCCCATAAAATCAATACCCCAACAGTCAAATATTTCAATTACTAAAATGGGGTTTAAAGGCATCATATTATGACGGGTTATTCCGTCAAGCTGTTGACAACGCCCACAAGTACGACAAAAATCATGAATATCTTTAAATAGGGTAGGCCAATAAAATCCACATATTAAAATTTTAGCAGCCGTTTTTCTAGCAGAAAAATGGCCGCCACAAGCTTCTGAATGGCAGAAGGAAATGACACTATGAATTTCATTATTAGGCACACATCTCCTAATAATCTGATCAAGACAATATTTGAAAAGATATGGATCATCCCAAAAGAAGTTTCTTACCTCCACCATGAACTTCTTCTTGTCCTGTGTTGTCCAATGAGAAGGAGTTTGACCTGTGACAAGAAAATTAACAATATCAGCAAACCGTGGTAAATCAAAAAGAACAAAAAGTTGCTCATCTGGGAAGGTGTCTTTAATTGGCACAGCCTCGTTGGAATCATCCATAGTCAACCTAGATAAATGATCGGCCACCACATTTTCTACTCCTTTCTTATCTTTAATTGTAATATCAAATTCTTGCAGTAGGAGTATCTAGCGAATCAACCTATGTTTTGCATCTTTCTTTGATAGAAGATATTTCAAAGCAGCATGATCAATAAAGACAACAATAGGATATCCAGTCAAGTAAGCCCTAAATTTATCCAAAGCAAATACTATAGCAAGTAATTCCTTTTCTGTTGTTGAATAATTCATCTGAGCATTATCTAAGCTCTTACTTGCATAGTAAACAACATAAGGCTTCTGTTGTGACGTCAGGCCAGGCCCATTGTATACGACAGCAACCCACGTCACTGGCCCATCACGATAGACATTAGGATATTTGATTGAACCGTATCTTATTGTAATCAGACCCGTTTAGGCTAATTGTTAGGTAACGGGCTGAATGGGAATAATTAGTGCTAATTAGTGGCCCATCAGATTGGCCAAATGGCGACAGGCCTAGAGAGCCGCCCCATCTGCTCTCTTTAAAAGGAGGTCGTCCTCCTCATTTGAAACCATGCAGTCAAAAAAATTTTAGTTATCTTCTCTATTCTTCCTTCTTCTTTGCTGATTTGGTACCTTGTGATCCTTACCGGTCACAACATTGGTATCAGAGCGGTCCCGATCCATGACTGAAATGCCGCCTCGTAAATAGCTGGCGACAGCTAATGAGCCACAGCCAGATTCTGACAGGACCAACGACGCCACTAGCCCGACGAAGACCGGTGAGAATGACATGGCCGAGATTAGGTCCATGCTTGCGCAACTACTGTAGTTGCAGATGACGAAGGCATCAACCACGGCCAACCAAACAGGGGGGCGCTGACTCCTCCGCCAATTTTTTCTGCACCCAATGGTGAAACGTCACAGGCGGGTGGTTCGAGGGGTTATGGTAGATCAGGCACTGGGATTCCTCCGCCAAACCACACCATGCAAGGGGTTCGATTTGGATCCCTCAACCAGGCAACTGATGAAGGCCGTTTGGGAGGAGGGGCACGAGGCATACCAGGTGTTCGACAAAATGCCTCCATGACAATGCCTCTTCGAAATATCCAACGGGAGATCGATGGGGACTGGGAGGAGCCGCTGGGCCCTTACGGGAGCTGGCGTGGAGGGGCCGAGACCCGATTGGCTCGTCTCCAATTTCCACGCTACAATGGAGAAGAAGATCCCACAGAGTGGATCTACAAGGCGGAGAAATTCTTTGACTACCAGGGCACTTATTCGGAGGCCGAACGGTTACGCATCACTGCGTTTCATCTGGACGGCGATGCCTCGGTGTGGTTCCGCTATTACGAAAAGGAGGTTTGTTTTCCGACATGGGCGTCCTTTGCCGATGAACTCTGCATGCAGTTTGGCCCCAATGAATTTCAAGATTTTAACGAGATGTTATCCAGCCTGCGCCAGACCACAACAATGCGGGCATATTATACCGAGTTTATGAAGATTGCCAATCGTCTGCCTGATTGGCCAGTGTCTGCTCTTGTGGGTACATTCAAAAGGGGATTGAAGCCAGAGATAGCAGACGAGATGAGACACTACCCTTGCCACACGATGAGAGACATGGTGCACCATGCTCGCATCGAGGAGGAAAAACTGGCAAGACAGCGACGAGGGGGGCGTGGTGGAACGATACAGAGAACCCCTTTCAGTCCTGCGCTAGGACCAACACCAGTGTCTGGCCACTCTGCCGGTCGGCCCATTGCCGTAGGAGCGGGCGCTACTTCAGTCCGTCGACTAACCCAAGCCTAGATGGAAGAACGCAGAGCCAAGGGATTATGTTTCAATTGTGACAAGAAGTTTGTCAAGGGTCATCGCTGTTCAGCCCCAGGAAGCTTATTAATTGTGGAAGTTGACGAGGACATGACAGACCCTGTCGAGGAGATGGTCCATGATTATGCTGACGTGCAACCGGAGATCTCTGTACACTCATATTCGGGTACTTTCACCCCACGCACTATGCGAGTACAAGGGCTGCTCAAACGCCAAGACGTAGCAGTGCTGATTGATAGTGGGTCTACCCACAACTTCATTAACGACAAGGTGGCACAGCGGTTGGACTGCTATGTGACGGATGCCAAGCCCTTTGATGTTCTCATTGGGGACGGTAAACATCTCAGGAGCTCGGGGGTATGTGCCCAAGCCACCCTTACTATCCAGGGGCACACCTTCATTATTGATCTTTTCCTCCTACCGACCAAGGGAGCCGACGTCGTCTTAGGGGTCCAATGGCTCCAGGACTTAGGCGATGTGGTTTGGAACTTCAAGGCTTTGGTTATGGATTTCGAAGTCCGTGGACAGCGGGTGCGCCTACAAGGAGCCCAGCCTGGGGCATTACACACAGCCCAAGCGGTGGGGTCCTTCTTCCGGTTTGCCGCCCAAGGATTGATGTTGCAGCAAAGAGCAAGTGTGGATGTTACACAAGCCGATGTTTCGGAAGACATGCGCCTCTTGTTGGATGACCACCAGGATCTCTTCTCGGAGCCCACTGGGCTACCGCCGGTCAGGGGCCATGACCATTCTATTCCAATTCTTCCTGGTGCACCGCCGGCTAATGTACGGCCTTACCGTTATCCACACGTGCAGAAGACGGAGATTGAACGCCTGGTACAGGACATGCTTACATCCGGTATCATCCAACCTAGTACTAGTTCTTTCTCTTCACCTGTGTTGTTGGTGCGCAAAAAGGACGGGACGTGGAGGTTCTGTGTGGACTATCGCACCTTGAATGCGATTACAGTGAAAGACAAGTATCCTATCCCGGTCATAGAGGAGCTATTGGACGAGTTGGCTAGTGCTATGTTCTTTAGCAAACTCGACTTGCACTCCGGCTACCATCAGATTCAATTGCAACCGTCCGATGTGCACAAGACGGCATTTCGCACACACGGCGGTCACTTCGAGTTTTTGGTCATGCCATTTGGCCTGACCAATGCACCGGCAACATTCCAAAGCCTGATGAATGATCTTTTCCGTCCCTTCCTCAGACAGTTTGTTCTGGTATTCTTCGATGACATTCTCATCTACAGCAAGTCTTGGACGTCACACCTGCAGCATTTGAGGTTAGTTTTCTCTACTTTAAGAGCAAATTCATTATTTCTTAAAAGCTCTAAATGCTCTTTTGGAAGCAAGCAAGTGGAGTACTTGGGCCATATTATCGCCCACACGGGAGTGGCCACCGACCCAACCAAGTTATCCGCTATGACCTCGTGGCCTGCGCCCACATGTGTTAAAGGCCTCCGCGGATTTCTGGGCTTAACAGGCTACTACTGCCGGTTCATCAGACAATATGGTGTCCTCGCTAGCCCACTTACCGCCCTACTCAAAAAGGGCGCCTTCACCTAGACAGACGAGGCCCAAAATGCATTTGATCGCTTGAAGCAGGCCATGGTCACAGCGTCTGTTCTCCTATTGCCGGATTTCACTCTTCCGTTTGTGGTTGAAACGGATGCCTCAGACACGGGCCTGGGGGCGGTCCTATTGCAACAACACCGACCTGTGGCCTTCTTTAGCAAATCCCTCTCTGGCCGTTCATTGCAGCTATCCGTGTATGAGAAAGAAATGATGGCCATTGTTCATGCAGTGACCAAATGGCGACCCTATTTACTGGGACGTCGGTTCACCATCCGCACTGATCATCAGCCTCTTAAGTATTTCCTTGAACAGCAGGTATCGACACCAGCACAGCAATGCTGGGTGAGCAAATTACTGGGGTATGATTATGAAATTATCTACAAGAAGGGGTCTGAGAACACAGTGGCGGACGCCTTGTCGTGCTGAGACAGCATGGGCATATGTCTGACACTCTCCGTTCTGAGATGTCCGTTCCTGCCCGACCACCGCCAGGCATATTAGGACGACCCCTTCACTCAGCGCCTCCTCACATGCCTTCAGGAGCAGCCCGCGGATGAGCCGTCCTACGCATGGCATGATGACATTTTATTATGGCGAGGTAGATTATGGGTACCAGATACGGGAGATTTGCACCAGCGAATCATTTCTCATTTCCATGATACAGTGATGGCGGGTCATGAAGGTGTGTTCCAAACGTACAAGAGGGTGAGTCAAAGTTTCCTATGGCCTGGTATTCGACGCACCATCCAGACCTATGTGGCCGCTTGTGACATTTGTCAGCGCGCCAGGCAGCAACCACTTCTCCGCAGGGATTGCTTCAGCCCCTTCCGATTCCAGATCGGGTTTGGGAGGATATTTCGATGGATTTTATTGAAGCGTTGCCCCTTCAGTCATTCTAGTTGTTGTGGACCGGCTGTCCAAGTATGCCCACTTCTGCCCCCTGAGCCACCCTTTCACTGCCAGGACAGTGGCGGAAGTTTACGTCAGCCACATCGCTAATTTACATGGGATGCCTCGAACAATTGTGTCCAATCGCGATAAGGTATTCCTATCTAACTTCTGGCGTGAGTTTTTTGCTCTTCAGGGAACAACGCTTCACATGAGCACGGCCTATCATCCCCAGACCGATGGCCAAACTGAGGTGGTAAACAGATGTTTGGAGCAGTATTTGCGTTGTTTTGTGGGGAATCAGCCTCGCAAATGGTTACAGCTGCTTCATTGGGCCGAATGGTTGTATAATATGACCTATCATACCCGGATGGGTTTTTCCACTTTTGAAGTGGTATATGGCCGACCCCCACCATCGGTTCTCTCTTATGTCCCACAGCGCTCTTCCGTTGCGGAAGTGGATTACATGCTTCAATCGAGGGATGAGGTACTCCGACAGTTAAAGGCTAATTTGGCATCAGCGCAGAATTGCATGAAGTAGATATATGATAAAAAGCGCACGGACAGGGAGTTCCAGGAGGTGATCTGGTCTATGTGTCAGTCCTTCCTCAGTGCCAGACATCCTTGTTTCGGACGGACCAGGCCAAGCTGGCGCCCCGTTACCATGGTCCCTATGCAGTGGTGGAACGGGTTGGCGTCGTGGCTTACCGTCTTGCCTTACCTCCGGAATCGCTGGTTCATCCTGTCTTCCACGTTTCCCGCCTCTGTCGATTTGTTGGTGACCCCACTACCATGACTATTGGTGGACCTCTTCCACTTCAGCCTCTGGCCGATTCCGACGCACCTATTCCGGCGTCAGTCATGGACAAACGTCGGGTATGGAGGGCTGGGCGTATTACTACAGAGATTTTAGTCGCATGGCGGGGTAAACCGTTGGATGATGCTACATGGGAGTTGGAAGACGATATTGTGGCTCATTTTTCGGAACTGTCGCCTTGAGGACAAGGCGATCAGCGGAGCGTGGTGGATTGTTGTGACGTCAGGCCAGGCCCATTGTATACGACAGCAACCCACGTCGCTGGCCCATCACGATAGACATTAGGATATTTGATTGAACCGTATCTTATTGTAATCAGACCCGTTTAGGCTAATTGTTAGGTAACGGGCTGAATGGGAATAATTAGTGCCAATTAGTGGCCCATCAGATTGGCCAGATGGCACCAGGCCTAGAGAGCCACGCCATCTGCTCTCTTTAAAAGGAGGTCGTCCTCCTCATTTGAAACCATGCAATCAAACAAATTCTAGTTATCTTCTCTATTCTTCCTTCTTCTTTGCTGATTTGGTACCTTGTGATCCTTACAGGTCACAACAACTTCTTATCCTTCCTTTGCCCCAAAACAGCCCCCACAGAAAAGTCACTAGCATCACACATTATCTCAAACAATAAAGTCCAATCTGGGGGCTACATAATAGGGGCTGAAGTAAGCATTCCCTTCAGTTTAGCAAAAACTTTTTTACAGTCAGCATTCCATTCAAAAATAGTATCTTTAGATAGAAGATTACACAATAGTTTAGAAATAGAACTAAAATCCTTGATGAATCTCCTGTAAAACCTTGCATGACCCAAAAATGATCTAACATCTTTAACAGTCTTGGGTGTAGGCAAATGGGTAATTAAATCAATTTTTGACTGGTCAACTTCAATTCCTTTAGAGGAAATAATATGGCCCAAAACAATTCCTTTAGAGACCATGAAATGACATTTTTCTCAATTAAGCACAAGGTTCTTCTCTTCACACCTGCTCAAAACTTTCTGCAAATTAAACAAACAATCATCAAATGAATGACCAAATATAGAAAAGTTATCCATAAACACTTCAAGATAACTTTCAACCATATCACTAAAAATACTCAGCATGCATCTTTGAAATGTTGCAAGTGCATTGCATAAACCAAAAGGCATTCTCCTGTAAGCAAAAGTGCCAAAGGGACACGTGAATGTAGTTTTTTCCTAGTTTTCTAATGCAATTTCAATTTGATTGTAACCGGAGTAGCCATCTAGGAAACAGTAATATGTGTGGCCAGCTACCCTCTCCAGAACCTGATCTAGAAACGGCAACGGAAAATGGTCTTTTCTAGTGACTGAGTTCGACTTCCTGTAGTCAATGCACATTCTCCAGCCAGATCTAACTCTAGTAGGTATTAATTTATTATTATCATTCTTGACAATTGTTACACCAGATTTCTTAGGCACTACTTGGGTAGGACTCACTCATTTGTATCAGAAATGGGGTAGATGATCTCCGCATCCAAGAGCTTAAGAACTTCAGCTCTAACTGCCTCTTTCATGTTTGGATTTAACCTACGTTGCATCTCCCTAGATGGTTTGACATTGTCCTCCAAATAAATCCGATGAATGCATATAAAAGGGCTTATTCCTTTTAAATCATCAATTGTCCATCCTATTGCACCTTTATGCTTTCTCAAAATATCAAGCAACTTACCCTCCTCGATAAGATTCAGATGAGAAGATATTACCACAGGAAGAGTTTCATCATCACCCAAAAATGCATATTTGAGTTCAGTTGGTAACTTTTTCAACTCCAATTTGAGTGCTTGAATGCTTGATGGCATAGACACTTTGTCACTCACTGGTAGCTCCTCAAACTTGGGTTTTCATCCATTCACTTCCAATACCTGTAGAGAATTCAGGAAAGAACAAATCTCAGCCTTTTCAAAATCCACTTTAGATGCATCATATAAAGAATTAATTAAGCAAGATTCTAAAGGGTCAGAAAGAGATGAAACATGAAATTGATCTCTAACAAAAGTATCAACCCAATTCAATTCTTGAACATCAGTATCATCCCCTGGTTGTTAGCAAACATTAAATATATTCAATTCCAAAGTCATATTGCCAAATGAAAGTTTCATCACACCATTTCTACAATTAATCCAAGCATTTGAAGTAGCAAGAAATGGACGACCTAATATGACAGAAATATTTGAACTTGCATTTATAACAGGATGTGTGTCCAAAACAATCAAATCAACAGGAAAGTAAAATTTGTCCACTTGAACAAGCACATCTTCCACCACTCCCCTAGGGATTTTAATAGAACGATCAGTAAGTTGAAGAGTAATGGTGGTGGGTTTAAGTTCCCCAAGACCTAACTGAGTCTACACTGAATAAGGCAAAAGATTGACACTAGCCCCAAGATCAAGCAAGGCTTGGTCTACCCTAAAGTTCCCGATCACACATGAAATAGTTGGACATCTGGGATCCTTATATTTGGGCGGGCTTTTGTGTTGAATTATAGAACTTACCTGCTCAGTCAAAAAGGCTTTTTTTTGCACATTCAACTTACGCTTAATGGTACATAAATCTTTCAAGAACTTAGCATAAGAAGGTACCTGTTTGATTGCATCTAATAAGGGAATGTTAATTTTCACCTGCTTAAAAAGTTCAAAAATTTTAGCATTTTGGTTCAACTTTTAAGGTGGTTTCAACCTCTGTGGGAACGGAGCTGGAATAGGACATCTCACATCTTCACTTGACCCAGACTTATCAATTTCCACATTATCATATTTTGATTCATCACTCTCAGAAGATTTTTGGGCCTTTAGTAGAATTGTTTTATCAATTTCTTTTCCACTCCGAAGAGTGGTAATTGACTTAGCATGTTCAAGTTGTGAATCAGAAGGTTTTGTGTCCATCATGTGAACTTGCCCCTGCGGATTGGGTTGGGGTTGAGTAGGAAACCTACCTTTCTCTTGAACAGCAAGAGAAGATGTCAATTTAGTGAGAGAGCTCTTTATATCATTAATGGCTTGTGAGGTTTGTTGATTAATGATAGCTTGCCCTTGCATGAAAGTTTGTAGTGTCTCCTCAAGTGTCTTCCTGTGAGGTTGAACACATGGAGTATAATTGGAAAATGCCTGAGGAGGTGGTGCTTGTGCAGCATTATCATTCCTCCAACTAAAGTTTTCCTCTATCCTGGGTTGTATGTGTCTCCATAAGGAGATTGCCTCTTAAAAGGGGTCATAGAATTCGCTTGGTCATGTAACACCTCCTTGAAAGCAGGAATGGTAGGGCACTCATTAGTTGGGTGTCCCATGACATCACAAATTCCATAGGTCTCTTCTGTAGCAACAGACTTAATAACATTAATTTCCCCTAATTCCATAGCCTCCACATTTCTAGCCAAAGAGGCTAGCCTAGCACTCAAATTATCCTCCTCCCTAAGATAATGCAGACCCCCACTAGTAATTGAAGACTTCGGCTTATTAGAAACATCAGAGGGATCGGTGGGATCCCAAGAATCTGAGTCTTCAGCTATTTGATCTAGAAAATCAAGGGCTTCATTAGGGTCTTTATAAAAGAATTCTCCATTACACATTATTTGAACAAATTGTTTCATTGAGAGCGTCATCCCATCATAGAAGAAACTAATGGTGCACCACTTCTCATACCCATGATGTCGACACGAATTTAGCAAATCTATATAACGCTCCCAACACTGATAAAATGATTCATTTTGATTTTGGGCAAAGTTTGTTATTTAACTAGGAAAAATTTCTTAAGGAATTCAGTTTGTAGTTCCTTCCAAGTTCCTACAGATCTAGGCTTAAGAGAGTTCAGCCAAGTTTTGGCTTTATCCATCAAGGAAAACGGAAATAATTTTAGCCTGATAATGTCCTCACTACAAGCCTGCTCAAAAATTGCACATACTTCCTCAAATTCTTTTAAATGCAAATAAGGATTTTCATACTCTAGACCATGGAATTTGGGAAGCAAGTTTATCATTCCAAGCTTAAAAGTAAAGTGATGTGCTTGTAGAGGCAATATAATACAGGAGGGTGTGCTAGTGCATGCAGGTTGCAGATAATCACGCAAGGGTCGTATTGGTGCATCATGTTCAATCACATTTTCATTAATATCCTGGTTACTACCCTGATCAGCCATATTGTGTGGTGTGTGTGATGGAACAGTAAACTCAAACAAAGGATTCTCAATAAAAATATCAGCAGTATCTCTAACCAAACATCCACTCGTATCTCTATTCCACTAGTGCATGCACAAGCACCAGAAATTTCAAAAGAGATGGAACGAGGTTACCAAATTTGAAGAAAAATCCAATGAAAAGCTTTTTTGTTCCATATAGGACTCCAATTTCCTGCAAAATAAACAAGCTAAATTAAACTAAGAATAACTGAAATTAATTAAACTATACCAGAGAGAAATAAACTAATTGGAAGATTAATCCTAAACTTCACTCCTTGGCATAGTCTACTAATCACAGGAAATTATAAGCATTCGCCGTACCTTACGTTCACGACGAATCAAATAGTTATATAGATTATGATTTTATCACAAATACCGTTATTCAATCAAATAAACCATAAAAATGCCTCTTTACAGACGTAGAAATATCAACTAAATAACATCACCCCTAGCCTTGATAAAAGATTTAGCTATGCATATTCATTAGAAAAATCAGATTCGGAAGAAATTGCGTCGAAAAAAACACTATAGCAGTTTTACTATTCACGGGTAGTGTAGCAGAAACACTGTTCACCTCACACTGTTCATCATCTTCCCCAACTCCTGGTTACTATAGCAATGTTCGAAAGTACTATAGCAGTACTGTTCACGATGCAAAAACAGCCCAAGATCCAACTTTTCTTCCCTCAATTTCTTCCTCTTCTCTCTTATCTTTTTCCGGCCAAAATCCCATCCAAATCACAAAGTCGTCCTCTATTTTTTTCAGAAAAACTAGTCTTCTTCTCTGCTCAAAATGGCTGGTGTTCGCCTCCCTCTTTTCGTCCTTTGTTCTTCTCTTATATAGACGTCCCAAATCACCCTGGATCATTCCATATCCGAGCCAAATCCAAGTCAAATTCAAATCAATTCCTATTCCAACTCGAACTTATCCAAGTTGTATTTTCCTAGATTGAGCCAAATCCTTCACCGTCGCTTTTACCCAAAATCGCCGTTCTTCAAAACCAGTAACTTTCCATTTTCAGTCCCTTCCAGATCAAACCAGAACCACCGCCGTCGACCGCCGTGAATGCTCGAGCAAAAGCTCGAGCCTCTGTTCTGCTTGAACACCTGAGCTTCGGCTCGGGTCGGGTTTCTCTTTTGTTTTTTTTATTTTGCTTTTCAAAACCCGTCGTGTGACTCTCGTTCATCCGATCTGCAACATATGGTTCTTTACTTTAGGAATAAAACCCTCCTTCTCCTTTAATGTATTTTGTTGCTTCTAAAACCTGCTACAAGCCTCGTAGCCGTCAGATCTTCTAAAACTTGATCTTTTTGCACATAAACCCGATTGGTGCATTTTAATCCCACGATCCGCAACTCTAACTTCTAAAAACCTACAATAATAAAGTCAAACCAAAATTAGATGCATAAAAAATATAATTCCATAAATTCATTAATACATCTAAAATAGTTAATTATAGCAAATTAATTATTAATCCCCTAATTACTACCCTAATCACTAATAACTCATTTTATTCATATTTTATCATAAAAACTACACTAGAAAATAGGTAAATATGGCATATAAATGTGTATATTTTACGCTTATCAGGCCTTAAGGTCAAGGAGGCTCAGAATGCCTTGCAAGAAGATAACCTAATAAATGGTTTTTTCAGTAAGCCAAGAAGAAGGCTATGATAAGTGAAGGCCATATGGGGTCATTGTGTTGTTGTTGTGTATAGGTGAAGCGCTCAGACATAGAACATAGATACCTCTCTTGCCTATGAAATGACTAGGAGAGTTGTGGTGGGACATGGAGACGATTGTCCCTTGATGCTGATATGCTGTGCAATACTATGGTAAGAGTAGTAAGCAAATCAGGCAATGTCATGTTTATTGATTGGTTGCTTAAATGGAATATGCAATATTAAACTTAGTTGTATTCATAGGCCTAGACCTATTGAGTATGTTTATACTCATGCATCCTCTATGACGTAGGTAACTAATAGATAAGCATAAGGAGAATACAAAAGTCATCTTCTAAGGAGTAGATAAATGTATTTATGGTCTTTTATCATTTAATTCTTGTTTGTATGAGATGGCACCACTTGGAAATTATGTTTTCAATATTAAAATAATCGACTTCATTTTTGAGTATGTGTTCCATTGGAAAAACAACAAGTCACTGCTTCAGTGTCTTATAAATGATTTTGTTTTCACGCAATGTTGGCAATCTGTGATGATTTATCATTTGAATTAATTGATTGATGAAAACATGGGTTGTGACAAGCAGCCTTTGAGGACCTCGTATCATGCCTGACCGCGGAGGCTTTCAGACCATCACCATCGACTAGGCCGCTTGGCGAGGTGCCCCGACAGGTCTCTAGTTGGCTCTCGAGGTGTGTGGGAGAAGATGGTTTGACGAATTCATCGTTAAGAAAGGGAAGAATGAGGGATTAGGGCTAAGAAACTACTGTTAATCCAATCTATTAAATAACTAAACCCGATTGATCTCAACATAAAAGAATTAGGGCATAGCCCCAACAGTAGTTAATTACATTTGTTTAAGTTTATAAATAAATTCACAGAAGGAATGCTGTTGAGACCATGGAATTCCAGCTCGGCGATATATCGCCGATATATCGGTATCGGTCCCATACCGATACTCCGAGACCGAGCAATCTTGGCCAGGGAAGTTTTTCCAAATATCGCCGATATATCGGCGAATTTGACCGATATATCGGTTTTGGTTTTTTTTTTCCCCTGATCGGGCTCGGGGGCTCGGGGTCTCCGCTGTCGACTGTTGAGACTTGAGACTCGAGAGGGGGAGGGCGAGGGCGAGGGCGAGGGGGACGGCTATCGACCGAGGGTGAGGGCGAGGGAGAGGGCGAGGGGGACGGCTGTCGACCGAGGGCGAGGGCGAGGGCGAGGGGGAGGGCTATAAACCGAGGGCGAGGGTGAGGGGGGAGTCGGGACGGCCAAAGGAGGGGGGGAATTTCCGATCGAGCGACGGGGGATGGCCAAACGAAATGGAAAAGGGAGATCCGACTCGGCGACGGGCTGAGCTACGGGCGAGGGGCGACGGCCGAGCAAAAAGGGAGAGGGAAAGAGGGCTGACGAGCTATGGCCTCGACGACGGGCGACGGCTGACGAGCGAGGGGTGAGGGGCGACTGCCGAGCGAAAAGGGAGAGGGAAAGAGGAGGATCTGAGGGCGGAGGGGCCCGGCGGCGGGCTGAGCTGCGGGCGACAGCTGAGCTATGGGCGACGGGCCGAGCGAAAAGGCCAGCCAGGCGACCGGCGACGGGTACTCCTATCTAACCGTACAGCGCCTCTTCTGCGGCCGCTAGGTACTCCTCTGCCTCTCTCTCTCTCTCTCTGATTTGTTAAAGATTAGTGTTGATTTTAGTTTTACTGCAGATCTGTACGATGAACCTTAATGTCTGTGTAGCATTCTCCGCAGTGAGAACGTGGGATGTATATGTGTCTGTCTAAGGCAGTTAGGCCAAATATTGTTCTTTTTCTTTGTTAATGAATGATCGCTTGTTTGAGATAAATTGACAATTACGTAGTTGTATTGAGCTATGGATTGAAGATGAAAAAATGAATTCTAGCACTATAATAGTATGTGAAGGCATAACTATGCAATTACGATAGTATCTGGTTCTATTTGTTGTTAAGATTGGCATGACGTTTATACTTTGTTTCATATTTGCTCAATTTTGATTTGTTGTTTATACAGACAATGGACAAAGGTTGGGAGCATGGCACTCAAGTAGGCGCGCATGGGTCATGATGTAATTATTGCTTAAAAGTCATGAAAACTGGTGGAGTTTCGAGGTTAAAGGATCATTTGGCCAGTAGCGGAAAGGATGTTGCAAAATGCAAAGAGTGTCCTCAACATATTTGTAAAGAATTGTTAGAATTGAAAGAAACAAATAAAAAGAAGGCAGCTCACCTTAGAGAAGGGAAGAAAAGGGTTCTCGATGAGCTTAGACACTTTGGACATGAGGCAGATGCTGAAATTAGTGTGTCCGATGATGATGAACACGAAGAAGCAAGGGATCATTGCGAAGCAAGAAGGCACGATGAGCAAACACAACATCAAAGTGATGGAACTAGGCCTGAAAGAGGTATACGTGCTTTATTGAAACGAAGCCAGAGTAGTAAGGGACATGCAAGTTCTAGCAGTGTCCAGCAGCGTCTCCCAACTTCGTTCAATCCTGGCTTGAAAGAAAGGTTTAAAAGGGCAGTGTCAAAGTTTTTCATCTACAACCATGTCCCTGCACATGTGGCAAATGACTATCACTTTCGTAACATGATAAAGGAAGCACAAGATATTGGAAAAAAAGTCTTTCCTCCTAGCCCAAAAAATATACTCGGTACGTATTTGGATAAAGAAGTGGCTGATATGGAGAAAAGAATACAAGGGATGGAGCTAGAGTGGAAAGAATATGGTGTCTCTATCTTGTGTGATGGATGGACGGGGCCAACTAAAATGTCTATAATCAACTTTATGGTCTACTGCAATGGAAAAGTATGTTTCATTGACTCGGTTGATGCATCAGGCAAAGAGAAGAATGCAAACTACATCAAAACCATAATTGAGGAGCAGATCAATAAAGTTGGGAAGGACTATGTGATACAAATTGTTACAGACAATGCCTCTAACTTCAAAAAAGCCGGCAAGTTATTAATGGAGAAATATAACTTGTACTGGACACCTTGTGGTGCGCATTGCCTTGACCTTATGTTTGAGGCTGTTGGCAAACATGGGTTTGTGGGAACAACTATAGGAAAAGCAAAAGAAGTGACCCGATTCATCTATAACCATGATAAACTTGTTTATGAAGTGAGGAATGCTTGTGGTCGTGATTTACTTCGACCTGGTGCCACAAGATTTGCTACAAACTACCTAGCTTTGGAAAGCTTGCAAAGAAAAAAAGGTAGATTACGAAGTTTCTTCACAAGTGATACGTGGGAGGCTTGTGGTTTTAATAATCACCCAACTGGTAGACTTGTAGAGGCAATTCTATTAGACAATGACTTTTGGAATGGAGTTAAAGATACACTAGCCATCATGACACCAATGCATGAAATTCTACGGGTCTTGGACAATGAAAAATTTCCTACATTAGGTGGAGTTTATCATGCAATACAAACAATGAAAAAGGCTATTCAAATAGGATCTCCTAGGTCTTGCAAATGGGTTCACAAAATTATTGACCAAAGGTGGATGAAATCAATGGATGAACCTTTGTACAAGGCTGGTATGATTTTTGACTAATATTTTTTCTTTATTATGTACAATTGATTTGAATCTTATTTGTTTGCTTTTTTATGCAGCATATTACCTCAATCCTAAGTACCATTACGAAGAAAAGCTTGGATATAATATAGAATTGACTACAGCAGTGCATGAGGTGTACAATAAATTATTCCCAATGTCACCCACGACGGGCAACATCGGCAATGAGGTACATTAGTGTAATCACATGGTGTCTTACTGCTATGTAACTTGTATATCAGCCTCAAATTATTCATGAATGAACATTGGTCCACAGATTACCCTTTTTCGAGAAGCACATGGCCGATTTGGAGAGTTCTATGTACAAGAATCAAGAAAAAATATGTTACCCGGTAAGTGTTATGTCTTATGATTGTTAGTGTTATGTCCATACTCCATACTTTAGATATGTCAAGTTCTAATTGAAAGTTTTTTCTGATACAGGCAATTGGTGGTCTATGTATGGAACTATGTGCCCAAGTTTGAGATTGTTGGCAGTTCGTATTCTTTCTCAGACAGCATCGTCTTCACCTTGTGAGCGAAATTGGAGCACGTTCTCTCTCATCCACACAAAACCAAGGAATAGGTTATCATATGAGAAGTTAAAAAAATTAGTGTATTGCCATTATAACATGAAGTTAATTATAAGGGCAATGGAGCATGATCATATGAGACATGGCGAAAGTGAAGAAGATCCATTGGACAAATTTAACCTAATGTCACGAGTGGATGGAGATGACATAGGAAATTCTTCTGCTGATTGGTTTGCTGAAAATACAATGGATGAGGATGATGGACGACCTGATCCAGTGATTGCTTCGGCATCACAAGATGTTGGAATAGATGTTGATAGGGTCATAGAGAACATTATGATGTCGGAAAGAAATGAGGAGACATCAACCCGCCATATGCATGTAGAGTACCCACCCTCTGATGATGATGATAACCTAAATACAACAGACAGTGGTGGAGATGATGGTTATGGAGGCTATGGTGGTGGCGATGGTGGAGGTTATCATGATGGAGGGGGAGGTCAAAGTGGCGCCTATTACTTGAGTCCATTCACCGGTGAGGATGAATATACACATGCTACACAGGATTATGACCATGGTTCAAGGCAGGCTCCCTCATCTAGCCGGAACCGAGTCGTTCATGCACGAGGGGGGGGGGGGGTAGGACGGCAAGTGAGAGGCAAATGAACCGAAGGAGGCAAAGAATGCAACGTGAGATAGAAGATAGCATTTCACAGCAGTTCTCATCAATGGAAATCTCCTCTAGTGATGGTTGGGGAGGAAGACCTGATTCTGCAAGTTCATCGTCATATGGTTACAATGGTTCATAGGTGGGTGCATTTTCTCATATTATGCACAACTCGTCCTTTCCATCGCTTAGAATCCTACAAAGCATGCCTTATGAGCAATACTACTACTATATAACAGAGTATCTTCGTGCATACCAGACAAGTATGACTTGGGAGCAATATTGTGCCTATTTAGATTCAGTTTATGCGAGTTCATATCAGGTTCAAGAAGATTTTCAGCTTCCACGCCATTCGAACTACTATTAGTTAGTGAGTATGCTTGGTAAGATTACTCTTTTTGTTCTATGTATATTAAATTGTTAGTTTATAAGATAACATTTTATTATTTTAAGTAGTGACAAAACTTGGATTGTGGTGATTGTATCATTGTTGATTATGTCATTGTTGATTATTATAGATGATTGAACTTTTACAGGGAATAGACTTTGTACATATGATTGAAAATACAGGGGAGATTCTGTCGAAATTTTCATAGAAATCTATTCATATTAGAATGCTTATTTTGCTTGTACAATATTAGTGCCACTCCTTTGAAGAGTTATATTGTGAATATATATGGTAACATTTTATTATTTTAAGTAGTGATAAAACTTGGATTGTGGTGATTGTATCATTGTTGATTATGTCATTGTTGATTATTATAGATGATTGAACTTTTACAGGGAATAGACTTTGTACATATGATTGAAAATACAGGGGAGATTCTGTCGAAATTTTCATAGAAATTTATTCATATTAGAATGCTCATTTTACTTGTAAAAGATTAGTGTCACTCCTTTGAAGAGTCATATTGTGAATATATATGGTAATATTTTATTTTAGACCATCGATAATTTTTTACATGATATCTCCGATATATCTCCGATATTTCGTCTCTTTGGCCGACCGATATTTTACCGATATCCGATACGACATTCCATGGTTGAGACCACAAAATGCATAAAAATTTCATTCTAAGAAGCTACTTGGTTGTGGATTCATTCATACAATAGGAACACACTTAAACTGCTTAGGCCCCAAATAACAATTAATCCTTGCTATAAATTAAAAAACACTCATTGAACAACAAAAGCTTCTAAACCGCAACTCTCTCATAGAGCAACCAAATTTGAATTACTCATTGGAAACTTTGCCCAAAAAAATAGAAAGGGTGCAAATGGCAAAAAGACAATATTTCAATCGTTGATAGCTACAACCAAATTGTAAATCTATTTCATTTCACATCTTCAAAATACTAGAAGGTTATCATATGATCTCCCACAAATGCAAAATCCACAAAACACATGGTACATTTATGGTTCAAAGAAAAAAAAAACTAATATAAGCCCACATACATCATAAAGAACACAAAATGTACATAATCAAACCACGTCAAGTGACAAAAGCCAAAAAAAAAAGAGCATACCCCTTGAATCCACTTTCCAGGGACGGGGCACTTGGGGCCACTGGCTCTCTTCTTGGTCGATTGGAAAACCAGCTTCCAACCGTCATACAAACACCATAAAAATCCCACATTGCCACAATTCGAGATCTTTCCATATTACCTGTACTACGAGCTCAAAATGCCATATTATCTGGTTTTTTCAGGCTCATGCCATATAACCTAGTTTTGGGACCTGATCTTCCCATTTTTACCCTACCGCCCAACTCTAAACCCTAAACCCTTAATGTTTTACCTGCCCTGAGCCGCACCCCAATTAACACAAGCTTCCCCCGCATAGATAATACGATGAGAAAGTTCCCTGTCGGAGTGCTACAACTTAAATATTGTTTACCCAAGCGTAGGTAGCGAAGTAATAAAGTTTACTCGGTGTGAGGTCGAACCACTGGGTGAGCGTATATGTTTGGGAAAAATCTAATCTAAAATTATTAGTTACAAATTCTAAGCTAGTGAATCGGATTTTGTTGTCGAGAAAATAAACTTAAGAAGTAAAACTAATTTAAGATTGTAAGAATTAAGTTGAGAGATTAGGCTTAGGCATGAAATTCCACATATTATTATTCTCTCACATTCAAAATTAACATAATCCAGGGTATAACACTATAATGATCATTCTAAGCATTATATATATATATATATTCATAGACAATATTTAATCAAAGAGCAATACTAAATTTTAATTGATGGCATAAGTTTATCATTCAAACTTATTGATAATTTTAACTATTCAAAGTGCATGACAAATTAAATGAAAGAAGATTTTAATAAGTAAAACTTTAGAAATATTAGGTTGGATAAAACTCAAACACAAGGTTCTAAAGAATAAATAACATGCTTCATAAGTTTTTCATCTAGCCCTAGCCAAATTGAGAATTAGCTACTCATTACAATGGAAAGCACAGAGAAATATATAATTAATTCCAGGAAGAAAGCAAAAGAATAAGGTGAGTGAAATGACCCTCTCTTATTCACTTGCTACTCCAATTTTGAGCTTTAAATAAATTGGCTCTTTAAAACCCGCCTAAGCTTTTATAATCATCGGATCTTGGATCTCTTCACAAAAACCCGTTCAACGTGCTTCAATTCAACGATCCGCATCTAGAACTCTTAAAATCTACATAAAAATAATTTAATTTAATTTAGACTCATATTAAAATATACTTCAATTAAATCAATTAAGCATAATTAACTATTAAACTAATGTAAATTCCTAATTCTTTGTTTAACACTGAATAATTACTAACTAACCTAGATAACTCATAACTAAAGCTATAAAATAAAGCAAATCAATTAAGAAACTAACTACTAGAAGAATAAATGTCACTTTGGTAGAGGACAACTATGGATGATCTAATGGTTGTAAGTTGATCCTCTAGAAAATATGTACTTCTCTTGTATGTCTTCATGTTGGGCCTTCAATAGGTTACTTTTAAGAAGTGTCTTGGCCATGGGCTTTGTGGTGTGCTCCCACATTGTCTTGGGCTTTTGCAATCTTCATTTTCCTTGAGCTTCACCTTGGAGTGTCTTGCTTACCTTGGTGGCTTTCTCTTCAAGATCCACTTTGTGTTGTCTTCATCTTGAGATTGTCTCCTCTCAACCTCCTCATATAGCCCAATTTATACATATACCCCATTTTTCCTCTCACATACCCCATATATTTTTGTACATTAAATTGACATACATTAAGAGACAAAATCACACTCCCAAATTTTGCCCTAACAAGCTCCCCCTTGTCAATTTGAATGACAAAAATGCTTATATAAATTAGAGGCTCAATTAGCAACTCCCCCTAAGTTGCATTCCCCTTTAATGAAGAAATTCCTCTTTTGATGGGCATGCTAAGATTTACTCTGTAAGACGAACACATTCTAGTACACTAGGTGGGAATTTCTCACTCCCCCTTTTTGTCAAACAAATTGGCAAGGTTAGATAGGAATTGTATAGAACAAGCGGGAGTCATACATTAAAAATGTAACTAAGAGAGGTTTAGCATTAAAGCACAATAAAGAGAGTACATTAAATTCAAAGTACTTAATAGAGAAATGACATTAAAGCATAGCAATGAGAAGTACATAGATAGAGCATGAAAGCATAGGCACATAGGATCAAAACATACATCATTAACAAAATGGGAAAACAACCAATGAATGCCTTAGTTATAATCCTAAGAAATTAGTAACTCTAATGATTCCCAAACAAAAATAATGGTGATTTTCATTTGAGTGCAAGCCTATGAACTCGTGCAGTGCAGTCGGGTACATGGGAAGATACCGACTATTATAGGTGGGCCCTATTCAAGGGGTCCCACGGTGGAGGCGAGCTACACATGCTACGATGATAGTACTTAATAAAATTTGACCGTGACTTTTCAAAACCCGAACAACTATATATATTTTTTTTTTCAATTTTTTTTAGAAAAATAACCATACAATAGAAGAAAAAGCAACAAAAGAAAACAAAAAAGAAAGAAAAAGAAATACGAAACTAATCTAACTAGCACAAATTCCAATGGACTTTCGAAGATTAGTAAATCTCAGGGAGTCCAATGGTTTAGTCATAATATCAGCTAGTTGATTATCAGTAGAAATATATTCTAGTGAAACTATATTATCCTCAACTAATTCACTGATGAAATGATGCTTAATATCAATGTGCTTAGTCCGTGAATGTTGAACAGGATTTTTGGAAATGTTGATAGCACTAGTGTTGTCACAGTGTACGCTCATGATCCCTTGTTGGATTCCATAATCCTGAAGCATTTGCTTCATCCATAATAATTGAGCGCAACAGCTACCAGCGGCAATGTACTCGGCTTCTGTAGTAGACAGAGAAATAGAAGCTTGTTTCTTGCTATGCCAGGTAATTAGACAGTTTCCAACATAGAAACATCCACCACTTGTGGATTTTCTATCAACTAAGTTGCCTGCCCAATCTGCATCTGAGTATCCAGCTAGAGCAGTACAAGTGTCATATGGATACCAGAGCCCTAGATTTGAGGTTTCTGCTACATACTTGATAATTCATTTAACAGCAGTTAAATGGGATTCTTTAGGATCAGCTTGAAATCTCGCGCATGCTCCTACACTAAATGGTATGTCAGGTTTGCTAGCAGTCAGATAAAGTAGGCTCCCAATCATACTCCTATAAACATGAGAATTTGCACTTTTTCCATCACTATCCTTGCTCAGTTTTAATGTGGTACTCATAGGAGTAGCTACATGTCTACCAGAGTGAAGACCAAAACGCTTGACTAGCTCCCTAGCATATTGGTTTGAGATACAAAAATTCCTTCTTTTAATTGTTTGACCTGAAAACCTAGAAAGAAGGAAAGTTCTCCTACCATACTCATTTCAAATTCTGATTTCATAAGGTTAGCAAACTTAGTAGTTCTTTTCTCATTAGTAGATCCAAAGATAATATCATCTACATATATTTGAGCAATCAAGATGGAATCTTTGGTCTTTTGCACAAAAAGTGTTTTATCAACACTTCCTCGACAAAAATCATTATTGACCAAGAATGAGGTCAATCTCTCATACCATGCACATGGTGCTTGTTTTAGACCATAAAGTACCTTTTTGAGCCTATATACATGATGAGGAAGTTTAGGATCAATGAATCCTTTTGGTTGTTCAACATATACTTCCTCATTAAGTACTCCATTTAAAAATGCACTTTTGACATCTATTTGATATAATTTAAATTGTAAATGACAAGCAATGGCCATCAAGATCCTAATAGACTCTAACCTAGCTACAGGAGCAAAGGTTTCCTCGAAGCCTATCCCCTCAATTTGGGTGTACCCTTGAGCAACTAATCTAGCCTTGTTTCTAACAACCTTCCCATTTTCATCACTTTTATTCTTAAAAATCCACTTAGTTCCGATGACATTTATAGCACTTCTTCTAGGAACTAGGTACCATACCTCATTTCTAACAAATTGATTTAGCTCTTCTTGCATGGCATTAATCCAATGTTCATCTGTGAAAACTTCATCAACATTCTTAGGTTCTATGTTAGAGGTAAAACAAAAATGACTGTTTATTATTTCAGCTTGTTGTCTAGTTAGAATAGGGCCATGAGGGTCACCAATGACATGAGTTATAGGATGATCCTTTACTTCTTTCAGGTCATTGTTTGAAGGAGGAGGAGAGGATATGAGCTCAGTAGTGGGAGCCTCTTCTAGTGCTCCTTCATCTTCTTCAGGATGGTCTTGAGAACCTTCTTCAATTTTTGCATCATGAACAACCACATTGATAAATTCTTGAATGGTGTTGGTTGTCAGATTTAAGACCCTATAAGCTCGACTATTGAAGGAGTATCCAAGGAATATTCCTTCATCACTTTTTGAGTCAAGCTTGCCTAGATTTTCTTGATCTTTTAAAATATAACATCTACTACCAAAGACCTTAAAATATTTAACACTAGGCTTTTTATCGTGCCACAGCTCATAGGTAGTTTTATCCTTACCTACTCAAATGTAAACTCGATTAATAATATAGCAGGCAGTGTTAACTGCTTCGGCCCACAAGTTCTTTGGAAGATTCTTACTAGTTAAAAATACTGTGGCCATGTCTTACAGAACACGGTTCTTTCTTTTAGCAACACCATTTTGCTGAGGAGCTTTAGGTGCAAAAAATTCATGGTGTATTCCAAATTTATCACAAAACTTATCAAAGGAAGTATTTTCAAATTCTCCACCATGATCACTCCTAATCTTGATAATGGTTAGACCTTTCTCATTTTGGATTTGCTTGGCAATCCCTTTGAATTCAAGAAAAGTATCAGACTTTTCTCTAAGAAAGGCAACCCAGGTATATCTAGAAAAATCATCTACTATCATAAGGAAATACTTTCTCCCTCCTATACTCTCTGTTCTCATGGGTCCAACTAAATCCATATGTAGAAGTTCAAGAGGTCTAGAGGTATTGATAGTATTTACCTTTTTGCGTGAGACTCTAACTTGTTTACCTATCTGACATTCACCGCAGTTTTTCTTATCCTTATGACTAATGATAGGTAGACCCCTAAGAATCTCTTTCTTACTTAGTTGAGATAAGTCTCTATAATTTACATGACCAAGACGCTTGTGCCATAGTTCTGCTTCATTTGTTTGCGATATGTGGCATTGAAAAGAGTTTGGTTGATATGTTTCCTCAACTATATAGCAATTGTCAGTAGTTCTAACACCTCTCATAATGGTTTCTCCTTTCTTGTTGGTGATCTTACAACTGTGATTCCCAAAGCTAACATAGTGATTTTGGTCACAAATTTGGGAAATACTAAGGAGATTGTGTGTCAGCCCTTCAACACATAGTACATCCTTAAGGTGGGGCATGTTTGGTACTCTTAGAGTTCCTTTGCCAATGATTTTTGTAGTACTACCATCTCCAAAGGTGACCGATCCTCCATCAAATTCTTTTAGCTCAGAAAAGTTTTCTTTTTCTCCAGTCATGTGCCTGGAGCACCCACTATCTAAATACCATTTAGGGGAATTTTCTGCTAAGAGGGTTGTGTGAACAACTAGACTCTTTTCCTTTGTTTTAGGTCTCCATTCAGTGGTGTTAGATGTTCTCCCTATTTTATGCCTAGAAGATGGACTATTTGAGGTGGTTGTTTTACTCTTGCTTTCCTTGCTCTTGAGCTCTGTTTGAGTATTCCTATGCTTTAGGGTTATTTTAGCAATCTCTTCAAAAAGTTGAACCATCCTAGTAGTCACATGAGTAAGTCTAGTAGGAACAACATTATGTGAGGAATTAATGAATTCTAGAAGTTCACTTTTGGTGTAATCATTATTTTTCCTAGAAATCTTCTCCGCATTATATTCCCTATCAAATGGTGCATTTTTATCTTGAGACAATTCTCTTAAGATAGATTTTTCTTTCCTTATGATAGGTCTAGGATTGATTCTTCAGTGTTCCTCTTCAATTGATGACTTGTTAAGACTTTTTTTTACAAAGATAGTTTGAGTTTCACCTTAAAACTTGTTTATACCAGTGTAACCAAGCCCATTCTTATCCATTGGGCTCTTTCCTAGCCTTAGCATATGTTGAAGAGTTTGACTACTTTGAGAAAATTTCTCAACTAGACTATCCTTAGATTTGCTAAGTTCTTCTTTTAGAGTTGAGTTTTCAGAGATAACTACTTTTAATTCTTTTAATTTTTCTTTATGTATCTGCTCTCTAATTTTCAATTCATTTTTCAACTTAATAATTTCCTGTGTTTGCATATCATTCATAGCAAAATCAAGTTCTTTCCTAAGCCTAAGATTTTCCCTTTTTAGCATAGTGATCTTCTCAGTCATTCTAGTGCTTTCTTTGAATAAAGAATTATATGAACTTTGAAGGTCATTAGAATCTGAATCACTTTGAGATGATTCTTCATTTGGCATTTCCACCTTAGATAAGTCATTAGTGATTGATGTGGAAGTCATAAAGGCTTTTAAAGATTCTACCTCATCTTGGTCAGATGATTCTTCTGAGTCCTCCTCAGTTTCTGAGGATTCATCCCATGAAGCTTTCGCAGTTATTTCCTTTTTCTTAAATTTTTGACGGGCACTCAGTAGCAATATGACCAAGCCCATGACAATTATAACATTCAATGTTTCTTGAGGTTGATTTACTTTTTCTTTTTGAGTTGTCTATCCGTTTAGTTTTAAAAAAAATTTCCCTCTAAATCTTCCATTAAAATGTTTAGCAAATTTTTTAGCAAGAAAAGCAATTTCTTCATCTGCCTCATCATCCAACTCTTGACTTCGTTTGCTAGTAGATTTCAAAGCTATAGGTTTTTTAATCTGTGTGGGAAGTTGCATTTCATAAGTTTATAAAGAGCCAACTAAGTCTTCTACTTTCATTAGGTCAGTATTTCTACATTCCCCAATAGCTGTCACTTTAGGAGAAAATCTAATAGGGAGAGTGATCTGCTCATGAAATATGCATTTTATTATCTCCTAAATTTATGTTTCTGCTAGTGTTTGATTAGAATTTCTACTACTTTAATATAGTTTTGGTTTTTGTAGGAAACAAGAGTAATACACAGAAATGAGGTGAAAAGTAACTCAAATGGTTAAATCATCACAACTTCGTGTACAAATGTCAGATGGGACTGATTCAAGCTTCATGTAAATTTCAAGAAGTCAGCTTTCCAACGCCACCAACCACACGCAATTCGAAGTTCGGAGTAGAAAGTTATAGCCATTTGAAATTCATGAACAGTAACCACGATCGATCGGCTATTAATGCGATCGATCGCCTCAGCCGCAAAAACAGTGTTATGGAAGGAAATGATCGATCGGCATCAAAATGATCGATCGTATCTACTGGAATTTTTCAATCGTGCAAGACAGTAACTACGATCTATAGGTATTATAAGGCGTCGATCGATCGGATGAAAATAACGAAGAAATTGCGATCGATCGGTAAGCGAACGATCGGCAATATGAAGCGATCGATCGCCGTGTGCGGCAAACCAAAATAAGACCTATTTCGACTCGGATTTGGAAGGGGACTTCATGGTTTCTCTTCACTCTTATAAATAGGCCTTATGGGAAAACGTTTTGAGCACCAGAGAATAGACTTTTGAGCTATATTGGAGGCTAGAGAGGAGCAAGAGAATGAGTCTTTTGGAGCAAAGAAGAAAAAGAAGGATTCATGACGATGGATCTACATAAACAGGCTTCTCTTTTCTTTCTTTCTATGTGTAACTAAACTTTCATTCAAGGCTAGATGAAGCCCTAGATGTGTATTGCTACTCTTGATAATTTAATTCTATAAAGCTGATTATGATTCATGCTTAATGCGATTTCATGAGTTTCTTTTGAGTGCTTGATTATAGACTTGATTGATTATGAATGAAATTAGATATTGTGATTGATTTTATGCCCGATCAAGGACAAAATTAATTGTATTGTAATAGAGTTGTGATTGATTCTATGCCTGATCAAGGATAGGATTGATTACACAATAATGGATGAACTTTCGTGTCCGATCCAGAACGTTAGTAAATTCATTAGTAATTCGTGTATTCGATCAAGAACACAAATTACCATATCATGTTAACTTATGCTTAATAATAATTGAGAGTAGTAATTGCATGTCTAGTGGTGGATTCTCTGCCTTGATATTCTCCATATTGATTAATTCTCACTTAATTTAGTTTAAAGTTCATTGCTTTCTTAGTCTAGAATCAACACTGCTATTTCCTCTTGAATTTAGTAAAATATTAATCCGTCCCTGAGGTTCGACAACCCTATCAATAATCACCGTAGTACAATTGCCTTGTGCACTTGCAAGGGTTTTATATTTAAACGATCAAGTTTCTGACTAACCAAGTGAGCTCTTTATTGACCAGTGATATGCCACCTAAATTTAAGGACCCAGGTGTCCCTGTTATATCCATTGTCATCGGTGACTATACCATTAGCCGAGCTCTCTTGGATTTAGGGGCCAGTGTCAACCTCCTCCCTTACTCAGTGTATGAACAACTTGGCCTTGGAGAGTTGCAGCCCACCTCAGTCACTCTTCAGTTAGCAGACCGATCCATTCGCAGACCTAGAGGTGTTATAGAAGACATTCTTGTTGGAGTTGACCAGTTCTACTTTCCTGTTGATTTTGTCATCTTAGACATGGAACCAGTTGCCAACTCCAAATCCCAAATTCCTGTTATCCTTGGTCGCCCTTTCATAGCCACAGTCGATGCCACCATTAACTGTAGGTCAAGGCTCATGAACGTCTCCTTCGGGAACATGAAAGTTAAATTAAACATCTTTAGTGCTTCCCAACAACCCTCGAGTGACGCTGAGTGCCTTATGGTTGACGACCTCGATGACCTAGTCCAGGAATACCTTCCATTTGCTGTGCTTAAAGATGCCCTCGAGCACACCCTTTTCTATGACTAGATCGATGAATATGAGGGCACACCTGACCTTGAGGAGGTCCATCACCATTTAGTGGCTGCCCTACACCCTAGACATACCCCATGGAGACCCTATCTTGACCCTCTTCCTGTGTCCACCGCTCCACCACTAAAACCTTCCATAGAGTCATCCCCTACACTTGAGCTGAAATCCCTACCTAGCTCCCTGAAGTACGCTTTCCTAGGTCCTAACGATACCCTTCCTGTGATTATCTCCTCCAGTCTATCTAGTGACCAGGAAGCCCAGTTGTTAGAAATCCTGACCACACACCAGTGAGCTATAGGATGGACGGTAGCTGACCTCCGGGGTATAGACCCCTCTGTGTGCATGCATCGCATAAACCTGGAGGACCAGGCCAAACCTTCTAGGGAGGGGCAGCGACAGTTGAACCCTCACATGAGAGAAGTGGTGATGAAAAAGATAGTGAAACTCTTAGACGCTGGAATCACATATCCTATCTTCGACAGTGAGTGGGTGAGTCCCATCCAGGTTGTACCCAAGAAGTCAGGCTTAACTGTGAAAACAAACTCTGATGGTGAGCTAGTGCCTGTGCAAGAGACTACGGGATGGCGGGTGTGTATTGACTATAGGAAGCTGAATTCTAACACCCGTAAAGACCATTTCCCTCTCCCATTCATTGACCAAATCCTAGAGAAGCTAGCTGGCCAGGAATTTTATTGCTTTTTAGATGGGTACTCAAGATATAATCAAGTGCCAGTCTTTCCAGGGGATCAGGAGAAGACAACTTTTACATGTCCCTTCGGTACATTTGCATACCGTAGGATGCCTTTTGGTCTTTGCAATGCTCCTGCTACATTTCAGCGC
Organism: Houttuynia cordata; assembly: GCA_039654745.1. NCBI lineage: Eukaryota > Viridiplantae > Streptophyta > Magnoliopsida > Piperales > Saururaceae > Houttuynia > Houttuynia cordata. Next base: position 9,521,420 of record CM077506.1, read on the forward strand.
TGCATGATGTCAATCTTTTCTGACATGATTGACAAATTTTTGGAAGTTTTTATGGATGATTTCTCTATCTTTGGCGCTTGTTTTGATGTTTGCTTACACAATCTTACTTTGGTTTTAAAACGTTGTGAGGAAACAAATTTAGTGTTAAGTTGGGAAAAGAGCCACTTCATGGTTCAACAGGGGATTGTGCTTGGTCATGTTATATCCAAAAAAGGAATAGAGGTTGACAAGGCTAAGGTTGACCTGATTGCTAATTTACTACCACCTACATCAGTTAAGCAAATACGGCCTTTCCTTGGCCATGTAGGGTTTTATCGTCGATTCATCAAAGATTTTAGCAAGATATCACGTCCATTATATCACCTTCTTGGTTAGGATGTGCAATTTGAATTTGATGAGTCGTGCAAAGAAGCTTTTACCACATTAAAAACCCTCCTCTCTAGCTCCCCCATCATTAAGCCCCCTGAATATACACTGCCCTTCGAGATAATGTGTGATGCATTGAATTTTACTGTAGGGGCAGTGTTAGGCCAACGCATCAATAAAATTCCTCATGTTATATACTATGCTAGCAAGACACTCACTGATGCTCAATTGAATTATACTACCACAGAAAAAGTGTTGCTTGCTGTTGTGTTTGCATTAGATAAGTTCAGGTCATATCTCTTGGGGAGTAAAATCATTATTTTCTCTGATCATGCAGCCTTGCGGTACCTTCTTTCTAAGAAGGATGCTAAGCCAAGGCTAATCCGTTGGATCTTACTCCTTCAGGAATTTGATTTTGAAATCAAAGATAAGAAGGGATCTGAAAATGTCGTGGCTGATCATTTATCCCGAATTCCTACCCATGAGTTGCTCAGCCACGAACCTTTGAGAGATTCCTTCCCTGATGAGCATCTTTTTGCTGTCTCCACCACTCTTCCACCTTGGTATGCAAATATTGTGAATTATCTTGCTGTCGATCAAATTCCAACCTTTTGGTCTAAACATGACAAAGACTTACTTTTCTCTCGAGTCAAACATTACTATTGGGATGACCCTGACTTGTTTAAGATATGTGCTAATCAAGTCATAAGACGATGTGTCCCAGAGAGTGAGTTTCATAGCATCTTATCTTTTTGTCACTCTCAGGCCTGTGGTGGACACTTCAGTGGTAAGAAAACTGCGGCCAAAGTACTTCAAAGCAGTTTTTATTGGCCCACTCTATTTAAAGATGCCCATGCTTATTGTCAATCTTGCGATAGGTGTCAAAAATTAGGAGCCCTCTCAAAAAGGGATATGATGCACCTACAACCCATATTGACTGTTGAAATGCTTGATGTATGGGGTATCAATTTTATGGGACCTTTTCCGCCCTCTTTTGGTCATGCATATATTCTTGTTGCTGTGGATTATGTGTCTAAGTGGATTGAAGCTGTTGCCACTAGGACCAATGATCATAAAGTTATGCTGGAATTTATGAAATCTAACATTTTCAGCAGGTTTGGAACTCCTCGTGCTATCATTAGTGACGGAGGTTCTCATTTTTGTAACAGGTCTTTTGAGGCTCTTCTCAAGAAATACTCTGTCACCCACAAGGTTGCCACAACATATCAGATGAGTGGCCAAGTGGAGGTTTCCAATCTCCAAATCAAGCAGATTCTGGAGAAGACGGTTCACCCCGATAGAAAGGATTGGTCCTTGAGACGGAATGATGCATTATGGGCCTACCGGACAGCATTCAAGACCCCTATTGGTATGTCTCTTTATAGATTGGTATATGGCAAAGCTTGCCATTTACCTGTTGAGTTGGAACACCGGGCTTATTGGGCTATTAAGGCGTACAACTTCGATATGGACAAAGCCGGTGAGTAGCGACGACTCCAATTGAGTGAGTTAGAGGAGATGCGCTTTGAGGCATATGAGAATGCGAAACTCTACAAAATGAGGACCAAAGCTGTACATGATAAGATGATTTCTACGAAAACTTTTCAGCCTGAGCAGAAAGTGTTACTTTACCATTCTCGGCTACATCTATTTCCTGGGAAACTTCGTTCTCGGTGGTATGGACCTTTTTATTGTGAAAAATGTCTAGCCCCATGGCGTTGTGGAGATTCACAATCCAAAAAATGGGAGTACATTCAAAGTAAATGGCCATCGATTGAAACCTTATCTGGAGACTGTTGCCAACATGGATGCAGTGGCTGTCTACGTGGATGCTCCGGACCAAACAGAATGATCCTGGCCTAGTCTGGCTGAAGACGTTAAACTTAGCACTTGGTGGGAGGCAACCCATATTCAGATGTATTATCTCATTTTCTTCTTCCTATTGTTAAAGATGAGGAAATTAGGGAGAGATGGCGTGAGTATTTTGAGCGTTTATTGAATGAGAATTATAGTAGTGGGATAGAGTTTGAGTCTAGTCTTGTTAAAGAGGTGACTTATTTTAGGAGATTCTCCATAGAGGAAGTAGGTGCTGCGTTAAGGAAGATGAAGAAAGGCAAGGCTTTAGGGCCCGATGGAATTCCTATTGAAGTGTGGAAGGCACTAGGAGGTGTGGGCTTAACTTGGTTGACTATTTTGTTCAACAAGATTTGGAAATCTAAGAGGATGCCAGAGGAGTGGAGGAGGTGTACCCTCATACCCTTGTATAAAAATAAAGGGGATATCCAAAGTTGTACAAACTATAGAGGTATAAAAGTTATGGGGCATACTATGAAATTATGGGAGAGAGTATTAGAAGGGCGTTTGCGAAAAGTTACTAAAATATCAGAGAATCAATTTGGTTTCATGCCGGAGAGGTCAACAACGGAAGCTATATTTTTACTACGGCAGTTAGTTGAGAGGTACAGGGATAGAAAACAAAACCTTTATATGGCCTTCATAGATTTGGAAAAAGCCTATGATAGAGTGTCGAGAGAGCTTATTTGGAGTGTTTTGAAGAAGAAGGGTGTCATAAGAGGTTACATAGACATCATAAAGGATATGTATGAAGGGGTTGTGACTAGTGTGCGGACTATTGGGGGGGAAACTAAAGAGTTTCCGGTTACGGTAGGTCTTCATCAAGGGTCAGCCTTAAGTCTGTATCTTTTGGCTTTAGTTATGGATGAGCTTACTAGTCATTTGCAAGATAATGTACCTTGGTGTATGCTTTTTGCAGATGATGTAGTTTTAATTGATGAGAGTAAAGTAGGTTTAAATGCAAAATTAGAATTGTGGAGGGTTGCTCTAGAATCTAAAGGTTTTAAAATAAGTAGGACTAAGACAGAGTGCATGGAATTTAATTTTGGAAGGTAGAATTATAGATAGAGCCCTAGTTGAAATAGATGGGCAAGAAGTGCCAAGGTGTGATCAATTCCGTTACTTAGGATCCATTATCCATAAAGAAGGGGATATTAATAGTGATGTGGTGCATAGGATAAATGCGGGGTGGGTAAAGTGGAGGGCAGCCTTGGGAGTGTTGTGTGATAAGAGGGTTCCAAAAAGACTTAAAGCAAGTTCTATAGGACGGCCATTAGGCCTGCAATACTCTATGGAGCGGAGTGCTGGGCACCAAAGAGGAGTCATATAGATAAGTTGAATGTAGCCGAAATGAGAATGTTAAGGTGGATGAGTGGGATAACTAGGAGAGATAGGATTAAAAATGAATATATTCGTGAGAGCCTAGGAGTAGCGCCTTTAGGGGAAAAGCTGAGGGAATGTAGGTTGCGTTGGCATGGGCATATGCAAAGAAAACCTTTCGATGCCCCTGTGAGAAGATTAGAAGGGATACAGGTAAACGATGCTAAAAGAGGGAGAGGGAGACCTAAGAGAACTTGGATGGAGCTAATAAGAAAGGATTTGACTTTACTATCTCTTACAAAAGAGGTACCCCAAAACAGGCTGGAATGGAGGAGTAAGATCCGTGTCGCCGACCCCAAATAGTTGGGAAAAGGCGCTAATTGATTATGATTATTGTCTTATTTTTCTTGCTATTTTTCATTTGTTGTACATTTGGGACAATGTACAAATTAGATTTGGGGGAGAGGATATGTTAATTCAAAAAACAAAAATCGAAAAACAGAAGATACGATCAATCGGATATAATGATCGATTGCTTCCCGATCGATCGCCCTGTGGTACATCGACACTGTTCATCTTCAATCTAACGGCGCTGTTTTTCGTTTTATAATACGATCGATTGGATAAAAAGGCGATTGATCGTTTAAATATAAAACCCTTGCAAGTGCACAAGGCAATTGTACTACGGTGAGTATTAAAGGGTTGTCGAACCTCAGGGACGGATTAATCTTTTACCAAATTCAAGAGAAAATAGCCGTGTTGATTTTAGACTAAGAAAGCAATGAACTTTAAACTAAACTAAGCTGAGATTTAATCAATATGTGGAATACCAAGGCTTCGAATCCACCACAATAAACTAGTGTAAAGTATCTCTCTCTCTTTTAAATAAAGATTTCCAATTGGCTGGTGTATTCCTCTCAGACATACACCTGTCAATTCAAATTATAGTGCTCTCCTCTCGGACGTAACACATAAATCAATTAAGCATATGGAATTGTGATCTATCTCTCTCAAGCATAAATCAATGAAACTTTATTAACATATGACAAATCAAAACACTCACATTCCTCTCAGACATGCAAGTAATCTTTCAGATTGAAATTCATAAAATCCACTCTTGTCTCTCTCAAGCACAAAGAATAAACTCAATGAATTAACTTTAATTGCATAACAAAGGTTCATACACCAACTAGAGTAAAAATAATATGAGAGAAAAGAAACTACACAACCAGATTATTGGGCTTCATCTACGCCTTGGATAGGAGTTTAGCCAAACATGGGAAGAGAATCCATCATCTTCATCTTCCTTTGCTCTAGCCTCCAAGGTCTCAAATTGCTCTCTAGGTTGAATATGTGGTCTACTTTCTAATGCCCAAAACGTTCTCCCATAAGGCCTATTTATAATAGTGAAGAGAAACCACGAAGTCCCCTTCCAAATCCAAGTCGAAATAGGTCTTAATTCCGGTTTGCCGCATACGGCGATCAATCGTACGTATTGACGATCGTTCGCTATCCGATCGATCACTTTGCCGATCGACGCCATATGATACCGATCGATCGTAGTTACTGTCTTGCGCGATTGAAAAATTCCAGTAGATACGATCGATCATTTTTATGCCGATCGATCGTGGCCTTCAATACAGTGCTTTTGCAGCTCTGGCGATCGATCGCAGTGATTTCTGATCGATCGTAGTTACTGTTCATAAACTTCAAATGGCTATAACTTTCTGTCCCAAACTCCGAATTATGCGTGGTTGGTGGCGTTGGAAAGCTGATTTCTTGAAATTTAACAAGAGACTTGAATCAGTCCAATCTGATAGTTGTAGACGAAGTTATGATAATTTAACCATTCGAGTTACTTTTCTCTTCATTTCTGTGTATTACTCTTGTTTCCTACAAAAACCAAAAATTATATTAAAGTAGTAGTTATTCTAATCAAACACTAGTATAATCATAAGCTTAGGAGATAATAAAATGCATATTTCATGTATAGATCACACCCCCAAACCTAGATTTTTCTAGTCCCTAGCAAAACAAAACAAAACAAAATCAAACAAACTAAGGAACTAATGCATAAAAGTAAACACCACTTTCGTAGGGAACACGATTGCATTGAGTGTATGCAACAAGCCGTTAACCTCTAGGTGGCCCTAGTAGGACGAGTGTTGTCTCGTGAGGGTTTGCAGCCATGCTACCCACAAACATGTATTTATTAAACTAATTAACCTAAGTGCAAAAACAAAGCAAAAATTAAAACATTGCAAAACACACAACCTATTATCCCAACAAATGCAAACTACAATGCTTAAGAAAATCAACCACATGTACTTGGTTCATAATCAACAGGAATATAGAAGCCCTCAAGTAAGTAGTTTTATTCCACACTTTCATCTTGGAAATTTCTGCTCATTATTATATAGCATGATAACATAAATAGTAAAAGTGTAGAACATTGTAGCAATACATTCTAAATTTCTGTTTTATACAGATCCAGTGTTACCCATTAACCAAAGAACATCAGAATCTGCATAGTCATCGTAATCTTTAGGTTCATGATAGCACAGATCTGCACGCCTCCTTCGGGTCCAACATTCTAGATTTGAGAGGATAATACACCATAGACATTTTTATTTTTTCGCTAGGACTGTGTAAGACCTGACTTCAAGATGCTTAGGTTTAGCAATGACTCAGGCCAATGACTCCCAACCAGTTGACTTAGGGCATTAGGTATTAAGAGACCGCTTCGGGCCCGAGCATCAGCCTAAGTTAATCCTATAAAGTCAAGCAGCCCCTTTTCTTTCATTTTGTTTTCATTTTTTCGCATTTTCATTTTCAGCATCCATATTTTCAGCACATCTTTATTTTGTCCAGGCTGTATTATACTCTCAACCTATTTCCGGTTCCAATCCCTTGCCATAGCCAAGTAAATGGTCTATCATGATCTTTTAAGCTCAACAGATAACTACACATCATCCAATGACTATGACTAAAGACATCCCACTGTAGATTAGCATTCAACAAATCTCTAGATGGTATTACTTTATGTAACTAGTGTGTGTGAGTGAATTTTCTTAGTTCAAGCACTTATTCCAAGAGGACTGTAACAAAAAGATATGCTCAGTTAAGTGTATCTATCCTCCAGTATACTTACTCACACTTCCAATGCAAATTAATCTCCTAAGAATTGTAACATGCATTATTACGGGATAAACTATCAAAACCTATGAAAAAGTACTAACAAACAACTTAAAACTACTCAAACAAATTTAACAACTTTTTTTTATATTTTCCTTTTCTGATTTTACAATGAAGCATATCCTCTCCCCCAAACCTAATATAAGCATTGACCGCAATGCACAATAAAGATAAAATACAATGATTATAAAAAGGAAAAAGAGAAGGAGGAAGGAAAACACCAGAGGAAGTGGACTAGAAATCTCGATCATCGCCATCACCATCGCCTGGAAGAAAACGCCATGCATGAAGAAAATCGACTATGGAGTCGAGGCGTTCCGTAATAGCATGCTGGGAGTCCATAAGCACCTGCTGGGACTGGCGAATCTCCTGCTGTGACTGGCGAATCTCCTGCACATGGCCAGTGAGATCACTATTCTGCTGCTGCATCGTCGTCCATGGGGGTTGAGCAGGCTCACCCTCAGGTACCTCAGCGTGTTCCTCAAGACGGGGAGCTCGTGGCCACCCGCGTCGTGTATGGCCCATCATACGGTTATACGCATCAACTCCAATAGGCCCCAGTCCATGAGATACTCGAGAATGCTCAGGAAAATGCACCACATGAGTAAGAAATACTCGCTCTAAAATGTAGGGGTACGGTAACCTCTCGTCTTTTTGGCCCACCATCATTTGCTTCATCTGGCCAAAGACGAATGAAGGCAGGTCAAGATCACGGCGCCGAGTATCGTCGCCGAATACATAGAGTAAATCAGTCATAGTTTGGTCGACTTTCTCCTTCCTGGCCGACCATACATCATGCTGTAGAATTAAAAAGGAAAAGCGAAACTCCGATCGCATGCTAATGGCGGCCAGCCAAGTAGAGGTCCCAGGTCCTACGGCAGACCCCATCAATCGCCCTGTGATATTCCGGTACGGAGGAAACTGATATCCATTAAAATCAGGGTGGTGAATCGTACCTCGGTCACAACCCATAGCACTAGCAATATCAGCAACTCGGACTCGGATAGGAACACCACAAACTACACTCTGAATGGTCACCTGTTCCGGATTATCGTTGTCTTCTATGGTGCCATTGGCATAAAATTCACGAACCGGGTCCTCGTGGACCATTGCGAACGCATTCTGCCTTTTTGCCGCAATATGGGTGATCCGGCCGGTCCTCAATCCATCGCTGAGTTGGAAGATCGGGAATAACCGGGTTGAGGACCACCTGCCTCTCATATTGGATGGGCCGTGGCGGTGCAGCAGGTTCAGGTGGAGGGGTGGAGGAAACAAGACGTGATGAAGAAGCCTCACCCCTATGGCGTTTGTGCGCAACGGATTTCTGAGGCATTGTACCTGAAAACCAAAGATAATAGTGAAAATCCAATCAATGTACAAGAATATGCAGCATGTAATTGCAATACTTAAATATCACAGCAAGCATGTAATAACAGATCCACTTCTCAATTTTCATTTTTTTTTTGAAAATAAAATAAATTTCTTAAATAATAAAAAAAATAAAAAAAATAAAAATTTTATGAAAATTTAGGAAATCAAAAGGAAGCATCTTGCATAACACAAATCACAATCATCAATATAAAAGTATGCATGAAAGGGATTCAAAAATCAGATTGCGAAATTTTTTTTTTTATAGAAAACTCTGTTCACCGCAAGAACAAAATTCCTAAAAATACCTAAAATCGAGGAATCAAAAGCTGAAAGTCACGCATAAGCATCCCAATAGACATTATAAGAGAATGCATAAGAAGAATCACAACAATATCGACCAGAATCCAAGAAAAATCGAGTTTTTAAGGTTCGGCTTACCGGAAGAAAAAGGAGTGATTGCGATGAAATGAGTGGGAAATCACGGAAACAGACACCGGATCCGGATTCTACGTGCAAAAATCCTTTGGGGGCTGGAGTTTCAGCTCAAACACAGGTCAGAAACGACGGCGGCGAGCGGAAATAGATTTCTCTCGCCGCGGCCGTTTGGGATTTATGTGCGAGGAAGACGACCCGCGATCGATCGCGTTTTTATCCGATCGATCGTAATGTAAATCGAGAACAGCGCCCGTTAGATTGAAGATGAACGGTGTTGATGTACCGCATCGCGATCGATCGCAAATATAAGGCGTCGATCGGATACCGATCGATCGTAAATATCCGATCGATCGTATCTACTGTTCTTCGATTTTTTTTTAAAGCATATCCTCTCCCCCAAACCTAGTATGAATATTGTCCTAAATATGAACAAACTATAGCATGACAATGTTGTGTCCCGGTATGGGACACGAACAGGGCCAGGTATCATGGTCGGAGAAAGGGAGGAAGACAAGGAAGAAATAGTAGAGAGAAATCAATTCATATTCCATATCCAAAAGGAGGAAGACGTCCTCCTTATAAGGAAGGAGAGGCGCGTCTTCCAAGACTGATTACAAGATGTGACTTTTCATATTCCTAGACTGACTACAACATCTTCCTAGACTGATTACAACATTCCTGACCTTTCATATTCCTAGACTGACTCTTCATCTTCCGAGACTGACTCTTCATCTTCCTAGACTGATTACAACATTCCACTACGCTTCCGCTACCGCCTTGTCCCCAAGGCGGCCAAGAAGAAGCGCTCCAACCGGGGAGGAAACCGGATATAAAATAAGCGATCGCCAACACCTCACTTTCTGCGTAGTGCTGCCAATAACTCATAAAGCTTGTGGGCCGACGAAGCTCAAAGGCGTTCTCTGATGATTTCATCACAAATGCTGCGTAAATGCCTTCCTGGACAAACACACTAGAACCGGCAACACAAATGACCATTCTCCCAACTTCAGTGGATCCTGGGAAACTGTCATTGGCAATGTCCATATGTGAGCTAATTGCAGCGTCAGCAGTTGGCCCAAATATACTAACCACTGTTAAGACTCCATCTGGGATGTATTCGATTGGGTAGGATGCCCGAGGGTTCTCTGGAACAAAATTATCGTTGTAGTCCACTTCTCTTGTGTGGTCATCGAACACAACATTGTCCAATACAGTCCCAAACTTGATGGCATTCCGGATATCCTTTTTCTGTAGCCCAAGGAAAAGAGTCATCCATGTGGCAAAACGAGAAGAGTAGAACCACGAATGCTCCTGAAAACTGTTGCGCAAAGCATGATATGCTTCCACCGGACCTACACCATCAGTAGCCTGTAAAGTCGATTCAATAAGAGCCAACAATTTAGGAACTAGCACCGAATCGACATTGGCACCGGTACCGGCACTCTGAGCAAGGGCAACTTCAACAGTGGCTGCAGCTAATGCTAGTGCATCGTTGATACCATCACCAGTCATCGCAACCACTGCATTTTGGTTTTGAAGAGCCTCAACCAGCATCTTTTTGTGAGATGGACCTACCCTGGTGAAGAATATCATGCGCTGCAAAGCTAATGCTTGCTGCAATGGTGGAAGCTGTTCGAATTCAGAAGCAGTGTAAGATCGTCCTGACAATTCTGCAAGGTGGACAAAAACCCCAATCTGGCGACACAAGGAGTCAGCTGTAGATTTATTAGTCCCAGTAACAACGATCACCAGGATTTCCTCACACATACACGAAAGACTTGCATTCCAAACTTCTTTTCTTGGTGGAGCATGCATTCCACTCAATCCCGTAAAGGTAAGGCCAACCTCATTGTTGCTAGAGATCGTGTGCCTGTCCACCAACTCATTTGTAGTATCCAAGACATCAGTAGAAGTGTCATCATCAAACACAAGAAGCAAAATGAACCCATTAACACTATCTTTAGTGTAGAAAAAATTAGTATGCAAAGCATGAGATCCATCGAGTGACCCTTGTTCCTGGACGATCGTGTGCAGCACCCAACGGACATCCTTGGCCATGCCTTTTGTCTCACCACATACAAAAATATAATCACCTGGAAAGATGATATTTCATATGTCTGCGGCTTTCTCCGCTGTCTTGTACTGATCATAACCTTGGATAGGGCATTCTCGTGAGACAGCAACAACAGTGAACCAATCAACAAAATTGGAGCCCTCCCATTTGAAAAGAGTAATCCTCGCAGTCCAACCTTGATTGTAATCAATGGAGACATGCCAATTGCTGCTAACTTCGCAAAATTCCCCACAAGGCAAAGGACTTGGCACGTTGAAGTGTTTGAGGTTGGCCCAAGCAAGGGCCGTATCTGTTCGGTTGGCGAAAGGAACGAAAATAGACTCCAGTGGAAGAAGAAGTGCAGGGGCCCTGGAACTCCAAGTGTTACCCACGCTAACAGGGCAACCACACGCATCATTCTGCCAACTCACAATTGCCGATGTGGTGGACTGCCAGCCACGAGAAGTAGGAAATTGAGCTGGGCTCATGCGCACCGGAGGTCCGCACTCGTAGTCTGGATTGAGGGTTCCACTGATCGTCCAGTTCTAAGGCGCGAAAAGCAGCATCCTATCGAGACCCGGTGGCATTTTGTAGACCTGGAGCTGGAATGTTGATGCAGAGTTGCTGAAATCCATGGTGGGTGGCAACAAGGTACCATTCCGGCAACAAGAAGGAATCAACCCCACGTTCGTGTCATTGGCTTTACTCAAAGGAAGATCGACATGGGTCAACATGCTCTTGCAATTCAGTCCTTATCTGGTGTAATCGAAGTCCTTATCTGACAATGCAGTCTGGATGATCATTTTGGTCTTCTGGTGAGGAACTTTGTCAAACATCTGGCGGTCGTAGGGCCTTGAGTTGGAGAGAGAGCAGAAAGGGAAGGCAGCGATACCGGACTTGAGGGTCTCATTGGAGGGTTTGACAGCGAGACCGGACTTGTAGGCGGCGATGGCGGTGGTGGCTGCGACGTCGGTGTCGGGAAAAGCGCAGTCTTCAAATATCGAAACTTTGGTCTCGTGGCTAGGGAGAAGGGGCTCCAGTTTCAGGGCGGCGTGGTCTCGAGACGGTGGCGAAAGGCTCGTCTTCACCAGAAAGTGGCCCGCAGAGGTCACGTCGGCGGCTCTTAAGGCTGAAAGGTCCTTCTTTTCCTTACCCAAATATCCAAAAAAGTGTCTGGTACCGGAGGGGATGAAGGCGACGCGACGGGGCTTCTTGACACCACCAGTGGCCGGAATGGACTTGCGCGAGTGACGGGGCTTTGGAAGATGAGGTGTGTCCGGCGGAACGATCGCGTCGATGTTGTCGATCGGGACGGCAATGGTCGTCAAGGCGGCGGTGGAGGAAGGTGACAGAGCGGTGGGTATGGGAACCACTCCATCGACATCGTCGGCAAGTTCGTCCTCCTCCTCTTCTACGTCGTCCACATCCATCTCAGCCGGAGCCGTCAACGGCAAGACCATCGGCTGAGCTGTGGCATTGGCCGCGGCGACTGGGGCCGAAGGAGGTGCTCCTGGCGATGGTGGAGAGCACCATGGAAGGGATGGATCACCCCAGCAGGGCCTGTTCGACGGATGGACATACGGAGAGTCGACCCATTCGCCGGCACAAACAATTGAGGCGATCTGAGGAAACTGAGAAGGTCTCTGATTTTGACGGGGTTGGTGGTGTGAGTTCCATCGCGAAACTGAGGGTGGTGGCAATGGCTGAACGGCGGCGGCCCCTTGGGAGGAGTACCAGGCGGCGGCGCCCGGCAACGGTGCCGGCGGCGGTGGAGGTGAGTCCCATTCCGGCTGAGAGGAATACCAGGCGGCTCCCTTGCGTGGCCGACAAGGATCCTTTGCGTCTCCGCGTGGCCGGTAAGGATCAACCCGCTCTGATACCAATGTTGTGTCCCGGTATGGGACACGAATAGGGCCAGGTATGATGGTCGGAGAAAGAGAGGAAGACAAGGAAGAAATAGTAGAGAGAAATCAATTCATATTCCATATCCAAAAGGAGGAAGACGTCCTCCTTATAAGGAAGGAGAGGCACGTCTTCCAAGACTGATTACAAGATGTGACTTTTTATATTCCTAGACTGACTACAACATCTTCCTAGACTGATTACAACATTCCTGGCCTTTCATATTCCTAGACTGACTCTTCATCTTCCGAGACTGACTCTTCATCTTCCTAGACTGATTACAACAAACAATGAGCATACAACAAAGAAAATCAGATAAAGGAGAAAATACACCTGAATACGTGGGTTGCCTCCACCAAGCGCTAAGTTTAACGTCTTCAGCAAGACGGTGCCATGATCCAGTGCAGGGTTCGGATCCTCAAGAATTCAACTTGGATCAATTAAATGATTGCCCCACACACTCCTATCCTTGTTGCCTATATATGGAGCATAACGTGGAATAAAAGGATGGAATGGTAGGTGAGGAAACAATGGAAAGAGGGCTCCCTGAATTAACCATGAAGAAGTGTCATTAGAAAATTTTAGAATAAAAGGCTCTTCCTCCAAATTAAACATTTTGGCCTTAGGGGCCTCTTCTAGTAACCGAATTGGGAAAGCTTCCTCAATTAATGACTCAACTCAACAATCTATAAAACAGTCTAAGTTACTTTCAATAAATAAAGGGTTAGATCGGTCAAGACATGGTATGAATGGTGTTTCAAGAATAGAAGGTTCTGCTGATAGTGCCGTAGAATGTGACTCCTCAAATATAGAAGAAGGTTTAAAGCTAGGTTCTAGTAAGGCACTCACTTCTTCTTGAATTTCGACACCCTCTTGATCATTATGTAAAACCCACTCAAGGTCATTGTCAAACCTTTGGGCATTCTGAAGGGATGTAGCATCATAATCAGGGGAAAAATAGATCCCTTCATCAGAAAATTGGCCCTTCGGATATTGGGGCTCGACAGGTAGAATGTACTCTTCCCTCATATCCATGAACTGGGTTAGTTGTTCTAACTGTGTTTCAATGTTGGCAAGAGCCTGTGTGTGGGAATGGACAATCTGGGCCTGGTTTTCTGCTCTCATCTTCTTCTGTTCAGTTTTAATCTCGGTTAAGTGTGAGAGGAGCATTTGGCTCATTTGACTCATCTTGTCTTCCAAGGAAAGTCCCTTGTTGCTTTAGCCAAATGGAACTATGGCTGGCTGGTAAGGCTGTTGGTGGCTTAGGAAATCTTGTCTAGGGGCCTGATGAAGAGTGGGCCCAGGGTTGGGTTGCTCCCAAGGGTTGTTAGGATGATCCTCCCACCTATGAAGACTTTGGGCCTCATTAACATACTTGCGTATAAAATCAGGGTACTCATGGGCCAAAGGGCACTCCACTGGGGTGTGAATGGGACTTAAACAGAGGGCACATGGTTCCGACATATAAGAAGTTGTGTATTGTAGGGAAGATGTGTCACTCCCAAAATTAGAGTGATTATCCCAACCATGGTTGTAAGTATCAGCATATAAGGGTCGTGGGTGGTAGGGCATTTCATAAGGAAGGGGATTAGGTGTGTGTGAAGAATAATAATCATTAAAGCTCCTATATGGGTTCTCATGGCTAAATCCATAGAAAGGTAAAGACATTTCTTCACCATGCATTCATCAACCGAACCAAAATATCACACATCCACAAATCAGATAAACAACCCTAGATATCCATATCTAGCACAACATACTATCACAGAAAGAAAAGAAAACACCAAACACACAAATTAATCTAAAAAGATAAGGAAAAGAGAATGCAAACTAGAGGAAGGGGTGGCCCTTCCACGTTCCACGTTGGCGAGAATTCCACGTCTTCTCTTAACCTTGCAAAAAGAAAGAAAAACACAAATTAAGCGACTGACAAATAATCTAAGTTAAGACTCACTAAACTACTCTAACACTAATTATGCTAAGAATCTGGTAAACTATTAGCTTCCGTCCCCGGCAACGGCGCCAAAAACTTGATCGTTTAAATATAAAACCCTTGCAAGTGTATAAGGCAATTGTACTACGGTGAGTATTAAAGGGTTGTCGAACCTCAGGGACGGATTAATCTTTTACCAAATTCAAGAGAAAATAGCAGTGTTGATTTTAGACTAAGAAAGCAATGAACTTTAAACTAAACTAAGCTGAGATTTAATCAATATGTGGAATACCAAGGCTTCGAATCCACCACAATAAACTAGTGTAAAATCTCTCTCTCTCTCTTTTAAATAAAGATTTCCAATTGGCTGGTGTATTCCTCTCAGACATACACCTGTCAATTCAAATTATAGTGCTCTCCTCTCGGACGTAACATATAAATCAATTAAGCATATGGAATTGTGATCTATCTCTCTCAAGCATAAATCAATGAAACTTTATTAACATATAACAAATCAGAACACTCACATTCCTCTCAGACATGCAAGTAATCTTTCAGATTGAAATTCATAAAATCCACTCTTGTCTCTCTCAACCACAAAGAATAAACTCAATGAATTAACTTTAATTGCATAACAAAGGTTCATACACCAACTAGAGTAAAAATAATATGAGAGAAAAGAAACTACACAACCAGATTATTGGGCTTCATCTACGCCTTGGATAGGAGTTTAGCCAAGCATGGGAAGAGAATCCATCATCTTCATCTTCATCATCTTCTTCTTCCTTTGCTCTAGCCTCCAAGGTCTCAAATTGCTCTCTAGGTTGAATATGTGGTCTACTTTCTAATGCCCAAAACGTTCTCCCATAAGGCCTATTTATAATAGTGAAGAGAAACCACGAAGTCCCCTTCCAAATCCAAGTCAAAATAGGTCTTAATTCCGGTTTGCCGCATACGGCGATCGATCGTACGTATTGACGATCGTTCGCTATCCGATCGATCGCTTTGCCGATCGACGCCGTATGATACCGATCGATCGTAGTTACTGTCTTGCGCGATTGAAAAATTCCAGTAGATACGATCGATCATTTTTATGCCGATCGATCGTGGCCTTCAATACAGTGCTTTTGCGGCTCTGGCGATCGATCGCAGTGATTTCCGATCGATCGTAGTTACTATTCATAAACTTCAAATGGCTATAACTTTCTGTCCCGAACTCCGAATTGCGCGTGGTTGGTGGCGTTGGAAAGCCGATTTCTTGACATGAGACTTGAATCAGTCCAATCCGACATTTGTAGACGAAGTTATGATAATTTAACCATTCAAGTTACTTTTCTCTTCATTTATGTGTATTACTCTTGTTTCCTACAAAAACCAAAAACTATATTAAAGTAGCAGTTATTCTAATCAAACACTAGCATAATCATAAGCTTAGGAGATAATAAAATACATATTTCATGTATAGATCAGCGATCGATCGCGGATCATCTTCCTCGCGTTTAAAATCTGAGCGGTCGCGGCGAGAGAAATCTATTTCCGCTCGCCGCCGCCGTTTCCGACCCTTGCTTGAGCTGAAACTCCGGCCCCCGAAGGATTTTTGCGCGTAGATTCCAGATCCAGTGTCTATTTTCAAGATTTCCATCTCCTTTCATCGGATTTACTCATTGTTCTTCCGCTAAGATAAAACTCAAAAGTCGATTTTTTCTTGGTTTCTGGTCGAGGTTTTTGAAATCTGACTCATGCATGCCCTTATATTGATTATTGCGATGCTTATGCATGACTTTCAGCTTCTGATTCTTTGATTGTAGGTGTTTTATTCAATTTTTTAGGATTTGTGTTCATGCGGTGAACAGTGTTTTGCCATATGTAAAAAAAAATTCGAAATTCGTTTTCGGGGATATATATCCCTCTCATGCATATTTCTGTATTGATGATTGCGATTTTTGTTATGCATGATGATCCCTTTCGATTTCCTAAGTTTTCATAAAATTTTTATTTTTATTTTTAGGAAATTCATTATTATTTTCTGAAAAAAAAATTCAAAAATTGTGAAGTGGATCTGCTGTTACATATATGCTGTGATTATATGCTGCATATTTTTTGTACCTTGATTGGATTTTCACTATTATCTTTGGTTTTTCAGGTACAATGCCTCAGAAATCAGTCGCTCACAAATGCTCAAGGGGTGAAGCTTCTTCATCACGTCCTGTTCCTTCCACCCCTCCACCTGAACCTGTTGCACAGCCACAACCCATACAATATGAGAGACAGGTGGTCTTGAATCCATCTATTCCCGATCTTCAGACTCAGAGATGGATTGAGGAACCGCCGGATTGGGTGAACTATTTCACCCATATCGCTGCAAAGAGGCAGAATACATTTGCAATGGTCCACGAGGATCCAGTTCGGGAATTCTATGCATATCCCACCATTGAAGACAATGATAATCCAGAGCAGGTGACCATTCAGAGCATTGTATGTGGTACTCCTATCCGGGTCCGGGTCATCGATATTGCCAGCGCCATGGGGTGTGATAGAGGTACGATTCATCACCCTGAATTTGATGGATATCAGTTTCCCCCCTACTGCAACATCACAGGGCAGTTGATGGGATCTGCAGTAGGACCTAGGTCCTCTACCTACCTGGCCGCCATCAGCATGCGAGCTGAGTTCCGCTTTGCCTTTTTAATTCTACAGCATGATGTATGGTCGGCCCGGAAGGAGAAAGTCAACCGAACCATGGCGAATTTGTTATTTCTATTCGGCGACGATACTCGGCGCCGTGATCTTGACTTGCCTTCATTCGTCTTTGGCCGGATGAAGCAAATGATGGTGGGCCGAAAAGATGAGAGGTTACCATATCCATATATTTTAGAGCGGGTATTTCTGACCCATGGGGTGCATTTTCCTGAGCATTCTAGAGTATCTCATGGATTGGGGCCCATTGGAGTGGATGCATATAACCGTATGATGGGCCCTACACGACGCGGCTGGCCACGGGCTCCCCGTCTTGAGGAACACGCCGAGATACCTGAGGGTGAGCCTGTTCAACCACCCTGGGCGACGATGCAGCAGCAGATTATCGATCTCATTGGCCATGTGCAGGAGATTCGCCAGTCACAGCAGGTGCTTATGGACTCCCAGCATGCTATTACGGAACGCCTCGACTCCATAGTCGATTTTCTTCATGCATGGCATTTTCCTCTAGGTGATGGTGATGGCGATGATCGGGATTTCTAGTCCACTTCCTCTGGTGTTTTCCTTCCTCTTTCTCTTTTACCTTTTGTGATCATTATATTTTGTCTTTATTGTGCATTGAGGACAATGCTTATATTAGGTTTGGGGGAGAGGATATGTTTCATTGTAAAATCAGAAAAGGAAAATAAAAAAAAAAGTTAAATTTGTTTGAGTAGTTTTAAGTTGTTTGTTAGTAGTTTCTCATAGGTTTTGATAGTTTATCCCGTAATAATGCATGTTACAATTCTTAGGAGATTAATTGACATTGGAAGTGTGAGTAAGTATACTGGAGGATAGATACACTTAACTGAGCATATCTTTCTGCTACAGTCCTCTTGGAACAAGTGCTTGAACTAAGAAAACTCACTCACACACACTAGTTACATAAAGTAATACCATCTAGAGATTTGTTGAATGCTAATTTACAGTGGGATGTTTTTAGTCATAGTCATTGGATGATGTGTAGTTGTCTGCTGAGCTTAAAAGATCATGATAGACCATTTACTTGGCTATGGCAAGGGGTTGGAACCGGAAATAGGTTAAGAGTATAATACAACCTGGACAAAATAAAGATGTGCTGAAAAATATATGTGTTGAAAATGAAAATATGAAAAAATGAAAATAAAATGAAAGAAAGGGGCTGCTTGACTTTATAGGATTAACTTAGGCTGATGCTCGGGCCCGAAGCGGTCTCTTAAAACCTAATGCCCTAAGCCAAACTGACTGGGAGTCATTGGCCTGAGTCATTGCTAAACCTAAGCATCTTGAAGTCAGGCCTTACACAGTCCTAGCAAAAAAAAAGTTTGTGGTGTATTATCCTCTCAAATCTTGAATGTTGGACCCGAAGGAGGCGTGCAGATCTGTGCTATCATTTAACCAAAAGATTACGATGTCTATGTAGATTCTGATGTTCTTTGGTTAATGGGTAACACTGGATCTGTATAAACAGAAATTTAGAATGTATTGCTACAATGTTCTACTATTTATATTATCATGCAATATAATATTTGATCAAAAATTTCTAAGATGAAAGTGTGGAATAAAACCACTTACTTGAGGGCTTCTATATTCCTGTTGATTATGAACCAAGTACATGTGGTTAATTCTCTTAAGCATTGTAGTTTGTATTTGTCGGGATAATAGGTTTGCTTGTTTTGCACTGTTTTTATTTTATTTTTGTTTTGTTTGAACTTAGGTTAATTAGTTTAATAAATACATATTTGTGGGTAGCATGGCTGCAAACCCTCACGAGACAATACTCGTCCTACTAGGGACACCTAGAGGTTTAACGGCTTGTTGCATACGCTCAATGCAATCGTGTTCCCTACGAAAGTGGTGTTACTTTTATGCATTAGTTCCTTTTGTATGTTTGCTTGATTTTATTTTGTTTTGCTAGGGACTAGCAAAATCTAGGTTTGGGGGTGTGATCTACTCATGAAATATGCATTTTATTATCTCCTAAACTTATGTTTCTGCTAGTGTTTGATTAGAATTTCTACTACTTTAATATAGTTTTGGTTTTTGTAGGAAACAGGAGTAATACACAGAAATGAGGTGAAAAGAAACTCAAATGGTTAAATCATCATAACTTCGTATACAAATGTTGGATGGGACTGATTCAAGCTTCATTTAAAGTTCAAGAAGTCAGCTTTCCAATGCCACCAACCAGGCGCAATTCGAAGTTGGGAGCAGAAAGTTATAGCTATTTGAAATTCATGAACAGGAACCACGATCGATCGGCTATCAATGCGATCGATCGCCTCAACCGCAAAAATAGTGTTATGGAAGGAAACGATCGATCGGCATCAAAACGATCGATCGTATCTACTGGAATTTTTCAATCGCGCAAGACAGTAACTATGATCGATCGGATGAAAATAACGAAGGAATTGCGATCGATCATAGGCGAACGATCGGCAATACGGAGCGATCGATCACCGTGTGCGGCAAACCGAAATAAGACCTATTTCGACTCGGATTTGGAAGGGGACTTCGTGGTTTCTCTTCACTCTTATAAATAGGCCTTATGGAAGAACGTTTTGAGCACCAGAGAATAGACTTTTGAGCTATATTGGAGGCTAGAAAGGAGCAAGAGAAGGAGTCTTTTGGAGCAAAGAAGAAGAAGAAGGATTCATGATGATGGATCTACATAAACAAGCTTCTCTTTTCTTTCTTTCTATGTGTAACTAAACTTTTATTCAAGGCTAGATGAAGCCCTAGATGTGTATTGCTACTCTTGATAGTTTAATTCTATAAAGTTGATTATGATTCATGCTTAATGCGATTTCATGAGTTTCTTTTGAGTGCTTGATTATAGACTTAATTGATTATGAATGAAATTAGATATTGTGATTGATTTTATGCCCGATCAAGGATAAAATTAATTGCATTATAATTAAGGACACACGAATTACTAATGAATTCACTAACGTTCTAGATCGGACACGAAAGTTTATTAAAAAAGGGCGCCTTTGACTGGACCAATGACAGACATGTTAGGGCAAAATTTGAGAGTGTGATTTTGTCTCTTAATGTATGTCAATTTAATGTACAAAAATATATGGGGTATGTGAGAGGAAAAATGGGGTATATGTACAAATTGGGGTACATCTACAAATTGGTCTATATGAGGAGGTTGAGAGGAGACAATCTCCAGATGAAGACAACACAAAGTGGATCTTGAAGAGAAAGCCACCAAGGTGAGCAAGATACTCCAAGGTGAAGCTCAAGGAAAATGAAGATTGCAAAAGCCCAAGACAATGTGGGAGCACACCACAAAGCCCATGGCCAAGACACTATTTAAAAGTAACCTATTGAAGGCCCAACATGAAGAGATACAAGAGAAGTACATATTTTTTAGAGGATCAACTTACAACCATTAGATCATCCATAGTTGTCTTTTAGGCCCATAGCTTTTAGATCAAATTTGTTGGGTTCAAAATATTCCAAGAAAAACCCACTAACCAAAGTGATCCAAAGCTTCTTTCAAAGCCCACCTAAGATCCTTAGGAAAAGACACTTAGAAAAAGCTCATTTGTGAAATGGGTTCATGGGCTAAAGGAACCACCGATAAATAGGGCCCAACCCACATAAGAGAACCACTAATAGGTGGGCGGATATGAGGTGTATCCACCCATAGTGGGTGGATTGGGTGGGTGGATATGAGGAATCCACCCAAGGATGGGTTGATACACACCTCCCTCTCCCTCTATAAATACCCACCTCTTGGAAAGAAATGGGCAAGCCATCTCTCCAAAACCTCTTGGCCTTATTCTTTGCAAATCATCTAGAGCCTTGAGGGTTCTTGATTATTCTTCCTCTCCTTTCTTAGAAAGGGGTTCAAGATATTGTTATGAGATCTTAGGAAGAGATTCAAGTCCTCTAAAGCCTTGATGCTCTTGATTATTCTTCCTCTTCTTTCTTTGAAAGGGGTTCAAGATCTTGCTATAAGATCTTAGGAAGAGATTCAAGTCATCTTAGATCATGGTTTCTTTGAGCATATAGAATCATCCTTTAGAAACCAAAACCCCCACTTGACCTT
This sequence comes from Houttuynia cordata, assembly GCA_039654745.1. Taxonomy (NCBI): domain Eukaryota; kingdom Viridiplantae; phylum Streptophyta; class Magnoliopsida; order Piperales; family Saururaceae; genus Houttuynia; species Houttuynia cordata. Next base: position 9,542,627 of record CM077506.1, read on the forward strand.
TGAACCAAATACTTCCATATCCTCTCAAAGGTCTTGGTTACTTTGATCTACTCTCCGGTCCCTCATTAGTGATTCGATGGGTTCATACCATTGACCCTTGAGAGTAGTTCAAAGTACCTTTGGCCATGGTTTCACCTAATCCCATAGAAAAATTCTTAGAGAAACCAATCCCTTGTCCAAAAAGCCTCTACCATTTCGGAGCATCATTAGTTGAATCCAAGGATGGACAATGGAAGGCCATTAGCTCAAAACTAGTTTGAGTAAAACGGGTAGGATATCTCACATCCTCCCTTCAAGGGTATGTACTCTAGTCACTCCTACTTCCTAGAGTAAGTACTCTTAAATCTCTTCTTTACATGTGTTAGATTGTGGTGTAGACCATAGGGTCAAACTACTCTTTTGAGAGAGAGTTGGGTCGGTGTGACCCATAGCGAGTGTGGATTCACTCTTGTATGGTTCCCGGTGATCCAAGCAAAACTGGTGAGTGTATGATGTTGTGAGTGAGCTAAAAAACCTCACTTAATGGATGTCAGAAGTTCCTTGGATTAGGTGCTCCGAGAGTGGATGTACCCATTAAAGTAAGTTGCTTAGCGGCGAACCACTATAAATCTTTGTGTGATTGCTTGTGTTTGCTCGTCTTGCATATTGTTACACACACACACATTCCACTCCTCTTAAGTCTCTCTCACTTATGCGCTTCCAATTACTTGCTAATAAGAGAGTGTTGCATTGAACAATTATTTAAATTAACATTATCTCTTAGTAAAATAGAGTGAGAGTTTTTAAGTGGTTGGGGACTTAAGAGCACTTTCAAGTTGTATTGGAGCTTGGTCACTCTTACTTAGGTGATAGCATCTTGAGTGTGATCCAAGTGCTCTTAATGGCTAGATTTGAGAGCTCATCCACTACCAAACCTCCTCCATTTGATGGTAGTAACTATGCATATTGGAAAAATCGCATGAAGACCTTTTTGAAGGCTCATGATGAATTGGCATGGTACTGTGTAGAAAATGGTTGGAAACCACCCACTGAAACCATAGAAACAAATGGGGTTACTACTGAGCATCCCTTAAATATACTTAGGTGGTCTGAGATGGATAAAAAGATGAGTATTGGAAATAACAAAGCCCTTAGTGGCATTACTTGTGCTGTATCCCCTGATGAGTATAAACGTATATGTTTGTGTGAGAGTGCCAAGGAAGCTTGGGATATTTTAGAAGTGTCGCATGAAGGAACTAGTTTAGTTAAGAAATCTAAACTCCAACTCCTTGTTACTAGGTTTGAAAATATCAAAATGGGAGAAGATGAAACATTCATGGAATTCCATGTGGTGACTTGGTAAAAAACTACCTGAACCTGACATTGTAGACAAAATCCTTAGGTCTCTCTGATCGTTTAAATATAAAACCCTTGCAAGTGCACAAGGCAATTGTACTACGGTGAGTATTGATAGGGTTGTCGAACCTCAGGGACGGATTAATATTTTACTAAATTCAAGAGGAAATAGCAGTGTTGATTCTAGACTAAGAAAGCAATGAACTTTAAACTAAATTAAGTGAGAATTAATCAATATGGAGAATATCAAGGTAGAGAATCCACCACTAGACATGCAATTACTACTCTCAATTATTATTAAGCATAAGTTAACATGATATGGTAATTCGTGTTCTTGATCGGACACACGAATTACTAATGAATTCACTAACGTTCTAGATCGGACACGAAAGTTCATCCATTACTGTGTAATCAATCCTATCCCGTCACATGTCTGAGTGGCCCTGCAATAGTTCTATAGTGACTTATAAAACGGCGATAATAGCCCGTCAGCCCCAAGAAGCCTCACAATGCCTTTACGCACTTGGGTGTCGGCTAGGATAACATAGATGCAACCTTGGAAGGGTCCGTGGCTACCCCGTCACTCGAGATGATGTGACCCAGATATTCTACCTGTGAACTGCCAAACGAACACTTCAAACGTTTTAAAAATAAGGAATTGGCATGTAGGATCGAGAAAACCGACCAAAGATGCCCCATGTGTGCCTCCCATGATTTGCTGTAAATAAGAATGTCATCGAAGAAGACTAATACAAACTGACGGAGAAGTGGCCGGAAGATGTCATTCATCAAGTTGTGGAAGGTTGCAGGAGCGTAGGTCAGCCCAAATGGCATTACGAGAAGTTCAAAGTGTCCATCGTGGGTCCAGAATGCCGTTTTGTGCGCATCCGAAGCCTACATCCTGATTTGGTGATACCCGGAATGCAAGTCAAATTTGCTAAAGACTTGCACGCCTGCCAATTCATCGATCAACTCTTCAATCACGGGAATGGGGTATTTGTCTTTCACCATAATGGCATTAAGGGCGCGATAATCCACACAAAAGCGCCAGGTGCCATCCTTTTTGCGCACAAGCAACACGGGTGAAGAAAATGAACTGTTACTGGGTCAGATAATACCTGTGCTCAGCATATCACCCGCTAGCCGCTGGATCTCTGCTTTCTGAATGTAGGGGTAACGATATGGTCGGATATTAGTCGGTTGAGCCCCGGGGACAAGGGGAATGTGATGGCCGTGGGGCCGCTGGGGGGGGAGGTTCGGTAGGCTTGGAGAAGATATCCGCATGTTCCGCCAGAAGTAGGCGCATGTCCTGGGGAAGTTCCCCCTGTTCTATATCCCCAATCGCATGCTATTGAAGGAACATCCATTGAGGTGCAAACCGAGATAAGGAGTCAATTGCTTGAGCTGAATGCAGGGTGCCTGGTTGAGACCCTTGTATGCACACTCTCTCCCCTTGGACTTCAAAGTCCATGATCAGGTCGCGGAAATTCCACAATACATCACCCAATTCTTGCAGCCATTGGACGCCCAATACCACGTCTGCGCCTTTTATTGGTAGCAGGAACATATCTGTGGTAAATGTGTGCCCTTGAATAGTCAAGGACGCTTGAGCACACACACCCGAGCTCCGTAAGTGTTTGCCATCGCCAATGAGAACATCAAATGGGGTAGCATCAGAAACATAGCAACCTAGCCGCTGAGCCACCCTGTCATTGATGAAATTATGGGTCGACCCACTGTTAATCAAGATTGCCACCTGCTGCCGCTTCAACAAGCATTGAACCCACATGGTACGTGGGGTAAAAGTGCCCGAGGAGACATGTACCAAGATCTCTGTTTGGACATGGTCATAGACGTGGGTGAATTCCTCAACCAGAGGAGGTTCCTCGTCCTCAACCTCCTCAATGAGAAGGCTACCCCGACCCGTGCAACGATGGCCTTGGAATAATTTTTCATCACAGTGGAAACAGAGTCCCTTGGCCCTCCGCTCTGCCACCTGGGCTTGGGTTAGGCAACAGATAGGAGGAAGGGTCGACCCCAGCAAAGTTGGCCGATGCGAACTAGAGCTAGGGGCAGGAGCCGCTGGAGGTGTGGGGCTACTGTACGGCTGTGGACTCCATACCCCACGACTCCCTCGTCTCTGGCGGCCCAGTTTTTTCTCCTCAATCCGAGCATGACGCACCACGTCGTGCATTGTATGGCATGGAAAGTGGCGCATTTCATCTGCTATCTCCGGCTTCAACCCACGCTTCAATGTGCCGACCAATGCAGCAACCGGCCAGTCGGGCAATCTATTAGCAATTTTCATGAAATCCGAGTAATAAGCCCTCACCGTAGTTGTTTGCTTCAAGGTGGACAACATCACATTGAAGTCCTGAAACTTGTTCGGCACGAATTGAATGCACAGCTCATCGGAGAAAGACACCCAACTGGGAAAATAGGTCTCCTTTTCGTATGCCTGGAACCAAATGGAGGCATCGCCATCCAGGTGGAATGCTGCCACCTGCAGGCGCTCAGCATCCGAGTAGGTGCCTTGATATGAGAAGAATTTGTCAGCCTTGTAGAGCCATTCGACGGGGTCTTCTTCTCCGTTGTACCGGGGAAATTGCAGGCAGGCCAGTCTGGGCTCCGCGCAGCTCCGCTGGCTTTCGCGACACCCTTGGAGTTCGTTCCAGGCATCCTCCATCTCGTCCTGCAAGGGATGAGTGTGGTTGGCCATTGTGGCATTTTCCCGAGCACCTTGTGTGCCTCACATTTCTGTGCCATGGCGTCCACCTTCCGTGCAAAGGTTGTCGGATCCCAGTTGAATCCCATAAGACAAGGACTGACCTTTGGCCTGGCCAACCAGTGAACCCCCTTTCGCCTGGGATCCTTCTTGTCGGCTAGGGCCTCCCATCTCTCATGCATATGGCGGTGGGGTTAGGATGGCAGATTTGAGGGGCTATTGTGGAGCTCGCTCGAGCATCATCTCCCGAAGCTCTTCTTTGATCGAGGTCAGGAAGGACAACATGGCTGTCTGAGTGGGATCGGTGTTAGGGGTGTTCACAGACGTCCATTTCCGTTGGTCTGTCCATGTCCGTGTCTGTCCGCTATTTAATGGACGGTCCTTATGGACCATGGACCGGACACGGACTGGAATTATCTGTCCGTTCTAATGGGTTGCTATGGACACGGACAAGATATTGTCCATGTCCGTGTCCGTTACCCCATAAAAAACCCATCTTCTTTCCCCCTCCCCATGCCCTTCGGACTTCTCCCACTGCCCTTCACAGTTTTCCCTTCTCCCTCCCCCTGTGGTCTTCTCCGTCGTCTCCGATAGCTCCTCCTCCGACGATGACCCCCCAGCGCCCTTCTCCCTTCTCCCTCCCTCGTGCTCTTCTCCTTGTGGTGCCCTTCTCCGGCAGCTCCTCCTCCGACGACCCCCCAAAACAGCAAAGCAAGTGCTTCCTTTTATTGCCCCTTTGTCCTTGTTTTGCCTTTTTAGAGAGAGGGAAAGAATAAGATTTTAGTGCCATTCATCTCCTTCCACGCTTGACGAGAAGCCTTTCGGCCTTCTTTTTGAGCTGAAAGAACCTCTTGGGTTTCTCCTTCCTGCTACTGCTCCTACTGAATAGGTATTGCTTGCACCTGAGCTGACTTACTGTTTTTCTTTCATTTCTGAATCTGGGATGTTGTCTAGTGATGTTTTTCCCCCATTTGGTTTCTGGGTTTGAAAGAATCTGATGCCCTGCTTCTGCTTTTGCCATTTCTTTCGTTAACTTTTTTAATTTGCCTCTTTTTGGTGAACAATAAAGTCTCTCCTTTCATGATATGTTTTAATCATTGGTTGCATTGTGACATTTTCTTGTTTTAAGTCTGTTATTCGGATTGTGGAAATGTTTGTGGTTCATCTTCCAAAAGTGTCCACGAACAACTACGGACAACCACGGACGGACACGAACAGACACGGACAATTTTTTAAACGGAAACGGATGGACTGGACAACACTCCTCTTCATTACGAACGGACGGTTGTCCGTGTCCGTCAGTGTCCGTGAACACCCCTAATCGGCGTCAACCTTAGGGCTAGAAGTCTCCTTGGCGGCCTCTGGTTCTGGTGAAACCTTGGGGGACATGAAAGGCTACTTGCGAGGAGGCATGAGTACCCGTGGATCGAATGCTCTGATACCAATGTTGTGATCCATCAGGATCACAAGGACTGGAATCAGCGAGGAGGAAAGGAAAAAGAAGAGCTGAGAGAGAATTTGGAGTTTCAATATTACATAACTACAAAAGAGGAGGACGACCTCCATATAAAAGAAGAGGATGGTGCGTCTCCCTAGGGGTGCGTGCCATCTGTCCAAACTGATGGGCCACTAATTGGCCTGATTATTCTCTATTAGTCCGTTACCTAACAATTAGCCTAAATGGGTCAGATTACAATATGATACTTAATAAGCAAATATCCTAAAATGTTAGCATCGTCCAAAAGTGTCCACGGACAACTACGGACAACCACGGACGGACACGAACAGACACGGACAATTTTTTAAACGGACACGGATGGACTGGACAACACTCCTCTTCATTACGGACGAACGGTTGTCCGTGTCCGTCTGTGTCCTTGAACACCCCTAATCGGCGTCAACCTTAGGGCTAGAAGTCTCCTTGGCGGCCTCTGGTTCTGGTGACACCTCGGGGGACATGAAAGGCTGCTTGCGAGGAGGCATGAGTACCCGTGGATCGAATGCTCTGATACCAATGTTGTGATCCAGTAGGATCACAAGAACTGGAATCAGCGGGGCGGAAAGGAAGAAGAAGAGCTGAGAGAGAATTTGAAGTTTCAATATTGCATAACTACAAAAGAGGAGGACGACCTCCATATAAAGGAAGAGGATCGTGCGTCTCCCTAGGGGTGTGTGCCATCTGTCCAAACTGATGGGCCACTAATTGGCCTGATTATTCTCTATTAGTCCGTTACCTAACAATTAGCCTAAAGGGGTCAGATTGCAATATGATACTTAATAAGCAAATATCCTAATAAGGGATCGGATTGGTGCTGCTGACGTAATGCTGTGACGTTCACAACAAACACTCGTCCTACTAGGGCCACCTAGAAGTTTAACGGCTTGTTGCATACGCTCAATGCAATCGTGTTCTCTATGAAAGTGGCATTTACTTTTCTACTTTAGTTTCTGCTATTTTGGTTCCTTTAGTTCGCTTGTTTGATTTTATTTTGTATTGTTTTGCTAAGGATTAGCAAAATATAGGTTTGGGGGTGTGATCCACACTTGAATTATTCATATAATTATCTCCTAAACTTATGTTTATGTTAGTATTTGATTAGAATTAGTGGTACTTTAATAAGTTTTTGATCTTTTGTAGGAAAAGAAGACATACACTCTTTTTGGCGTAAGAAGAAAGAAGAAAACAGAAATTTTTTGGAAATGAACAATAGTTGATCAATCGCTAGACAGACGCGATCAATCGCCAGAGCCAAAAAATAGAAGGAGAATGAAGGGTGGGATCGATCAGTTCAAATTGCGATCGATCCTATCTACTGGAATGTGTGAGTCTACAGCAACCGATCGATCGATGAACAGTGCAATCAATCGTATCTGCTGGAGTTGCGAGTGAATAGTAATCGATCGATCGGCACACCAAGTGATTGATCGGCAGGAGAGTTGAAGCGAACGATCGGCGCGACGCAACGAAAATAAAGAAAGAAATGGCGATCGATAGGTAGACTAAGTGATTGATCGCAATATTCAACAAACTTAAAAAGAACCCAATAGATGGGCGTTGCGTGTTTTCTCTCCAACCCTATAAATATCCCTTAAAGGGAACGTACTGAGCATGGTAGAATAGAGTTTTAAGTTCTTTTGGAGACCTTGGAGGCTAGAGCAAAGGAGAGAAAAAGAAGAAAATGAAGAATATGATGATTGTTTCTCTTCCAATGCGAGGCTAGACTTCTTTCTAAGGCGTAGATGAAGCCCCAATAGAGTCGGTTGTATTGTTTTCTTTTCTCTCATCTTAACCTTTATTCTAGTTGGTGTATGAATCTTTGTTATGGTTTGAATGTTAATTCATTGAGGATTATTTTTTGTGCTTGAGAGAGACAAGAGTGAATTTTGTGAGTTTCAATCCGAAAGAATAATTGCATGTCCGAGAGGAATGTGAGTAATATAAGGTGCCACATATTAATAAAGTTTTATTGGTTTATACTCGAGAGAGATAGATCACAATTCCACACGTAGCATTTATTTATGTGTTACGTCCGAGAGGGCACAATAACTTGAATTGACAAGTATATGTCCGAGCGGAATATGCTAGCCAATTAGGAATTTATTCAAAAGAGAGAAATTGACGATACACTAGTTTATTGTGTGGTAGATTTGAAGCCTTGATATTTCTCTACATAAGTAAATCTCAGTTAATTTAGTTAAAGTTATTATTTTTTTAGATTAATTAAAAACTGCAACTTTCTTTTGAGTTTGGTAGATTGTTTATCTGTTCCTGAGGTACGATAACTCTTATATACTCACCGTAGTACAATTGCCTTGTGCACTTGCAAGAGTTCTAATATTGAAACGATCAATGTGTCATTCCATTAATGAAAAAACTAATAGTGTGTCACTTCTCATATCCATGGTGTGGACAAGAATTCAATAAATCTTTTAAACGCTCCTAACATTGGTAAAATGTCTCATTTTATTTTTGGGCAAAATTTATTATTTGTCTTTTAAAAGTATTTGTCCTATGGACTGGAAAGAATTTTTAAAAAAATTGAGTTTGCATTTTTTTTTCCAGGTTCCCACAGATCCTTCAAAGAATTTAGCCAAGTCTTGGGCTTATCCTTTCATAGAGAATGGAAACAAATTAAGCCTAATGACATCCTCACTACAAGCTTATTCATTAAAAGTTGCACATACTTCCTCCAATTCTTTTAAGGGCAGCGATAACCCTATTGTAGATTCCTACACATTTCCATACACATCAGCTGTGTATGGAAAATGTGTAGGAATCTGCTGTGCAAATATCATTTCCCTTCTTTTAATTGTAAATAAGGATTTTCAGAGTCCAGACCATGAAATTTGGGAAGTAGTTGTATCATTCTAGGCTTAAAACTAAAATTATGTGCTTGTAGGGGTAAAATAATACATGAAGGAGTGCTAGTGCATGTAGGTTGCATGTAGTCATGCAAGGGCTGCAATGGTGCATTATTTTGAGCCTCATTCTCACCATTATGATTACTAGCATCATCATCCATTATGTGCGGTATGTGAGAGTAAACAGGATAATCAACCAAAATATCACTTCTAATCAAACAACCACAAGTAAATTCCACGAGAACATGCACAAGATACAGAAATTAAAAGAAATGGAACGAGTTTACTAAATTTAGAGAAAATCCAAAGTAAAGCAACTTGTTCGAGATTAGCCCCCTCCTCTCCTTTTTCGATCCTTGTTGCCTTTTTTTCTTCTTTCTTTACCTTAAAAACTACCAAACAACAAAAATCTAACATTAGTTTTAGAACCATAAAACCTATGAATAACCTAGTAATTAAATATTCAAGTTTTCCCGTTTCTCCCCGACAGCAGAGCCAAAAACTTGCTACACCTTAAATATTGTTTACCCAAGCGTAGGTAGCGTAGTAATAAAGTTTACTTGGTGAGTCCGAGGTCGAACTACAGGGAGTGTATATGCTTGGCAAAAATTCAATCTAAAACTACTTGTCAGATATTCTAAGCAAATGAATCAAATTTTGTTGTCAAGAAAATGAACTTAAGAAGCAAAACTAATTTAAGATTGTAAGAATTAAGTTGAGAGATTAGGCTTAGGCATCGAATCCATTGAAATTCCACATTTTATTATTCTCTCACATTCAAATTTAACATAATCCAGGGTATAACACTATAATGATCGTTCTAAGCATTATATGTATTCGTAGACAATATTTAATCAAAGAGCAATATTAAATTTTAATTGATGGCGTAAGCTTATCATTCAAACTTATTGATAATTCTAACTATTAAAAGTGCATGACAAATTAAATGAAAGAAAAATTCAATAAGTAGAACTTTAGAAATATTTTGTTGGATAAAACTCAAACATAAGGTTTTAAATAATAAATAACATGCTTCATAAGTTTTTCATCTAGCCCTAGCCTAATGGAGAATTAGCTACTCATTACAATGGAGAATACAAAGAAATATATAATTAATTCCAGGAAGAAAGCAAAATAATAAGGTGATTGAACTGCCCCTTTCTTATTCACTTGCTACTGCAATTTTGAGTTTTAAATAAACTGGTTCACCAAAACCCGGTGAACATACTTCAATTCGACGATCCGCATATAAAACTCTTAAAATTTACATAAAAATAATTTAATTTAATTTAGACGCTTATTAAAATATATTTCAATTAAATCAATTAAAGCATCAAAATAAATCAATTAAGCATAATTAACCATTAATTATATTTTAATTCCATTGTAGAATATATGGTACTCTCACCTCAAGAAGATCAAAGCGTGCGAACAATATGTTCTTGAAAGCGCAGAGTTGGCCAATCACTAGCAGTGGTATTGTGTCATCGATGACACGATAGGAGTGCTATATTCGATAAAACGATAGATTTAAGTCGTGTCTTAAAGAACATAATAACAGTGCTAGTCATGTTCTGCTCTGAGGTAAGATTTAGAAGGAATTTGACGACGACTCTGATTGATCGGCATGAAATGTAAATTTTTAAGTAGATATAAATAGGTAATTAGATGTAAATATTTAAGTAGATGTGAATATGTAATTTGATGTACATTTGTAGGAAATACCAATCAAAATGCACTCTTAAATTTCTTCAATTTTTTTATATACACGCTTTTCATATACACAATACCTTTGTAAGAAATACAAGTCAACACATTTTTTATTAGTTGTTTACTTAAACACACGGGATACAAGTGTATCGTGTCTGTATTTGAGGGATTGTGTCTTGGAGGACACGGCTTTTCTCGCATAGTATCCTTGATGACATGATAGCACTGCCCAAAGACACGATAGCAATGTTATCGTTTATTTCATTGGCATACTTCAACGAGTCATATCTCCCTCATTTCTTATCTGTTTTCGTCCATTCCTCGATGACATGACTCACTATCTATTACTTGTAATTCAAAATACACAATACAAATTGTAAAATGCACATTTAAATTTCTTCTATTCTATTCATATACACAATACATTTGTAAGAAATACCAGTCAACACATTTTTTAATAGTCGTATGCTCGAACACACGGGATACAAGTATATCATGTCGGTATTTGAGGGATCGTGTTGTGGAGGACATGATTTTTATTGTATTGTGTCCTCGATGGCATGATAGCACTACCCAAACACACAATAGCAGTGGTATCGTGTCATCGAGGACCTGATAGCAATTTTTTCGTGTCATAAGGACACGATAGCAATGCTATCGCTTATTTAAAAACACGCTTCATTGACATACTTCAATGAGTTATATGTCATTCATTTCTTATCCATTTTTGCCCATTCCTCGATGACACAATTCACTGTCTGTTACTTGTAATTCAAAATACACAATACAAATTACAAAATCCACATTTAAATTTCTTTTATTCTATTCATATACATAATACATTTGTAAAAAATACCAGTCAACACGTTTTTTATTAGTCGTGTGCTTAAACACACAAGGATAACAGTGGTATCGTGTCATCGAGGATGCGATAGCAGTGCTATCATATATTTAAATACACAATTTGAGAGCAACATTCAATCTCCTCATATCTCCTTCATTTCTTATCCATTTTTGCCAATTCTTTTTATATTAATCTATATTTTTTCTCCTTTTTCTCCCTGTGGGGATATCTCAAGTTCTTTGAGACACCTTCTTGTGGGGATGACAAATTTGTAAATAGTAGTTCTCCACTCTGCCACAAGTACTTCTCATGGCAAAATTTAAATTTTCTTCATTCCCAGAACGTGTGAATAAAAATAAGCAATGACTTTGTGTTCAAACCACTTTCGTAATAGAATGGGGAGGTTGTGAAAGTGCTTCTTCGGGCTACGTTGTCGAGCTTCTTCTGCCTACTTACGATAGAAGAGGTCGTATGACTTGAGAAAGTTGCTAAAAATGTTTGTGTCTGCCATACAACGTCGTCTCTCTATCGGCATGCCTCTGCCTTTGACAGGGAACTTCCTTGTTATATGATCACTGCAAGGATTGTCTGACCTGAGAAAGTTGTTGAAAAGGTTTGTGACTGCCACACGTGCCATCTCTCCACCAGCATGCCTGTATCTCCGTTAGGGAACTTCCCTTTTGTATGATCATTGCAGGGGAAGCTTGTGTGAAATGAGGCGCGGCTCAGGGCGGGTAAAGCATGAAGGGTTTAGGATTTAGGGTTGGGTGGGAAGGCAAAATGGGAAGACCAGGTCCCGAAACCAGGTTATATGGCATGAGCCCAGAAAAGCAAGGTAATATGGCATTCTTGGCTCATTGGACAAGTAATATGGAAAAATCTCCCACAATCCACATCCATCTATCAATCAAAAGAGTAGAAAATGAAAAGATACAAAGAAACAAAAAGAGAAGGAAACCGGACCAGTCTTGATGACATGGTGCTGGTTGGACTTGGTAGCATAGCTGTGGCGCATCCAATAGGTCAGCCGCAGCACCATCTTCGCTGCCTTCTCTCAACTCTCAAATGGTGTGGTGGTGCTTCTTCTTGTCAAGCCGTTCAAAAAGGAGGGAGCTTTGCAGGCGCTAGGGCTTATAAAGAGCGATGGTATCTGAGGATATGCCTGCCCTATATCCAACGATTTATATTGTCATATGGTGAGTGAGATCTTTGATGGAGGATCATGAGGGTTATTGTAACACAAGAAAAATTGGTACGTTAACTAAAAGTTTCTATTTTAGGAAACTGTTCGAAAATAGGAAAGTTGTGTTGCCTGATGTGATTTCTAGTTGTGCGATGTGCTTTAATGTGTTACTTGACTTTTATGATGTGAAATAACTTGATAATTACATGGCTAATAGTAGTAGAAAACCAGGACGCGAGGGTTGGTCTTGGCGCTGGCACAACTTGGCACCGAGACCAGCCTGGCGCCAGGGTCTGAGAACACCTAACGCCATGAGTGGGGCCAGGCGCCAGGGTATGTGTTTAGTGGATTACTCTTAGTTGGTAAATTGGATTTGGTTTTGATGTGTGGTTCGTGGCGTACGCGAGTTAGTGTATCGAGTCGTGCAACCGCGGGACATCCGAGGCATGTGCGCATAGGACTCAAGCCAAGACGCAGGACCTGGGTGTTGAGCCACGTGGCACTGGCCCAAGGGTGACTTATGAACGTGGGTGACTTGTGATAAGGTGATCTTCAGATGGTTTAATTGGTTGGCTTAGATTTTGTAGTTTCCTAGTTGTAGTAGGAGTGGTCTTGATAAAGTAATATCTTAACAAAAAAGATTGAAATCCTAACAAATTGGGAGATCTCTATTGCGAACGTCTTGACCTATTTGTAGAAGGCTTTTTATTGGTAAGTTGGGATTTGGGATTAGGAAGGATCTAATTAGGAGATATCCTAGTTGAGGGAGGCATTGGCTATAAAAGCCAAGGAGGAGGCCGACCCATGCCATTGCACGCCAAGCACTTGGACGACTTTTACAAACCCTAGCTTTTCCTTCTTCTTTCCCATCAACTCCAGCAACCTTTCATCTCTTCTTTCACCCATATCTCACATTGGAACAAAGGAGTAAAGGCATCGTCGTGGAGAAGAGCGAAGGAGCTATACGTTGGAGTGCATTGTGCATACGTCGTGTTGGTAGGATGGTTTTTCCTAAACAATCTGATTTAAACTCTTTTGCTTCTTTCTTATCATGATTATTTGCTGATGCTATTGATATTATCTCAGTGGTAGAGGTTTTGTTAATGTTGATTCATGAGAGATTCCTTGTTGTTTATCAAATAAGAGTATACATGTTGATATGCCTTGTTTAATGCTTCGTGCTAGTGCATACGTGCTTACCTTTGATAGAAATATGTATATGGTCATGTCTCCTGAACGTGGGAGGTCATAAAGTTCTCTTCTTTATTCTGTAATGTTCTGTTTTAATCGTCGAATATGGCTAAAGGATGTATTAATAATATTAAAAGCTCATTAGAGCAAGGGTTATGACTTGGGTCTAACTTAAGGTTTTAACAGCAACTAAAGTCATGAAATCATTAAATCCAGAACGTGCCAGAGTCTAGAATTACTCTAGAATGGGAGTAATTAAGGGTATTAAGGTTATATTATCATGATTAATAAGTATTAATACGAGATTACTTAATATAAGCAAGTAATGTCTTCTCGGCCAAGACTGTTCCTGCGCCTATAGTGCTCAGTATAGAAATCGTAATTAAATGTACCAAAATCAGAAAAATACACCATCAGTGAGGTTATAACCTAGACTCATAGGAATATCTGGTGTAAAAGTTTCAGAGTCAGAGTCCTTCTATGTTGACAGTGGGGTTAGTCGTAATTGGGTTGTACAGTATAAAATAGTTTACTGGAATTAGAGTTTTAAAGCACTAATAAGCACCAATACTTATGATATGATGTAATCTGATCTAAATAATACTAATACATTATAGCAAGACCTCTTTAGTACTACTGCAGTAAGTAAGGGAGTCCAAGAAGTTAAGACTTTGGGAGGAGTCAGTGTACCTTGAGTCAAGACGATTATTGTTTCATTTGTGCAGTGTGGAGTCGGTTTGAGTATCCAATTGGAGATCAAACCTTCCTAAAAACCATCTTGATATTAAAGATAATACAACTCCAGACCTAAGTGATGTTCTTATCAAAGGTAAAGATGTGATGCATGATGTGTAATCAACGAGTAAAATTCATTTATTCTCCTACAGCGAGTCAACCTTTGGTCAGACTTTAAAATCTCATTCGTGTTCTTATGATAAACAGTGTGCTACTAAGAGCGATTATATACTCCAGAGAGTGAGTCATATATTGTTGAGAGACTTGATATTTCATTTCATACTCCATCAGTGAGTCATTGTGGTAATAGTTACCCTACTCTCATAAAAAGTTGAGAGCTTTGCTTTTGTTGAATCAATGTCTAGTTTGACATTGACCTATTTCTCCACAATAGTTCTTTTTTAAGATCTCCTAGTGGACTCATAGTATGCTCACGAGTCATTGCTAGATCCGTAGTGATCTTCGATATATATGGAACTTGGGTTCCTTACTGCCCGAAGGGAGGCACATACGTACGTTTAGACTGGTTGACATTACGGAAGGTCTTCAGTCTCCGACCATAGTGTTCTTAAACACTGATGGGGCTAACATCTTAGACGTGTGGCCGGGTTCCGAAGGGAGAACCTCTAGGATGAGACTAGTCAATAGCCACTCGGGTGGCATATTCAGCGAGCAGAAATTGTAACTCCTTGCACTATGGATGCCTGGAGCCTTTGGTATTTTGACCATTATCTCCTTACACTGATATTTGTTTGGAGTCTTATTGAGATTATTATTTCCCTACATTTGTGCTTTGGGACTGTTATTATTTGACCTTTCTGTTCAGGTAAAGTAAACCTTTGATTGGTCTTTCAGAGAGTATATTCTTGATTATTTGAGTGATCTATTCTTCATATCCTATTTTGTCTTCCTGGTGGATTTTTACATCTTACTGGGTATTTCAATGAAATACTCATGCATCCTATGATGCAGGCTTTAAAGATCAGTAAGCCAGGACCTTGCAGCTCGAAAAGGCGCAGCGGATGCGTGGAGGTCATTTTTGAAAAATTACTTTTATTTATCATATTTATTTTGCTAGAATTTTATTAGTGTTGGCCAATGTGTGCTTGGATTTGATGCTTGTGTGACTGTTTTAATTGACATGCTATAATAATTTAAGTAGGAATCATTTTCTACATTGACAATGTTATTTGAAATTTGATGAAGAATTTCTTAGTTCTTAATTTTTGAGTGATCGAGGTGGAGAGTACACTTCGAATAAGTTCCAAAATTACTGCAAGGAGAACGGCATCAAGCAACAATTTACAGCAGCATACACACCACAACAGAATGGCATTGTTGAGAGGAAGAATCATACCATTCTTGACATGGCTAGAACCATGATTAAGGAGAAAGGATTGCCGAAGAATTTCTGGGCCGAAGCTGTTGCATGTACAACCTATCTTCTCAACCGCTGTCCCACAAAGAGTGTGAAGAACATGACACCACAAGAAGCATAGAGTAGCTATAAACCCAGTGTGACACATCTCAGGGTCTTCAGTTGCATAGCATATGCCCAAGTTCCTGAAGCAAAGAGAAAGAAGTTGGATGACCATGGAGAGAAGTGCATATTCATTGGATATAGTGAGGAGTCAAAAGCTTATAAGCTCTATAACCCACTTACACATAAGGTAGTGGTAAGTAGAGATGTGATTTTCAGTGAGAAGGAAGCATGGAGCTGGAGTGAAGTAAACAAAACAAAGGAAAATCATCTCGAGATGGAGGAACAGGGAGAAGCAAGGCATGAAGCTCCAGAAAGAATAGTCTCAACACCGCTCCCTAAGGCATCAAATATAGATCAAAGGTCAGATATCTCAACTCCATCTTCTACACCTATTAAGATGAGAAGTCTTAGAGAAATTTATGAGCAAACCGAAGACGTAAATCTTCTTTGCCTATATGCTGATACTGAGCCTCTAACCTTCCAAGAGGTTGTTAAAGAAGATTGCTGGAAGAGAGCCATGGAAGAAGAGATTCATGCCATCGAGAAGACTGGCACATGGGAGCTAACTACATTGCCCAAAGGTCAAAGGGTGATTGGTGTCAAGTGGGTATACAAAATCAAGCAGTTGGCTGATGGACATATTGAAAGGTGTAAGGCCAGACTTGTAGCCAAAGGGTACAAGCAAAAATATGGCATAAACTATGAAGAAGTGTTTGCACCGGTTACAAGACTTGACACCGTGAGGATGCTAATGTCTCTTGCTGATCATCATAATTGGAAGATATACCAGTTAGATGTGAAATCAGCCTTTCTAAATGGGAAGCTTGAAGAAGAGGTGTATGTAGAGCAGCCCCAAGGCTTTGTAGTGACAGGAGAAGAGCAAAAGGTGTACCGCTGAAGAAAGCTCTATATGGCTTGAAGCAAGCCCCACGAGCTTGGAACTCTCACATCAATTGCTATCTAGAAGAGAATGGCTTCACCAAATGCCCGTATGAGCATGCTGTCTACATCAAGAAGAATGCTCATGGTGAGATACTCATAATATGCCTATATGTTGATGATTTACTTTTCACAGGAAATAGTGAACATATGTTTCAAGAGTTCAAGCAAACAATGTTCAAGGAGTTCGAGATGACGGATTCTGGTCTTATGTCTTTCTTCCTTGGCATTGAGGTACGTCAACAATCTGATGATATCTTCATCTCTCAGAAGAAATATGCAAAATAGTTACTTGAAAATTTTAGGATGATTATGATATGACCCAACTCTTCAGCAAGAAGAGGGGGTCGTGATACAGAAGAGTAGATAAGGAAAAAGAGTTGGTAGTTGAGGAAGAGAAGGAGAAGAGATAGGCTAGGATTCCTCTGCTGGCCTAATGGCGGCTGAAGCAGAGGAGGATGATGGGGGTGAAGCAAGAAGAAGATTAGATTAGGGTAAATGATTCTCAATAATCCAAACAAGAGAGCCTAAGCTCTTTACATAGACTTCCCACGCTGTGGGCCTGGGCTAATCCCTGGGCTATTCCCTGTAGTTGGGCCAGAGGCCTTATTACAAAAGACGTCAAATATATCTGGGCTAGAGGCCAGACGTTAGGAAGAATGGGCTACTCCCCTAAACTGGGCCGAAGGCCATTAATATAAATAGACTAAGTACTTAGACTAATAATTGGAACATAACAGACTAATTGCAATGAAGTCAGTATTCCTCTTCTATCTGGTTTGAAGTTGACAAAAGAAGGGGAAGGGAAAAACATAGATTCCACCTTATTCAAGAGTTTAATTGGAAGCTTAAGGTACCTCACAATCACAAGGCCAGATATTATCTTCAGTGTTGGACTCTTGAGTAGGTACATGGAAACACCAAAGGAATCACATTGGTTGGCTACCAAAAGAATCTTAAGATATATAAAAGGTACGTTAGACTTTGGCCTCTCTTACTCATACAAAGAAGATGCAACTTTATATGGTTATTCAGATAGTGATTGGCCTAGAGTTCAAGATAAAAGAAAAAGTACCTCGGGTTATGTGTTCTATCTTGGATCAACTGCCTTTACATGGATGTCCAAGAAACAAGATGTAGTGGCCTTATCATCTTGTGAAGCAGAATATGTGGTAACCTCATCCACTGTCTGTGAAGCTATATGATTGAGAAATCTCCTAGAGCAGTTAAATCATCCTCAAGAAGATTCAACCCCGACATATGTGGATAATAAATCAGCAATTGAGCTTGCAAAGAATCCGGTGCAGCATGGAAAGAGCAAGTATATAAACATAAAGTATCACTTCTTGAGAGACCACGTAAAACAAAGAACTGTGAAGTTGGAGTACTGCAACACTAAAGAGCAAGTGGCTGACATCTTCACTAAAGCTTTGCCCACCGACACATTCATCAAGTTGAGGACTATGCTTGAAATGAAGAAGCTTTTGGTTTAAGGGGGGATATGTTGGATATAAACTAAAAAGCCCATATGAGGGCCCAAGCCCATAATGAAACATTAGAAGCCTATATGAAGCTTATTAACTAAGAGGCCCAACTAGTATTGAAGTTGCAAGCCCAAAAATGAAGAATCTAGAAGCATGAAATATGCTAGAAGAATGGAGTATGTGGTGTGTAGTGTAGAAGTCTCTAGAAGACCTACTTAGAAGAATTATCTAGATAAGTCTTTTGTAGAAATTTGTAGAAGGATGTTGGACTCCTATAAATAGGGAATGGTAGATGGAGTTCCAATACATAAGTGAGTAAGAAAACTCAAGAGGTGAAGTAAAGTGTGAGGGTGTGCTCTTGTAAAGGTAGCAACCTTGTCCTTTGAATTATTCTTGAGATAGTGAAACTTGTGAGATTTCTTTTTAATACCATTGTCTCATTTCCTTCCCATATACTTCCCTCATAGTCATATAGTTGTGGGTGAAGGCTTAGCAAAGCTAACATCCAACACACACAAGAGACTGTGGAAGAAGAAGCACAAAGCATTAATTTTCCTTATAATGAAGAACTACATCTTCAACAGGTTGAAGTACCTACATGTGTGAGAAGGCTTCATCCAGATTATAGGTCCATTGGAGTAGGGACTTTATCCTAGATTTGCAGTATATGGTATCCGCGTTAAGGCCTAAGGGCCTCTTCGCCCGTCAGCTTCCACCATAGGAATGGCGACCACCTTAACTTGTTCCTGATGGAGGAATTAATTCAAGTCAAATTCTATTGCATCTTCATCTTCTTCCTCATTGTTTTCCCACTTTCCGAATTGTGTAGCAAAACCCTCAATTTTGACCCCTTCTTCAATCCTCAAGGAGTTGGCGTGATGAACAACGCTGTAGTGCCAGAGAGATTCCAATATTATGGGAAAACATCCCTACTCTGTGAAATTGAAATCTACTCTAACGAATATTTGGAATCTCTCTGGCACGTTCGAGATGCATTCAAGTTCAACCCTAAAGAGGATACTGACAAAGTTCTGAACTCTAAATGTTCATCATCAAGGGCGGCTGCTTATCTTGTGTAAGTGGCATATGGTTTCCGATCAATTCGAGAGATCATCAAATTTGTGCCATTTTGGGTATGTTTTCCTCATCTCCCTATCAAGTACTTCCCAAAAATATCTTTAGGATTCCTCTCTAGCAACATTGAAATGTTTGACAAAGGAAAGAGCTCGTCTATCTTTTGCACAAGTTCTGATTAAAATCACTCCTGATTTCAAGTTCCCATTAACCATCAAAGAAGAGTGAAGGTTGTTCAACTTTTAAACAACCGGTGGAATACAAATGGCAATCCACAAAGTGATTGAAGTGTGCATCTTTCATCCATGAAACTAACCAATGTCGAGCGAGGGAGGAATGGTTTCCTCGAGTTTCAATTTCTAGAAAACAGATAGCCAGGGCTGCTGGTCCATCATGCCCTGGTAGGGAGGGCCCCATAACTCTTGCCAATTCTGTTATTGCACTGGTCTCCAATGTGGGACCTCAACTATGGGATTTGCTGAGGGCCCGTTTGGGGCGTGAAAAATCAGCACCATCCAGCTGGAAAAAATCCAGCTGGTTAGGATTTTTGGGAGTGGATGAAACTGCTTTTTCACGCCCCAAACAGCCCCTGAATCTCCTCAAATTGGTAATCGTTAGGATGAAATCCCTGAAATCATTCTCCAAAATTCAATTGCTCTGTATTTGGAAAGAGATATCCAACAATCAAGAGAGACAAATTCGGTAGATAGAATTATTCCTTATATGCATACTAGTTCGTTATTCTCAGTTATCTCATAAAGTAATTTTGGAGAGGGTTCCTGAGACCCCCAAAGTCATGCCGTAAGGGGAATTCTTTCTCATGTAACCGATTCCCAGTTCGATAGGGAGTGTCTCATGCCTGAATGCATCTCAGACTGACTCATTTGTTGTGCCCTGCCTAACCTCATCCTTGTCATGTAGGTGCGTCCTCTCCACTGGGATGACCTCCTCTAATTATGACTTGCCATGCTTCAAAGCTGAAATTTGTACTAGTAGGAAACATCAAGAGAGAAGATAATGTGATCTCTCAAATGGAAGGCCAAACGAGAAGCATCTCCGATCCGAGAGGTAATGTACTTGTTCATTTGCATACACCCAACATTTTGGGGTGGAATCACCCAATCTTTTTCACGCAAGAGTCAGACAACAGTGAAGATGAAGACTAAGAGCCATGCTTGTCGAATGCCTTCATGAATCCCAAGAAGAAGAGCCATAAACGAGGAAGAAAGAAGAAGAAGAAAAAACATAAGTAGACTTTTTCTATTTTTTGTGTTCTCTTGATGTAAGAGGTTTTTTCCTTTCAGTGTTTCACATTGATGTTTGAAAATGGATGCTCTTGTATTGTTTGTATCTTGTTTTTTCCTTTTGGGGGTTTCACTAATGAAATTTTCTCAATTATTTTGAAAAATCATGTAGTTAACTGGAAGGACAAATTAAGTTTGCATATGATGTCTCTCTAGATGAACCAAAGAATGTGGAAGAGGCTAACTCTACTTGATGAAAATTGTACAAATGCTCATTTTTGCACTTCATATGGAATGATACATGCATGGACATTGGTTCCATGATCTAGAAAAGGGAATGCCATTGGCACTAAACGGATGTTTAAGAATAAGTCTGATGAGCTTGGAGTTGTTGAATATATAAATAGCTCAATAACTCTGCAAACTCATTTGCATAGTATAGGATTTCGGCAAGATAGGATGTCCCATAGATTTTCCTTTTAGTGTTATCCACGTAATAAAAATCCTTGGTGCTATTGTGTGGTTTGATTGCTTTATTTACTTATCACTTCAACTAGTTTAGTTTTGCAATTATACATAATAAGCAGGAATCAGGGGTTCATACCTCGTTTTTCGTGTTAATTCACTTCGTTAATGGGCATTGTGCATACCTTTAGTTATCTTATTATGAATAAGACACATTACAAGATAGAAAATACGATGGTGCATGACCTGCCATGGCATTAAATATGTGCAATGGTGTATATTAATTTCTCTAATTATTTATTTATTTATTGGGGAAAGCACTCTGTAGAGAGGCTACTAGGGCTCCCTTCCTTGGAGCGTTGCAGCGGCTTATGTCATCTCCGGCTGCCACTGAAGCCATGGCGGCAGCCTCCTCCGGTGTTCAGCGGAGTAGTCTCTTCAAATAATCATCTTCTCGTTCCACCAATCTCCCCCACCAACTGGAACTTCTATAATAGCCTTTTGTCAAAGTTCCATCTTCTCTTCTCAAGCAGGGGGCTCAACAATGGCAGCACTCGCTCCTAGGATATGTTTTTGGAAGCACTCGTACTATATCTCCTTGAGATATGCCTTGTCAAAGCTCTGGAAACTCTCGAATCCGTTCGAGATGCTTTCATTGGTTTCTTTCTGAAGTTTTCAAGCACATAGGATTGTGGCAAGGTTTTGAATTCGGCCATCTGGTCTTTTGGAGGTCACCCTTTGATTCTTCAAAGGTGGCATGCTAGGTTTAAACCAGTTCGTGAGTTTCCAAATTAGTTCCAATTTGAGTTAAGTTTCTGCATCTCCCTATTCAATATTTATCTAGGAAATCTTTAGGGATGGTGGCTAGTTTTTCTTGGGAAGCCTCATCTCTGAGATACACTTACGGCTAGCAGGAAAAGACTTAATTTTGCAAGACTTTGTATATAAATTTATGAAGATTTCAAGTTTCTGGAGCAAATTACTATGGAGTCTGAGGATGGCTCTTCATTCCCGCAAAGTGTGGAACATGAACAGAAGCCTTTGCAGTGCTCCAAATGCAAGTCTTTTGATCATGAAGCTGGTTCATGCCCAACTCGGGATGTATGGCGAGTTGCTCAAGCTCCATCCATGGCTGTCAGTGATCTAGAACCATGAGGGAGAGAGTTGACATCATGTCTCATCTTCACCAATCAGAAGTGTCCATTTGCGTGGGGTCATCACATCAAGCCGTTAGTGATCCCTCAAATCAAGGCAATCCGAGATCCAATTAGGTTGTATCCCAAAGCAACGCCCTACCCAAAGTCATTAAGGAATACATATTGCTTGTCATGATTGTAAGAATTCTGTTGGTAACAACAGAGAAGTATTTGGAGTAGTTATGTCACCTACTATGTGTAAGGCCTATATTCATTTATGTAGTTTTCCGACAAGTGACCTACGACAAGAGAGTTGTCGCTGGATAACTTGTCGTAGGGTATGGTAGTCAATTCCAATTAGATCTCTTTCATGGTTATCATTATAGAAGGGTATAAGAATAGGACTAACTATTTCAAATGCACGTTTTGGATGCCTTCAACTCAAAGGACTCGAAGGAGGCTTCGGTTTTGGAGAGAGAAGAAGAAGAAGGAAGGATTCGGCTTCAAACTACTCAGATCTAAAGTAGGAAAAGGTAATTACCATACATAAGAGTAGATATTTCCTTGTGATTGGCTTGAAACATCAATTGTATGGTATGTGATTGTTGCATGCTAGAAGTCTTGCGTGTTTCATATTGGATTTGCATGCATCATGTTTAATTGCATGTTAGTAGTGTGGGTTTGGTTATATTTCTTAAAAATCAAGATTTATGTCATATGAATGATATGTGTATATGCACTATGATCGAGGAAGAGCAAGGTAAGCCTCTTTTATTTGAAGAGATAGTTTTGACTATGAATGATGTTATGGAATTCGCATGTATGAAATTTGAATCATGTATATTTATGGAACTAAGATGTATGATTCATGAAGTATTATTGATCATTAAGGTTGCAAGATATACTTTTTGATTATCATGCGAGGAAAGTAGAATTAATTATTGCTCTAATAGAAAAGTACAGTTCTGTTTTGACAGGTTCTATTCTCTATCAGAGTCAACAACAAGTCCCAACTACAAGTTAGGTGTCATAGGATGACTTGTCGTTGAATAACCGAGAACAAATTGTTAAAATACATTTGTAGAACTATTTAAACCATTAAGTAAAGTACTAGATGGCTCAGTAGAAATAGTATGAATAATTGAATCCAAGAAATCATATGAGATTTCAATGACAAGTCAACTGTCGTAGGGTGACTTGCCATTGAAACCTAACAGTAAGTAAAAAAATGAGAAAGTAGTGAATGAATGAAACCTTAGGTTGTGCAGAGAACAACGAGTGAGGTAGTATTAATGAATTGTCTGAGAACTATTGCGATGAGGATAATAAACTAAAGAATTAAACATTAATAGTAATGTCATAATCCACACTAAGATTGAATAGTGGGATTAGGAGGATAGATCTAGAGTTAGACTTTTAGGTCCCACAAGAGGACCAACAACAACAAAAGAAGAAAAGAAGAATTTATGTGCCACAAGAGCAACCGTGTCAGATAGAAGGCACAAAGCCATGTATCAAAGTTAGTCGTCTTGAGGGCTTTAATCTACAAGAGATCAAGAATGCATGCAGACGCAATTTATGTTGCATGTATATATCTTAGACCACTGAGAACCGTGAATTCTAATCAGGATCATCTGCCATGGGTGGTTGGTAGTGATCGAAAAGAAAACAGAAGAAATAAGGATTGGCTCTACAAGAGATGAGACCTAGAAGGAATTACCCATGACCTTATAATTAAGGTCTAGGGTAGCATACTAGTATGAACCAGTTGTAGTAAAAAGATGTATATAGAATTGAATTAAACTAATGAGTTGATTTGCTAGAATAGCTATACTCATATTTATCTTGTTCGTTTATTGCTTAGTTCAGTGGTTGTAGCATTTCCTACCGAGTCCCTGTACTCACCTTGTTTTCTTTTATAGGTTAACAAGAGTAGGACTAAAGTAGGATGTGGGCGACAGAAGAGAGGCTAAGAGTAAAAAGATAAATAGAATATAAGTTCTTTTAGTTATTCCTTTAAATTCAGTGATGACTTTAGGCACATGTGTGCGCCAAAATAATTTTTGTAATAATGATTAGATTACTATGGCTTGTGACATGCATCAACCCAAGGATCCGACCTGTTTCTTCGTTGATTTCATCAAAATTTAGTATTTGGTTTCAAGTAATGATATGTTCAAAATTGATACAGAAAGTAATGTCCTAACAATCGTGTTAATGTTTTGTATGCTTAAGGGTTTGAGCTTCTACTCAAGTATTTATGAGTTTTGAATGTTGAATATTAAAGTCTTCCACCAGTAATGTTTTACTATGATTTACGCAAAAATTATGTATTTAAATTGGGGTATTATACTATGCATAGTAATCTACTATTTTTTGAAGACCAGGATCAACAAGAGGAATTAAATCTAGAGATAAGCATGGAGCGCTCTAGATTTGCAGGCGACTATGCTTATGGAAAGTCTGCCTGCCCATTGGCCAAAGGAAGCCTCGCTGCCTCTGCAAGTTGATTCACTTCCATTGTCCATGTTGATCATGGACTGCCAGTGATCTGTTCAGTTGTCATTGAGAGGGTTCAAAGGCCAGAGAAGATTATTGAGAAAATGGAGGCCCCATTAAGGAAAATATTGATTTCCAATCCTAATGGCATTCCGCTTGTATTGAATTTGAGTCGAACTAATGCTAAGTTTAATGGCAACCCTCTCCAAAGATGGAACGAGTCTGACTATGATGAGGAGGAGGAGGTTAAAACTCCCCGGTCATGGCCAACTCATAGAATCAACAAGTTATGCAATAAGAAGAGAAGGTTTAGAAGGAAAAATAAAAAGCGATGGTAGGGAAAATATTATTTTCTCTAGTTTAATCTTTCCATCTTCTAATCTTCACAAGGATTTGGTTTGTATTTTGTCTCTTTGCCCAGGGTTGTAGAAGAGTTACTCTGTATTGCTCTATGCTTTGTACTATTTTATGGTTGTGTTAATAAAATTTTCTTAATTATCCAAAAAAAAATTCCAAATTTTTTATTCTAAACATTAAAGTGGTTAAATATAGACTAGAACAAATATGTCAAAAAAATCACATTATTCCTTGTTTGGCCCACCGGTGGTGGGCTATACGCCAAAGCTGATCATATCCTTGGCCCTTAGGGTTTAGGGTTTTCGAAAAAAATCCTTGACACGTATGGGTTCATGTTGTAGACAATCCTTTTTATTTATGTATATGTTGTATACAGTCTTTTTTATATATGTTGTATACAGTCCTTGATTTAAAAGAAAAGTAAGCTCCTTTCAAGCCAATTAATTAAACTTTTTACTCCATCCACCAATTTATATGAGAGAGATAGCATGAAATAGTCCAAGTAATGTACAACATGGTTTCTTTTCAATTTTAGAATGGGACGGAGGGAGTAGTTTCATACATTTTCTCCACAAGGCCACAACCAATCAACCGTCCTCCTAAAGAAGGCCAATTTTTCCAAAGCGTCACACGAAGCACAGTTAACTAAATGAATTGTATGTCTTGTATTGAAAAATTTTCTTTATTGAGACTTTCACTACAATTTTGTTTTTGCTTGGTGTCTTTTACAACAAATTGATGTATAGATAACCTATGAGAATCTAAACCAATAATATTTGGCTAAGGCAAGCCTTCCAAACTAAGTTGTAATTGTAACTTCATTTGAGACTGCAAGCAACAGCATAAGCCCAGGACCTCAGGTGCTCCTTGGCCATGCCATTACTCAAAGGAGTTTTTTCATCACCAAGAGATGAACTCTTAGAAGTCTCTCCAACCTCTCCATCCCTCCCATTCCGAAGGCCACGAACGGTTGCGAGCACTCGTTTTTCCAGTCCAATCTCCTCCAGGCCAAAACCAAGATCAAGAAACCCTTTGATCTCCAGTCTCTCCAATGCCCTTCTCTTCTCTGCCTCTTTATCCTCCAAAACAGTGTTCTTCCTCACCTTTACACTTTTAAGCACAGGTAGACCTTTCTTGTCTGCATCCACTTTGCCTTTTTCCCTGCTTGAAGTTGCCTTTGCTTGATCAACTGGGACAGACGAGGCCTTACCCTCCAAACCCATCTGAGCCACCACTCCATTAGCTGTCAACAGGTTGGAGGAGAACCAGAGAGAGTCTGAGGTTTGAATGAGCCTCTCCCAGGTCTCCATTAGGGAAAGGAACTGTAGAAAATCCTCCTAGTATCCTGTCTTTTAAGCTGTTCAGCATAAATGGCAAGCTCCTTTAGTATGGGTTATCTTGTTCCAAATTCAAAAACCCTGAAGTCTCTGTTGCTAAACTAGCCCTTGTGGACAGCTGGTTTTTACCATATATGCTGCTAAGTAGATTTACAAGATTTTTTTGGGTTTTGACCTTTAAAAACTCTAGTCGGAAAGGTTAAAAACTGTTGGCGGTACTGTAGTAAACTGTGGGTGCAAGGGAAAATGGTGTCGGAGGGTGGATGAATATGGATGGCATTGTAGCGAACATTCCCTAAGGTATAATTCCCCCCAGAAAAAAATGTAAAAACATACCATATAAGGAGTACAAAAAAGGATTGAAAGAAGATTTCAACTTGCTTTCTTCTACCCTCTCTTTCTCCCTTCCCTTCTACTTCCTCTTCTGTCTACTTTTGTTTTTTCGTGTTTCTGTCTTCGGTCTCTAATTCCTCCCTGCCTTCTCTTGCATGCATTTCGCTTTGTGCTGGGATTTTAATGCTATCGTATGTCTATCATGCATGTCTGAACAGTTTTGACTTGAAGATGGTTCGACTGCTAGTTTAGAAGCAAGGCTTTTTGCCAAAGGCTTTCAAGGCTTTTTATCACATGGGAGCTCTTTCATCACCATGGTCAGGTCATCTCCTGTTGTCTAAACGAGTCACAATTTGGAGCTGTTTCATTTAGCAGTTGGGTGCATCTGATGGTTTTCTTCATGGGACTTTTAATCTCCTTGTGATTTGTGAAACATCACCGGTAGAGACGGGTGAAGTTTGAATAACTGTTGATCACCCAGGTATATACACGCAGACTATGCTTTTTCGTCAGGTGCATGCAATAACGGGTGAGCCGTGGATCAAAGCTGATCAACCGCTGGAGAAATTTAGCCAGCGGCTCAGACAATTATGGTTTAGGTTTAGATAGAGATGCATACCCAATCCCATGCATTTGAACCACAAGTTCCTTGATTATGCTTCTTGTTTTGACAAAGCATAATATTGGCTAAAGCAAGCGCCGTGTGCTTGGTACGACAACTTACCTTCTGTTAAATCTCATTGATTTAAGATGTCTTGTGCTGACTCTTCGACCACCTTCTTTTAGCAATGGAGCCAACCTATTACAATTTATCATATACATTTGGATGACATTCTTATCACTAGAACCGATTTTCATCATGTTCCGACTCCTATTAATCATGTCAACAGTATTGTATTTGCCATTGAAGATCTCCGTCTTCATCATTTTCTTAGGATTGAAGTACCAAGTGCAACTACCTCAATCTTAGTTGTGCAAAATATTCTTCATAGTCAAGCCATGTCTAAATGCAAAGCTGCCTACACTTACACCTTGCTTTTCCAAACATGATTTACATTCTACAGTTCTACTAGTGATACACCATTAATCTGGTATCCCAGTCTTTATTGAACCTTCTTTTGTACTGTACCATACCTTATAATAACAAGATGCTAAGCTGTTACACTTAAAAGTTTTTGCACAACTCAACTTCATAATATTTCATGACTGTTAAACTCATACTCGGCTCCATCAAAGTTTCTAAAAAACCCACACTATGCACTGTCGCACTGACATTGTACGCATTGTTCCATAGCTGATTTGACCTGATGATTAAGCTTGTTTAAGCAATCTAAGTAATCTGACCATTTTCTCTCCTTTTGGCTATCTAAAGAGTTTTTTCCATATTACCTGACCAATGAGCCAGAAATTCTATATTACCCAGAGTTTCCACTAGATTACTTGGAAAGGAAATCTGTTCTTCCCAAAATAACTTTTTGACACCGTTAACTGTTTTACACGCGCCTAACTACAAAAGTTGAGACCTATTGGCAAAGAAACACTTGTAACGGCTGCCCATTTGTGCTCGAACCGTTTATGGTCATAAGAGGAGAAGATAAAAATGTAGCCGAGCCGTGAAATACTCTTCAACGAGTGGCAAAATACTATTTGCATATTAATCAACCCAACTAGAAGCTATGTAAAAAAATTTAATATATCATCACAAAGAGAAAGATGGCAAAAAATAAAGAAGAACGTAAAAATAATAGGCAAAAATTGATAAGAAATTATGGAGATATGACTCCTTCAATTTTGGCATGATATTGTGTACTTATGTGCACAACCTCACTGCAAAGCATATCATTGGGCACACGATAGCACTGCTTATAGTGTATTATGCAGAGGATAATTCAGCGAGCCACGTCTCCTTTATTTATCCATTTTCGTCCATAAAGCCTACTTCCTCTCACATGTATATATGTACAGATACAAGTTCTGAACTGATCAACCTTTTCTCTTTCTCATCTATATATGTTTCCTCTTTGTACCCTACAAGGCGACAATTTTTTTTTCTTTCAATGCACAAGAAAACTCTTGAAAATCTTATGCATCCATAACCAACAATGTGTACGTTGGCATGGCTAGGACATGCTTCCTCGAGCGGAGACCTGAATTCTAACCCCTCTCTGTTGGTCACCCACCTAGGATTATATCCCAATGGGAAAAGTATTAGTGACCGAGTTTGAGGACCAGATTGCAGGACCCCATGCCACATTGACATGGGGCCCTGCTGTTGTGCATGGGGATGCACAATTGCACGCAATATCAAACAAAGAATATGCAAGAACTTATCAGCAATAGTATGAACACACATATAATATCAATTCAATATACAAGATTTCTAAGGATTGAAAACTACTAACCTTTGGGCCTTTGTGCCCTACGATCAATCCATGTAGAAATACTCACAAGATTAGAGATATGTCAGAGATCACCAAGGACCCAATTGCATGGCAAGAGACTATCTCCACGAGATAGTGATCTCCTATTCCTCGTCGTGTACGGAACTAGATCACCAAGAACCAAACGCAAAGACGAGGAAGAGAGAGAGCGTCAAAACTCCCAGACGTGAGAGTGAGAGAGAAGGAGAACCAGCCGTCAAGAGTCAAGATGCTACTGTTCATGTTCTCCCTTTTTCCTATTTATATGGGATAGTTAGGGCTTCCTTGATTTCCTCTAACTCCATCCCACTAACTCTCCTAATGATTATCTGTAACCGCCCACTCTCATGTAATGTACTCCTCATATCAGTCCTATTTAGGTGTCTCTTCCAATTAGTGTGGACCCCACCGGGCCCACGGGAACCTAGCACACTCCACGTGTCCATGCATCACACGAGAGGGCTGACTCCTCGTATCAATAAGTTACGAAATATGGGCCTAACCCATATCTATAACCAACATCCCCCACTATGGGTTTAGAGCTCATATTTGCGATTCAACAGTGACTCGTGCACTAGTCCTGTCATAATCCAAAACTATGAACATGTTTAACAAACAGATCCGTTGTCAAGGCCTTAGTTAACAGATCAACTAACATCTCAAGCATAGGAAGATGACTAACCATCAACTTTCCTCGTTGTAGCATGTCAAATATATAATAGTAATGCACCTCAATGTGCTTTGCTCTGGAACTGATCTCCCCATTATGGAGTGTCGACATAATTGCCAAATTATGACAATGAATTTAGACAGGAGGATCAGTCCATTGTTCTAGCTATAGCCTAGCTAGAAACTCTTTAATCCACATTCCCTCGGAAGCTGCTAAACTGCATGCAACAAACTCAGCTTCCATGGTGGACTTAGTAATGCACTTTTGCTTCTTACTAGCCCATGCTACGACACCGCCACCAAACATGAATACATAACCGGTAGTGGATTTCCTATCATCTTTACAATCGGCATAGTCCGAATCACTATACCCTTCTAATGACAGATTCTCAGCGTGATATGTGA
The DNA here is from genome assembly GCA_039654745.1 of Houttuynia cordata. Taxonomy (NCBI): domain Eukaryota; kingdom Viridiplantae; phylum Streptophyta; class Magnoliopsida; order Piperales; family Saururaceae; genus Houttuynia; species Houttuynia cordata. The sequence goes on from CM077506.1 coordinate 9,572,557, forward strand.
GTTTCATATCTTTAGTTCCCAATAGGTACTAAACACCCCTGCCAATGTGTGCATATGGCACGGATTTCATCTTTAGACGCCCTTCGTCTGATGAAGGTGTCATTTTTCTGGACAAAAATGTCCCTTTATAAAAGGGCGAATCTATGGTCTTCTAACCAATCACACCAAAGCGTTTCAACATACTTTCTATGTATGATTCTTGAGATATACTTAGTTTTCTTGTTTTTCTATCTCTTTCAATCTTCATCCCTAGGATGTATAATGCTTCACCCATATCTTTCATTTTAAATTGGGTCTTGAGCCATTATTTTAGACTGATAATCATACTGGTGTCATTCCCCATCACTAATGTGCCATCTACAAAAAGTGGCAATATCATAAACCAACTCCCATCTCTAAAGGAGTACACACAATGGTCATAATCATTTACCACAAAGCTATATTCACTAATCACCTTGTGAAAAGTGAAATAATATTGTCTTGGCGATTGTTTAAGTTTATACAATGATTTAATAAGTTTGCACACCCATTGTTCCTCTCCGGAAACAACAAACCCCTTGGGTTGTTCAATGTAACTTTCCTCCTCTGAATCACTATTTAGGAAAGCAGTCTTTACATCTATTTGGTGCAACTCTAAATCTAAGTATGACGCAATAGCCAATAAACACCGTATGGAGATGAACTTAGACACAAGAAAGTATGTCTCCTCAAAGTCTATGCCTTCTACTTGGGTGAACCCTTTCGCCACAAATCTGGCTTTATATTTATTTATTGATCCATCAGCTTTCAGCTTCTTCTTTAAGATCTATTTACACCCAATGAGTTTCCTTTCATCTGGTAAGTCAATAATCTCCCAGACTTTGTTCTTCAAGATCGAGTACATTTCCTTTTGAACAGCCTTCTGCCATTCCTTAGAAACTGGACTACTCATAGCCTACTCAAACGTGATAGGATCATTAAGCACCGGTTCATCTACCATTATTTCATCTTCACTAAGCATTGTATAGTAATCTTTCAGCATAACCAAAGGTCAACGCTCTCTCGATACACGAGTTTCAATATCCTCATTTGATGTATTTCCTATCACTTGTTCATTACTCGTGACAAAAACCTTTTCTTTTTACCATTTCAAATAATTCCACTCTTTAACTAGGAGTTCTAAGGTCTATATCTTCCTCAAGAAAATAAGCATCCCTAGACTCTATCTAAGATAGACCACGTCAGAGACATCGAATACAACTTCAAGTTTGAATACTCTTGAGTCATGAATAGACCAAGAGAAGAACACAAAGGACTATTATTATGAGACACTTCATTTGGCTCTAAGACCCTTAATATACATTTAGGGTTATTGTTCTCAGTATCTCATAAATCATTTTATATATGATTTAAGTCTTAAATATCAACTTTAATTTAAACTCCTTAAGTTTATTTAGATTTGAAGTCTTTTAAATTCAGAAACTGTGTTCTGTCCAAAACAGAACAGCTCTCTTTATCAGGTTACTTCGTTCTGGACAAATTTATTCAATCTAAGAAATTTTTATCTTGAATAGACTCAGATGTCTATTTTTCAGATTGATAAACATCTTAATTTTATGATTACTGTATAATTAGTTATCATTTATCGAATGAGGTCTGTCTGCGCAGGATTTCTCCTGGCCGAGACCAATTAACTTATGTTATACTTAATTTACTAATGCATAAACTTTAGTAACTCCTTATTAGCCTTTTTTTTACTTTAATTTACTATTACTTGAGATTTTTACAGAGCCCTATTGGTTCTGAAATCTTAGCTTATGATTCAGCTTTTTCATAAACCTTACAACCCGATTACTAAGTTACTTTCTTATCTCATTATTGAAGTGATACTAGCATATAATCCCGGACAACATTAGAATTCGAGACATACTGACATTAAGTTGAACCATAACTGAAAACACAGAGAAAAGATCTTACAAGGAATAATCTCGTAGTTACAATATTCGATTACCTATTTAGTTGATATTTTTTTTCAAGTAGTAATAGCTATAACAACACATGTAAAGATCATGAAATATAAGACACGGAAATGCACCGAAGTGCCCAAAGATCAAATCTTTATTCAAGAAAGAGCATGAGTATGCATTGAATAGCATCATCACATGTGAATGGAATACGAGCATGATTTAACATAGAAATCCAAAACTAACTTTCGTTGGACAACATACGAAGAAATAATTGAGATGAAACACTAATGCTATTGAGTCATGAAACAAGAGGGAATTATCAATCTAGGTTCGGCATTACAAACTCTAGGTAATCCTCTAGGCATCAACATTCAATCATACATTTCAACAATATCTTTATCAAAGAAGAAAAGTAGTGGAAAAAGGCATCTTACTTGGTTGAAGATACCGAATTCTTCCCGAGCACTCTTGACTCCGATAACGTCACACCACCACCACGCCGGTCAACCTTGCTTGGACTGCCACGAACCACCGGAGATGGGTTGCCGCCGGTCGGAAAAGAAAGAGAGAGAGAGAGAGAGAGACTAGGAGATGCTTGAATGGCTTAAGCTCCTACTAGGCCCTATTTATAGATTTTTTAGTTGATTTTCCACCCTTGATCATCCCCTCAAATCAAAGGCTCATAATGCACTAGAAAATTCCAGAATTTCCAACTTTCAAAGTGACTCTTGGGTTAACAAGAAATGAGTTAATGGGGTCAATTAGTGTTATCTTTCAACCACTTCCATTAACCCATCTCTCAACCACCTCCACTATGGCCAACTCGACCCAAGCATAAATGGGTTAGGGTTTTTTTTTTTTTTAGAATTTCCATTAATCACCACTTACCCACTTAGGTAATATCCAATTCATTTTTGATTAATCTCAAATTAACTCTATTCCCAAAAATAACACAAACTTCATACATACCTATCCGATATTCTTAGGTCAAATGAAGCCAAACCAATAAGCCACGCCAACCATGAATCATATAATCTAATAAAATCTCCGATTAAGATCAATTCAAAAATCACAAATTTTACGGCGTTCGATCGAATCCGGCGGGAATTTGAATTTTCAAATGATTTTTGAAAACTTAAATAAATGCATACCTTTGAGCAAAGAAATTCCTCTTTAAATACTATAAAATTTACGGTCGTCAAATCCTCCCCTCCTTAAAGAACATTTCGTCCTCGAAATGCCGAAAATCAAACATAAAAAAGTTGAGGGTAGGCTTTCTTCATCTCCTCTTCTGATTCCCATGTCATTTCCTTGGAGTGCTGGTTTTGCCACAGAACCTTCACCAATGGAATAGTCTTTTTTCGTAGCACCTGATCCTTCTTGTCCAAAATCTTGATAGGTCTCATCGGAAAAGATAAATCTGCCTCTAGCTCCATTGTTGTATAGTCCAACACATGAAACTCATCCGGTACATACTTCCTTAGCATCGATACATGAAATGTATTGTGTACATCTGCCAGCTGTGGGGGTAAGGCCAATCTGTAGGTAACCGGCCCGACCCGCTCCAAGATCTCAAACGGTCCAACAAACCTCGGGCTCAGCTTCCCTTTCTTACCAAATCTCATAACTCCCTTTGATGGAGAAACTTTCAAGAATACCTTGTCGCCTTCTTGAAACTCCAAATCTCGTCTTCGGTTATCTGCATAACTCTTCTGTCTGCTCTGCGCTGTCTGTAATCTTTGTCGAATCTGCTTTACCTTCTCTGCACAATACTGTACCAAATCTGACTTCAACACTTGACTTTCTCCGACCTCGGTCCAACACATAGGTGATCTGCACGGTCTTCCATAAAGAGCTTCAAATGGTGCCATTCCAATACTAGAGTGATAACTGTTGTTGTAGGCAAATTCGATCAATGGTAGATGATCATCCCAGTTGCCCTTCCAGTCGATTGCACATGCTCGGAGCATGTCCTCTAAGGTTTGAATGGTTCTTTCTGACTGCCCATCGCTCTGAGGATGAAAAGCTGTGCTAAAATTGAGTTTAGTGCCCAGCGCTTCCTGAATTCCTTTCCACGTCCTGGATGTAAATCTTGGATCTCGATCTGACACAATCGATATCGGCGTACCATGCAATCTCACAATTTCCCTGATATACAACTCTGCTAAACTCTCTGGATTCTGCTTCCATCTGATTGGTAGAAAATGAGCCGTCTTAGACAATCGATCGACGATCACCCATATCGCATCCTTCTGTCTTTGAGTCTTCGGTAAGGCCACCACAAAATCCATTGTAATGTGGTCCCACTTCCATTGCGGAATCTCCAAAGGTTGTAACAATCCCGCTGGTCTTTGATGTTCTGCCTTTACTTGCTGACAAGTCAAACATTTGGATACGAACTTTCCAATGTCTCGCTTCATTCCATTCCACCAGAAGTTTCTCTTTAAATCTTGAAATAACTTGGTGCTTCCTGGATGAATTGCATATTGTGAGTTGTGCGCTTCTCGAAGAAGTTTTTGTCTCAACTCCGCATCCTTCGGCACGACCAATCTTCCTTGAAATAAGATACTCCCTTCAGCTCCTTTTGTGAAATTTGGCTTTTCCAGCAGCTTTTGCATCTGAGGGTCACCTTCTCATAGATTGACGATCTCACCGAGATGTTTCCCAGAAATGAAGTTCTCTGAGTAGTTGGCCATTCCAGATTATACTTTCCCAAATCTTCCATCATACGCCATTCTTGCACCATCATATGCGCCATGGTTTCCGTCTTTCTACTTAGTGCATCTGCGACCACATTCACCTTTCCTGGATGATAGTGAATGGAGAAGTCATAGTCCTTCAAATACTCCAACCATCGTCTCTGTCTCATATTCAAATCCTTCTGAGAGAAGATATACTTCAGACTCTTGTGATCTGTGAATACTTCAAAGGTTTCACCATAAAGATAGTGCCTCCAAATCTTCAAACCAAACACGACCGCCGCCAGCTCCAAATCGTGAGTTGGATAATTCTGCTCATGGATCTTCAGCTGTCTCGACGCATACGCCACTACATGTCCGTTCTGCATCAATACGCAACCCAGACCGCATTTCGACGCATCGCTATAGATGACGAACCCTCCTGATCCTGATGGAAGTTTCAGAATCGGTGCAGAAGTCAGTCTCCTCTTCAGCTCCTGGAAACTCTTTTCACAATCAGCATTCCAGTTGAACTTCACTCCCTTTCTTGTTAACTTGGTCATTGGCAAGGCTAAGCTGGAGAATCCTTCGATAAATCTTCGGTAATAACCTGCCAATCCCAAAAAGCTTCTGATCTCGGTCACGCTCTTCGGCTGCTCCCAATGAAGAATCGCTTCTACTTTTGTCGGATCCACTGAGACTCCATCTTTTGATATAACATGACCCAAAAAGTTAACCTTATCCAACCAAAACTCGCACTTGCTATACTTGGCATACAATTGATTCTCTCGCCGAATTTGCAACACTTGCGCCAAATGCCTTCTGTGCTCCTCCTGATTTGTAGAGTAGACCAATATATCATCCACGAACACGATCACGAACTGATCCAACAACGCCTTAAAGATTCTGTTCATCAAATCCATAAATGCTGCAGGGGCATTGGTCAGACCAAACGGCATCACTAAGAATTCATAATGTCCGTATCTGGTTCTGAATGCTGTCTTTGAAATATCTTCTTCCTTGATCCTTAATTGATGGTATCCTGACCTCAAATTGATTCTTGAGAAAACTTTCGCTGACTGCAGTTGATCAAACAAGTCGTCGATCCTTGGTAACGGATACTTGTTCTTTATGGTTACTTGGTTCAGCATCCGGTAATCAATACATAACCTCATAGATCCATCTTTCTTCTTCACGAACAAGACTGGTGCTCCCCATGGTGACACACTCGGACGAATCAACCGTTTCTCCAGTAACTCCTGAAGTTGTTCCTTCAATTCCTTCAACTCAGCAGGTGCCATCCGATACGGTGCCTTCGATATAGGTGCTGTCCCCAGTATCAGGTCTATAGTGAAGTCAACATCCCGTCTTGGTGGCAAACCAGGCAACTCCTCCGGAAAGACATCGATAAAATCGTTTACTACCTCAATTTCTTCTATACTAGGGGTAGTTTTCTTGACTGATAGAACAGTCGCTAAAAAGGTTTTACAACCTTTAGCTACTAGCTTCTGCACTTTCATTGCAGAAATTAGACAATTATCTTTTCTCACTCGAATACCCTGAAACAACAGTTCTCTCTTCCCTGAGATTCTAAAGTAAACTCTCTTCTTACTACAATCTACTGTAGCACCAAACTTAGCTAACCAATCCATACTGAGAATAATATCAAAATCAACCATATCAAGCAACACCAAATTAGCATGCAATACCACACCATCAATCACAACAGAAGATCCTTCCAGATACTCAGTAGCTACGACTGAGTCTCCGACAGGAGTAGAAATAGAGAGATCACACTCCAGTCTAGAAGGTTGCCGCTCTAGACTCACAGTAAACACCACAGAAATAAAGGATTTTGACGATCCTGGATCAATCAAAACCCTAGCCAGTCTATCCAGAACAAGAAGAGTACCTTCGATCACATCATCCGAAGCGTGAGCCTCTTCTGCCGAGGTCAAAGCGAAGACTCTGGCTTGGCCCTTCTTGCTGGTCTCCCCTCCTGGCTTCAAGTTATGGTTGGGACAATGCGGCGAGATGTGTCCGACTTCATTGCAGCTGTAGCATCTCCGAGTGTCTTTTGGACACGGCTTCCCTGCATGCGACTGCTGTCCACAGAATCTACACCTGCCTCCGGCATCCGAACCATTACCACTCTGGGGCTGACGGTAAGGAACCACTGCTTTACCCTGACCATTGCCGCGATTCCCTTGAGGTTGGTACTTCTGTCGCTTAGACTGATGATTGTTGAATCTGCCACCACTCCCAAAGCGCTTGAAACCAGAGTTCTTGGAGTTGTTTTCTGAACCTTTGTTAGATCCACTTTTACGCTCCTGAGTCCTATTGTAATCATCCTCCAGTATTGATGCTAATTCCACAGCTTTGGCCACCGTGGTTGGTTGTGAAACCAGAACCTTAGATCTTAAGCCATCGCGCAAACCATCCACAAATCTTCTTGCTTTAACCAACTCATTTGGACAGGCATCAGATGCAAAGCGTTGAAGCTGCTCGAACTTCGTCTCGTACTGAAGAACAGACATGAATCCTTGGACTAGTTCCAGAAACTCCTTCTCCTTTCTACGCTGAATATGCGGAGGAAAGTACTTTTTGTTGAAGACTTCTTTAAATTCCGTCCATGAAATCTCTTGTCCTGCTTCAAAGTTATTACGTTCCGCCGATTCCCACCAAAACACAGCTTCGCCGACAAAGAGATATGTCGCGAACACAACTCGTTCCTCTTCTGGAACCTTCATTCCTTTGAATAATCATTCCACCTCAACTATCCAACACTCCGCCTTCTCCGGGTTATCTTCTCCAGAAAAAGCTGGTCCCGCTCTTTTGAACCTCTCTAGTGTTGGTGCCTTCACCTTAGGTGTACCGCTGCTGCTTCCACCATTCCTTAGTTCCTTTGTCAATTCTCTTACTATATCCGTCAGATTCTGGCTAGATGCCTCTTCCAGCGAGGAATTTGGCACAGCACCCGATCGCCTTCCTCGATTTCCAGTTGCCACCATCACAGAAAATCTACAGCCAGGGAAAGAAGGAGAATTAGAACTTAACACCAATGTTTCATTTTAATTCATCCTCCAATCCATGACTCCTAGTCGCAAAATCACAGAACACACAAGGCAAACACCACAAACAAGAGGAAAGATAACTTTTATTAATTCCACTAAGAGATTACACCTAAGCCCTGAAAAACAGGGTTACACAAGATTCTACTCAATTTAAAGATTCCTATTCGAGTCCCTGAACACCACATCTCAGAGGTACTTGTCTAAAATTGCTAAGGACACATGCATAGGTGCAAACACTAGGTGTCCCGCATACCAATCTATCTCCCATTCGGTCATGTGAGGCCACCTATAACCTAGGGATTTGAACCTAAGATACAGCTCATAGAAAAGATCTGGGTCAACCTTTGCACGTACATAAACTAGGTGCACTAAGACTTTCCGAAACTCCTGGAGTATCACGACCACATGCTCCTCTTCAGGGTCCTCCTCCGGGTCTTCTTCCGGATCTTCCTCTGGGTCTTCCTCCGGGTCTTCTTCCGGATCTTCCTCTGGGTCCAACTCATCTGGTTCTTCTTCTACATCAATCAAGTAAGGCTCTTCCTCCGTTCCGTGTCCCATGATCTCCAACTTCCAGTCGTTCAGCCATTGACTAGCCGCCTCCTGTTGGTCCTTCTCGTAAGTCCGTCCGCTACGCGTTAACACCATAGCCTAATGAAAAGGGTTTATTAGTTTCTAGGCTCTCTCTTTCTAAGGTTTCAAATTCTTACACAAAGTTATCCTAATCTTTGTACAGTAATCAATTATTTAAGTCATTATGATGCTCTGATACCAAGCTGTCACGCCCCAAATTTCCAAGACCCAATTTACGCGGAAGCGTCAATCCAATGACAGTTATAGGGTAGGAAACCTGGGACGGACCGAATACTCGAGTCTATGCTTATCCTATTTAAATATTATGGGACTTGCAGGATCGTCATGACTTAAACAATATTTACTTACAACAGATAGAGTAACTGAAAGAAAATCTGATTATCTATTACAATATCCGAAACATACTTAAATTGTTCAACAAAAAGCAATTGGCACGCAGGCCGCAAGTTCAAATATCAAAATATAGCAAAACATAAGAGACGAGTCTTCTAAGCTTCAACATCAAACCACGCCGCTGGATGCTAACACTTCTGTTCCTCCTTAAATCCTGCATCAGAGGATGCGTGAGTATTTCATAGGAAATACCCAGTAGGATACAGAAAACCCACACTGGAAAATAATAAGAAGACTCTAATAGGTAAAGATTAACAGACTCAGATTCAACGAGGACTGAGTTCACTTACCAGAAACCATCTGTCACCCGAGACACCACAAGGTCAAGGAAAAAAAAAACTCAAAGGCTCCAACTTTCATAGTGTAGTGAAGGTAATAAGCATCGGACATCTAAAGTGTCAAAGTACAATTTCTGCTCTCAAATCTTCATCAATACCAGGACATCCTAGAGGTTCTTCAGAGGAACCTTGCCATGCGTCTAGGGATGCTGGCCCCATCGGTGCTTACGGGCACAATGGGCGGAGATTGCAGACCTTTCGTAATGTCATACAATCTAAGCGCACGCGGTTGCCGTCATCGGCTGAACTACAGAGGTTCATCAAATCTGAGATCTCGCAAGATCTAGCAATGGCTTATGAGCATACTATGATTCCGACTAAGAGCTCTCATAAATGCTACTTAGCGGAGAAATAATTCTTGGAAACGACTAGCCCTATTATCAAAAGGCTTAGAACAAGACTTTCTAAATTTCGACTCTTCATAGGAGTGAAAAGCAAATGGCAGACTATATCCGAAACGACTCACCAAGAGTGTTAATATGAAATAGTCTGGAATCTCAAATGAGACCCGACTATAAAGAGACACATCTCAAGGTTTTTCAGAAGTTCATGTCCACCGTCTTTATAGTTGCTCCTAACCTTAGAATTGATAATCCCCGACTCAGAATAATTGAATGACGTGTCTAAGATAGACCACGTCAGAGACATCGAATATAACTTCAAGTTTGAATACTCTTGAGTCATGAATAGACCAAGAGAAGAACACAAAGGACTATTATTATGAGACACTTCATTTGGCTCTAAGACCCTTAATATACATTTAGGGTTACTGTTCTCAGTATCTCATAAATCATTTTATATATGATTTAAGTCTTAAATATCAACTTTAATTTAAACTCCTTAAGTTTATTTAGATTTTAAGTCTTTTAAATTCAGAAACTGTGTTCTGTCCAAAACAGAACAGCTCTCTTTATCAGGTTACTGCGTTCTGGAAAAATTGATTCAATCTAAGAAATTTTTATCTTGAATAGCCTCAGATGTCTATTTTTCAGATTGATAAACATCTTAATTTTCTGATTACTGTATAATTAGTTATCATTTATCGAATGAGGTCTGTCTGCGCAGGATTTCTCCTGGCCGAGACCAATTAACTTATGTTATACTTAATTTACTAATGCATAAACTTTAGTAACTCCTTATTAGCCTTTTTTTGACTTTAATTTACTATTACTTAAGATTTTTATAGATCCCTATTGATTCTGAAATCTTAGCTTATGATTCAGCTTTTTCATAAACCTTACAACCCGATTACTAAGTTACTTTCTTATCTCATTATTGAAGTGATACTAGCATATAATCCCGGACAACATTAGAATTCGAGACATACTGACATTAAGTTGAACCATAACTGAAAACACAGAGAAAAGATCTTACAAGGAATAATCTCGTAGTTACAATATTCGATTACCTATTTAGTTGATATTTTTTTTCAAGTAGTAATAGCTATAACAACACATGTAAAGATCATGAAATATAAGACACGGAAATGCACCGAAGTGCCCAAAGATCAAATCTTTATTCAAGAAAGAGCATGAGTATGCATTGAATAGCATCATCACATGCGAATGGAATACGAGCATGATTTAACATAGAAATCCAAAACTAACTTTCGTTGGACAACATACGAAGAAATAATTGAGATGAAACACTAATGCTATTGAGTCATGAAACAAGAGGGAATTATCAATCTAGGTTCGGCATTACAAACTCTAGGTAATCCTCTAGGCATCAACATTCAATCATACATTTCAACAATATCTTTATCAAAGAAGAAAAGTAGTGGAAAAAGGCATCCTACTTGGTTGAAGATACCGAATTCTTCCCGAGCACTCTTGACTCCGATAACGTCGCACCACCACCACGCCGGTCAACCTTGCTTGGACCGCCACGAACCACCGGAGATGGGTTGCCGCCGGTCGGAAAAGAAAGAGAGAGAGAGAGAGAGAGAGAGAGAGAGAGAGAGAGAGAGAGAGAGAGAGAGACTAGGAGATGCTTGAATGGTTTAAGCTCCTAAGCCAAACCCCCCCCCCCCCCTACTAGGCCCTATTTATAGATTTTTTAGTTGATTTTCCACCCTTGATCATCCCCTCAAATCAAAGGCTCATAATGCACTAGAAAATTCCAGAATTTCCAACTTTCAAAGTGACTCTTGGGTTAACAAGAAATGAGTTAATGGGGTCAATTAGTGTTATCTTTCAACCACTTCCATTAACCCATCTCTCAACCACCTCCACTATGGCCAACTCGACCCAAGCATAAATGGGTTAGGGTTTTTTTTTTTTTAGAATTTCCATTAATCACCACTTACCCACTTAGGTAATATCCAATTCATTTTTAATTAATCTCAAATTAACTCTATTCCCAAAAATAACACAAACTTCATACATACCTATCCGATATTCTTAGGTCAAATGAAGCCAAACCAATAAGCCACGCCAACCATGAATCATATAATCCAATAAAATCTCCGATTAAGATCAATTCAAAAATCACAAATTTTACGGCGTTCGATCGAATCCGGCGGGAATTTGAATTTTCAAAAGATTTTCGAAAACTTAAATAAATACATACCTTTGAGCAAAGAAATTCCTCTTTAAATACTATAAAATTTACGGTCGTCACAGTATCTACTGGAGTTTTTGGATGTGTGCAATACAGTAAACATGATCGATCGGACATAAAAATGATCGATCGGCTAAAACGGACGATCGGCACGATAACGCAGAAATTAACGAAGGAAAGTGATCGATCGGCAATACGGAGCGATCGATCGGTTTATGCGGAAAAACCTTAATCAAGCTTATTTTGACTCGGATTTGGAAGGGGACTTCAGGGTTTCTCTTCAAATATATAAATAAGCATTAAGGGAGAACGTTTTGGATGATCTTGTGCAAAATTTGAGGCTAGAGCAAAGGAGAAAAGAAGAAGAAGAAGATGATGCAGAACACAATGGTGATTTTTCTTCCAACGCAAGGCTACACTTTTCTAAGGCGTAGATGAAGCCCAATAGACTGGTTGTCTAGTTTTTTTTCTCTCATATTATATTTACTCTAGTTAGTGTATGACTCTTTATTATGCAATTAAAGATAATTAATTAAAGTTTGTTCTTTGTACTCGAGAGAGACAAGAGTGAATTAATTAGATTTCAATCTAAAAGAGCACTTGCTTGTCCTAGAGGAACGTGAGTAATCTAAAGTGTTATATATTAATAAAGTTTCATTGGTTCATACTCGGAAGAGATAGATCACAATTCCATATTTTAATTGATTTATGTGTTGCATCTGAGAGGAGAGCACTATAATTTGAATTGACAAGTATATGTCCGAGAGGAATATGCTAGCCAACCGGAAATCTTTATTCAAAAGAGAGAGAGAGACGATACACTAATTTTTTGTGGTGGATTCGGAGCCTTGGTCTCGTCCATATTGATTAAATTTCAACTTAGTTTTGTCAAAGTTCATTGCTTTCCTTAGAGTAACAAAAAACTGTACTTTTCTCTTGAATTTGGTAAACTGTTTAACTGTCCTTGAGGTTCGACAACCCTTTCTATACTTGATGTAGTACACAATTGCCTTCTGCACTTGCAAGGGTTCAATTTTAAACAATCACAGGTTAGTAATGAGATTTACTTTGGCTTTGTCTACTTCAATTCCCCTCTTTGAGACTACATGTCCCAAAACAATACCCTCTTGAACCATAAATGGCTCTTTTCCCAACTCAATACAAGATTTTTCTCTTCACACCGCTGGAGCACCAACGACAGATTATGTAGACATTCATCAAATGATGGACCAAAAATAGAGAAATCGTCCATGAAGACTTCTAGAAATTTATCTACTATATAAGAGAAGATGGCTAGCATGCACCATTGAAAGGTGGCAGGTACATTACATAGCCCAAAAGGCATTCTTCGGTAAGCAAAGGTACCAAAGGGACAAGTAAAAGTAGTCTTCTCTTGATCTGCCAGAAACATTGGGACTTGATTACATCTAGAGTAACCATCAAGAAAATAATAGAATTGTTGACCTGCTAGTTTCTCTAAGATTTCTTGAATGAAGGGTAATGAAAAGTGGTCTTTTCTGATTTTTCTGTTCAATTTCTTATAATCAATACACACTCTCCACCTAGTGGTTTCACGGGTTGGGACTAACTCTCCATTAGAGTTTTGCTTCACTGTGATGTCAAATTTTTTAGGCACAACTTGTATAGGGGTTACCCACTCACTATCAGAAATGGGGTACATGATATTGCATCTAGTAGTTTCACAATTTCTTTCTGGACCACACCCCTCATGTTGGGATTCAATCTTCGCTGATTTTCTCTTGAAGGTTTGGCATCCTCCCCTAAATGAATTCGGTGCATACAAATGGAAGGATCAATGCCTTTTAGATCAGCAACAGTCCACCCTATGGTTCTCCTATGCTGAACTAGAACCCTAAGCAATTGACTCTCCTGGTTGCTAGACAAGCTAGATGAAATAATTATGGGGAGAGTGTCATTAGGACCTAGAAAAACGTACTTGAGGGAACTTGGAAGTGGCTTCAACTCAAGTTGAGGAGGAGACTCAATGGAAGGTTGGAGTGATGGACTAGGAAATACTGGTAAAGAGTCATGATAGGGAGAAGAGGATCACATAGCATGAGTCTCTTCAATGTATGGCTCTATGTCTGAATCGTCTACCCCTAAATAGAGTAGAGTAGGATCGTGAGCATCAGGCAGGAGCTCATTCAAGAGTGTCTCTTCCATAAGATCGTCAATTGCATCAACAAGAGAACACTCTTGCTCACTTTTGAGTGGCTCCTTGGTTTGAAGCTTAGAACACATTGAGTATGTTCTTCATATTCCCAAAAGACATCTCCATCATTCCATATCGACATTTGATACATGCATTAGCCATCGCTAAGAAAGGGCGGCCTAAAATGACTGGAATGGTGTCAGAAGCATTAGACACAGGTTTCATGTCCAAGACCAAGAAGTCGACTGGAAAGAAAAACTTCTCAACCCCAACTAAAATATCTTCGAGAAGGCCTCGAGGTTTTCTAACAGATCTATCGGCCAACTGCTGAGTTGTCGATGTTGGTTGCAAGTCTCACAAACCTAATTTTTCATATACTGAGTAAGGTAAAAGATTGACACTAGCACTCAAATCTAAAAGAGCCCTGTTAATGATCTGGTGGCCAATGACACATGAAATTGTAGGTGTGCCAGGGTCTTTCAAACAAGTTAAATTTAATGGAACTAACCTGCTCAGTAGGAAGACCTTTTTTGAAATGTGAGTCCTAAACTTCCGCTTTTGTGTGCACAGGTCTTTGAGAAATTTTGCATAGGCGGGGACTTGTTGTATAGGTTCTAGGAGCGGAAGATTAATTTTAACTTGTTTGAAAGTTTCAAGCACCTCATCCATCCTAGCTTTATTTTTGTTGAAAGGGGAAGGCATGTCTAAGCACTGATGAAATGGGGCACGGGGTACAAAAGGTATCTTATGATTGGCCTTAGACGTAGTCCCTGACAAAGATTCAAAAGGAGAAATATTGTCCTCCTGCTTTGGATGATTCAGAGTAGGTGGTGTCTCTAAGGTTTCATCATTCTCTGTATTGCTTATTTTTTCCTGATCCTTATCTTCTCTCACATCAACACCAACCTGGTTTTCGATTTGTTTCCCACTCCACAGGGTTGTTATAGCTTGCACATGTTCGTTGGAAGTAGTTTGTTGTTCGAGCATAAATTGACCATTTCGATTATTCATTGGTTGACTAAGCAACCGACCCTCTTCTCTCTTACTAGGGCTGCATCATGGGTCGGGTAGGGTCGGGTTTAGAAGAGGGTCATTTTGCTAAACCCGACCCTACCCGAGATACGACTCGGGAATTCTAAACCCGACCCGGACCCGAGATAAAACCTGAGATTCTAAACTCAACCCGGACCCCAGATAAAACCCATAATACCCAACCCTACCCGAGAACCCAAGATTTTAATAAAATAATTAATATAATAATAAAAAAAATTTAATAAAATAATTTATATCATTATAATAATAATAAAATATATGTATATATATTAAAAAATAATTTAAATGGTATATCTCGGGTCGGGTCGGTTCTTGGGTATTTTAAAGCAAAACCCAACCCGACCCGAGATAGAACCCAGGTTTTAAAACTTTGGAACCGACCCTACCCGAGATAGGACCCAACCCGACCCGACCCGGGTTAATCTCGGGTTGGTTCCATCTGGGTTGGGTCAGTTTCGGGTTTTTTGTGCAGCCCTATCTCTTACTCATTGAATTAGCTAATTGGCCGATCTAAGATTCTAATTTAGCTATAGATTGAGTATGATAATGCACAAGTTGAGCTTGAGATTATGCCTGGGCTTGAATACTCTGTAGAGCAGACAGGACTTTATCCTCAAATTCTGTCGTTCTAGAGGGTTGTGAGAATTGGGAAGGCATGGTAGGTTATTGAAAACTTGGTGGGTTGTTTTAAAAGTTAGCTCTCTGGGGTGGATTAAAATGAACACTCTGGTTATGTGGATGCCAGGAAAAATTGGGGTGATTCCTCCACCCGGGGTTATATGTGTTCGAAAATGGATCATTGCTTGTTCGAGCATAAGTTTGGGCAGCATTGACATGCTCCTGAACAAGCTCTGGGAATTCTGGAGCTGATGGGCACTCTAGGATAGAATGCATGGGGCTTAAGCATAGAGCGCATGCTTCTTGAGTGTGTGCAGGAATTTTTTACTTTAAGCTCAGAATTTGATCTATCTTTCTAGACAATGTAGCAACCTGGCTAGAAAGATCCTCTGTCTATTTCACTTCATACATACCACCTTTAAAAGGGGTAGATGAAGGAGACTCAAATAAACTCTTATTAGCCATTGTGTGTTGCAACGAATTTTCACTCAAGTTTTCAAAAAGATCCCACGCTTCATTTTCATTTTTTAACAGGAACGTGCCTCCACATGAAGCATCTACAAGATGACGATTTTGATCCGTCAACCCTCTATAGAACTGCTGCACTACCTGCCATCTAGGTATAGCATGATGAGGACACTTCCGCATAAGGTCCTTGAGTCTATCCCAACTCTCATAGAACTACTCAGTAGGATGTTTGGTAAAGGTCGTAAAGACATCTCTCATTTAGTTCGTTTTACCTAGGGGAAAGTATTTCTTTAGGAAATCCTGTTACATTTTTGCCCAAGAGGTAATGGATTCGGGTTCAAGAGAGTAGAGCCATTCTTTAGCCTTATCCTTAAGGGAGAATAGGAATAGTCTCAATCTTACCGCATCGTCTATAAGATTGTTCAGTTTAAACGTTGTGCAGATTTCTAAGAATTCATCCACATGCCTATATTGATCTTCGCGAATTCGCCCATAAAATGATGGTAACATCTGTATTGTGTTGGGCTTAATCTCAAAGTTACCAGCAGTTGCAGCCGGTACCCGAATGCAGGACGGAGATATATAGGCATTAGGAGTAATATTCTTTTAGAGTTTTCAGATTTTCTTCTGCCATTTCAAGCAAAAGGTGGGTGATACTTAATTGACCTCTTTTGTTTTGTCTAAAAGTTCTCTCAATTTCCCCGTGGAAGGCTGCTAAATCTTCACCCAATGACCTACGCCCGTTCATAAACTAATCACGCAAACAAAAACGCCAAAAACAGTCATAGATATCGACAACTAGCATTGCATGTTGTCACAGAAATAAAAATAAAAACACACAACACCCAAATTAATTAAAAAAAGAGGTAATAGACTGAAAACGATGGGAAAGGATGGCCTTTCCACGTTGGCAAGAAATCCACGTGTCACTCTTTACCTCTTCAATTTGACTCCTATAAAGAAAAAAAACCAAATATTAAAATTCCAACAAAGAAAAATCTAAACTAATTAGAATTAAATCAAACCGTCGTCAAGTCCCCAGCAACGGCGCAAATTATTTGGTATAATTTTAACTACTTTACTCGCAACCACACGAGACTACGTATAGGCTAGTGGAAACGAAGTTTAACCCAAAAGACTTGGTCTGAAATTCAGCTTAATTCTAAGATTTTGCATAACAAGTTCTAACAGAATGAAAAGTTCTAATTTTTAATTAAACAAAGCAAAAAATTTATGAGAAGAAAATAATCTAATGAGACGTATACCAAGGATTCGAATCCACCCTTACCAAAAGTTATCCTCTCGGTTAAGCTCATACAATTCTAATTGATAAATTATACGTGCCCCTCTCGAAGTCACGCATAATTGGGAAATGTGTGTAGTCCTTTCGAACATATAACTAAATAATTAAACATAATCAGTAAGTCTCCATCTCTCGAGCAAAGATCAACCTTAAAAATGCAATCTTTATTTAAATTAATACTTCAGAACTTACTAAAATCTCTCGAACATTAGCAATCTCTTAGTTTAATTTCCCTAATAATCAACTCTACCATCTCTCGATAACCAGAACAATTAGAGCAAAATTTCATTAATCATATAGAATAAAGTAGGGCTTCATGTAGTCTTAGTATAATTAAAATTAACTAGACATGATAAATAGGGAAGAAAAAGCCTCATCCATAAGATGATTCATTGACGACGACATCTGTCAACTTCCATCAATTCGTCTGCAACAGTTCTGATCAGCTCTCGTTTGCTACAGTCCGGAATGTGCTCCAATCAGCACTCTATTTCTTCTCACAAAACTGCTTCTCTTCTCTACTTGTCTCTCCCTCGTCTGCTATTTTTTTCCAGTTGTCTCTCGTCTCTCCTCCCCAGAACAGTCACCTTTCTCTAACAGAACAGTTTTTTTTTCTGGTACAGATCAGTCGGTTTTCAGTTGATCGGCTCCTCTCTCGAACCGGACAGAACCTCCTTCTCAAAAACTCTTGGCCTCTATTTTATAGGTATTGCAAGGCAATCCCTTTCTTCTCCCAAATCAGACAACCTTCCCAATCCAGTTAATTGCAACTCGATTCCCTTTTAATCTCGCCCAGATTTGAGGTAAAAAGTCCGTTTTAGTCTCCCAAAACATAACAAGAGCACCCAAAATTGAAAACGTCCCAATATGTCACAAATTCACCTTCTTCTTCTCTGATTGAAACAGAGATTGCAACTTACCATTTTGAAACAGAATTGGACTTGTCTCCCTCTATTTGGCCCCCAATCTTTCCCAAATCACACTTTCCAAACTCATATCCAAATCACGACATCTATTCTTGCTATTCGCCATCTCTGCCTTCTTCTCCGGCGCCGTCGTGACACTCTACCCTCAACCATCGCTTTCTTGTCGCCACCTAACCCTCCACCTCTCTGTTGAGGGCTATCGCCTTCGTCATGTTTCAGCCCGCCACCATCATTCGCCGGATAATCCTCCTCTGCCATAGTGACCCATTGCCGCTGATCGCTTGCAGCCTCGCCGTGATCGTATGCTGTGACCGACATGAGCTCACCTTCGTCGAACTCATCCTGTCGGCCTCGCCCACGGCCGCCATCTACGGCTAGCTTTCACAAGCGCTCGAGCCGTCTGTCTGAAACACCCGACCCATCGGCTTGGATCTTTTTGTTTTTGTTTTTTTTCTTTTTTCTTCAAAACCCGAACCGACCACCGAACAGGTCGGTTCAGGTCTCTTCTTTTTTCTTTTAATTGAGTAAAACCCGATGTAGTGATCTCCACCGCCGGATCTTCGATTTCTTCACACAACCTGTTTGACGTGCTTCATTTTGGCGATTTGCAATTGGACTCTTTAAAACCTGCATAAATAAAATTAAATCTTAATTAGACGCGTAATAAAATGTAAATCTACTTAATCCAATTAATGCATCTAAATGAACCAATTAAGCATATTTATTTATTTAACTCCTAATTGCTCACTTAACATGAATAACCATTAATTATCCTTATTTCTACTAAAATTACGACTAACATATAGGTAGAAAGGCATATAAAATTGTATATATTTTGTAGATATCAATATGCAACAAGCCGTTAAACCTTTAGGTGTCCCTAGTAAAACGAGTTGTGTCTCGTGAGGGTTTGCAGCCATGCTACCCTCAAACATGTACTTATGAAATAACCTTATTAATCTAAATGCAAAATAAATCAAGATAAACATTGCAAAACAAACAAACCTATTATCCATTCAAATGCAAACCACAATGCTTAAGAAAATCAACTACACATACTTGCATTTATAATCAACTGGAATATAGAAGCCCTCAAGTAAGTGATTTTATTCCACACTTTCATCTTGAAAATTTTTGCTCAAATATGATATAACATGATAATGTAAATAGTAAAAGTGTAGAACATTGTAGCAATACACTCTAAATCTCTGTTCTACACATATCTAGTGTTACCGATTAGTCAAAGCAGATCAGAATCTACATCATCATCCCAATCTTTAGGTTAATGATAGAATAAATGTCTACGCAGCTCTTTCGGGTTCAATATTCTAGATTTGAGAGGATAATACACCATAGACTTTTTTTTAATAGAACTGTGCAATGCTTAACTTCAAGATGCTTAGGTTTAACAATGACTCAGGCCAATGACTCCCAACTAATTGGCTTAGGGCATTAGGTTTTAAGTATAGACCGCTTCGGGCCTAAGCATTAGCCTAAGTTAATCCTATAAAGTCAAACAGCCCCTAGTTTGTTTGTTTTTTCAACATATATATTTTCCAGCGATCTTTATTATGTCAAGGTTGTATTACACTCTCAACCTATTTCTGGTCCAAGCCTCCGCCATATTGCTAAGTAAATGGTCTATCACGATCTTTTAAGCTCAATAATAATAATGTATCAACTAATGACCTGACTAAATTTATCCCACCATAGATTGGTACTCAAAAAATTTCTAGAGGGGATTGCTTTATGTAACTAGTGTGTGTGAGTGAGTTTTATTAGCTCAAGCATTTGGATCCAAGCGGACTATAACAGAAAGATATTCTGTTGTTATCCGGGTGGATCACAAGAACTGGGATCAGCAATGGTGGAAGGAAGAAGAAGAGTTGAGAGGGAAGTTTGGAATTCAATATTGCATAATCTCAAAAGAGGAGCACAAGCTCCATATAAAGACAAGGGATGGTGCGGCTCCCAAGGAGGGCGCCATCTGATGGGCCACTAATTGGGCCAAATTATTCTCTATCAACCTGTTACCTAACAATTAGCCTAAACGGGTCTGATTACAATCTTATACTTAATAAGCAAATATTCTAATGAGAGATATTGATGCCGCTGACGTAATGTCGTGACGTACACAACATTCCACCACGCTCCGCTGCCGCCTTGTCCTCAAAGCGTCCATAAAGGGAAACGAACCAAGAAGTCATCCTCAAGGAGCCAGGTGGCATCCTCCAGTAGTTGGCCCTGCCAACCTACCAGTACCTCTGTCACAATGCGACCGGAACTCCTTATGTGGCGTTTATCAATAATGGAAGCAGGAAAGAGCTCCTCAGAAGCCGGTTGCACGAGAAGCGGAGAGCGGTCAGTGTTGGCCACAATAGAAGGGTCACCCACAAACTTGCGGAGATGGGAGACATGAAACACAAGGTGCACAAGGACCCCGGGGGCAAGGCGAGGCGATACGCCACCGGTCCAATGCGCTCGACAATCTCATAAGGCCCATGATAATTGTGGACCAACTTAGTGTTGTCAATAGGAGCAAGGGAAGTCTGACGCAAGGGAAGCACAGATACGTAAACTAGCTCGCCCACCTGAAAGACGTGGTTTGAGTGTTTGCAATCATAGACCTGTTTCATACGATTCTGCACCGACTGCAAGTTGAGCTTAAGTTGCCGCAGCACCTCATCGTGAGTTTGAAGCATTTAGTCGACCTCAGCAATATCAGATCAGCGAGGAGCATAGGAAAGGACTGTAGGAGGGGGGCGACCATACACAACCTCAAAAGGAGTAAATCCTGCATGAGTATGATAGGCTGTGTTGTAGGACAACTCAGCCCATGATAAGAGTTGAAGCCAGCGTCGGGGTTGATCGCCTAGAAACACCTTAGATACTGCTCCACACACCGATTCACCACCTCCGTTTGCCCATCGGTCTGTGGGTGATAAGTTGTGCTCATATGCAATTGTGTCCCTTGGAGAGTGAAGAATTCGCGCCAAAAGTTGGAGAGGAAGATGCGGTCTCTATCTGATACAATAGTCTTTGGCATACCATGGAGTTTAGCAACTTCACGCACATATACTTCTGCCATAGTACGAGCCATAAAGGGGTGGCTCATCGCACAGAAATGAGCATATTTAGATAATCGATCAACAACCACTAAAATAACTGATTTCCCTTGAACAACAGGAAGAACCTCGATGAAATCCATGGAAACATCCTCCCAAATGTTGGCCGGAATAGGCAGTGGCTGGAGAAGGCCGGCTTGAGAAGTTGTCATAGCCTTGTCCCGCTGGCAAATATCACAGGCCAAAACATAGTCTTGTACCGCACGGCAAAGCCCTTGCCATAAGAAACTCTGGCTCACCCTCTTATAGGTACGGAAGGATCCTTCATGGCCTGCAAGTGGTGTGTCATGGAAATGAGAAAGGATGCGGCGACGCAAGTCGGCAGAGTGGGGCACCCACAAACGATCCTTCCAAAATAACAGGTCATCCCGCCACACATAGAGGGGCTCGGCTGCTGGGTGGGCCTGGATACGAGCAATTAAATCCTTTGTTGACGGGTCCTCCAAATAAGACTGCCGCAGCTCTGGAAGGAAGGGACATTGGGCCCGGACAAAACCATACAAGACCCGTCCACGGTGAGACAAAGCATCTGCAACAGTGTTCTCGGTGCCTTTCTTATAGGTAATTTCATAATCATAGCCCAACAATTTACTGACCCATCTTTGCTGGGCCGGGGTGGACACCCTTTGCTCCAAGAAGTACTTCAAAGGTTGATGATCTGTCCGTATCACAAATCGGCGACCCAATAGGTATGGCCACCACTTGGTTACCGCATGAATGATGGCCATCATCTCCCGTTCATAGGCCGATAAAGAGAGTGTACGGCCCGATAATGACTTGCACAAGAAAGCAATTGGACGCTCCTGCTGTAAGAGAACGGCTCCAAGGCCTGTGCCAGAAGCGTCGGTCTCCACAACAAAGGGAAGATTGAAATTGGGAAGCCCCAAAACCTGTGCGTTAGCCATGGCTTGTTTCAGTTTGTCAAAAGCCAACTGGGCCTCATTAGTCCAGTCAAAGGTGTCCTTCTTCATTAAAGCTGTGAGTGGCCCGGCAATAACCCCATAGTGGTGGATAAAACGGCGATAATATCCTGTCAGTCCCAAAAAACCTCGCAATGCCTTAACGCAATGAGGCACCGGCCAAGATAACATAGTCCCAACCTTTGAAGGGTCGGTGACTACCCCTGCAGATGAGATGATGTGGCCTAGATATTCCACCTGCGAGTTGCCAAATGAGCACTTCGAACGTTTTAGGTGTAAGGAATTGGTACGGAGAAGTGAGAAAACCGACCTGAGATGGCCCAAATGCTCCTCCCATGATTTGCTGTAGATCAGAATGTCATCAAAGAAAACCAATACGAACTGACGGAGGAATGGACGGAAGATGTCGTTCATCAAGCTCTAGAAGGTTGTAGGGGCATTGGTCAGACCAAATGGCATGACTAAAAATTCGAAGTGGCCATCATGGGTCCGAAAGGCCGTTTTGTGTGCGTCCGAAGTCTGCATCCTGATCTGGTGATACCCGAAACGTAGGTTCAGCTTGCTAAAAACTGTGGCGCCAGCTAACTCATCCAACAACTCTTCAATTACTGGAATGGGGTATTTGTCCTTAACGGTAATGGCATTAAGAGTGTGATAATCTACGCAAAAATGCCACGTACCGTCCTTCTTGTGCACAAGCAACACCGGAGAGGAGAATGAACTATTACTGGGCCGGATAATACCTGTGCTCAATATATCACCCACCAGCCGCCCAATTTCTGCCTTCTGAATATAAGGGTAACGATACGGACGAATATTAGTTGGCTGGGCCCCGGAAACCAGTGGAATATGATGGTCATGGGTCCGCTGTGGTGGTAGACCGGTAGGTGCGGAGAAGAGATCCTCATGTTCCTCCAGGAGATGGCGCATGTCCGGAGGAAGATCCCCTTGTTCCACATCGCCAATAGCACGCTGTTGAAGGAACATCCCTTGAGGCATAAACCGGGACAAGGAGTCAACTGCTTGAGCTGAATGCAAGGTGCCGGGTTGGGACCCTTGTATGCGCACCCTCTCTCCGTGAACTTCAAAGTCCATGATAAGGTCACGAAAATTCCATAAAACATCACCCAATTCTTGCAACCATTGTACGCCCAAAACCACGTCTGCCCCCTTTGTTGGTAGTAGGAACAGATCTGTGGTGAACGTGTGCCCTTGAATGGTCAAGGACGATTGAGTACACACACTTGAGCTGCGTAGGTGTTTGCCATCGCCGATGAGAACATCAAAGGGGGTGGCGTCCGATACATGAGAACCTAGATGCTGGGCTACCCTGTCGTTGATGAAGTTGTGTGTTGACCCACTGTCAATCAATATGGCTACCCGCTATCGCTTCAATAAGCCCTATACACGCATGGTGCATGGGGTAAAAGTGCCCGAATAGGCATGTACTGAGATCTCTGGCTGGACATGGTCATAAACATGGGTGAACTCCTCAACCGGAAAAAGTTCCTCATCCTCCACCTCCTCAATGAGTAAGCTACCCTTGGCAGCGCAGCGATGTCCTTGGACATTCTTCTCGTCACAGTTGAAGCAAAGGCCCTTGGCCCTCCACTCTGCCATTTGTGTAGATGTGAGGCGACAGATAGGAGTGGCCGGTGATCCTGTCACATTGGGCCGATGGGTACCCACGCTAGGTGCTAGAGCCAGGGCAGGTGTGGAATTGCTATAGGGTCTCGACACCAATAACCCACGACCCCCTCTTCTCCGGGCCAGTTTCTCTTCCTCAATCCTGGCATGAGGCACCACTTCTCGCATAGTGTGGCAAGGAAAGTGGTGCATCTCATCTGCGATCTCCGGCTTCAACCACCTTTTGAACGTGCCGACCAATGCAGCAACAGGCCAGTCAGGCAATCTATTAGCGATTTTCATGAAATCAGAATAATAGGCTCTCACCGTGGTTGTCTGCTCCAGTTGGATAACATCTCATTAAAATCCTGGAACTCGTTCGGCCCAAATTGAATGCATAGTTCGTCGAAAAAAGAGACCCAAGTGGGAAATCATGTCTCTTTTTCATATGCCTGGAACCAGATGGATGCATCACCATCCAAGTGAAATGCTGCCACCCGCAAGCGCTCATCGTCAGAGTAGGTACCTTGATATGAGAAGAATCTGTCATCCTTATAGAGCCATTCGACGGGGTCTTCTTCTCCGTTGTATCGTGGAAACTGCGGCCAATCTGGGCTCCAAGATGTTCCGCTGGCCTCCTCGATACCCCCTGGGTTCGTCCCACACATCCTCCATCTCATCCTGCAAGTTGCGAGTGCGGTTGGTCATTGTGGCATTTTCCCGAACACCTAGTATGCCTCTCATCTCTAGGCCATGGAATCCACCTTCCTCGTTGGGTTTGACGGATCCCAGATGAATCCCATAAGAAAGGGACGGGCCTCTGCCTGGCCAAGCAATGAACCTCCCAGCGCCTGAGATCCTTCCTGCCGACTATGGCCTCCCATTTCGCGTGTAGGTGGCGGTGGGGTGTTGGTGGCTGATTTGGAGGGTTGTTGTGTAGCCCGCTCGAGTCGCATCTCCCGAAGTTCGTCCTTGATCGATGCCAAAAGGGACAACATAGCTGTCTGAGTAGGATCAGCTTCAACCTTAGGACTACGGAGCTTCCCAGGGAATAAATGCAGCCGAGAATTGTAGAGCAACACCTTTTGACCAAGCGCAAAGGACTTTCTGGAAATCAACTTATCATGTATAGCTTTGGTCTGCTTCTTGTATAACTTGGCATTCTTGTATGCATCAAATCTCATCTCCTCTAACTCATTAAGTTGGAGTTTGCGTTGTTCACCGGCTTTGTCCATATCAAAGTTTTAGCCTTTAATAACCCAATAAGCCTGATGTTCCAACTCAACTGGTAAATGGAAAGCTTTGCCATATACCAACCTGTAAGGAGACATGCCAATAGGGGACTTGAACGCCGTCCGATAAGCCCATAATGCATCATTTAGTCGAAGTGACCAGTCTTTTCTATCAGGGTGCACCGTCTTTTCCAGAATCTATTTAATTTGGCGATTTGAAAGCTCCACTTGTCTGATCGTCTGAGGATGATAAGGAGTTGCAACCTTGTGGGTGACAAAGTACTTCTTGACAAGAGCCTCGAAAGACCTATTAAAACAAGGAGTACCCCCATCACTAATTATAGCACGATGAATGCCAAACCTGCTAAAGATATTAGTTTTCAGAAAATTCAACACAACTCTATGGTCATTAGTACTAGTGGCAATAGCTTCAATCCACTTAGACACATAGTCAACAGCAACAAGAATATAGACATGACCAAAGAACGGTGGAAAAGGTCCCATAAAATCGATACCCCATACATCAAATAATTCAATAATCAAAATGGATTGTAGGGGCATCATATCCCTTTTGGATAGGGCTCTGAGTTTTTGACACCGATCACAAGATCTCCGAAAGGCATGGGCATCTTTAAAGAGTGTGGGCCAATAGAAGCCACTTTGCAGCACTTTGGCCGCAGTTTTCTTCCCACCAAAGTGTCCGCCACAAGCCTGAGAATAACAAAAAGATAGGATGCTATGAAACTCACTCTCGGGGACACATTGTCTTATGACTTAGTCTGAGCATATCTTAAACAGATCAAAGTCATCCCAGTAATAATGTTTGACTCGTGAGAAAAATAAGTCTTTATTAGTTTTAGACCAATGGGATGAGATTTGACCCACAACAAGATAATTCACAATATGCGCAAACCAAGGTGGTGAATGAATAGAGACAGCAAAGAGCTGCTCATGAGGGAATGAATCCCCTAGAAGTTCAGGGCTGGAAAGTTCATGAAGAGGAATTCTGGATAGATGATCAGCCACTACATTCTTCGAAGCTCTTTTATCCTTTATTTCAAAATCAAATTCCTATAAAAGTAAGATCCAACGAATCAGCCTTGGCTTGACATCCTTCTTGGAAAAAAGGTACCGCAAGGCTGCAAGATCAGAGAAAATAATAATCTTATTTCCCAGGAGATATGATCTCAATTTTCCCAATGCAAACACAACAGCAAGCAACTCTTTTTCGGTGGTAGTGTAATTCAATTGTGCATCAGTGAGTGTCTTGCTAGCATAATAAATAACATGATGAAGTTTATTGATGTGTTGGCCTAAGATTGCCCCTATCGCATAATTAGATGCATCACACATGATTTCAAAGGGTAATGTATAATAAGGGGTTTGAGTGATTGGGGAGCTAGAGAGGAGGGTTTTCAGCTTTGTAAAAGCTTCTCTACATGAATCATCAAACTCAAATGGCATGTCTTGACCAAGAAGGTGACATAATGGACGTGAAATTTTGCTAATATCCTTGATGAAACATCGTTAAAACCCTGCATGGCAAAGGAAAGACCGTATTTACTTAAAAGAAGTAGGTGGTGGAAGATTAGTAATAAGGTCCACCTTGGCCTTGTCGACCACAATACCCCTTTTTGATATAATATGACCTAACACAATCCCCTGTTGAACCATGAAATGACTATTTTCCCAACTCAGCACTAGATTCGTTTCCTCACATCGTTTCAAAACCAGAGATAGATTGTGCAAGCAATCATCAAAATAGGCACCAAACACAGAAAAATCGTCCATAAAGACTTCCAAGAATTTATCAATCATATCGGAAAATATGGACATCATGCATTGCTGAAATGTAGTAGGGCATTGCAAAGACCAAAAGGCATCTTACGCTACGCAAATGTACCAAAGGGGCATGTGAAAGTAGTCTTTTCCTGGTCCTCTGGATAAACTGGCACCTGGTTGTATCCTGAGTACCCATCTAAAAAATAATAAAACTCCTGGCCAGCTAACTTCTCAAGGATTTGGTCAATGAATGGTAGAAGAAAGTGGTCTTTGCAGGTCATGGAGTTTAGCTTCCTGTATTCAATGCACACCGACCAGCCCGTGGTCTGTGTTACTGGCACAAGCTCTCCCTCAGAGTTTGATTTCACTGTTAAGCCTGATTTCTTAGGTACTACCTAGATGGGGCTCACCCATTCACTATCAGAGATAGGGTAAATAATAAAGCGTCTAAAAGTTTCACTACCTCTTTCATCACCACATCTCTCATGTGAGGGTTCAAACGCCTCTGCCCCTCCCTAGATGGTTTGGCCCGGTCCTCAAGTTTATTCTATGCATATAGACATAGGGGTCTATACCTCATAGGTTGGCCACTGTCCAGCCTATAGCTCTACGGTGGGTAGTCAGGATCTGCAACAACTAGTTTTCTTGCGCACTAGATCGGTTGGAGGATATGATCAATGGAAGGGTGTCATTCGGTCCTAGGAAGGCATATTTCAGGGAGTTAGGAAGGGGTTTCAGTTCAAGTGTAGGTGGGGACTCTATAGAGGGTTTTAACAGTGGAGTAGTGGGCACAAGTAGAGGTTCGGGATGGGGTCTCCATGGGACAGATCCAAAGTGTAGGGTCGCCACTAAATGGTTATCGACCTCCTCAAGGTTAGGTGTGCCCTCATATGCATCTAGCCAGTCATAAAATAGGGTATGCTCTAGGGCATCTCTAAGCACGACAAAGGGTAGGAACTTCTGCACTAGATCATCTAGGACATCTACCATCAGGCATTCAGCTTTGCTAGAGGCTTGTTGGGAGGCACTAAAGATGTTGAGTTTGACCTTCATGTTCCCAAATGAGACATCCATAAGCCCTGGCCTATAGTTTATAGTTGCATCGACTGTGGCAAGGAAAGGGCAGCCAAGGATAATAGGTATTTGTCTTTTGGAGTTGGCTACCGGTTCCATGTCTAAGACAACAAAATCGATAGGGAAATAGAACCAGTCAACTCCGACAAGGACATTCTCTATGAATCTTCTAGGTCTCCGGATAGATCTGTCTGCTAACTACAAGGTGACTTATGTTGGCTGTAAATCTCCTAGGAATAAGGAAGGAGGTTCACGCTGGCCCCTAAATCCAAGAGAGCTCGGCTAATGGTATGGTCACCTATGACAATGGAAACAACAAGGATACCTCGGTCCTTATACTTAGGTGGCATAGCACACTTTAATAGGGAGCTTACTTGGTCAGTCAGAAAGACCTTTTGGGTGACATTGGCTTTGGCTTTACGCTTTTGGCTACAAAGGTCTTTTAAAAACTTGGCATAGGCAGGCACCTGTTTTATGACATCTAACATGGGTAGGTTGATCTTAACCTACTTAAACAACTCTTACATCTCCTCCATTCTTTGATGAGATTTGCTAAACGGGGAGGGTTTGTCAAGGCATTGTGGGAAGGGTGCCATAGGAATATAGGATCTTTCGTTCTTGGGTTCAGTTGGGGCATCCTGCCGGGTTGGAGAACTAACGGGTATCGTCTTGGTTAGCGTGTGTTCTCTAAGTGTCTCAGTGGAGGTCTTCTCACTCGTGGTACCTACTGACAAGTCCCTAAATTGATTCTCAAATTGCTTACCATTCCTCAAGGTAGTTACGGCTTGCACCTGTTCTTTAGAGTATTGGGAACCTTCTACGGTAAACTGGCCTCTAGGGTTCTGCTGAGGCTGGCTGGGCAAGGTACCTACTTCTCTTCGGTTCATGGACTGGGCCAGCTATCCTAACTAGGTCTCTATCTTGGCATTGGATTGGGTATGGGAATGGACAAGCTAGGCCTAGGTCCTTACCTCACCTCTCATTTCTTTTTGTTCGGTTTTCATCTCAGTTAGGGTGGCTAACATTTGGCTCATCTGGTCTTGGAGGGTCGGTCTCCTATTGGATTGGCCAAACGGAGCTGAGGCTGGTTGGTAAGGCTAAGGTTGTCTTGGGAACTCCTGTCTCGGGGCCTGATTAAAAGTGGGCCCAGGGTTAGGTTGTCTCCAGGAAAAATTAGGGTGATTTCGCCACCCTGGACTGTATGTGTTGGATTAGGGGTTATTGTTTGCTCGGAGAAAGGTTTGTGCAGCGTTGACATGCTCATGTACTAAGTCTGGATACTGTGAGGCTCAATGGCAGTCAACAATTGTATGCATGGGGCTAGCATAGATGGTACAGGCATCTTGAGAGGTTTGGGTGTAAGGTGAAGACTGAGAGAAAAATCGGTCAAACCTCTCTGTCAAAGATGTTACCTGGTGTTCTAGGCTTGTTGTGACTTTAACATCATACATGCCTCCCCTTGAGGCATTCCTGACAGGTATGTGGCCATCGCATCTATAGAGGGTTGCACTAGGTAAGGAGTTTTCGTTTAGGTCCTCTAATAGATCCCAAGCATCATCTGGCTTTTTCATGAATGTGCCTCCACAAGAGGCATCAATCAGGGTTTTCTGCTGTCACACATACTTTCATGGAATCTCTGCATAAGTTGCCACTTGGGAACATCATGGCGTGGGCACGACCGGAGTAGGGCTTTCATTCTTTCCCAGCTCTCATGGAATTGCTCAATGGGGAGCTGGGTGAATGTGATAATTTCATTCCTTATTTTGTTCATTCACCCTACAAGGAAGACTGTTGGGTTCAGAGGCGCAGTGGAAGCACGAGGGATCGTCAGTCGTGATGCCAAATTCTCCAAAATAGTCCCTTTTTTAACACTTTCTCTTGCACACAATATCAAACAAAGAATATGCAAGAACTTATCAGAAATAGTATGAACACACATATAATATCAATTTAATATACAAGATTTCTACGGATTGAAAACTACTAACCTTTGGGCCTTTGTGCCCTATGATCAATTCACGTAGAAATACTCACAAGATTAGAGATATGTCAGAGATCACCAAGGATCTAATTGCATGGGCAAGAGTCACTATTCTCCACGATATAGTGATCTCCTACTCCTCGTCATGAATAGAACTAGATCGCCAAGAACCAAACGCAAAGATGAGGAAGAGAGAGAGAGATCGTCAAAACTCCCAAATGTGAGAGAGAGAGAAGGAGAACCAGCCGTCAAGCGTCAAGACGCACGGGAACCTAGCACACTCCACGTGTCCATGAATCATATGAGAGGGCTGACTCCTCATATCAATAGGTTATATAAATATGGGCCTAACCCATATCTATAACCAACATGTGGACCCAACAAGCACATGGGCAATGCACGCTTGAGTGCACACATGATCAAAGATTTGATCCAACGTCACTGTATGGCCTGCTATGGGCACCTGCCCATCAACCGCTTTCGGCATCATGCTCCTACCAGAATTGTGCTCCTCGTCGGCATTCATGGCAGATTTCAATAGCGCCAATGTTGGACTAATGTTTTGATCTTGAATCGGTCTCCATTCTTCATAAAACAGGCATTTATCTGCCTGGTGATCAAAGTTATGACGCTTTGAACGACTAAATGGGCGTCATTCATACTCAACGTTTTGCGAAAAAGTAGAGCCATCATCGCATAGCACTGGCACTGTATCTTTAAACTTGAAACCTGCTTTGATTTCAATGCAGACACGAGCATACTGAAGGGGACTTTAGTTCGCAGTGGCCAGATCACTTTTGAAGAGTATGGCACTGTATCTTTAAACTTGAAACCTGCTTTGATTTCGATGCATACTGAAGGGGACTTTAGTTCGCAATGGCCAGATCATTTCTCAGAGGAGTACCTAAATTACTTGCAATTCGCACCAAACTATTGTAGTGAAAGTTCTAGAAAACGAATCCAAATAGGTGTTAGGGCAAAATTTGGAAGTATGATTTTGTCTCTTAATGTATGTCAATTTAATGTACAAAAATATATGGGGTGTGTGAGAGGAAAATGGGGTATATGTACGAATTAGGTACATGTACAAATTGGGCTATATGAGGAGATTGAGAGGAGACAATTCCAAGATGAAGCTCAAGGAATCTCAAGGAAAATAAAGATTGCAAGAGCCCAAGACAAAATGTGGAGCACACTACAAAGAGAAGGCCCAACACAAAGAAGAGAAGGCACACCACAAAGCCCATGATCAAAACACTACCCATTGTAGGCCCATAGCTTTTGGATAAAATTGGTTGGGTTCAAGGTATTCCAAGAAAAACCCACTAACCAAAGTGATCCAAAGCTTCTTCCAAAGCCCACCTAAGTTCCTTAGGAAAAGACACATAGAAAAAGCCCATTAGTAAAATGGGCTAATGGGCTAAAAGAACCAACCATAGATCTTAGATCTAATGGTAAGACCAAAGTGATCTCAAGTGATCCCAAGTGATCCAAGGATACAACCATAGATCATTGATCTATTGGTTGAACCAAAGTGATCCCAAGTGATCCTAAACCATCCCAAGAAGGATCTTTGCCTATAAATAGACCTCTATCCTTCTCTTCTTGGGCATAGCTTGGCTCTCCTCTCCTCATCTTTAGCTAAGCTCTTGAGTGCAAAGTCATTCCATCAATGGATCTTCACTTTCTCTCTTTTCTATAGCTTGCTTCTTGAGTTCCTACTCTATATGAAGTCTATACCTAAAAAGATAACATACTTCTCTATCTTATAGAGAATATGAAAAGTGAATCCATGGAACACCCACCTTGTTCTTAAGCTACTAAGTTCTCTCATATTATCATCGAGTCATAGCTTAGCTAAGCTCTTGAGTGCTAAGTCATTCCATCAATGGATCTTCACTTTCTCTCTTTTGTATAGCTTGCTTCTTGAGTTCCTACTCTATATGAAGTCTATACCTAAAAAGAGAACATACTTCTCTATCTTATAGAGAATATGAAAAGTGAATCCGTGGAACACCCACCAGTAGCTAGGTTAGAGTCTATTAGGATCTTGATCACCATTGCTTGTCATTTACAATTTAAATTATATCAAATGGATGTCAAAAGTGCATTTTTAAATGGAGTACTTAATGAGGAAGTATATGTTGAACAACCAAAAGGATTCATTGATCCTAAACTTCCTCATCATATATATAGGCTCAAAAAGGCACTTTATGGTCTAAAGCAAGCACCACGTGCATGGTATGAGAGATTGACCTCATTCTTGGTCAATAATGATTTTTGTCGAGGAAGTGTTGATAAAACACTTTTTGTGCAAAAGACCAAAGATTCCATCTTGATTGCTCAAATATATGTAGATGATATTGTCTTTGGATCTACTAATGAGAAAAGAACTACTGAGTTTGCCAACCTTATGAAATCAGAATTTGAAATGAGTATGGTAGGAGAACTTTCCTTCTTTCTAGGTTTTCAGGTCAAACAATTAAAAGAAGGAATTTTTGTGTCTTAAACCAAATATGCTAGGGAGCTAGTCAAGCGTTTTGGTCTTCACTTTGGTAGACATGTAGCTACTCCTATGAGTACCACATTAAAGCTGAGCAAGGATAGTGATGGGAAAAGTGCAGATTCTCATGTTTATAGGAGTATGATTGGTAGCCTACTTTATCTAACTGCTAGCAGACCTGACATATCATTTAGTGTAGGAGCATGCACGCGATTTCAAGCTGATCCTAAAGAATCCCATTTAACTGCTGTTAAATGAATTATCAGGTATGTAGGAGAAACCTCAGATCTAGGGCTCTGGTATCCATATGACACTTGTACTACTCTAGCTGGATACTCAGATGCAGATTGGGCAGGCAACTTAGTTGATAGAAAATCCACAAGTGGTGGATGTTTCTATGTTGGAAACTGTCTAGTTGCCTGGCATAGCAAGAAGCAAGCTTCTATTTCTCTGTCTACTGCAGAAGCTGAGTACATTGCTTCTGGTAGCTGTTGCGCTCAATTATTATGGATGAAGCAAATGCTTCAGGATTATGGAATCCAGCAAGGGACTATGAGCGTATATTGTGACAACACTAGTGCTATAAATATTTCCAAAAATCCTGTTCAACATTCACGCACTAAGCACATTGATATTAGGCATCATTTCATTCGTGAATTAGTTGAAGATAATATAGTTGCACTAGAATATGTTTCTACTGATAATCAACTAGCTGATATTATGACTAAACCACTGGATTCGCTTAGATTTACTAATCTTCGAAAGTCCATTGGAATTTGTGCTAGTTAGATTAGTTTCGTATTTTTTTCTCTTTCTTTTTGTTTTGTTTTGTTGTGTTTGCTTTTGTTATGGTTAGTTTTTTTTTCAACAAAAAAAATTGGAAAATGAAAAATGAAAAATTTAAAATCTCATAGATTTAATTCTTGTAGATAATTGCTTAAAGCTAGTAGGTTTTTTAAAAAAAAAATTGGAAAATAAAAATCACCATTATTTTGGTTTGGGAATTATTAGAGTTACTAATCTCTTAGGATTGTAACTAAGGCATTCATTAGTTGTTTTCCCATTTTGTTAATGATGTATGTTTTGATCCTATGTGCCTATGCTTTCATGCTCCATCTATGTACTTCTCATTGCTATGCTTTAATGTCATTTCTCTATTAAGTACTTTGATCTTAATGTACTCTCTTGCTTATGCTTTAAATGCTAAACCTCTCATTGTGACAATTTTAATGTATGCCTCTCGTATATTCTATGTTAATTCTTTATCTAAACTTTGCCAATTTGATTAACAAAAAGGGGGAGTACATGTCCCACCTATGGATGAGATTTTTCATGAATATAGGTCCAATTGGCATGTGCTTAGGGGGAGCTTCTGAGGGAGAGTTGCTACTAAGGGGGAGTTGCATAATTAGAGAGAACTACAACTAAGGAAAGTTGCTAATTGTGCCTATAAGTTGTGTAAGAATTTTTGTCATTCAAATTGACAAGGGGGAGCTTGTTAGGGCAAAATTTGGGAGTATGATTTTGTCTCTTAATGTATGTCAATTTAATGTACCAAAATATATGGGGTATGTGAGAGGAAAATGGGGTATATGTACGAATTAGATACATGTACAAATTGGGCTATATGAGGAGATTGAGAGGAGACAATTCCAAGATGAAGCTCAAGGAATCTCAAGGAAAATAAAGATTGCAAAAGCCCAAGACAAAATATGGAGCACACTACAAAGAGAAGGCCCAACACAAAGAAGAGAAGGCACACCACAAAACCCATGATCAAAACACTACCCATTGTAGGCCCATAGCTTTTGGATAAAATTGGTTGGGTTCAAGGTATTCCAAGAAAAACCCACTAACCAAAGTGATCCAAAGCTTCTTCCAAAGCCCACCTAAGTTCCTTAGGAAAAGACACATAGAAAAAGCCTATTTGTAAAATGGGCTAATGGGCTAAAAGAATCAACCATAGATCTTAGATCTAATGGTAAGACCAAAGTGATCTCAAGTTTTCCCAAGTGATCCAAGGATACAACCATAGATCATTGATCTATTGGTTGAACCAAAGTGATCCTAAACCATCCCAAGAAGGATCTTTGCCTATAAATAGACCTCTATCCTTCTCCTCTTGGGCATGGATTTTGACTAGCCTCTTGGACTTAGCTTGGCTCTCCTCTCCTCATCTTTAGCTAAGCTCTTGAGTGCTAAGTCATTCCATCAATGGATCTTCACTTTCTCTCTTTTGTATAGCTTGCTTCTTGAGTTCCTACTCTATATGAAGTCTATACCTAAAAAGAGAACATACTTCTCTATCTTATAGAGAATATGAAAAGTGAATCCATGGAACACCCACCTTGTTCTTAAGCTACTAAGTTCTCTCATGTTATCATTGAGTCATAGCTTAAGGAAGCACATATCCTTTTACTGGTTTCACTTGGTTTTCCAAGGAGCCACTTGTAGAAGTGATTGTACTTGTGGGTTATTCTTCTTCCCTTTCAAGTTTTCACCGGAATCTATCCACATAACTTGAGGAAGAAAGAATGTTCCATATGGCCTAGGTTTCTTAGATATTCTATGATCCAACCTTAGAGAAACCAATCCCTTGTCTAAAAAGGCTCTATAATTTCGGAGCATCATTAGGTGAATCCAAGGGTGGACAATCGAAGGCAATTAGCTCAATACTAGTTTGAGCAAACCGGGTAGGATATCTAACATCCTCCCGACAAGGGTATGTACTCTAACTTATTCTCTTAATTAGAGTAATACTTTTTTCCTCTCTCTATGCTTGGTTGAGTGTAGTAAACCGTAGGCTTTAGACACGTGTGAGAGAGACGGGTTCTTATAACCCGTAGTGAGAGGGAGTACTCTCACTGTGAGTGGTTTGGGGTTAACCTTTGCGTAAAACCCTTGGTCAGGACATACCATTAAGTCCTTGGTTTGGGTAAGCCTTTGAGTAAAACTTTTGGTTTGAGATTAACCATGAAAATCTCTGGTTAGAGGTGAACCAAGAAAACCTTTGTAAGAAGTTGTGGGTGAACTAAAAACCCTCACTTAGTGGATGTCGGAGGTTCTTTGGATTAGGTGCTCCGAGAGTGGAAGCACCCGTCGAAGCAAGTCGCTTGGCGGCGAACCACTATAAATCTTTGTGTGATTGCTTGTGTTTACTCGTTTTGCATATTGTTACACACACATTCCACACCGCTTAAGTCTCTCTCACTTATGTGCTTTCAATTACTTGCTAATAAGAGAATGTTGCATTGAATGATTATTTAAATTAACATTATCTGTTAGTATAATAGAGTGAGAGACTTTTAAGTGGTTGTCCTATTCACCCCCCCCCCCCCCCCTAGGACCTAAAGAGCACTTTCAATAGGAACTGATTTAATAATTTCACAAACTGGTTTCATTCTTGAATTCCATTGATGGAGAATCAAAGGACGACTCCCAACAGCCCACATGCTATTATGAATCCTCTGGCAATCTTCTCTAGATGAAAATTTGAACATGAAGAACCCGTTGGCCAAAGACTTCATTAATTTCAAACGCTGATGTTTTCCATACTCATTACAATGAATTCTTGAGCCAAACATAATATGGTCGCCGCCCCAACAAGTATCCAACCAATGAATTTTTCCAAATATTTGCGGCTTCATCAAGGACTCATTGAGGAATTAGGACTTTAGGAGCATATCCAAAAGCTCAGGATGAGGGAGATCCATGGAGGGAGAAACATTAGAGAAGAGTTGCTTCCAAGAGGGGCCGGAGGAGGATGTCGCCATGGTGCCGGCGGCGGCGGAGGAAGGATGAGTCAAGAAGCTTGCCTTCTCGGCCTTTTGGCTAAGATCAAGTGTAATATATGTTCTTATGAATTTTAATCTCCACTATCTTAGTCTTCGGAGAAGCTAACTCTATGGTAGATTATCTTGCAAATTAGGTGCAGTCAAGCACTCTTTCTAGAGTATTTTTTGCCATTCCCTTGGACTACTGACACATGAAGTCTACGGAATCTGTGTATGGAATCTGCAATCAGAATCTACGGAGTTTTTTAACTTTTTTTCTGTCGTTCTCCTGTTGGTTCCAAGGGCCAGGCTCTGTGTCCGCCCTTGTTATTTGTCTTTGCTTTTGAAATGTTAAAACCAAATGTTGAAAAAAAAAACCACATGTATTTTTTTTTTCACAAGAAAACAGAAAGTAAGAAAAGGAAAAGGGGGAGTGGAAGCTGACGGAGACTCCAATACCTTTATGTTACACTCTCTTAAACCTTTTTTAAATAGTCTCATTTTTTTTAAAATCTTAAATAGTCTCATTTAAGAAAAACGTTGTCCCATTATCATTTAGTAATGGGGTAAAATGGTTAGTGGATACCTTTTTTTTGCTTGTGGATACTTAAAATAAAAAGGGTTAGTGAATTCTTAATGGCAGGTTTTCTTAATCTTGCATTTCTCTAAATGTGGACAATTAAATTGGTAGACGGAGTCTTTCTTTTTCAATTAACCCAACTGGAAAAGATCCTAAATCCTAATGCAAATGTCACAGCACTCCTCTGTGCACAAAGACCTTCTGCTTGTGTCATTAGCAAAACTCAACAAACCATGCACTTGTACCAGAAAATAGAAAAGAAAAAGACTACACAAAACATATATATAAAACTCCAATGTGGCAAAAAAAGAAACCTATACAAGACAACAAATGGGATGCTTTCTAGGAAGTAAGGACCAATTAGGGCCTACTTTTCTTGCACATTGGCTTACAAGTTACAAGGCCTGAACTGGTCAGCCTGTTTACATTTCCAATCCTACAAAGCACATGCCACAAGAAAAGTAAAAAACCTCCAAAAATCCTACTTTTTTTCTTCACAAAACTAGAAAAATATTGACATATTTACAAAAAAAATCAGCTAAAGAATGAAATGGAATTAATAGTTGCAAAAGGATCTCAGAAGGGGATTAGATCTTCGCATTTTTATGTCATCTGACTGAGGAGGCAACAGTATGAGCCCACACCCGGAGATGATCTTTCATGTCGACGCCGTCTCCGGCAGCCGGAACCCTCCACATCTTCAACGGGTCCTCCTCTTCCTCCCTCTTGAAGGTCCATGCCTCAGACAAATAAGGCCTAGCAACAGCAGATTCATCAAGAATTCCTCCTCCTTCTCCTAACTTCCCCCGTCTTTGCAGTCCGGGAAGAATCGAAATCAACCTCAAATCGATATCCGCCTCCGGAAACGTAAAACCCAGCTCAAGAAACCCCTTCAGCTCATCGAACTCCAGGTCTGACAAGCTCTTGCTCTCCCGCTTCTTCTTCCTCCTCTCCGGTCGGGCCATCCGATTGCCGGGAAGGGGATTTTCTTGAAGTAATTCAGCATCTCCGGCAGGGCGGTCGGATTCTTTTCCGGAGAGGATGGTCTCTAGCCTGGCGGCATGAAGGTCCGAGGAGGAATGGTCGTTGCTAAGCGAGCGGCGATGAAGGCTCGGGAGATGGGTTGTCTGTGGAGTTTTCACGGCCGAATGTGCCGGCAGAGATGGTGGCGGTGGTGGTGGTGGCGTGTGGGAGAGGACATGGTGGTGGAACCAGAAGGAGTCGAAGAGGTGAAGCAGCTGCTCTTCCCCTTTCATGGCTGCGGTGAAGGCTCAGGTGCTGATAAACGGAGGTCTGGACGACCTTTCTATATATAGCACCTTATCTACAATACCCTTACTTTTTTATTTATTTACTCAATTACCACTTTTGACTTGGGTAGCTTTCGCGGCTGCCCCGTTCGAAAAGTCAGCAGCCATCCAACATAGTACAGGCCAGGACAGAAATTGTTTCAAAGTTGAGGGGTATTCTTCGAAGTCAATCGATGTAAAGCAAGGGGAACCTACTGGGCTCACGCGGGGCACAGTGACGACTCCCGTATTTTGACTTTCTTATGACCTTTTTTTCGCTATGATATGCGGTCAAGAAATTCAAGTTGCAAAGAAGGGCATTCTTGGTCAAGTAAAGGGTTAATTAAACACGTTTAAGACGTTGTCATAGGGTCGTTAATCCAAACAAAAGCCAAATTTTTCTCTTGGTATAAAGAGGATCAATTTTGTTTTTTGGGCAACAACAATGAGGAGTCAATTAAACACGTGAGGCGTGTGACCATTTCATTGTTAATGTGATTATCATTTAATTACTTAGTATGGAGAAAGAATCAATACTAGAAACAACATGAGGAGAAAATAACGATATACCATATCTGCACACCAAACCCATGCAGCTATGTTTCTATTGGACAATGAAAGTGGGCTCCATATGGTCATCTTTTATGACCCAACAAAAACATGGGTGTAAGGTTTTTGATAGACTAGGTATAGCATTACATATCGGGATTGGGACATGGTATCTAATCTTTTAGGTGGAGACGTGGAGTGCAAGCCGGCGATACTATCTACGTACACTCCATCATAGAAGTCTTTTTCTTCTGTAATCCTTCAAATTACCTGTACAGTGCGAATCACATGAAATAGGAATGGTTAAAGTGATAAGAGTTCAGCGATAGCATTCTCCTTAACACAGATTTTCCCTTCTACTTATGATTCGAAAAATCGAGGCATCTGCCTCCCGGGATGAAATGATTTGTTCCTGTGTGAGGAGCACAAACGCTGACAAGCCACGGTGAAACACCCTTGGCTAAACTCTCTGGTATATTGGACTCGATGATGGAATATGAATTTCTTGTATCATGCATGCTGAACACTCTAATTATAGAGATGAAGGGACACATGAATGTGCATGAATGTGGCACTAATTACCACTAACTCATACATGAATGAGCCACTAGTGGAGGGATTTGAAACGCCAAGTTACATGCCTTTTCATTACCTCCTACCTCCATTTCATTCATTTCAAAATGGGTCCCATTTTTCCAACAAGTTTGTGGTTCAAGATAAGGAAACAGGTTGATGTGGAGTTTGAAACAACGTTTTAGTTTCTAATAATTTTTTTTCCACAATAGTTTCTACACATTTTTTTAGAAAGAATAAACACTTATCTAAAAATAACTAAACAAGTATATTAGTCATGCATATTTGCGAACAAATATAGAAGAAGACACACAAGCACAGCTACAAGACTCACAAGTACTATTTGCCCTCAAGTGGAAAGATCTATATGGTCTTTCTGTCCTTGTATTCACAATGAAAATATTTTCACTTGGGGCCTACCACTCCATGGAATATTATGTGTTCCTATCGATAGCCCATTGACTGTCACAACGCAAAAAAGTAAAAGTACCTATACACTACTCCCCCACAGTGGAATATTCTCTTAAAAACGAAGAAGTCATGCAACTTCTTTCCATGCTTCAAAGTGCATGCCAAATTCAAATTCCATATAGATCTTTGCTATGCACATTTCTTTAAGAGGTTTCCCAACACATCACTGCACCCCGAATGACATATCCACATAGGATTTAGTCTTTGAAACCAAATATCCATTTTGCGTCACTCTTTCCAATATGTATACTTGGACATCAATTATAGTGCAGTGCATAGTTCAGGATGTTTATTAGACATCCAAGAACCCCAGTTAGCCTTTGTAATGGTCTACATCTTTGCATGAATCTCATGTATGATCACTTAGAAATCTTAACTATTGCCAAGTGCAATGTCATAAGATCTTGTAAATGAACTTTCTTTTATGGAACAATAACCATTACCTTATCCAACCTCTTCAACTCTGGAATTTGTAGGAAGTTATCCGACCCTTCCAAAACTCAGCCGTGTATTTTGTTACATATGGGTTAACATGTTGAGAATAGAATAATGGAAACTATAGGTTCCCCCCACAATGAAGCACTTAATATTATTTCAAAGTTCTTTTCCACATTCAAGAGCTCTATTTGCTGAATGGGAAAAGTTTAAATAAAATCGCTCTTATTTGGCTTATATGAGATAAATTTAAATGTGGAAATTGGCAAAGAATTACTTGATCTGCTACAAACGGCTATAAAGAACTCGCCTACGAACTAATTTGATACCCACCCTCGGATCGAAATCCAACGGTCTAAAAGATTAGTCTCATGCTTCTTATAGAAGAATGATCACATATAAACCGCTCTCTTGCTTAAATATAAAGTAGTGACATTTGATGCACTACCTTTATCAATATTTAAAACTTTAACCATCTAACTAAGTTGATTCTCAACCTCGTGCACATCTTGAGGACGACGACAAAACATCGCTTCAAGGTGCAAGATTTGCCTCTTGCCTTATGGTGGCCTACGACACTTGCAGCCTCGCTGAGTAGGTTCCGGGCTTTTCAGGTTCCGTGTCACTCACTGCCCACAAGCCACTTTATACACACAAGAGAACTTAACAGTTTGTGTCAAAAAAAAAGAACTTAACAGTTCCTGTGGCCAAGGTTCAACCAGACTTTTAAATGAACCGCTACGGTCATTTCCATTATAGGCGAAACCAGGCGATCCTATTTTCATTTTCAAGCAAAACCTAGTAACTAGCCGGCCTGTTTATTCAACTACAACACCAAATGCTCAATTTCAAAACCAGAATCTGGCTGAGCCAAATGGTTCTTCTTCCAGTGAACCAAGCCAGGCTTCTCTGAATTACATCCAAAATACTGAACTGGCCCAAGTAATGGTCTGAATCGGATTTTGAAAAGCTTAACCGACCCATTGTCTTCCCCAAAACATGATCGGTTCATTCCCTGTTTCAGAAAAATGAAACTTCGCCACCCATTGTGGAGCAGATCCCAATGGCCTCACCGGGTGGAGAAATTTTCCGTTCTAGATACGACACCAACCTGGTATGCTAGCGTGGGGTCGATCACCAACCAATTTTGCTTGTTAGCCAGGGCCGCAAGGGGGTTGCATGTCTCTTGTTGATTGGTGATCGACATAATGCATGCCAGCTTGGTATCCTATGTAATACCTATAAAATTAGTAAGTATTTTAAAATCGAAATTTAACCCTCTTAGTGTTTGTTTTAGTTGTGTTTTACCTTATGGAAATTAAAGCTGGTGAGAAGAGCTTTCCAATGCCACCAACTATGCGCAATTTAGAGTTCGGAGTAAAAAAATATAAAAAATGAAATTTTGTTTGACCGTGACTGCGATCGATCGCCATAAGAAATGATCAATCGGCAGATTGAACCGATCGACGCCTTACCAAAATGATCGATCGTAGTTAATGTGATTATTGATTGTTTTGTTTTGGGTAAAGCGATCGATCGGCAATAATTGCGATCGATCAGCTGTAACGTGGTAGTGTAGAACAACACATACGACGATCGATAGCCGTATAGACGATCGATCGCCGGTTGCGATTTTACGATTTTTAGCTTATTTTTAGGGTGGATTTGCATGGGAAAGATACCAAATCTCAATTGGACTTAATTTGCACGTCTCTAGAGGGATCTTGAGGCCTTCCCATTGGTTAGAAGTGTCCATGGTTTGGAAAATTAGTTTAAGAAGGGATTCTTCCCCAACTCTATATAAACCCTAGAGAGTTGGCTTGTGCTATTTCCAGAGACCTTTCCCCTTCTCCTTCCCACGTTCACCCACCTTTTTTAAGGCTTCTTCTCGTGGGAGTTTGCAAGAGCTTGGAGCGGGAGCTTTGAAGAAAGCGGAGGAGACGAGCAACGCGTAAAAAGGCTGAATCTTCTGTGAATTAAGTAGGATGGTTTTTCCTATTTCCTCTCTTCTGTTATATGATATTGATAAGTATTTTGATTCAGTACCTTAGGGTACGGTGTGGATTCTTATGAGATGAATGAATTGTGTCATTATTTCTATGCATAGTGCATCTTAATCATATGTGCATTCATGTTCCGTTTCTAGATGGGAATTCACACCTAAAGTCTGATGCTTTATCAATTTTTCGAGACTAGAAGTTTTGACATTGCTTGGTTGATCATGTTCCAC
Organism: Houttuynia cordata; assembly: GCA_039654745.1. NCBI lineage: Eukaryota > Viridiplantae > Streptophyta > Magnoliopsida > Piperales > Saururaceae > Houttuynia > Houttuynia cordata. The sequence continues at coordinate 9,614,823 of CM077506.1, forward strand.
GTTGAGTTTTGTGCCTTAAGGTGTGTCTTGCGTTAACTGTCTTGTTTGAGATGTATTAATGTTTAAAAACTATGTTATATGTAAAAGAATATAAGAAAGGAGTGGACTTTAGTAATTCCAGATAATCCTAGGGTCTGTAATTGGTCTAGGAGGGGAGTATATGGTCTGTTAATGATATATTATCACCTATAATGTGTTATTAAGTGAGATAATCAAGTTTAATTAAGAGTCTTAATCTCAGCCAGAACTATTTCTGTGCTAACAGTCGATAGTAAATAATTCATAACTAATTCAAATAAAATCGGAAAAATATAACATTAGTGGGGTTAGAAGCTAGACTCACGAGGGTATTACCAATAAAAATTCCAAAGGTTAAGCCTTACTGTACCGAGCACAGTAGCCGTTGGAAGGGGAATGTTGTGCAGGAAGTAGTGAGCTGAATTTGAGAGAAAATACTAAGTATACAAATAACATCATGTAATATGATATGATAATATTTAAACGTGTCAATACCAGTAAGTGAACTATATACTTATGAATATCACAGTAAGAATTGGGTTAGAAGTAATCTAATTAGGAGGGATAATCCTTTGATCAAGAAGATTTATAACGATCTACCTTGAAGCGTTGATGTCGGTTTGTGATTCCACTTGGAATTCAAATCATCTAAGAATTCTTTGATTCTTTATCTCTGATATTTGTATTATAGAATTTCTATGTGTGTAGGAAATTCCTATCTAGGGCTGAGCATGAAAGGTATGTATTAATTGTATGGTACTCCCTGGGTGAGTTGATGTGATTTCGAAGTGTTTGGATTTTCTTGTTACACCAAGAGTGAATTACATGCCTTTGAGAAACTTGTTATTCTATGCTTCTCTAATGAGTGAGTTATTTGTTGGCCAAAGATCTTGACACTTCTATCCATACTCCATGAGAGAGTCTATTCTGGTAAGAGATACCTTACGATCTTATAGTGTTGCGACCTCTTTTTCTTTGAGGTATTGCTCATATTAATTTTATGATTGTTTCTTCCACTGGAGATCTTGCGAGACGCTCCCCATGGTGGATTCATAGTATGCTCAATTAAGCGATTGTTAGATCTTGCGAGGTCACTTATATTTATGAAATTGCGATTCCATACTGCCCGAAGGGAGGCACTATACGTACGTTAGATTATGGACATTACGGAAGGTCCTCAGTCTCCGCCCATGGTATCCGTAAGCACTGGTGGGGCCAGCATCCTAGATGCATGGCAGGGTTCCAAAGAGAGGACCCCTAGGGTGGTTCTGGTATATTATTTTAGTCACTTGCGAGCGACCAGTTTAGCGAGCAGAAATTATAACTCCTTTCACTTTAGATGTCTGGAGCCTTTGACATGATGGTTATCCTCTCCTTACACATATGTTTGTTCGGAGTCTTATTGATATTTTCCTATACTTGCGAGTTGGAATTATTGTTGACTAACCTGGAAGGTGTATCGACCTCGGCTCAGTTCAAATGATGTGGAATGTCTATAACCTTTGTTATTCTTAATTCTCTTCATACTGCTTGCTTTAATTCAGTGGGTTTTTACATCCTACTGAGTGTTTCAATGAAATACTCATGCATCCTCTGATGCCGACTCAAATGAAAATTGAGATCAGTAAGTACAGTAGTGGAAAGACGGATTGCAGGCGCCGAGAAGAGTTTAAGGACTATTTAGTTATTTGCTTTGCTTTTATTCATGCTTATGACATTATTGGCAATTGTTTGCCATAGACTTATAGGTTTATTTTATTTGACATTCTTAAATGGATTATTATTAAGTAAATTCATTTCATATTATTTATTGATATCTGTGTAATACCCAAAAAATTAGTAAGTATTTTAAAACCGAAATTTGACCCTCTTAATGTTTGATTTGGTTGTGTTTTGCCGTATGGGAATTAAAGTTAGTAAGAAGAACTTTCCAACGCCACCAACTATGCGCGATTTAGAGTTTGGAGTGAAAAGTTATGAGAAATTGAATTTTGTTTGGGCGTAGCTGCGATCGATCGCCATGATAAACGATCGATCGGCAAGATGAACCGATTGATGCCTTACCAAAATAATCGATCATAGTTACTATGATTTTTGATTGTTTTGTTTCGCGAAAAGCGATCGATCGGTAATAATTGCGATCGATTAGCTGTAACGCGGTAGTGAAGAACAACGCATACGACGATTGATCGCCGTATAGCCGATCGATCGCAGGTTGCGATTTTGCGAATTCTAGCTTATTTTTGGGTGGATTTGTATGGGAAAGATACCAAATCCCAATTGGAACTGATTTGCACGTCTCTAGAAGGATCTTGAGGCCTTCCCATTGGTTGGAAGTGTCCATGATATGGAAAATTAGTTTAAGAAGGGATTCTCCCCCAACGCTATATAAACCCTAGAGAGTTGGCTTGTGCTATTGCAAAACCTAACCCTAGAACGTCCAGAGATCTTTCTCCTTCTCCTTCCCACGTTCACCCACCTCCTTTAAGGCTTCTTCTTGTGGGAGTTTGCAAAAGCTTGGAGCGGGAGCTTTAGAGGAAGCGGAGGAGACCCTAGACTCTATATAAACCCTAGAGAGTTGGCTTGTGCTATTACAAAACCTAACCCTAGAACGTCCAGAAATCTTTCCCCTTCTTCTTCCCACGTTCACCCACCTCCTTTAAAGCTTCTTCTTGTGGGAGTTTGCAAGAGCTTCGAGTGGGAGCTTTGGAGGAAGCGGAGGAGACGAGCAACGCGTAGAAAGGTGAAATTTTCGGTGAATTAAGTAGGATGGTTTTTCCCCGCTTCTCTCTTCTGATTATATGATATTGACAAGTGTTTTGATTCAGCACCTTAGTGTATTGTGTGGATTCTTGTTAGATGAATGAATTGTGTCATTATTTCTATGCGTAGTGCATCATAATCATATATGCATTCAATGTTCCATTTCTAGATGGGAATTCGCACCTAAAGTCTAATGCTTTATTAATTTTCCAAAGACTAGAAGTTCTGATATTGCTTAGTTGATCAGGTTCCACGTTGAGTTTTGTGCCTTAAGGTGTGTCTTGCATTAACTGTCTTGTTTGGGATGTATTGATGTTTAAAAACTGTGTTATATGTAAAAGAACATAAGAAAAAAGTGAACTTTAGTAATTCCAGATAATCCTAGGGTCTGTAATTAGTCTAGGAGGGGAGTATATGGTCTGTTAATGATATATTATCACCTATAATGTGTTATTAAGTGAGATAATCAAGTTTAATTAAGAGTCTTAATCTCGGCCAGAGCTATTTCTCTGCTAATAGTCGGTAGTAAATAATTCATAACTAATTCAAATAAAATCGGAAAAATATAAAATCAGTGGGGTTAGAAATTAGACTCTCGAGAGTATTATCAAGAAAAATTTCAGAGGTTAAGCCTTACTGTACAGTGCACAGTAGCCGTTGGAATGGGACTGTGTGCAGGAAGCAGTGAGCTGAATCTGAGAGAAAATACTAAGTATACAAATAATATCATGATATATGATATGATAATGTCTAATGTGTCAATACTAATGATTGGACTATATACTTATGGAATATCACAGTAAGAATTGGGTTAGAAGTAATCTAATTAGGAGGGATAATCCTTTGATCAAGAGATTTATAACTATCTATCTTTAAAGCGTTGATGTCGGTTTGATATTCCATTTGGAATTCAAATTATCTAAGATTCTTTGATTTCTTATCCCTGATATTTGTATTATAAAACTCTAATGCGTATGAGGAATTCCTATCTAGGGCTGAGCATGAAAGGTATGTATTGATTGTATGTTATTCCTTCGGTGAGTTGTTATTATTAGAAGTGTTTGGGTTGTCTTGTTATTCCAAGAGTGATTTACATGCCTTTGAAAAGCTTGTTATTCTATGCTACTCCAATGAGTGAGTTATGTATTGGCCAAAGTCCTTGACACTTCTATCCATACTCCATGAGAGAGTCTATTCTGGTAAGAGATACCTTATGATCTTATAGTGTTGCGACCTCTTTTCCTTTGAGGTATTGCTCATATTGATTTTATGATTGTTTTTTCTACTGGAGATCTTGCGAGACTCTCCCCATGGTGGATTCATAGTATGCTCAATTAAGCCATTGCTAGATCTTGCGAGGTCACTTATATTTATGAAATTGTGATTCCATACTGTCCGAATGGAGGCACTATACGTACGTTAGATTGTGGACATTACGGAAGGTCCTCAGTCTCCGCCCATCGTGTCCGTAAGCACTGGTGGGCCCAGCATCCTAGATGCATGGCAGGGTTCCAAAGAGAAGACCCCTAGGGTGGTTCTGGTATATTATTTTAGTCACTTGCGAGCGACCAGTTTAGCGAGCAGAAATTGTAACTCCTTTCACTTTAGATGTGTGGAGCCTTTGACATGATGGTTATCCTCTCCTTACACATATGTTTGTTCGGAGTCTTATTGATGTTTTCCTATACTTGTGAGTTGGAATTATTGTTGACTAACCTGGCAGGTGTATCGACCTCGGTTCAGTTCAAATGTTGTGGAATGTCTATAACCTTTGTTATTCTTAATTCTCTTCATACTGCTTGTTTTAATTCAGTGGGTTTTTACATCCTACTGAGTGTTTTTATGAAATACTCATGCATCCTCTGATGCTGGTGCAAATGAAAATTGAGATCAGGAAGTGCAGTAGTGGAAAGGCGGATTGCAGGCGCCGAAAAGAGTTTAAAGACTATTTAGTTATTTGCTTTGCTTTTATTGATGCTTATGACATTATTGGCAATTGTGTGCCATCGACTTATAGGTTTATTTTATTTGACTTTCTTAAATGGATTATTATAAAGTAAATTTATTTCATATTATTTATTGATGTCTGATGTTGTATTACACTGATTGTGGGCATAATCGGTTACACGTCCTTTTGAGATGATTGTAATCGGTTGGGAAATCGACTGTTCGGTCGCGTGCCCAGGATCTCTACCTCGAACTATATCTCATTGGTTAGCTTCCGCACTCCGATCGAGGTATGGGATTTCGGGGCATGACAGCGTGGTATCGGAGCCCTCAAAGTTAGTCTAATACAGTACAGACATTGCTGAATTATGAGATGAGCTAGTAGAACTTGATAGAAAGTAAAAGAGTACCTAGAAGAACTTACTATATGAGAGTAGATTCATAGATAGAACCTGAAACCTTATTTTAGCTATTAATGACGTTTCTTGTGTAGGTTTAAATGGCTAGAACAAGAATCGGTAGGATCTATGAGAAAGACAAACAAGAAGCCGTTAGGCAGTGGCTTGAGGAATGAAAAAAGAAGGACATAGGGAGTGGAACCGAAGATGACCCATTACAGATTGATATAGAGGAAGTTCAGAACCCAGTGGCTGAAGTAGAACCCTTACCCATAGACAACCCAGAGTGGGATCCTTACTTGGATTACGTGCCAGGAATGGAGATCGAAGGATATGAGCAAAAAGAGATTTGAGTGGAGTTTACCGATGGATCTCCTCCTATATTTGTGGCTGTAGATGCCAAAATTGTGAGAAAACACCCTGTGTATGTTCGTAGCTAGAGATGATGCAGCGCTGTCTGATATTCTGTACCATAGGTTTAAATCTATGGGTTACAGGTGGCCATACATGACGATGTGGGAAATTCTGTGGCATTCGTACTTGAGACTTGCACCAACCTGGTTAGCTTTAGATATACTGGATGATTACCTCTAAAGGCAAAAGCGTAGGAAGGATGACTAAGAGAAAGAGTTAGGATAGTTTTTAGTTTCATAAATCTTTTGTAAAAAACCCTGGTTTATATGGGATCTCAGTGTAGGAATCTTTTTATTAATGAAATAAAAGAATTATTTGCTTTAGTGCTTGCCTTGTGATTATTTTATTTTGTGTGTTCTGTGTGTGCGATGTTAGGAATCAAAGGAATGAGAGGTGAATTACAAATTGAACTATAATTAAGATTTCTAATTCATCTCCTTTCTTTAAATGTAGATACGTGAGAATGGTGAATTCTGGAAATCGTGGACGTCGAACCAATGCGATCCCTAACCCTTCGCAGGAAGAGGGAGCCAGTCAGAACATGTCTGATATGGTTAGGCAATTGGCGGCTGAATTGCGAAATGGTGGAAGTAGTAATAATAATGCGAAGGCGTCGACACTCGAGTGGTTTAAGAGGGCTGGGACGTTGAGGATAACCCAGAAAAGGCGGAACGTTGGTTAGTTGAAGTGGAGCGACTGTTCAAGGGCATGAGGGTACCAAAGGCTGATTGGGTGATTTATGCTACTTTTCTATTTGTTGGTGAGGCAGTATTTTGGTGGGAGTCTGCTGAGCGCAACAATTTTACTGCTAATTAGGAGATCTCTTGGGAAGAATTTTAGGAGGTGTTTAATAATAAGTACTTTCCTTCCCATATTCAGTGACGCAAGGAGAAAGAATTCTTGGAGTGTGCAAGGATCGATGACTGTGCTTCAGTATGAGACGAAGTTCGAACAATTTCAACGATTTGCTATTAATACGTGTCCTAATGACTTGATTAAAGCGCAATGTTTTGTGGATGGACTAAAGGATGGCTTAAGGTCGAAGGTGTTAGCTTCCCAACCAACGACAATAGCGAAAGCGGTCGAGCTAGCTTCCATTTTGGAGGACGATTTTAAAAGAACCTTGGAGAGAAGGAGCAATCAAGTTAAAACCCAAGAGAATAAGCCGAAATGTTCTGGAGATAAGCGTTTTAACAATAATGTTAATCGTAGGAATCAGTGTCCTTTTAAGCAGCAAAGGCAGCAGCAGCAAAATCGGATGAATGGTACACAACGTCAACAGTTTCGAAGCAATGACAACGGTAATGTGGCTGGGGGTCGTTGCAGGATTTGTGGACAGGATATGCATAGAGGGAAGCCGTGTCCTCAAGATCCACGGAGATGCTACTTGTGCAATGAGGTTGGGCATATCTCTCCTTATTGCCCTAACCGTGGGCAGAAGACCGGAGCTGATACGAATAAGAAAACTCAGGCGAGAATCTTTGCTCTATCATCAAAAGATGCGCGTGGTTCAGATGAGGTTATTGAAGGTACTCTTCTTATCCTCAATCGTTTTGCTAGAGTGTTAATAGACCCGGGAGCGTCACGATCTTTTATTTCTTTGGTGTTTGCTTTAAGTCTGGATAAGTCATTGTCTAGATTGAGTGATAATTTGGTGATTTCTACTCCTATGGGAGATTCGGTGATAGCAAACGAATGTATTGAAAACTCTCCTGTGCTGATAGAAGATAGAATTTTACTTGCTAATCTTGTGCTGATTGATATGTGTGATTTTCATGTAATCTTGGGAATGGATTGGTTATCAAAATATAGTGCACTAGTGGATTGTACTAAGAAGAGAGTTCATTTTAAAATTCCTGGAGAGAAAGAACTATTGTTTCAGGGAATCCGATATAGAAGAGGAGATTGTGTGATATCAGCTGTGAAAGCTCAGAAATTACTGGCTAAAGGTTGTAGAGCCTATTTAGTTAATATGACACCTGTTGAGATGCCTACCCTGAGAGTTGAGGATATTGAGGTAGTGAAGGATTTTCCCGAAGTCTTTCCTGATGAGTTACCTGGTTTGCCACCAAAGAGAGAGATTGATTTTACGATTGAATTGATACCGAGAACGGCACCTATTTCAAAAGCACCATATAGAATGGCGCCGGCTGAGTTGAAAGAATTGAAAGTGCAATTACAAGAATTGTTGGAAAAGAGATTCATACGGCCTAGTGTTTCCCCTTGGAGCGCACCAGTATTATTTGTAAAGAAGAAAGATGGATCGATGAGATTGTGTATTGACTATCGTATGTTGAACCAAGTCACGGTGAAGAATAAGTACCCTTTGCCTAGAATAGACGACTTGTTCGATCAGTTGCAATAAGCAAAAATATTTTCGAGGATTGATCTGAGATCTGGATACGATCAGTTAAGGATCAAGGTGGATGATATATCCAAGACAGTTTTTAGGACCAGGTACGGACACTACGAATTCCTAGTGATGCCTTTTGGTTTGACTAATGCGCCAGCAACATTTATGGACATGAAGAACAGAATTTTTGCGGACTTATTGGATCGGATTGTGAACACAGAACTCACTTGACTCTTGTGTTACATATATTGAAGGATTATCAATTATATGCTAAACTGAATAAGTGTGAATTTTGGTTGAACAAGGTAAATTTTCTTGGACATGTCATACCAGAAGATGGAGTATCAATTGATCCAACAAAGGTAGAGGCATTGTTAAAATGGGAACAACCAAAGAATGTGACAGAGATTCGAAGTTTCTTAGGATTGGCAGGTTACTATAGAAGATTCATTGAGGGATTTTCAAGTCTAGCGTTGCCAATGACAAAGTTGACTAGGAAGGGAGTGAAGCTCATATGGAATGATGAATGTGATAAAAGTTTCAAGGAATTGAAGAAGAGATTAACATCAGCACCCATCCTGACCTTGCCATCAGAAACTGGAGGATTCGTTATATACAGTGATGCTTCAAAGAGCTGACTCGGATGTGTACTAATGCAACACGGACATGTTGTGGTGTACGCATCAAGACAACTGAAGATTCATGAGCAGAATTACCCAACACATGACTTGGAACTAGCAGCAGTAGTTTTTGCTTTAAAAATTTGGAGACACTATTTGTATGGAGAAACTTTTGAAGTATATACAGATCACAAAAGTTTGAAGTATATCTTTTCCCAGAAGGATCTGAATATGAGACAGAGAAGGTGGCTAGAGTACTTGAAGGACTATGATTTTTCCATTCACTACCATCCAGGCAAGGCGAATGTAGTAGCAGATGCATTAAGCAGAAAGACAGGGATGATTGCTCACATGTTAGTACAAGAGTGGAAACTGATGCAGAAAATGGGAGAATGTCATTTCGAATGGCCGACTTCAAGGAGGATATCATTTCTTGGGAATCTTTCTATAAGATCAGCGGTGTTTGATAAAATTCTAGAAGTACAAAAGAAGAACCCGCAAATATAGAAATTATTGGACAAGACGGATTTTGGAAAAGGTGCAGATGGAAGTATTCGATTCCGATGAAGATTGGTAGTACCTAAAGACATGGAATTAAGACAAGAAATTCTGCATGAAGAACATCACTCTCAGTATAACATTCATCCTGGAGGTACGAAGATGTACCAGGATTTGAAGAGGACGGTTTGGTGGAATAGGATGAAAAGAGATATTGGCAAGTTTGTATCGAGATGCTTGACTTGTCAACAAGTAAAGGCTGAACATCAAAGACCGGCTAGAATGTTGCAACCGCTGGAGATTCCACAGTGGAAATGGGAGCAATTTACAATGGATTTTGTTGTGGCATTGCCAAAGACTCAGACAGCGAGATGTGATTTGGGTTATAGTGGATCGACTCACAAAGTCAGCACACTTTCTCCCAATTAGATGGAAACAAAACCCGGAAAGCTTGGCAGAGTTATACATCAGAGAAATTGTCAGACTACATGGTACGACTTTGATGGTTCCATTTCTAAGAATTTAACAAAAGCATAGCAACATCAATGGAGAAAACAATTGCCATACACTTGCTTCTATGATCTTCGAGTTCTCCTCAACCTCCTTGTAGTACCTGATCTACACATGAATTATGCATTTTATTACCTCCTAAACTTATGTTTCTGCTAGTGTTTGATTAGAATTATTGCTACTGTAATATAGTTTTTAGTTTTTGTAGGAAACAAGAGCAAGACGCAGAAATGGGGTGAAACGTGGCTCAAATGATTGAATCTTTACAACTTCATGCGCACCTCGGTCTACATCAAGAACATGGAAGAGTATACAAGAGGCGTTGGGAACCAAGTTAAATTTTAGTACAGCAGTTTTGCGATTTCTAGCTTATTTTTGGGTGGATTTGCATGGGAAAGATACCAAATTCCAATTGGACTTGATTTGCACGTCTCTAGAAGGATCTTGAGGCCTTCCCATTGGTTGGAAGTGTCCATGATATGGAAAATTAGTTTAAGAAGGGATTCTCCCACAACTCTATATAAACCCTAGAGAGTTGGCTTGTGCTATTACAAAACCTAACCCTAGAACGTCCAGAGATCTTTCCCCTTCTCCTTCCCATGTTCACCCACCTCCTTTAAGGCTTCTTCTTGTGGGAGTTTGCAAGAGCTTGGAGCGGGAGCTTTGGAGGAAGCGGAGGAGACCCTAGACTCTATATAAACCCTAGAGAGTTGGTTTGTTCTATTGCAAAACCTAACCCTAGAACGTCCAGAGATCTTTCCCCTTCTCCTTCCCACGTTGATAAGCGTAAAATATACACATTTATATGCCTTATTTACCTATATGCTAGTGTAGTTTTTGTGATAAAATATGAATAAAACGGGTTATTTGTGATTATGATAGTAATTAGGGGATTAATAATTAAATTACTCTAATTAACTATTTTAGATGCATTAAATAATTTAATGAATTATATTTTTATTATGCGTCTAATTTTAGTTTGGTTTTGTTATTACAGGTTTAAAAATGCGAATTGCAGATCGGTAGCAGACGAACGCATTAGACGTGTTTTGAAATGCCAAAGTGACCCAAGAGTTGATATCATGGGTATTGAAGATCTGAACAGTTGATGAGTTACTTAAGAGAAGACGGGCGCGGAATTAAAATACGGACGTGTAGATTTGATCCGGCGGATGAGATTGCTTTGGCGGGTTTTAATTGAGAGAAAGAAAAAAAATATAAAGGAATTGAACCAGCTGGTCCGGTTTGGGTTAAAAAGAAAAAAAAAAGAAAACTACCCCGAGCCATCGGCTCGGGTGTCGAACAGAACAGAAAACACAGCGCTCGAGCTTCTGCTCGAGCGCCGGCAAGAAGAGGAGCACCGGCAAGGGTCGGTAGAATCCGACGGAAAGTGGATTCCGATGGCCATGCGAGACGGAGCTTGAAGCGGCGATGTCTTCATGGCTGGGCAACGATGGTCCGACGGTGGTCGAGCTCGAAGGCAGCGGCGGTGAAAGCAGACGATAGAGCAGAACGCCGGCGAAAGGCTCTGGGTTCCAGTGACGATGAGGACGATCGACGGCGATGAAGATTTCACGGTGGATTTGGAAACTAATAGGAAGAAGTCGGCTCGATTTGGGACTCGTTTGAAACAGAGGCGTGCTGAATATGGTATCAGATTTGGGCTCATCTCAATGAGGAATCGGATTGGAGAAGGATTCTCTTGATTTGCCTATAAAAACCGAATAATTGGAGAGAAAGCGAACGGATTTTTGGGTGGACGAAGAGGACTCTGTTGGAGTTCTGTTTCAAAAAAACAGAGCTTCTGTTTTTTCGTTTTGGGTGGATTTGGGTCGTGATTTCGTCGTGTTTTAGGCCGGAATTGAAGACTAGGAGAGGAAGAAGAGAGAAAAAAGGGAGGAATTTGGGTCTGATTTCGAAACTGCTACAGTACCATCGGGCTGAGAAAGACGATGAACAGTGTTTTGCTACAGTGATTTGTGAATAGTGTTCCTGCTACAGTGTTATAAATGCAATTTCTTCCAAATCTGATTTTTCTCATGATTATGAATAGCTAAATCTTTTGTCAAAGCTAGAGGTGACGTTATTTAGTCGATATTTTTACGTCTACAAAGAAGTACTTAATGCTTATTTGGTTGAATGCGATGTTTTGGAAATAGTCATAATCTATACAATTATTTGATTTGTCGTTAACGTAAGGTACGGCTAATGCTTATAATTCCATGTGATTAGTAGACTATGCTTGTTAATGATAAACTTTCAATCGACATTTTTATGTTAATGGATATGATGAACGTGAATGAAATATCTTCCGATTAGGTCAAATCATTATTTGAATCTAATTGCATAATTAAATAGACGTAGAGTATTAATTAAATAATTGATCCTTGAAGCTTTGATATCTCTCATCAATTATCTTTCCTATCTTTAATTAGTTTTAATTGAATTTTTAATCGTCATTTTAGTAGTTAATTAAATTATAATTTCTCTACAAAATTTCCTGATAAGAAGTTTAAATTGCTAAGTGATCTATACATGAAATATGCATTTTATTATCTCCTAAACTTATTATTATGCTAGTGTTTGATTAGAATAACTACTACTTTAATATAGTTTTTGGTTTTTGTAGAAAACAAGAGTAATACACAGAAATGAGTTGAAAAGTAACTTAAATGGTTAAATCATTATAACTTCATGTACAAATGTCGGATTGGACTGATTCAAGTCTCATGTTAAAGTTCAAGAAGTCAGCTTTCCAAGCCACCAACCACGTGCAATTCGGAGTTCGAGACAGAAAGTTATAGCGATTTGAAGTTTATGAATACTAACTACAATCGATCGGCTATCAATGCGATCGATCGCCAGAGCCGCAAAAACAGTGTATTGAAGGAAACGATCGATCGGACCTAAAAACGATCGATCGTATCTACTAGAATTTTTCAATCGCGCAAGATAGTAACTACGATCGATCGGTATCATACGGCGTCAATCGGCAAAGCGATCGATCGGAGGAAAATAACGAAGGAATTGCGATCGATCGGACATCGAACGATCGTCAATACGGAGCGATCGATCGCCGTCTGCGGAAAACCGAAATAAGACCTATTTCGACTTGGATTTGGAAGGGGACTTCGTGTTTTCTCTTCACTCTTATAAATAGGCCTTATGGGAGAACGTTTTGGGCATTCAACCTTGGAGAACCGGAGCTTTATTGAAGGTTAGAGAGGAGGAAAAGAAGATGTCTTTTGGAACAAAGAAGAAGAAGGATTCATGACGATGGATCTACATAAATAGGCTTTTCTTTTCTCTCTTTCTATGTGTAATTAAACTTTCATTCAAGGCTAGATGAAACCCTAGATGTATATTGCTATTCTTAATAGTTTAATTTTATAAAGTTGATTATGATTTATGCTTAATGCGATTTCATGAGTAGTCTTTTGAGTGCTTGATCATAGACTTGATTGATTATGAATGAAATTAGATATAGTGATTGATTTTATGCCCGATCAAGGATAAGATTGATTACACAATAGTGCATGAACTTTCGTGTCCGATCAAGAACGTTAGTGAATTCATTAGTAATTCGTGTGTCCGATCAAGAACATGAATTACCATATCATGTTAACTTATGTTTAATAATAATTGAGAATAGTAATTGCATGTCTAGTGGCGGATTCTCTGCCTTGATATTTCTCCATATTGATTAAATCTCAGTTAGATTAGATAAAGTCCATTGCTTTCTTTAGAATTAATTAAACTACATTTTTTTCTTCTCTTGAATTTGGTAAAGTATTCACCGTCCCTGAGGTTCGACAACCCTTTAATACTCGCCGTAGTACAATTGCCTTGTGCACTTGCAAGGGTTTTATATTTAAACGATCAAGTTTTTGGCTCCGTTGCCGGGGACGGCATAATAGTTTACTAAATTCTTAGCATAGTTAGTTCTAGAATAGTTTAGTTTAATTTAGATTTCTTTTCAGTAGCTTAATTTAGTTTTTCTTCTTTTGCAGGATTAAGAGAGGACGCTAATTTTCATCATCGTTGGAAGGGCCATCCCTTCCCACTGTTTGCACTCTCTTAACCCTCTTTTAGATAAATTTGGGTGCTTGGTGTTTTTCTTTTCTTTGTGGGATTGCATGACGTGCTAGTTGTCGCTATTAGGTTGCTAGTTGTCGCTATATAGGGTCGATGCTTGCTAGTTGTCGCTATTAGGATTGCACAGGTTTTGTTTGATTTTTATTGTGCATGCATGGTCGTCGTTCCCTGAACCCCGACCTTGCCTTTGATCCAGATCATGAGCGCCTATATAGAATCTGTAGAACTCCTAGCAAACCAAACCCTGAAATTCATCCTATGGCGGACAACATGAACCTTGGGGGTGGGAATGGCCTAAACCAGAATCCACTAATGCCCCATGCCCGTACCCTGCAAGACTACTACCGTCCTACTGCCTACACCTCCCCTTCCTGTATCCTACTTCCTGCAACCGTGGCTAATTTTAAAATTAAGCCAAACATCATCCAGATGCTGCCCACATACCATGGCCATTTAAATGAGAACCCCTATAGGCACCTCCAAAATTTCTTAGAGGTTAGCACAACCTTTAAACTTACACTATCTGATGACCAGGTGCGCCTTAGGTTGTTCCCCTTCACCTTAAAAGATAGGGCCAAGGAATGGCTATACTCCCTTGAGCATAACTCTATTTCCACTTGGGAGGAACTTCAGGCCGAATTCCTCAAGAAATACTTTCCTGTGGGGCGGACCAATAAGATCCGCCATGAAATCATCACCTTTACACAGACACCTAATGAACAATTCCATGAAAGCTGGGAGAGGATGAAATCCTTACTCCGGTCCTGTCCCCACCATGATGTGCCCAAGTGGCAATTAGTACAGAGATTTCATGAGGGTGTGTGCGATCAGCATAAGACCCTAATAGACGAGGCTGTGGAGGCACATTCATGAAGAAAACCCCGGATGATGCTTGGGATCTATTAGAGGACCTAAGCGAAAACTCTTTACACAGTGCCACCCCCTATAGATCTGAAGGCCATATGCCTGGCAGGAGTGCCTCAAGGGGAGGCATGTATGATGTTAAAGCTACCACAAACCTAGAACACCAAGTGGCATCCCTTACTGAGAGGTTTGACAGGTTTTTCTCACAGACTCCACCTTATATCCCAAACTCTCATGATGCCTGCACTATTTGTGCCAGCCCTATGCACACCATAGTTGACTGCCCCTCTGCTTTCCAGTATCCAGATCTTGTACAGGAGCACGTCAACTTTGCACAAGGATACCCTGTAGCCAATAACCCCTATTCAAATACCTACAACCCGGGGTGGAGAAATCATCCAAATTTCGCCTGGAAACAACCTAATCAGAGGCCAGCTTTCAACCCAGCCTTAAGACCAGAATTCCAAAGCCAGCCCTAGTCCAACCAACCTGCACCGGCTCCCTTTGGCCAATTGAATAGGCGACCTTCCTTAGAAGATCAGATGAGTCAAATGAGCCAAATGCTCCTCTCCCATTTAACCGAGATTAAAACTGAACAGAAGGAGACAAGAGCAGAGCTAAGAACACAGGCCCAGCTAGTTCATTCTCATACACAATCTATTACCAAGATCGAGACCCAATTAGGACAGCTGGCCCAATCCATGAACCGTAGAGAAGCAGGAACCTTGCCTAGCCAATCCCCGCAAAACCCTCGAGGCCAGTTTATAGCTGAGGCCACCCATTACCCTCCTGAACAAGTGCAAGCCATAACTACTTTGAGGAGCGGTAAACAAGTTGAAAATAGGGTTCGGGATCCATTTGTTGGCCCTTTGAGTGAGACACCTTCCCATGAGGAAGACAAAGAACCCAATTCCATCAAAGCCATACCTGTTAGTTCTAAAACCCCACCGGATAACCAATCTGAGGCCCAGAAAGAGAGATCTTATATTCCCAGGGTACCATTTTCACAATGCCTGGACAAACCCTCCCCGTTTAGTAAATCCCACCAAAAGATGGAGGAGATGTTCGAGGTGTTTAAACAGGTTAAGGTCAATCTCCCATTGTTAGATGCCATTAAACAAGTCCCTGCATATGCCAAATTCCTGAAAGACCTTTGTACCCAAAAGCGAAAAGCTAAATCTAATGTGACTAAAAAGGTCTTCCTTACCGAGCAGATGAGTTCCCTATTAACACACAATCTTCCACCGAAATATAAGGATCCCGGATGTCCAACAATTTCATGTGTGATAGGGAACCATACTGTTGACAAGGCATTATTAGATTTGGGGGCAAGTGTAAATTTGTTGCCTTACTTTGTGTATGAGCAACTTGGATTGGGGGAATTAAAACCGACTATCATAACACTACAACTTACAGATCGATCCATTAAAGTTCCACGTGGTATTATTGAAGATGTTCTGGTACAGGTTGATAAATTTTTCTTTCCTGTGGATTTTATTGTCCTAGATACACAACCTGTACCGAACACTGGTAGTCAGATTCCAGTAATTTTGGGACATCCATTCCTGGCGACATCCAATGCTATTATAAACTGTCGGGATGGGGTGCTAAAATTGTCATTTGGAAATTTAAATGTCAAACTGAATGTTTTTAATGCCCAAAAACAACATCCACTGCCAGATGATTATTATGCAGTTCATATGATTGATACTCTGGTGGATGGTGCACCCCCATGGTTTTGTCCTACTGATCCACTTGCTACTTCTTTCATTAACTTTAATGTGTGCAATAAGACTAATGAAGGACTGAACGTTGGATTGAAAGACCCTGGATAAGTTGGATTAACGAAGTTTCGTCTGGCTGGAGAAGTTAAACTTAGCGCTTGGTGGGAGGCAACCCACGTATTCAGGTGTATTCTCTCCTTTATCTGATTTTCTATGTTATATGCTCATTGTCATGCTATATTTTGTTCACATTGTGGACAATGTTCATAATAGGTTTGGGGGAGGGAATATTACTTGTATAAAACAAATCATCAAAATTTGATTAGTTTTTAGGTTGTTTGTTAGTACTTTTTCTTAGGTTCTGATAGTTTATCCCGTAATTATGCATGCTTCAATTCTTAGGAGATTAATTTGCATTGGAAGTGTGAGTAAGTATACTGGAGGATAGATACACTTAACTGAGCATATTTTTCTATTACAGTCCTCTTGGAACAAAGTGCTTGAACTAAGAAAATTCACTTACACACACTAGTTACATAAAGTAATACATCTAGAGATTTGTTGAATACTAATCTATAGTGGGATGTCTTTAGTCAGAGTCATTGAATGATGTGTAGTTATCTGTTGAGCTTAAAAGATCATGATAGACCATTTACTTAGCTATGGCAAGGGATTGGAACCGGAAATAGGTTGAGAGTATAATACAGCCTGGACAAAATAAAGATGTGCTAAAAAAAAGAATGCTGAAAAAAATGTGTGAAAATGAAAAAATGCGAAAAAATGAAAACAAAATGAAAGAAAGGGGCTGCTTAACTTTATAAGATTAACTTAGGCTGATGCTCGGGCCCGAAGCGGTCTCTTAAAACCTAATGCCCTAAGCCAAATTGGCTGGGAGTCATTGGCCTGAGTCATTGCTAAACCTAAGCATCTTGAAGTCAGGCCTTACACAGTCCTAGCGAAAAAAAAAAGAAAAAAAAGTCTATGGTGTATTATCCTCTCAAATCTAGAATGTTGGACCTGAAGGAGGCGCGTAGATATGTGCTATCATGAACCTAAAGATTATGATGACTATGTAGATTCTGATGTTCTTTGGTTAATGGGTAACACTGGATCTGTATAAAACAGAAATTTAGAATGTATTGCTACAATGGTCTGCACTTTCTACTATTTATGTTATCATGCTATATAATATTTGAGCAGAAATTTCCAAGATGAAAGTGTGGAATAAAACCACTTACTTGAGGGCTTCTATATTCCTGTTGATTATGAACCAAGTACGTGTGGTTAATTCTCTTAAGCATTGTAGTCTGTATTTGTCGGGATAATAGGTTTGTGTGTTTTGCAATATTTTAATTTTTGCTTTGTTTCTGCACGTAGGTTAATTAGATTAATAAATACATGTTTGTGGGTAACATGGCTGCAAACCCTCACGAGACAACACTCATCCTACTAGGGACACCTAGAGGTTTAACGGCTTGTTGCATACGCTCAATGCAATCGTGTTCCCTACGAAAGTGGTGTTTACTTTTATGCGTTAGTTCAATTAGTTGATTGTTTGATTTCATTTTGTTTTGTTTTGCTAGGGACTAGCAAAATCTAGGTTTGGGGTGTGATCTATACATGAAATATGCATTTTATTATCTCCTAAACTTATGATTATGCTAGTGTTTGATTAGAATAATTACTACTTTAATATAGTTTTTGGTTTTTGTAGGAAACAAGAGTAATACACATAAATGAGGTGAAAAGTAACTTGAATGGTTAAATCATTATAACTTCGTGTACAAATGTCGGATTGGACTGATTCATGTCTCATGTTAAAGTTCAAGAAGTCAGCTTTCCAACGCCACTAACCACATGCAATTCAAAGTTCGAGACAGAAAGTTATAGCCATTTGAAGTTTATGAATAGTAATTACGATCGATCGGCTATCAATGCGATCGATCGCCAGAGCCGCAAAAACAGTGTATTGAAGGAAACGATCGATCGGATCTAAAAACGATCGATCGTATCTACTGAAATTTTTTAATCGCGCAAGACAGTAACTATGATTGATCGGTATCATACGGCATTGATCGGTAAAGCGATCGATCGGAGGAAAATAACGAAGGAATTGCGATCGATCGGACAGCGAACGA
This sequence comes from Houttuynia cordata, assembly GCA_039654745.1. Lineage (NCBI taxonomy): Eukaryota > Viridiplantae > Streptophyta > Magnoliopsida > Piperales > Saururaceae > Houttuynia > Houttuynia cordata. Next base: position 9,633,165 of record CM077506.1, read on the forward strand.
TCGTCAATACGGAGCGATCGATCGCCGTCTGCGGAAAACCGAAATAAGACCTATTTCGACTTGGATTTGGAAGGGGACTTCATGTTTTCTCTTCACTCTTATAAATAAGCCTTATGGGAGAACGTTTTGGGCATTCAACCTTGGAGAACCAGAGCTTTATTGAAGGCTAGAGAGGAGGAAAAGAAGAGGTCTTTTGGAGCAAAGAAGAAGAAGGATTCATGACGATGGATCTACATGAACAGGCTTTTCTTTTCTCTCTATCTATGTGTAATTAAATTCATTCAAGGCTAGATGAAGCCCTAGATGTGTATTGCTATTCTTGATAGTTTAATTTTATAAAGTTGATTATGATTTATGCTTAATGCGATTTCATGAGTAGTCTTTTGAGTGCTTGATCATAGACTTGATTGATTATGAATGAAATTAGATATTGTGATTGATTTTATGCCCGATCAAGGATAAGATTGATTACACAATAGTGGATGAACTTTCGTGTCCGATCAAGAACGTTAGTGAATTCATTAGTAATTCGTGTGTCCGATCAAGAATATGAATTACTATATCATGTTAAGTTATGTTTAATAATAATTGAGAATAGTAATTGCATGTCTAGTGGTGGAATCTCTGCCTTGATATTTCTCCATATTGATTAAATCTCAGTTAGATTAGATAAAGTCCATTGCTTTCTTTAGAATTAATTAAACTACATCTTTTTCTTCTCTTGAATTTGGTAAAGTATTCACCGTCCCTGAGGTTCGACAACCCTTTAATACTCGCCGTAGTACAATTGCCTTGTGCACTTGCAAGGGTTTTATATTTAAACGATCACTAAGCTAAGTAGTAATTAGATTAGTTTGGAGTAGAATAATTCTACATCATTCCCTGTGGTTCGACCTTGGACTTACCGAGTATATATATTATAATTTGTCAACCTATTTTGGGGTTAGACCACACGTTTACCCACCTCCTTTAAGACTTCTTCTTGTGGGAGTTTGCAAGAGCTTCGAGCGGGATATTTGGAGGAAGCGGAGGAGACGAGCAACGCGTAAAAAGGCTGAATCTTCTGTGAATTAAGTAGGATGGTTTTTCCACTCTTCTCTCTTCTGATTATATGATATTGACAAGTGTTTTGATTCAGCACCTTAGTGCATTGTGTGGATTCTTGCGTAGTGCATCATAATCATATATGCATTCATGTTCCATTTCTAGATGGGAATTCGCACCTAAAGTCTGATGCTCTATTAATTTTCCAAAGACTAGAAGTTCTAATATTACTTGGTTGATCATGATCCACGTTGAGTTTTATGCCTTAAAGTGTGTCTTGCATTACATGTCTTGTTTGGGATGTATTAATGTTTAAAAACTGTGTTATATATAAAAGAACATAAGAAAGGAGTGAACTTTAGTAATTTCAGATAATTCTAGGGTCTGTAATTGGTCTAGGAGGGGAGTATATGGTCTGTTAATGATATATTATCACCTATAATGTGTTATTAAGTGAGATAATCAAGTTTAATTAAGAGTCTTAATCTCGGCCAGAACTATTTCTGTGCTGACAGTCGGTAGTAAATAATTCATAACTAATTCAAATAAAATCGGAAAAATATAAAATCAGTGGGGTTAGAAATTAGACTCTTGATAGTATTATCAGGAAAAATTCCAGAGGTTAAGCCTTGCTGTACAGAGCACAGTAGCCGTCGGAATGGGACTGTTGTGCAGGAGGTAGTGAGCTGAATCTGAGAGAAAATACTAAGTATACAAATAATATTATGATATATGATATGATAATATCTAACGTGTCAATACTAATGATTGGACTATATACTTATGGAATATCACAGTAAGAATTGGGTTAGAAGTAATCTAATTAGGAGGGATAATCCTTTGATCAAGAGATTTATAACTATCTATCTTTAAAGCGTTGATGTCGGTTTGATATTCCACTTAGAATTCAAATCATCTAAGATTTTTTGATTTCTTATCTCTGATATTTGTATTATAAAACTCTAATGCGTATGAGGAATTCCTATCTAGGGCTGAGCATGAAAGGTATGTATTGATTGTATGTTATTCCTTCGGTGAGTTGTTATTATTCGAAGTGTTTGGGTTGTCTTGTTATTCCAAGAGTGATTTACATGCCTTTGAAAAGCTTGTTATTCTATGCTACTCCAATGAGTGAGTTATGTATTGGCCAAAGACCTTGACACTTCTATCCATACTCTATGAGAGAGTCTATCCTGGTTAGAGATACCTTATGATTTTAGAGTGTTGTGACCTCTATTCCTTTGAGATATTGCTCATATTGGTTACTGATATATGCAAAATATACACATTTTTATACGCCTTTCTACCTATATGTTAGTCATATTTTTAGTTAAAGTAAGGATAATTAATGTTTATCTGTGTTAAGTGAATAATTAGGAGTTTGGTAATTAAACGCGCTTAATTGAGTTATTTAGATGCATTAATTGGTTTTAATAGATTCATGTTTTATTATGCGTCTAATTACGATTTATTTTTATTTACGCAGGTTTTAGAGCTCCAAATCAGATCGCCGAATGTGAAATGCGTTAAACAGCTCATGTGAAGATAGCGAAGATCCGACGGACGTGGTTGGTACGACGGCTTTTAACCCAATAAAAGAAAAAAAGAGAGAGAAAAAGGTCCAGAACTGAACCGGTTTAGCTATCCAAGGGTTCGGTTCGGGTTAAATAAAAAAAAAGAGAAAAAAAAACACAGCAACCCGAGCCCGACGGCTCGGGCGCCTGGAACAGAAAACAGAGCCTCGCTTGGAGGCTCTGTTCGAGCAGAGGTGGGCAAGGCTGAAATCCGGCGGCCATGGGCGGTGGGTCATGCTTCCGACGGACTTGGCGGCGAGGCTACGGTGGCGGCGAGGCGACTTGGCAGCGGATTGAGACGGCGAACAACAGAACGGGAAAAAGGAAAGAAGAAAAGGGCTGCGATTGGGAAAGTTTGAATCGGGAAAGATGGGTTCCAGCTCCGTTTCAGAATGGTAAATTGGATTGAAAGCTCCTGATTTGGCCGGCCTCAGGAAGGAAAGCTGCTACACTAAGAGGGGGCGCTGGTCTATAAGAGAATAGGAGCCGGCTATTCGAAAGGGGGGACTCGTTTTTGCTGCTCTATTTTGGGTGGTAGCGGCGGCTCTGTCGAGAAATCGAGAGAGGTTTTGGAAGGAGAAGAGGGTCGGCGGGGTGCTGTCTGTGGCGCCGTCTGTCGAGAGGCAGAGTAGAAGCGGCCGTGCTGTGGAAAAAAAGGGCTCTGTCTGTTAGGAGAAGGGGGTGGCTTTTGGACGGTGGTGGCGGATTCTCTGTCGAGAGGCAGAGGAGGAGAGGTAAGGTTCTGGCTGTTCGAAGGATTGGCGGCTGTGCTGCGGTGGTGGGAGGTCTGTAGAAGGGGGCGGCTGGGTACTGGCTGTGCAGACGGTAGAGAGCCGGCTGTGCTGTGAGGAAGCAGGGAGAGAGAAGGGAGGCTGTGCTGTAGTGATCGGAGGAGTGGCTCAGTTCGAGAGAGGAGACAGACTGATTTGGGCTGAGAAAGGAGATTGTTTTGGTGGTGCTAATTTGGAGAGGAATTGTTGGGTTCGTGGATTTGAGAAGAATTATTGCTGAGTGTGGAGAGAAAAAAAAGGGGTTGCTTTGCTTTGGCGAGAAGGGGACTGTCTGTTCTATTCGAGAAAAAGAGCAGATCGGTTGAGGCGTGCAATCGAGAGATTGTTGCAGAAGGTGGAGAAAGAGGAAAGCAAAACGGGATTACAAACAGACTGAAAGCAGCAAACAGGCTTTTTATTTTATCTTTTATTTAGCCAATTTCTGTGTTTTAAATTTAGTTGAATATCTGATTGCTTAATTAGAAAATAAAAATTAAAAATTTTTCATTTCATTGTTGCTTGTTACATACTCGTAGAATTAGGTTGAATATCCTATTAAGTCTCTGAGGGATCGACCTCGTAGCCACTATTCTGCATTAGATTCGTGCGCTTGCGAGTATTATATTAAAATTTACATCAAGTTTTTGGCGCCGTTGCCGGGGACTACGTAGGATAATTTACCAAATTCTTAGAGTAGTTTAGTTTCAGTTTAATTTAGTTTAATTTTTGTTTTTTATTAGTGTTTTGCCTTTTTGTAGGAGTAAGAGAAGACGCAAAATTCTCTCCAACGTTGGAAGGGCCACCCCTTCCCCTCGTTTGCATTCTTTTACCTTCTCTTTTAATTTTTTTAGGTGCTTGGTATTTTTATATTTCTTTCTGTGATTGCATGCTTGTGTTAGTTGCGATTTTTTTTTTAGGATTGTTATAGTTATTTAATTTTAGTGGTGTTAATTAGTGTATGCTTGGTCGTCGGTCACTGGGTGAAAAGCTTGCACCTCTTGACCTAGAAATTGAAAGAACTTTCAAAGCAAGAGTAAAACATACAATGGATATTACAAATCAATTAGGTAACATGGAAAATGAGAATGTGAGGAAGACACTAAAAGATTATTCATCTCCCATTCAATTCAACTCACCTTCCTGCATAGTGCTGCCGCTCACCACGGCACACCACTTTGAGTTGAAACCAGGGGTGATGCAACTTTTGCCCACATTCTATGGTTCCAATAAAGAAGATCCCTATAATCATGTTAAAGAGTTCCTTGACATTTGTGCTACATTTAAATTCCAAAATTTCTCTGATGAATCTGTTAGGTTGCGCCTCTTGCCCTTTTCTTTGAAAGAAAAAGCGAAAGCATGGTTGAACTCTTTAGAAGTTGGAACAATTAGGAGTTGGGATCAATTAGCTGAAAAATTCTTGAACAAATTCTTCCCGGTTCATAAAACTCATGCCCTTCGTAGAGAAATTACAAATTTCATGCAGAAGGAAGGTGAACACTTTTATGAGTGTTGGGAAAGATGGAAGAATTTGCCTCTTATGTGTCCACACCATGGATTTTTAAAGTGGCAACAAGTTCAACTCTTCTATGACAGTTTAACACCTCAGAACCGTCAAATGGTTGATGCCCCTAGTGGTGGGTCAGTTATGATGAAGTGTGCGGAAGAAGCGTGGGATTTTATTGAGACTCTATGCGAGAATTCTCAGCAATGGGATTGCTCAAGTAGAGTTGACAGAACGTTTCCTTTTCAAAAGAAAGGAGGCGTATATGAGGTAGACAATAATGCACATTTGATCTCCAAGATAGACAGCCTGACACAACGTTTTGATGCGTTGATGTCTGCTGGTGAGCCCCAAATGCCATCACATGTCAATGTGTGTGCTATTTGCTCTAACCCCTCCCATGTCACACAAAACTGTCCCTCTAACACCTCTGGAGTGGACTACAATAGTGATCAGGCTAATGCTATAAATGCCTTTCCTCGACCTGGCAATAACCCATATTCAGAAACTTATAATCCAGGTTGGGCGAGGCATCCCAATTTTTCATGGTCCAAAGGACCATATCAAGGAGGACCACCAGGGTACCCTCCCAATCAGTCTTACCCTCAACAAGTTCAAACATTCCCTACACAACCCAAGAAACCATCTCTTGAGGATACTTTGAATTTGTTCATGCAAAGCTCTATACAATTTCAAAAAGATACCCAACATTCTTTACATGCCAACTCGCAAGCAATTGCGAAGCTGGAACTTCAAATGGGTCGATTGGCTTCTGCATTAAATGAGAGAGAAAAAGGTAGGTTCCCTAGTCAACCTGTAGCAAATCCCAAAGGACAATTTGAAGTGGAATCTAATTCTTGTCAAGACCAATCTCCAGCGCAAGTTAAAGCCATAACTACACTTAGGAGTGGCAAACAGATTGACAACAATGTTGAACCACCTAAGACTGCCATAGAAACAACCGCTAGAAAGGGTGACGAACAAGAGAGCACTACTAGACCAGATGTGAGTCCTGTTACATCGAAGAAGAGCCTAGAAGCTTCTTCATGTCCTGAGTCTAGCCATATGCCACCCTATATACCCAAGGCACCTTTTCCTCAAAGACTTGCAACAACATCTCAAGGGAACAAACTAGATGCGACAATGGAAATTTTTAAGAAAGTGCAAATCAATATTCCATTGCTCGATGCTATTAAGCAAGTTCCCGCTTATGCAAGATTCTTAAAAGACATGTGTACCCAGAAAAGAAAATTGAATGTACACAAGAAAGTGTTTCTCACTGAACAAGTTAGCTCAATTCTTAAGCATAACACTCCTCCTGAGTTCAAAGATCCAGGATGTCCCACAATTTCATGCGTTATAGGAGACCATACTGTGGAGAGGGCATTGTTGGACTTAGGCGCTAGTGTAAATTTGCTACCATTCTCTGTTTATGAGCAACTTGGATTAGGAGAGTTGAAACCGACTACCATAACACTGCAACTTGCAGACAGATCAGTTAAAGTCCCACGCGGTGTTATTGAGGATGTGCTGGTTTAGGTGGATAAAATTTACTTCCCAGTAGACTTTATTGTCTTAGATACCCAACCTGTGCAGAATCCTGGTAGTCAGATTCCTGTGATTTTGGGAAGGCCATTTTTAGCCACATCCAATGCCATAATAAATTGTAGAAATGGGGTTATGAAGTTGTCTTTTGGCAATTTAAAGGTTAAACTCAATGTCTTTAATGTTAGACAACAACCCCCGGAGTCGGATGATTCTTTTGCAGTGAATATGATTGAAAGTTTAGTAGAAGAATCTCTGCAAACTGTTTTAAATGATGATCCCCTCCAGACATGTTTAACTCATTTTGGCTTAGACTTTGACATCGAAGGGTCCATTAGAGACGTCAATGTATTGCTTGACTCTACCCCTATATTGGACCCAACCAAATGGACAGCCAGGGTGGAACCTCTTCCAGTTCCCGAGTCTAAACTTGTCCCATCTATTGAAAAACCACCCCAACTTGACCTAAAACCATTACCAGAAACACTTAAATATGCGTTTTTAGGTTCCTCTGATACCTTGCCTGTTATCATCTCTTCAGACCTTAATTTAGAACAGGAAGGAAAGTTGCTTAATGTTCTTCGCGAACATAAGACAGCTTTGGGGTGGACAATAGCAGACATTAAGGGTATAAGTCCTGCTCTGTGTATGCATCACATTTACCTTTAGGAGCATGCAAAAGCTTCCCGTGAAATGCAACGCAGACTTAACCCTAATATGAAGGAGGTCGTCAGAACCGAGGTGCTAAAATTGTTAGATGTTGGCATCATTTACCCCATATCAGATAGTACTTGGGTCAGCCCAGTTCAGGTTGTTCCTAAGAAGTCAGGAATCACAGTAGTCAAAAATGATAATAATGAATTAGTCCCCACCCGAATGACCACTGGGTGGCGGGTTTGTATTGACTACAGAAAATTGAACTCGGTCACAAGGAAAGATCACTTTCCTTTGCCATTCATTGATCAGATGCTTGAGAGACTTGCTGGCCATAGCTTCTATTGCTTTTTAGATGGCTATTCAGGCTACAATCAAATTCCCATTGCTCCAGAAGATCAAGAAAAGACCACATTCACTTGTCCTTTTGGAACATATGCCTATCGCCGCATGCCATTTGGGTTATGTAATGCACCCCCCACATTCCAGCGGTGCATGATGAGCATATTTTCAGATATGGTTGAGCGATTTCTTGAAATTTTCATGGATGATTTCTCAGTGTTTGGATCTTCTTTTGATGATTGTTTACACCACTTGTCTCTTGTCTTGGCAAGGTGTAAAGAAACAAATCTTGTGCTAAATTGGGAGAAATGTCACTTTATGGTTCGTCAAGGGATAGTTCTGGGGCATGTTATTTCTAATAAAGGAATTGCAGTTGATAAGGCCAAAGTTGACTTAATTTCAAGTCTGCCTCCACCAAAATCAGTAAAGGAGGTTCGATCTTTTCTTGGCCATGCTGGGTTTTACAGAAGATTCATCAAAGACTTTAGCAAAATTTCAAGACCTATGTGCAATTTGCTTGCTAAAGAAACTCCTTTTGTCTTTGATGATGATTGTTCTAAAGCGTTTGATCAACTCAAGAAATTTCTCACATCTGCACCCATCATCCAACCACCGAACTGGAATTTACCTTTTGAGCTTATGTGTGATGCATCTGATTATGCGGTTGGAGCTGTCTTGGGGCAGCGGGTGAATAAGATACCCCATGTCATCTATTATGCAAGTAGAACTCTCAATGATGCTCAGCTCAATTATTCTACTACAGAAAAAGAGTTGTTGGCTGTAGTTTTTGCTCTAGACAAGTTTCGATCATATCTCTTAGGATCCAAAGTCATAGTGTTTTCAGATCATGCAGCTTTGAAATATCTTCTTTCAAAGAAAGACACTAAACCTCGTTTAATTCGTTGGGTCTTATTAGTTCAAGAATTTGATATTGAGATAAGAGACAAGAAAGGTTCTGAAAATGTTGTTGCTCATCACTTGTCTAGACTTATTGACGAGTCTGCTGAGGAACCCTTACCTTTGAATGAGTCATTCCCTGACGAATAACTTTTTGTTGTCTCTCAATTGCCTTGGTATGCTGATATTGTTAATTATCTTGTCACAACTCAACTTCCTGACCATTGGACAAAACAAGATAAATCCAAATTCTTCGCCGAGGTTAAGCATTTTTTCTGGGATGATCCATACCTGTTCAAGTATTGCCCAGATCAAATCATTAGGAGATATGTGCCGGAGCATGAGGTTGATAGTATCATTTATTTTTGCCATGCTCATGCATGTGGTGGCCATTTCGGTGCGAAAAATACTGCTGCAAAAATTTTACAAAGTGGTTTCTATTGGCCTACTTTATTCAAAGATACTCATGAATTTTGCACAAAATGTGACAGATGCCAACGTATGGGTACACTATCACGTAGGTCCATGATGCCCCTTACAAACATTCTGATTATTGAACTTTTTGATGTTTGGGGTATTGACTTCATGGGCCCATTTCCTCCATCGTTTGGTTATCTCTATATCCTTGTTGCTGTAGATTATGTTTCCAAATGGGTAGAGGCAATTCCCTGCAAAACAAATGATCACAAAGTGGTGGTTCGGTTCTTGAAAGAAAACATATTTTCTCGTTTTGGAACCCCTCGTGCAATTATAAGTGATGGCGGTACACATTTTTGCAATAGAGCTTTTGAATCACTTCTGAAAAAGTACTCCATTACTCATAAACTTGCAACTCCATATCATCCGCAGACTTGTGGGCAAGTAGAAGTTTCAAATAGGGAAATTAAACGCATTCTTGAGAAAACGGTTCGTCCTGACCGAAAGGATTGGTCTGAAAGATTAAATGATGCATTGTGGGCTTACCGTACTGCATTTAAGACACCAATTGGAATGTCTCCCTATAGACTTGTATTTGGAAAACCTTGTCATTTACCTGTGGAATTAGAACATCGTACTTACTGGGCCATCAAAACTTTTAATTTTGATATGGCCAAGGCTGGAACACTTCGCAAATTGCAGCTCAATGAATTAGACGTTTGTAATGAGGCTTATGAGAATGCGAAGATTTACAAAGCAAGGACCAAAGTTTTTCATGATCAGTCAATACTGAGGAAGTCATTTGAGCCCGGTCAAAAAGTTTTGCTCTACAACTCCAGGTTACATCTCTTCCCAGGAAAGCTCCGTTCCCGATGGTCTGGACCTTTCATTGTGCACAAAGTTTTTTCCTATGGGGCGGTTGACATTCAAAACCCTAAAGATGGAACTATTTTCAAAGTTAATGGTCAAAGATTGAAACCATATTTAGAGGGTTTTACTGAAAGGGAAGAGAGTGTTCTGGATTTGGATGAACCTAATTCTCAAGCATGATTTTTGGTTACGTCTGGCTGAAGACGTAAAACTTAGTGCTCCTGGGAGGCAACCCAAATTCTTGTTTCTTGATTGTTTCCTTTTTTTGTTGTTTAGTATTTAGGTTGTTTCATACCTGTGTGGGGATGCTACAATCTAGGTTTGGGGGTGTCTTTTATGTTTCCATATTTTGTACTTACTCCTCATTCTTAGTTTGTGTGTTTCAATGCTCTACATCTACCATGAGGCATCTCCATTCAGGTGATTTCTTTCCTTACACTCTTTTTCTTTTACTAGTCATTGTGATATTTATTTTGGTAAACATTGAGGGCAATGTTTCGTTTAGGTTTGGGGGTGTAGAAAAGAAAAGTAGTATTCCTTTGGTTTCTATTATTTAAAAAAAAAATTAAAATTCAAAAAAAAAAACCATAAAAATTTACTTAGTTTTAGATCGTTTGTTAGTATTTTTTTTAGGTTTTGATAGTTTATCCCTTTATGATGCATACTTCAATTTTTAAGAGATTAATTTGCATTGGAAGTGTGAGTAAGTATACTGGAGGATAGAGAACTTAACTGAGCAATATCTTTCTGTTACAGTCCTCTTGGAACATGTGCTTGAGCTAATAAAACTCACTCACACACACTAGTTACATAAAGTAATACAGTCTAGAGATTTGTTGAATGCTAATTTTCAGTGGGATGTCTTTAGTCAGAGTTATTGGATGATATGTAGTTGTCTGTTGAGCTTAAAAGATCATGATAGACCATTTACTTGGCTATGGCAAGGGATTGGAACCGGAAATAGGTTGAGAGTATAATACAGCCTGGACGGAATAAAGATTGCTGAAAATATGAATGCTGAAAAGAAAAAAAAATGCGGAAAATGAAAACAAAATGAATGAAAGAAAGGGGTTGCTTGACTTTATAGGATTAACTTAGGCTGATGCTCGGGCCTGAAGCGGTCTCTTAAAACCTAATGTCCTAAGCCAACTGGCTGGGAGTCATTGGCCTGAGTCATTGCTAAACCTAAGCATCTTGAAGTCAGGCCTTACACAGTCCTAGCGGAAAAAAAAGTCTGTGGTGTATTATCCTCTCAAATCTAGAATGTTGGACCCGAAGGAGGCGCGCAGATCTGTGCTATCATGAACCTAAAGATTACGACGACTGTGTTGATTCTGAAGTTCTTTGGTTAATGGGTCACACTGGATCTGTATAAAACAGAGATTTAGAATGTATTGCTACAATGTTCTACACTTTTACTATATAAAGTATCATGCTATATCATATTGAGCAGAAATTTCCAAGATGAAGGTGTAGAATAAAACCACTTACTTGAGGACTTCTATATTCCAGTTGATTATAAATCCAAGTACATGTGGTTGATTTTCTTAAGCATTGCAGTTTGCATTCGAAGGGATATTAGGATTGTTTGTTTTGTAGTGATTTTCTATTTTTCTTTTTACACTTAGATTAAATAGGTTTATTTCATAAATACATGTTTGTGGGTAGCATGGCTGCAAACCCTCACGAGACTTCACTCGTCCAGCCAGGGACACCTGGGGGTTTAAAAGGCTTGTTGCATACGCTAAATGCAATCGCGATTTCCTGCGGAAGTGGATTAGTTAGATTTATTTGTTTTATTTTATTTTGTTTTGCTCGAGGACTAGCAAAATGTAGGTTTGAGGGTATTTGATATATGCAAAATATACACATTTTTATATGCCTTTCTACCTATATGTTAGTCGTATTTTTAGTTAAAGTAAGGATAATTAATGTTTATCTGTGTTAAGTGAATAATTAGGAGTTTGGTAATTAAACGCGCTTAATTGAGTTATTTAGATGCATTAATTGGTTTTAATAGATTCATGTTTTATTATGCGTCTAATTACGATTTATTTTTATTTACGCAGGTTTTAGAGCTCCAAATCAGATCGCCGAATGTGAAATGCGTTAAACAGCTCATGTGAAGATAGCGAAGATCCGACGGACGTGGTTGGTACGACGGGTTTTAACCCAATAAAAGAAAAAAAAGGGAGAAAAAGGTCTAGAACTGAACCGATTTAGCTATCCAAGGGTTCGGTTCGGGTTAAATAAAAAAAAAGAGAAAAAAAAAACACAGCAACCCGAGCCCAACGGCTCGGGCGCCTGGAACAGAAAACAGAGCCTCGCTTGGAGGCTCTGTTCGAGCAGAGGTGGGCAAGGCTGAAATCCGGCGGCCATGGGCGGTGGGTCATGCTTCCGACGGACTTGGCGGCGAGACTACGGTGGCAGCGAGGCGACTTGGCGGCGGATTGAGACGGCGAACAACAGAACGGGAAAAAGGAAAGAAGAAAAGGGCCGCGATTGGGAAAGTTTGAATCGGGAAAGATGGGTTCCAGCTCCGTTTCAGAATGGTAAATTGGATTGAAAGCTCCTGATTTGGCCGGCCTCAGGAAGGAAAGCTGCTACACTAAGAGGGGGCACTGGTCTATAAGAGAATAGGAGCCGGCTGTTCGAAAGGGGGGACTCGTTTTTGCTGCTCTATTTTGGGTGGTAGCGGCGGCTCTGTCGAGAGATCGAGAGAGGTTTTGGAAGGAGAAGAGGGTCGGCGGGGTGCTGTCTGTGGCGATGTCTGTCGAGAGACAGAGTAGAAGCGGCCGTGCTGTGGAAAAAAAGGGCTCTGTCTGTTAGGAGAAGGGGGTGGCTTTTGGACGGTGGTGGCGGATTCTCTGTCGAGAGGCAGAGGAGGAGAGGTAAGGTTCTAGCTGTTCGAAGGATTGGCGGCTGTGCTGCGGTGGTGGGAGGTCTGTAGAAGGGGGCGGCTGGGTACTGGCTGTGCAGACGGTAGAGAGCCGGCTGTGCTGTGAGGAAGCAGGGAGAGAGAAGGGAGGCTGTGCTGTAGTGATCGGAGGAGTGGCTCTATTCGAGAGAGCAGAACTGATTTCGTGGGAGACTGTCTTGCTCGAGAGAGGAGATAGACTGATTTGGGCTGAGAAAGGAGACTGTTTTGGTGGTTCTATTTTGGAGAGGAACTGCTGGGCTTGTGGATTTGAGAAGAATTACTGCTGAGTGTGGAGAGAAAAAAAAGGGGTTGCTTTGCTTTGGCGAGAAGGGGACTGTCTGTTCTATTCGAGAGAAAGAGCAGATCGGTTGACGCGTGCAATCGAGAGATTGTTGCAGAAGGTGGAGGAAAGTGGAAAGCAAAACGGGATTACATACAGAGTGAAAGCAGCAAACAAGCTTTTTATTTTATCTTTTATTTAGCCAATTTCTGTGTTTTAAATTTAGTTGAATATCTGATTGCTTAATTAGAAAATAAAAATTAAAAACTTTTCATTTCATTGTTGCTTGTTACATACTCGTAGAATTAGGTTGAATATCCTATTAAGTCTCTGAGGGATCGACCTCGTAGTCACTATTCTGCATTAGATTCATGCGCTTGCGAGTATTATATTAAAATTTACATCAGTTACATGATTGTTTCTTCCACTCGAGAGCTTGCGAGACTCTCCCCATGGTGGATTCATAGTGTGCTCAATTAAGCCATTGCTAGATCTTGCGAGGTCACTTATATTTATGAAATTGTGATTCCATACTGCCCGGATGGAGGCACTATACGTACGTTAGATTGTGGACATTACGGAAGGTCCTCAGTCTCCGCCCATCGTGTCCGTAAGCACTGGTGGGGCCAGCATCCTAGATACATGGCAGGGTTCCAAGGAGAGGACCCCTAGGGTGGTTCTGGTATATTATTTTAGTCACTTGTGAGCGACCAGTTTAGCGAGCAGAAATTGTAACTCCTTTCACTTTAGATGTCTGGAGCCTTTGACATGATGGTTATCCTCTCCTTACACATATGTTTGTTCGGAGTCTTATTGATGTTTTCCTATACTTGCGAGTTAGAATTATTGTTGACTAACCTGGCAGGTGTATTGACCTCGATTCAGTTCAAATATTGTGGAATGTCTATAACCTTTGTTATTCTTAATTCTCTTCATACTACTTGTTTTAATTCAGTGGGTTTTTACATCCTACTGAGTGTTTCTATAAAATACTCATGCATCCTCTGATGCAGGAGCAAATGAAAATTGAGATCAGGAAGTGTAGTAGTGGAAAGGCGGATTGCAGGCGCCGAAAAGTGATTAAAGACTCTTTAGTTATTTGCTTTGCTTTTATTGATGCTTATGACATTATTGACAATTGTGTGCCATAGACTTATAGGTTTATTTTATTTGACTTTCTTAAATGGATTATTATAAATTAAATTTATTTCATATTATTTATTGATGTTTGATATTATATTACACTGATTGCGGGTATAATCGGTTACACGTCCTTTTGAGATGATTGTAGTCGGTTGGGAAATCGACTATTCAGTCGCGTGCCCGGGATCTCTACCTCGAACTATATCTCATTGGTTGGCTTCCGCACTCTGATCGAGGTATGGGATTTTGTGGCGTGACAGTCTGTTATTGTATTACACTGATTGCGGGCATAATCGGTTACGCATCCTTTTGAGATGATTGTAATCGGTTGAGAAATCGACTGTTCGGTCGCGTACTGGGATCTCTACCTCGAATTGTATATAAATTGTTGGCTTCCGCACTCCGATCGATGTATGGGATTTCGGGGCGTGACATCCTATCTACACGAAAATTTCTCCACCAGGTGGATATTATACCGGTCGCTGATGTTTGCACCACCGAAGTCCAGAGCTCAGAAAAGCACTGAAGTGAATAAGCTTGCCATTCAGCCATGGCGCCGACAACATCAATTCCAGCACTTTTCCACCGTCAACGAACCGGCGGCATAACCAAGCTCTACTTATACTAGCACCAATCGTCTGCCACCGGCGGAATGCGGGAGCAGCAGCGAGGTTGTGCCTTCGTCCCCATCCCTTCCTAAGTGGCCCTAGTGCTGGTCCTCTTCTTGACCTCACCATAGCCTAATTAGGTTGTAAAGTGCTTCTTCGGGCTGCGTTGACGAGATTCTTTTGCCTTCTTACGGGTAGAATAAGTCATCTGACCTAGAAAAAGTTACCAAAAATATTTGTGCAAGCCACGTAGCACCGTCTCTCTACCGAAAAGCCTCTGCCTCTGACAAAGAACTTTTCCATCGTATGATCACCGCAGAGAAAGCTTGTGTGAAATGGGGTGCGACTCAGGGCGGGTAAAACATGAAGTATTGGGCAGGAGGGCAAAATGGGAAGACCAAGTCCCGAAACCAAGTTATATGGCATGAACCCAGAAAAATTAGGTAATATGGAATTCCGAGCTCATTGGCCAGGTAATATGAAGAAATCTCTTTACTTGGAGTTTGAAACAACATTTTAATTTCTAATCATTTTTTTCCACGTTAGTTTCTACACATTTTTTTAGAAAGAATAAACACTTATCTAAAAAGACATAAACTAGTACATTAGGCTATGCATATCGGCGAACAAATATAGAAGACACAAAAGTACACCTTCAAAACTCACCCAATCAATACAATTTGTACACAGAAGGCCCAACGCCAATGCCAAAAATGACTAACTGTACAAATTGGTGTAGCTTAGATGCCTAATCAATCGAGCAAATACTCAATGAACTCACCATACCAAGGAAGGTTAATATGTAAAACAGATTGAAACTACGTTTATTTCAGAACAAATCAAAATAGAGAAAAGCTTCGTCTCATAAAGAGACTCAAGAACCGAGCACACAGCTCAGATCCCAAACTCTCGGACCAAAATGGAGAGATGTCTCAAACAATGAATTTCTCGATTTCTAAAATTATCCTCTTGATAGTTTCCTCCCCTTTTTATACTTCTCGATACTGAATCAACAACAAATTTGAAAAATGAATAGGCAATTTTGTACAACAAACTTTTTTTTTATAATTGAGAATCTATTTTTGCAAAGACAAATTAGGATATAGAAGAATAGAACAATAGAGAAGTAGCTCTTCTCCAAGCTCCGGGTAAAAAAACACTAAGCCAAACCCCCTCCTCAAGTGAGAGGATACTAGAAACAGCCAAGTTGAAAAACCTAGAATTCTAATAACTATTTGTTGCTTCGACGTCCTCTCTTATTCAGTGTCGGATGTAGCATGTTGGCATGAAGATTTGGAAACCACAGGAGCAGAAGGTTGCTCATAATTCTTCGACAAAAAGTATTTGTAGTCTTTATGCAAATCATTTGCGAAGAAATAAGACAGACATGCCCGCAAGAAATGAGAAACTGGAAGTGCATATGTATGCAAGTACATAACCACATTGACAACAAGGAAGGAGGAGCATACGAGTATCAACTGGACATGCAATGATTGTATCTGAGATGCCAAATGCATGCAAGTATCAACATTAGTATTCATACAAGAAGAGAAGTGAGATGCATGATGAAAGTAAAAATATGCACGACTTACGCACATAAATTAGGAAAACAAACACTTTTTTTTATAATTGAAAATTTTATATAGGAAGAAACAAAGGAGGATACAAAGGATAAGAGATTACAATCAACTCCTCAACTCAAGGAGAGCTTAATAGAAGACCCCCCCCTAAAAACCCCTAAGCCAAAGGAGGCCCGAATGACCAATGACAAACACGGACGTGCGCCGATTGATCGCCAGGGGATTCTAGGATCTCCTAAGGATTCGATCGATCGGAGGATGGACGATCGATCATGAGTGGGTGGCGGTCAATCGCTAGAGCAGACCATATGTTCTAGTAAATACGATCAATCAAGAATGGGGTGATCGATCGCACTTCTTGATTTCAGCAAATTCTAGTAGATACGATCGATCGGGGCCAGGCGACCGATCGCGCCCCTTGTCTGCGGTGAATTCCAGTAGATGCAATCAATCGCTCCCCTTGCTTACAGCAAAATTCAGTAGTTACGATCGATCGAGGGGTGGGCAATCGATCGCGCCTTCAGTTTCCTGTTGCATTTGAAGCGGGGCGATCGATCGGCTTTAGCAGCTGCCCAAATTAAGAAGTCGGAGATGACTGACCGCACCAGCAATTAGATCAATGCCGAGGAAGGCTGACCGGTTGGGTGAAACCAATGAATCGCGACTTCTTCTCCGCCGAATCAGGGGCCAAAGAAAAGGAGACCAGACATACCAAGTCTGTATTATGATGGTTGGGTCCAAACGCTCGCTACGCTTAAGGATTCTGCTCATCCCATAGAGTATGCAGGAAGGGGCAATGTGCGAGACAAATGTCCTTAGATTTATGGATGAGGTTTTAGCCCAAGACATAGGTCTCAAACTTTTTGTCTTCAAATATTCGCTTGTTACTCTCCTCCCAGATCATCGCTGTGAAGCCAATGAAACCAGCTTGGATGATGTAACCTGCATACTTGTTGTTTCTGATGAATTGAGTCAGCCAATCTAATTCTATAGAGCAGCTTCCAATTGTATAGTAAATGTTGCACTTGCGCAGGTACATACGCCAGATCACCTTGGCATATATGCAATCAAACAGGAGATGCTTGACTAATACTTCACTTCTCCTGCGTAGAACACACATGTTACTAAAGGTATCCCCCTTCTTTTCAAGTTGTCTAATGTGAGTAGTCCATCATTAAGTGTCATCCAGGTGCAAAAGGAATAGCGATTCACCCGGTGTTTGAACCATGCGAGGTCATGGCAAGGAACACTTAAGTACCAGAATAAGAAAAGGCAAGAAATTTACCTTGATTTCAACTCAAGAAAGAGTTAAAGGGCAATGCTCACAGATCCTAAGATGAAGAAAGTACTTGTCAATAACCGAAGTAGAACGAACACCAATGAAATGGAGTAACAAGAAAGATAAGGATTGTCAGAAGAAAAGTCAAGGGTCATTAGCCGCGGTTGTATTGGCAACCCATAGGCTTGGGGAGATAGACTGATAGCAAATGGATATGGAAGATGAAGCCAAGGTCATAAGAGAGGTCAAGGTAGGTTTCTCCAACTATATTACCGTAAAAAATGGCCGGAAGAACAAGATTTGTAGCTATTAGAGATTCAAGAGGAAGGGATTGGCTGCTTGGGGCAAACAACCAAAGACTTCATATGTCCTGGACTAGGAAAAGTTTGGTATTAAAATATTGGAAGTTGTGGTGTTGATTAACCCATAATACAGGACCTCGATTTTGGAAGTAATCAGAGTAGCGCAACGATAGCTCAGTTATCAACTCCACATAGCAAGAACTAAAAAGTTTGGAATAAGTTTGTCCTGTTGAACTTAATGTTACTCTTCGTACCTTTACAAATATAATGAAGAAAATACTTAATCGAAGTTTTGATGATCGAATCAAGCAAATCGCTCTATCCTTAAGACAGAATTCGCCCTCCTTACGGTGCTTAGGACTCTTGGGTGTCTGCCTCCCGGGATAAGACCATCAACCACATACTGTAGGAGCACCTCCAACCAGTACATGCAGCGAACCATAGTATGTATGCTCTCATAGAAACATAACAAGAATAAATGAAAATCCATAATTTTTCTTGTTTTTTGCAAAAACCTTTTTTCATGATTTTATAGGAAATCTTGTTGAAGACATGCTTTCCCGTTCAAACCGATGCGTCCATCCGTTAACAGACTCATTCTTTAGTGAAAAACAAATCGGATGAAGTTGAGATAAGAGAAAACCAACCCAAATGAATTTATCCCAAAAATAATTATCTTATTGACCCAACCCAACCCAGCCCAGCCCGGCTGGTTGCGCATGCGAACCAAACTGAACAGAACTGAGCTGAGCTGGCCAGACGGACGGATGGTGTGCACGTGTGGGTTAGCTCACCCAGATGCATGGGTCCAACATGTCTCTGAAAGGCCAAACTTGTGCCTTATATACCACCAATATCACATTTTTCTAGGAGATGTGGGACTATCTACTCCTTCAACCAATTCACATGTGTGATTCTCATTCAAAACAAAGTGGCCTCTAATGCCCACTTTTAACAATCCCCCGTATGAATGAGAATTGGTTGGATAACTATGCAAAATAATGCAGATAAATCGTGAAAGCAAATATTAAAAAGATCATGCATGGGGGAAAGGTAGCTTTTGGCTTTGACCTTCCTTTGTGAAAACTATCGGGTCTACTGGCTAATCAGTGAATGTGATGTCTTGAACTGTCAGCCATTTATGTAAACCAAGACAATAGAATTCACACAATCACTTCTCAGACATATTGTGGCTTTCATGATTGTGTTCATTTCTACCAATTCACATGTGTGATTATCATTCAAAACAAAGTGGGCATTAGAGCCCACTTTTAACATGTCCTAGGTAAAGACTAAAGAGGAGAGAATAATATTATAGGGCGGAAGGATGGTAGCAAATTTGAGGGACGAAATTCTTTTGAAAGAGGAGAGAATCTAATAGCCCAATATTTTCCGAACTCAAAATAATTGAAATTGAAAAGAAAGTGTCACAACCTGATTTCCTAGATGAATTTCCGATCGAATAATACTTTTTTAGTTAGGAGAAACACCAAGGCCAATGCTTCAATGCAGTATCTGCACGTTTGTCCGCCAAAACAAGAAAATAACAACATAATAAAGGGATTGGGCACACATGAGAGTAATGATGTGGCTGCCAACTACATATCACTCGATGGAAAGAGTACCAGCTCAACAAGGTATCACTCCAGTCCACGACGAATGAATCAGATCCATGTAATTCTCGTTGGTGATCCTAAGTAGGATACTACATGCCCTAGCACATGGTACTACGTGAAAAGATGCCAATCAGGACTGAGATCTTTTAGTGTGTCATCAATCATCACACGCTATCACAAACAAACATCAATTAGCATATCATTCAAAACACATTGAAATACTGATATGGAATATCTATGAGCTCCCAAAAATGAGAAGATAGGATTCTACAAAACCCTCTCAACTCCTGAGACTGTTACCACCGCATAGTAGACAAAGTAAGGCCGCATCACTATGAACCAAGGTACGAAGAATCAATCAGCTCATACAAGACTAATCTTTGAAGTAGGAAGTGTTGATCATCGACGAAAGTGATCCTTCGAATGACACGTGCAAGCACCATCCAGCCTGGTCAAACAAGATTTTCACTCCTTGACCTCCATTGCGCAAAAAAAGGCCTCCAATACTTGTATATGTCGTAACCACATATACACACCATAGGTATATAGTGGGGTGTCATCAACATGACGAAGCAAGCGTGTCACCTACTGAGACTAATTCAAGTATATGCATCTTAGGAAGCTATATTTTTGTTATAGGGATAAAAAATAATACCTCTATATATCCTTCATAGATTTAAAAAACCTGCGACAAAGTGCCGATAGAGCTTATTTGGAATATTTTGAAGAAGAATAGAGTTATAAAAAGTTACACAGGTATTATAAAAGATATGTATGAGGGGGTTGTGACTAGTGTATGAAGAATTGGGATTGAAACCAAGGAGTTTCCTATTACTTTAGGTCTTCATCAACGGTCGGCCTTAAGTCCTTATCCTTTCGTTTTAGTCATGGATGCGCTAACTAGATATATACAAGATAATGTACCTTGGTATATATTTTTTGCAAATGATGTAGTTTTAATTGATGATAGTAAATGATGTGAATTTTAATTTATTACTTGCAAGCGCACGAATCTAATATAGAATAGTGGCTACTAGGTCAATCCCATAGAGAGTTAATTTAAATTCAACCTAATTCTAAATTTTACTAAACTAATTCGACCTAAAGAACAACTAATAAAAATTAACGATAAACTAATATATAAAAGTTCCAAAGCATCAAATCCACCACTAATTAAATCAATTCTATTTCTTCTCACTTTCATGAACTTATAGTTGATGTAATTAATGTGTTTCTCTATGACGCACGCTCAAAATAATCATGCAGACTCCTCTCGGACGTACGCACTTAAACAATAAAGCAGTGATCAGCTAATAGTATCTCTCTCGAGCATAGAAACTATATAAAAATTTAAACTTTATTCAAAAGCACCTTGGAGTGCGCACGTTCCTCTCGGACATGGGCATTCCTCAATTTAATTTCATACAAAATTCTACTCTACCCTCTCTCGAGCACATAGAATAAAAAATAGATGAAACTATCATTCAATTATATAGAATAAAGTTATATACATCAAACTAAAATAGAGAGATATAACCAACCTAATTAGAGTTTCATCTATGCATAAGAAGGAGATTAGCTAATCATGGATGTCTGAGACGAAAAACTTTGTCTTGTATTCATCGGCGACGTGTAAAAAGTTGAGATATGGAACACGAGAAATCGTCATCTCGAACCAATCTGCAAATCCCGAACTCCTCTCGTCCTCGTCCGATCTTTACAGTCGCGCACCAAAACCTCCATTGATGCACAATGACCGCTCTTCTCTTTTTTTCTTTTTTTACTATTCATGGCACTGTAGTAGTATTGTGTTAGGTAATGTAGCAGTACTGTTTATGGTACTGTAGTAGTACTGTTCTCTCGTCTTCTCCACTCGACTCGAACTGCATTTTTACTCTAGCAAACTAAAAAATAGTTTTTTTTCTTTCTCTCCTTCTAGTCTCTCCCCCGTCTCTTGACATTATGTTTTTTATGGCCGTCCGGATCCTCCCAATCCGTGGATGAACCCAAATCTTTGATTCCTTTTTAAGCTAATCCAAATATGCTCCCAAATTTGTGGTTGAGTCCTTATCTCGAGCGCGCCTTTTAAGTCGAAAACCTTTCGATTCGAAGACCCACCAATCAAAAGCTCTCCGATTTCATATTCAAGCTCAACAAAATCTTTTTCGAATCCGAATCGAGCTTTCCATTCAAGTCGAATCAAAACCCATAGTCACAGCAAGCATGCAACCCCAGCCCAGCTTCTCTTGCGTGCTTCTGTTCTGAGCTGCTAAGCCAAATTCCTTCTCCCCGAACACCCTTTGCTCTTTTTCTTGAACAGCCAAGCGCTCTGCTCGACTGTTCTTCCTTTTTTTTATTTCTTTTCAAAACATGTTGTCTTACTCTCATCCGTTGGATCAGCGATTCATTATTATCTCCTTTAATAACAAGGCCCATTGTCTTCCTTGAGCATAGGTCGATGGCTCAGATTTGTCAAAACTTTATTCTTAGCCTTAATGTTTCAAATTGAGCTTTTAAAACCCTCCAAAGCCTCCTTAACTGTTGGATATTTGATCTCTTTCCATA
The DNA here is from genome assembly GCA_039654745.1 of Houttuynia cordata. Taxonomy (NCBI): domain Eukaryota; kingdom Viridiplantae; phylum Streptophyta; class Magnoliopsida; order Piperales; family Saururaceae; genus Houttuynia; species Houttuynia cordata. The sequence goes on from CM077506.1 coordinate 9,655,072, forward strand.
AAAATCCATTTGATGTGCAATAACTCAATGATCCGCAACTCTAGCTCATGAAACCTACATAAATGTACTAAAATATATATCTATTAAATCAAATTAATGCATATAAATTATTCAATTAAGCACATATTAATTATTAAATACCTAATTACTATCTTAACACTAATAACCTAAATTTACTCCTATTTTATCAGAAAATACGAGTAACAAATAGGTAAAAAGTCATATAAAAATGTGCATATCTTATGTATATTAGTAAAGAAGGCTTAAATGTAAAACTAGAATTATGGAGGAGGTTGTAGAATCAAAAGATTTCAAAATAAGTAGGAATAAGATAGAGGCATGAAATTTAATTTTAAGGAAAGTAGAACTATAGGTAGAACCTTAATCGAAATAGATTGGGAAGAAGTGTCAAAGTGTGCTCAAGTCTGTTACTTATGATCCATTATCCATATAGAATGGGATATTGATAGTGATGTGGTGTATAGGATAAATGTGGGGTGGGTAAAGTGGAGGGCAGCCTTGGGAGTTTTGCATGAGAAGAGTGTTCGAAAAAAGGCTTAAAGGCAAGTTCTATAGGATAACCATTAGACCTAGAATACTCTATGGAGCGGAGTATTGGGGACCAAAGAGAAGTCACATAGATAAGTTGAATATAACATAAATGGGAATGCTAAGGCAGATAAGTTGAATAATTAGGAGAGATATAGTTAGAAATGAATATATTCGTGAGAGTTTAGGAGTAGTTCCTTTAGGGAAAAATAAATGGAATGTATGTTGTGTTGGTATGGGTATATGCATAGAAGACTAATAGATGCCCATTTAAGAAAATTATAAGGGTTGCATGTAAATATTAACAAAAGAGGGAAAAAGAGACCTAAGAGAACTTGGAAGCGGTTAATTAAAAAATATGACTTTACTCTCTTACAAAAGAGTTTGCTATGTCGCAGACCCCAAATAGTTGGAAAAATACGGTACTTGATTATGATTATCTCACATACATCATCAATGTCATGAAACTAACATCGAACAACACATTAATTACTTCTTCATCAACTATTATTGCCAGCTATGCTTAAATAGCACTTCCATTCTCTCATTTTCCTGAACTTCATCTCATAGGCCGCTTACATACGACGTATGATAAGGGTATAAAGGACTTTGCACATAGTGGGTCATCATCCATAAACCCCAGGTTTATACCTCATACTAAGTCTAGCAGATGGGGTATACTAATCAATTCTTGGGGTATATAGGTGTTTTGAACAAGCACCTAATTTTTGGAATTCATCAAAATTCATAGGGCAGCTGTGAGTATGGGGCCCCTTCCTTAGATTAAATCTAATTAAAAATTTATGGGAATTTACCATCTGGGTAAGAAGAAACAATTCTCGCAAGTTTGACATTTAAAACTGTTTTTTGTAGAACAGGAAACAAAGTTCACTACAACAAAATCAGGCATTATCCACGGTTTTATTTCTGTCGCTAAAAGAACCGTGGATAAAGATGTCTTTTTACGACAAACAATAATCCGTGGAGAAAGATATAGCATTTGCGACAGAATTTTACGACAGACAAAAAATTGTCGATGATATTAGCTATTCTCCACGGTTTATTATGTGTGGTTAAACTAAACCGCGGGTAATATATATTATCCACGGTTTTTTTATCCGTGGTTAAAAGATCTATCCCTTTCCTCGTTTTGAAAAATCCATCGCTCTCATGGTTAAAAAACGTCAGCGGCCCTGCCCACCGCCCAACCCTGCTCCCTCCCCCGTGCCCTAGCACCACCACCGGCCCTTCTCGCCAGCTCTTCTCCGTCCCGGCGTGCTCTATCGTCTCCGGAAGCTCCTCTGACGACGACGCTCCCCCAATTTCTTTTTTTTCTCGGCCGCCCAAAGGTGACTGCTGAAAGTTTCCCGTAAGTTTTTTTGCCCCAATCAACCTCTTGGATTCAATGGCCCTTCGATCAGTCCGACTGGCCACAGACGGCGCGTCAATGACAGCTCCGAGGTCCAATCTCCGCCAAATCCCAAATCCCTCTCCTTGTTCCAATCTCCGCCATTTCAAATCCCTCGAATTTCCCCGCATCGAGCACCCCCGCCACCTCCCAGCTGCTCAAACACCACTTAGGGTTCCTCCACCTCACTGGATCTTTGTCAAATTCTGCTGCTTTGAGCTTGGATTTGCGGATTTGCTCCGAGCGTGTCTCCCAGGCGAGTGGTATACATTTGTCTTTGCTTCGCTCTTTTTGGGTATCTTGTACATGTAAAAATGTCATCTTTTTAGAACACTGCAAGGATGGAAATAGAAATTGAGATGATGAAGGAGAGATTTTCAAAACTGTTGTTGGGGGAAGACATGTCAGGCTGTGGAAAAGGTGTTTCATCTGCTCTTGCTATCTCAAATGCCATTACCAATTTATGTGGCAGGTTCTCCCAAAATTCCACTTATTAATTTGGTGTGCTGACAGGATTTAATTCAACTAAATTTACTATTATATGGTCGAGCTTTCATGTTGATAAGGTATTGTTTGCTCTTCAGCTACCCTGTTTGGACAGCTCTGGAGGTTAGAGCCTCTGCCTCCAGAGAAAAAATAATGTGGAAAAGAGAAATGGAATGGCTCCTTTGTGTCAGTGATCACATTGTAGAACTAATTCCTTCTTGTCAAGCATTTCCTGATGGAAGCAAACTGGAGGTATTTCCCTGGCTTTTCTGTAATTTATTTGCTCAGTAAAGAAATAATTGCAAATTAATGTTTGATTATATTTGTTGGTTTCAAAATTTTTAAAAAGACTTTATAGTGTCTTTCTTGAGGATTTGTTCGTTCAGTAAAGAATTAATTGCAAATAATATTTGATTGATTGCATGCATTTGATTTGGTTTGTATACAGGTTATGATTTGCAGACCGCGATCAGATTTGTGCATTAATTTACCAGCCTTGAAACTAGATAATATGCTTCTTGTCAGATTGAGCATTCTGTTGTAGTCATTTATTTATTGTTAACTCCAGGCAATTTATGCTTATGTAAGCTTTTACACGCACAGGAAATATTAGACAGCTTCAACAGCCCAGAATTCTGGTATGTGGATCAAGATTTTATAGTGTCATGAAGTTACATCACAAGTAGCACATTAATGTTGAGGTTGAAGATGATGAGGGGGATGAACCTGTAAAGCTTAAAACTTGGCAACTTCGAAGGTTGGCTTCAACATTAAAAGTTGGGAAGCGAAAAACTAGTGTATGGCACCTTAGTGAAGATAGATGATTTTTATTACAAATTGATTAAACTCCTTATGGTGGAGTTGGAAACCTGCTTAGCAGTGGAATCAGCAAGTTTGCATTGAAGGTTGCCACAGAATCTATTGATATTACTTTGTCTTAGAAAGTCAATTGATTTTTAACTAGGTATGCATTTAATTATATTATTACTGAATTCCTTTGAATGTTTATAAAATATATGCCATATTTGCTTACTTCTTCCCAAATTTCTAGTTTTTCTTAATTTACTTCTTGTGTACCTTATAATGTCTGAAAGAGGATTTGAAATAGTTATGTGCCAGCAATACTTTTTTTACGCCACTTTGATGTCTTTGGGAGTTTATCTTCCAACGATGGCTCGCTATCAGATCAAGTTGGTGTCAGTGCTGAAGTTGGATCAGTAATTAGGGAGTATACTGGACTAGTTTTGGATGATCAAGATTTTTGTCTTAAAGAAAGAGCCACTAGTTATGAAGTAAGACCAAGTGAACCTCAACTTACTCTTTTTTCTTCTTGAGGTCGGTCTTCAGGCAATAGTAGCTACAAAGTAACATTGCCCAAAGGCGCTTTGGGCTGCTTGTACATGAGTATGCACTTTTGACTGGTGGCTTATGCACTAGCATCCAAATTGGTTGCTGTAGAATGCACTCTAAGTTCTACATCTAAGGTTTTTGTGCAACTCGAAATCCTAACTCCAATTTGAGTCCTTATGTATCTGTGTGAGTCCTGTTGGACTTTGGAAGTCTCATTCTGAAGCAAATATTTAGGAGACTTAGTTTTAGATTTATTTGAACTGGCCAATTGGAATTTGAGTCCCTATGTAATCTATTGTTTTCTTGGCTAAGTTATGTCCAGATGCTTGTCGGAGTGCTGATAGTTATATTTTACAGGAAGTGGAAAAAGGACTATGGAAGCTGGTTTGGGGTCATATGTAGAATACCTGATAAGCAGATGTTCCAGCGCCAAAGTGGAAGTAAGGTGGAAACTCGTCCCTGCTCAAGCACTTCCTGCAACAGAACTTTCTGTTGTTTCAACTTGGATGGTGCGATCTCTGATAATGCAACTATATTTATTCTAGTGATTTTAGAAATTGCAGCATCTTGTTAGTATTTATTGTTTGGTGAGCTTAAGAACTTAAAGTTCAAAACATACAGAAGATTTTGTTTGACTTTATGCAACCTCTTTTGGATACATTTGTATTTTCCAGTTCTGAGTATAAAATTTGGTCGACATTTCACAAATTCTAAACTGTTAGACAAGATGTGTCGCGAAGCATCAGCACTTATATGTGTTACATGGGTGCTTGATTTTGCCAGAAATGGTGCAGCCAGACTTTGAATTCTATGATTAAAGCAATCAAAGTGGTTAAGAAAAAACTGTATTTAAGTTGAGTCATCTTTTTCTCAGGTAAAATTTTTTACTGACACCTTAGTGAAGACTATGGTGGAGCCAAGACGCCGATGTTACTCATTACCACCAGTGGATCTTTAGACAACATGCTGTTGGAGGAACACTTTCTGTAACAGTTGCTTCAGCAAATAGACTAGGTGGGGGAAAAATATTTCTTTCAGAGAAGCGACAAACTTAGGAGAGAGCTATTCAGCTGGAGGCTCTGATAATAAACACACTATGGGTGTACTTTATTATAATTGAAAAATCATTGGGTGTACTTCACTGCACATTTCTTTGTATGTGTTTTATGTAATGCAAGTACCATTTATTTTAGTGATGAAAAAAGCTCATGTTCTTGATCATGTATTCTTCTTCTGATTACATAGAAAATCTGGACAATACAAATGAAAAATAGTAATTGGGCAACGTATTGCAATTTTTTTTAATTTTAAAATCCACTAGTGGCAGAAAAAATCCGTCGTAATAGACAGTCACCGGACGTTTACTCATGGCTCTAGCGACCGAATACAACTGTCGTAAAAGCATAAACTTCCGTCGCTAATAACCTTACCGACAGATTAATATTCCGTCGCAGAATGACCTTACCGACAGATTAATATTCCGTCGCAGAATAACCTTACCGACGGATTAATATTCCGTCGCAGAATCTTTAGCGGCAGTTTCATGTCTGTCGTTATATCTATCGCTAAAGCTATTTAACGACGGTTCACTTTTGTCCGTCGAGTCTGAGCAATTGCGGCGCGGGTATTATTTCCGTCGCAATAACAGTAATACCCACGGAAAAGGCTCTTTTAGCGACGGATTTTGCCGTCGCTAAAGGCGATTTTTGTTGTAGTGGTTCTACATGGGATTCACTTCAGGAACAAAAAAATAGAGTCCAACGAACTCTATCTGCCACGAACTTCTGGAAACACGTCATCTTAACAATGAACTAGTCAATCCCCAAAGATTTTATCATGTCATGATGTCCACAACCCGTAGTAATTCAAGAAGTCGAGTAATTATGCATACACGATCTAGAACGTATCCTCATTCAAACATTCATAACCTCATGCATACACGATGAAAACGTGCTTATGATGGCTCGGATTCTTCGTATTGAAGATTACTTACCATCTGAAATGTTTGCTGTCCATCTGCTATTGGTCTGTCCAAGAAAGACTATATGGTTTTCTTAAGATGCTCTTCCACGGAAACAGAGAACTTGATGTTCTAAAGGTTCCTTAGTGTCCCTGACGATAAAATCTAAATAAAACTTGCTATAGAAGGCTTGAAACTCTTCTACTCAATCCCAACTTCACTCTTCTCCTTTAGTACGACGTGGGAGAAGATAATTGAATCGGAATTCTCGAGGAAAACGGAACAAAGGCATCAGCTTCAAGGCGATGGCGAGGACAAAGGAAAATAAGGAGAAGATGATGGAGATGAGGGAGAAGAAGAGGCTGTCGGAGTCGTGGAGGATGAGAAAGAACGCGACAAGGTGGGGCTCTTCCTCTTCTTCATTCTCTCTCTCTCTCTCTCTCCCTACGTCCCTCTATCTTCTTCTCTCTGCGGCTGTGTATATCTCCTCATGATGCCTCAATAGGGGAGGAGTATTTATATAAGAGGATTCTCCTTCTCTTAGGAGTCTTACCGAATAACACTCCTACTAAATTAAAACTCAGTCTTTGTATTAACTACTTCTCTCCAAGTTTCTCTTAGATTAGGCATTTTAAATTCAAGTTGCTTTAAAATGGCGACTCTACTCCTTATAGAACACTCTCTATCTAGGAAACTTCCTTACGCAATTCACTTCCTTAATTCTAACCCAAGTAGAATAATAATAATAATAATAATAATAATAATAATAATAGTTGCCTTCTTATTTGCACTCCTATTCAATGTTGAATTGAGTAGCGACTAATTAACCAAGTGGATCAAATTGCGGAACATGGCGCATGGTGCTTGGCCTCGGGTGCCTGGGGAGTTATGTACATGTGTAAGGGATTATCTAATCCAATGATCTAGATTGCTTCCTCTCGCAACCTATGATCTATTCACTAGAAATCAATCTAAGGAACGAAATAAAATTGCAAAAAAATCTTACATAATTATTAAATAATTACAAAAAAAATCACGGATGTCACAATAGGTGGTTCTCGGTGAGCTATCAGTTAGCCAATAGGTAACCGACAGTGTGTATTTGGAGGTCGAAGAACTTGAAACAGATTTCAATTGGTTTAAGTTTGTTATAAAAGGCTTTCTCCGAACCCTTAGCTCATTTTCTTCATGACAGAAGTCAGATTTTGGCAGAGAGAGAGATCTAATTATATTGGTTTGAGAGGGGGAGCAAGGGGCGGACTTTGGCAAAAAATTGGATTTTTGCACATAATTGGATTTCATATGAGAAGAAAGATGTCACAAATCAGGTTTTAATAAATCAAATAATTCATACGAAAAATTATCATAGATTGTCGGCATTGCCCGAAAACAAAATCGTTTACAAGACACTTGATTTGTGACTGGTTGTTTTTTTAATGGAACACATATTGGAAAATAAAGTTGATTATAATATTATTGAAAACATCCATTATGAGGGTTGCCATCTTATACAAATAAAAAATAAATGATAACAAATAGTAACTACATTGATCTACTCTATTACAAAATAATACTCCATTGGTAGTACTGGTTGATCCTCCTTGGAAGCAAACTTTTGCAGTCTCCTTGTAGTTATCTATTAAATATCTGCATCACAGAGAATTTATGAGTATACAAATACTCAGCATGTTTAAGACTATGAATGCAACAAAGTTTAATAATTCAGAATCTATTTAAGCAATCAATCAATAAATAGGACATTGCCTGATTTGCTTACAACTCCTACCACAATATTAAGGCTCTGTTTGGTTGCTACTTTTAGAAGTAGGAAAGTTAGATTTTCCAAATGAAGTGAAAGTGGTGTTTGGTTGGGAAAAAAGTATTCTTGGGAAGAATTTAAGTCATGATTGCATATGATGACATTTTGTGTAATTTTCAAAACTGACAGGGGCAATTTTTAAAAAACAAACATAGTTTCTGTTTTTTTTTTAAAAGTACCCCTGTCATTTTGTGAAAATTATACTAAATGCCATTGCAAGAAGTGATGCTGACTTCTTTTGGGGGCCTAAACAACATACTAGCATTAAGGAACCACATCCTACATTTCCAACCACAATTCTCCTACCATTTTATGGGCAAGGAAGGTATCCATGTGCTATGTTTGAGCACTTTAAATGTACACAACAAGAATAAAATGGCCTCATATGGCCTTCACTTACCATAGCTTCCTTCTCGCTTACTGAAAAACCACTTATTAGGTTATCTTCCTGTAGGGCATTATGAGACATCTTAGCCTTAAGACCCTTCATCCACCAATGGACCACTTTATTTAACTTGAAGGATCACCAACTCGTTCATGCACACAGCAACAAATGCACTAATGTTAATATAATGACACTTTAAAAATATCCACAAAACTCAATGTACCTAATACACTTTGAATTTGGAACTCACACAACACAATCCTCTAACTACTACATATCGTCTTGAGAGTTTATGTGCCTCACTTCCTCATCAATGGATTATCCACTAGCATTACTTGTTATTTACAAGTGCCAACTAGCTCCACAAACCCTTTCACAGTAGAGGATGGTTTACATGAGATTGCTCTCATATAAGGAACATGAGGCCAATCTTTTGGGCCATTGAATTTCGATTCGAGGGTGAATATCAAATCAATGGGTAGGTAAGTGTGTCACATCAGGGGTAGGTGAGTTCCATGTAGCTTTTTATAGCTGTCAGATCAAGATCCAACGGCTATTAATGGAATTAACCTCATATAAGCTTTATGAGAGTGATCTCATTTAAAATTTTTCCTTCACAATATCACTAACCATCCATGATCTATTTTATAGTATTAGATTTAATCTACCATTTATCATACCTTGGGATCCTTTAATGGATTCCTAGAGGTATCCCAACTCCTTAGGTCAATAGGGTATTTAACCCAAATCCTTTTTCTTATACTCTTACTAATCAAATGTACATTTGTATATTAATGATATTTTATACTAAACAATGTCGACAAGCTGCCGACAGACCATTGGCCAACCGATGGCTACTTGACAGATGCAATTACCTAAATTTTATAGAGTTAACCAACTAGCTAGACACCAACCCTTAAGGCTAGTTCTACATTCTAACATCACTTACTCACTATCCTTATTCCAATTCTCCTTAACCAATCCTAATCATGCCAACACATACCCTTTACCATATCATCACACCCATACGTCCAATCCCAGCTCACGTAGTAAATCTCAATATCTTTTTAGTCATCTCATAATCTATCCAATTCTTTCCTTAAACATTAGTGTTTAATTCATTATATTTATGTTGAAATTACACTGTCAGCTGGCCAATGGATAGCAGGCAGTACACTGACAATTGTTGTCCATGTTAACTCTTAGACTGGACATACTTGGGCTATTACAACCTCCCCTCTTAAATTTTTTTCCCAAAAATTCGATAATTATTGACTATGGGGAGTTTTTAAACTATATAGTTAACACCCTAGTTTTCATAAACTGTTTTACATACAAAATACGTTGGAATGCAGCAGACATCCTTCCAATTAATATGGGAAAATATGTTGCCATGGTGTTCAATGGTTTTTCAAAATACATCAAAGTACATAATATTTTATAAATTCGGTAGGGCTGCACTAAAAACCCGGACCCAACCCAACCCGGATGGAGCTGACCCGACATTGACCCAAGTCGGGTCGGGTCGGGTCCTATCTCGGGTAGGGTCGGTTCCAAGATTTAAAAATCCGGTTCTATCTCAGGTTGGGTCGGGTTTGGCTTTAAAATACCCAAGAACCGAAATACCCGAGATATACTATTTAAATCCCTTATTTTTTAATATATACAATATTATTATTATTATTATTATATAAATTATTTTATTAAAGATTTTTATAATTATATTAATTATTTTATTAAAGATTTTTATAATTATATTAATTATTTTATTAAAATCTCGGTTCCTATCTCAGGTTCTCAGGTATTGCGGGTTTTATCTCGGGTAGGGTCGGGTTTAGGATTCTCGGGTCCTATCTCGGGTCGGGTCGGGTTTAGGGTTTAGGGTTTAACAAAACCCGACCCTACCCGACCCAAGATGCAGCCCTAAAATTCGGCCAAACAAAATAGTCATCTAGGAACCGATCCATGTACACACCACAATGTCTCAACTAGAATGACAATAAACAAAGTTACAAAGGCTCTCACGAGCTTACATTAAATAATTAAAGCTACATTACATTTTACAAATCTATCGAGCATCCTCACTTCTCAGAGCTTCAATTTCCAAGTCACCTTCAAACTGTTCAAAATAGTTTGGTTGAATGTTTTCATACACAATATGATTGGCCAACAATAATACAATAGTTCATTGTAGGTGATATCATTAGTAATACAAACACATTAATCTTTAATACATTCATTTCATTAGAACAACCAAATCGCCAACTACATATTCTACGAGACCTAGATCTCTTCTAGGAGTTCTTTGGTATTCTAATGCTTCCTGAAGTTCTCGAGACTCTTTCTCTGCCTCTTATACTTACATTCATTATACTTCAATGGTGCTCTACCCTATCTATACCTTGATTTATTGTCAAGGTGTTCCTCATAGGATCTATTCTCTTGTGGAATTGTCCATGCTATATTCTTTCAGGATCTATTCTCTTATTGAAGTAACTCTAATGTTTTTACTTTCTTCATTTGACTTCCATCAGTTGTAAGCATGAAATTTTAGAGATTATGAATTATTCTCATGCAAAACTATATCTTCTATGTACGCAATTTTTATATTACTATTTAATTCTAACAGAAGTTGGTTCAATATGTGTGGTATGGTTGAATCACGTGTCTTTGAAATTAATGCATTAAAGAATGGAGCTATAATGACTTGAAGGTTTGCTCAAATTCCAGTTGGATAAGGAAGTTCATTTGAACAATTGAGTAACGTGTCTTATGATGACTATGGTTTAAAGGAAAGATTATTTTGAAAGTGATTAAACTCTTATGATTAATGTTTACATGTAGGAGTGATGTTTAACCTATAAAGTTTATCATCTCTACATGAATGAAGTATGAATTATTCATAGATTTAGATCCTGCTAAGTATTATTACACTTGCATCCTAGTGATACAAGTTCAACACGAGTGGTGCAGTGGAAGCCTGGAGTATGTTGGTGAGAAGTCGAATCAGCATTACAAAATCGCCTTGTATTTTGTATTTAGGGAAGAGTGATTCGAGTAATATCAATATGATCTATTTCCCCTTAATTAGCCATTGGGAATTGAATGTGTCAGGCACCCCCTTGGAAGTGGACAATATACAAGTCTTTATGTGTCACGCCCCAAAATCCCACACCTTGATCGGAGTGCGGAAGCCAACAAAAGAAGTACATATCGAGGTAGAGATCCCGGGCACGCGATCGAACAGTCGATTTCACCACCAATTACAATCATATCAAAAGGACGTGTAACCGGTTATGCCCATAGTCAGTGTAATATAATAATAGACATCATTAAATAATATGAAATAAATTTTCTTAACTTTTATTCCAGCAATAATCCTTTAAGGAAAACAAATAAAATAAACCTATAAGTCTATGGCACACAACTGCCAACAATGTCAAAAGCATCAACAGAAAGCAAAGCAAAAACTAAGTAAACATGCAATCTCTTCACGGCTCCTCCAACCGCCTTTCCTCTATTGCAACTTCCTGAACTCAGCTTTCTTTTGCGCCTGCATCAGAAGATGCATGAGTATTTCATAGAAACACTCAGTAGGATGTAAAAACCCACTGAGAAAGAATCAAGCAGTATGAAGAGAAACAAAGCTAACAAAGGATTATGGATAATCAACAACATCTAGACTAAACCAAAGGTCTATACACCTGAAAAGAAAGGTTAGTCAACACATGCAGATTCCTGGCTCTCAAGTATAAAGAAAGGATAGCAACATACACCACTCCAAACAAGTCAATGGTGTAAGGAGAAGAATCAACAATCATAATACCTCTCAACATCGAAAGTGCAAAGAGATTCAATTTCTGCTCCCTGTTTACCAACCACGTGGATACTTACCAGAACATCCTAGAGGTTCTCCCTTCGGAACCCGGCCACGCGTCTAGGCATGCTGGCCCCATCTGTGCTTACGGGTACAATCAGCGGAGACTGCAGACCTTTCGTAATATCATACAGCCTAAACGTACGTATTTGCCTCCCTTCGGGCAATAAGGAATCAAAATTCCATAAATATCAGAGGTCACGCTGGACCTAGCAATGGCTCGTGAGAATACTATGATTCCACCGAACAAGTAGTGGAGAAATAGGTCAATGTCAAACCGGACAATGATACAACCAATCGCATGGGTCTCAACTTTTTGAGAATAGAATAACTCTTACCATAATGACTCACTCATGGAGTACAAATAGAACATCAAGGTCTTAAACCACATATGACTCACTTACTGGAGTAGAATAGAACAACAAAGCTTCTCAAGACATATAACTCTCTCTTCGGAATAACAAGGAAACTCAAACACCTTGGATAGTAACAACTCATCATTGGAATATAAATACAATCAATGCATACCTTCATGCTCAACCCTAGATAGGAATTCTCCATACACATTAGTATTTTATAATACATATAGCAAAGATAAGAATACCAAGGAGTCTTAGATGATTTAAATTCCAAGTGTAACCTCAAACCGACATGAACGCTTTAAAATAGATGGTTACGATTCTCCTGATCAAAGGATTGTCCCTCCTAATTGGATTAACTCTAACCCAACTTTACTGTGATATTCTATAAACATATAGTCTAATTACTGATGTTGACACGTTAATTACTCTCATACCATAATACATAATGTTATTTAGGTACTTAGTATTTTCTCTCACATTCGACTCACTGTCTTACAATAGTCCTCTTCCGATGGCATCCAGACTCTGTACAGTAAGACTTCACCTCTGAAAGTTTTACTGATAATACCCTTACGAGTCTAGTTTCTAATCCCACTGATTTTATATTTTTCCGATTTTCCTTGAATTAGTTATGATTTAATACTACAGATTTTTCAGTACAGAAACAGTTCTGGCCGAGATTAAGATTCTTAATCAAACTTGATTATCTCACTTAATAACTCATTATAGATGATAATATATTATTAACAGACAACAATACTCTCCTCCTAGGTCAATTACACATCCTAGGATTGTATGGAATTACAAAGTATACCCCTTTATCATATTACATATCATATATCATGATCAATACATGAAATATACATTTTATTATCTCCTAAACTTATGATTATGCTAGTGTTTGATTAGAATAGCTACTACTTTAATATAGTTTTTGGTTTTTGTAGAAAACAAGAGTAATACACAGAAATGAAGAGAAAAGTAACTCGAATGGTTAAATCATCATAACTTCGTGTACAAATATCGGATTGGAATGATTCAAGCTTCATGTTAAATTTGAAGAAGTCAGCTTTCCAACGCCACCAACTACGTGCAATTCGGAGTTCGGGACAGAAAGTTATAGCCATTTGAAGTTTATGAACAGTAACTACGATCGATCGGCTATCAATGCGATCGATCACCAGAGCCGTAAAAGCAGTGTATTGAAGGAAACGATCGATCGTATCTACTGAAATTTTTTATCCGTGCAAGACAGTAACTACGATCGATCGGTATCATACGGCTCGATCGGCAAAGCGATCGATCGGGGGAAAATAACGAAGGAATTGCGATTGATCGGACAGCAAACGATCGTCAATACGGAGCGATCGATCGCCGTATGCGGCAAACCGAAATAAAACCTATTTTGACTTGGATTTGGAAGGGGACTTCGTGGTTTCTCTTCACTATTATAAATAGGCCTTGTGGGAGAACATTTTGGGCACCACATATTCAACCCTTGGAGAATCTAAAGCAAAATTGGAGGCTAGAGCAAAGGAGAGAAGAAGATGAAGAACATGAAGAACACGATGATGATTTCTCTTCCGATGCGAGGCTAAACACCTTTCCAAGGCGTAGATGAAGCCCAATAATCTGGTTTTGTAGTTTCTTTTCTCTCATCTTATGTTTTTACTCTAGTTGGTGTATGGATTTTATTGTGTAATCACCGTTAATTTAATAAAGATTTGTTCTTTGTACTCGAGAGAGACAAGAGTGAATTCTTGTGAGTTTCAATCCGAAGAATACTTGCGTATCCACGAGGAACGTGAGTAGACTGAGGTGTTATATATCAATAAAGTTTCATTGGTTTATACTCGAGAGAGATAGATCACAATTCCATGTTTTAATTATTTTATGTGTTACATCCGAGAGGAGAGCACTATATTTTGAGTTGACAAGTGTATGTCCGAGAGGAATATGCTAGCCAATTGGAAATCTTTATTCAAAAGAGAGAGAGAGACGATACATTAGTTTATTGTGGCGGATTCGAAGCCTTGGTCTTCTCCATATTGATTAAATCTCACTTAGTTTAGTTAAAGTTCATTGCTTTCTTAGTCTAGAATCAACATTGCTACTTTCTTTTGAATTTAGTAAAAGATTAATCCGTCCCTGAGGTTCGACAACCCTTTTTAATACTCACCATAGTACAATTGCCTTGTGCACTTGTAAGGGTTTTAATTTTAAACGATAAAGTTTTTGGCGCCGTTGCCGGGGACGGCTCAATAGTTTACTAAATTCTTAGCATAGTTAGTGTTAGAGTAGTTTAGTTTAATTTAGATTTATTTTCAGTCACTTAATTTCGTTCTTCTTCTTTTGTAGGATTAAGAGAGGACGCTGATTTTCGTCATCGTTGGAAGGGCCATCCCTTCCCACTGTTTGCACTCTCTTAACCTTCTTTTAGAGTAACTTTGGGTGCTTGGTGTTTTTCTTTTCTTTGTGGGATTGCATGACATGCTAGTTGTCGCTATTAGGTTGCTAGTTGTCGCTATCTAGGACTGATGCTTGCTAGTTATCGCTATTAGGATTGCACAGGTTTTGTTTGATTTTTATTGTGCATGCATGGTCGTCGTTCCCTGAACCCCGACCTTGCCTTTGATCCTGATCCTGAGCGCCTATATAGAATATGTAGAACTCCTAGCCCAATCCCTGAAATTCATCCAATAGCAGACAACATGAACCTTGGGGGTGGGATGGCCTAAACCAGAATCTACTAATGCCCCATATCTGTACCTTGCAAGACTACTACCGTCCCACTCCCTACACCTCCCCTTCCTGTATCCTACTTCCTGCAACCGTGGCTAATTTTGAAATTAAGCCAAACATCATCCAGATGCTGCCCACATACCATGGCCAATTAAATGAGAACCCCTATAGGCACCTACAAAATTTCCTAGAGGTTAACACAACCTTTAAACTTACACTATCTGATGACCAGGTGCGCCTTAGGTTGTTCCCTTTTACCTTAAAAGATAGGGCCAAGGAATGGCTATACTCCCTTGAGCATAACTCTATTTCCACTTGGGAGGAACTTCAGGCCAAATTCCTCAAGAAATACTTTCCTGTGGGGCGGACCAATAAGATCCGCCATGAAATCATCACCTTTACCCAGACACCTAATGAACAATTCCATGAAAGCTGGGAGAGGATGAAATCCTTACTCCGGTCCTGTCCCCACCATGATGTGCCCAAGTGGCAATTAGTACAGAGATTTCATGAGGGTGTGTGCGATCAGCATAAGACCCTAATAGACGCCTCCTGTGGAGGCACATTCATGAAGAAAACCCCGGATGATGCTTGGGATCTATTAGAGGACTTGAGCAAAAACTCTTTACACAGTGCCACCCTCTACAGATTTGAAGGCCATATGCCTGGCAGGAGTGCCTCAAGGGGAGGCATGTATGATGTTAAAGCTATTACAAACCTAGAACACCAAGTGGCATCCCTTACTGAGAGGTTTGACAGGTTTTTCTCACAGACTCCACCTTATACCCCAACCTCTCAAGATGCCCGTGCCATCTGTGCCAGACCTATGCACACTATAGTTGACTGCCCCTCTACCTCCCAATATCCAAATCTTGTACAGGAGCATGCCAACTTTGCACAAGGATATCCTCGAGCCAATAACCCTTACTCAAATATCTATAATCCGGGGTGGCGAAATCATCCAAATTTTGCCTGAAAACAACCTAACCAGGGGCCCACTTTCAATCAGGCCCCAAGACAAGAATTCTCAAACCCAACTCAGTCTTACCAACCAGCCACAAATCCTCCCTTTGGCC
Organism: Houttuynia cordata; assembly: GCA_039654745.1. Classification (NCBI taxonomy): domain Eukaryota; kingdom Viridiplantae; phylum Streptophyta; class Magnoliopsida; order Piperales; family Saururaceae; genus Houttuynia; species Houttuynia cordata. The sequence continues at coordinate 9,671,086 of CM077506.1, forward strand.
AAACCAATAAGAAACCATCCTTTGAAGATCAGATGAGCCAAATGCTAGCCACCCAAACTACCCTCCTCTCAGCTTTTAATGCGATGGAAGCCAAGGTGGATGCCAAGATAGAAACCAAACACAGAGAGCTGACTGGTGAGCTAAGAACCCAGGCCCAGCTTGTCCATTCTCATACACAATCCATTGCTAAAATAGAAACCGAATTAGGACAGCTGGCCCAATCTATGAACCGTAGGGAAGTAGGAACCTTGCCTAGCCAACCACAGCAGAACCCTAGAGGCCAATTCGCCGTTGAAGGTTCCCACTATCCAAATGAGCAGGTGCAAGCCGTTACTATCCTAAGAAATGGAAAACAAGTTGACAATCAGGTTAGGGACCCAACCATTGCAAGTGAGGACACTCCCCTTGAAAAACAGAATCACTCCTCTATGTCTGATCCTACTATGCCTGATCCTGTTAGTCTCCCACCACAGAAGGATCTCCCAACTGAGCCCACCAATGAAAAATCCTATATCCCTAGGGCTCCTCTCCCTCAATGCCTCAACCAACCCTCCCCGTTTAGTAAGTCCCACCAACGAATGGAGGAAATGTTAGAGGTGTTCAAGCAGCTTAAGATCAATCTTCCCCTCTTAGATGCCATCAAACAAGTACCTGCCTATGCCAAGTTCCTGAAAGACTTGTGTACCCAAAAGAGGAAAACCAAATCCCATGTCACCCAAAAGGTCTTTTTGACCAACCAAGTAAGCTCTTTACTTACCAGTGATATGCCACCTAAATTTAAGGACCCAGGTGTCCCTGTTATCTCTATTGTCATAGGTGACCATACCCTTAGCCGAGCTCTCTTGGACTTAGGGGTCAGTGTCAACCTCCTCCCTTACTCAGTATATGAACAACTTGGCCTCGGAGAGTTGCAGCCCACCTCAGTCACCCTTCAGTTAGCAGACCGATCCATTCGCAGACCTAGAGGTGTTATAGAAGACGTTCTCGTTGGAGTTGACCAGTTCTATTTTCCTGTTGATTTTGTCGTCTTAGACATGGAACCAGTTGCCAACTCCAAATCCCAAATTCCTGTTATCCTTGGCCGCTCTTTCCTAGCCACAGCCAATGCCACCATTAACTGTAGGTCAGGGCTCATAAATGTCTCATTTGGGAACATGAAAGTTAAATTAAATATTTTTAGTGCTTCCCAACAACCCTCGAGTGAAGCTGAGTGCCTTATGGTTAATGACCTAGATGATCTAGTCCAGGAGTACCTTCCCTTTGCTGTGCTTAAGGATGCCCTCGAGCACACCCTTTTCTATGACTGGATCGATCAATATGAGGCCACACCTGACCTTGAGGAGGTCCATCACCATTTAGTGGCTGCCCTATACCCTGACCATATCCCATGGCGACCCCACCCCGACCCTCTCCCTGTGTCTACTGCCCCACCACTTACACCTTCCATAGAATCCCCACCCACACTTGAACTCAAAACCCTTCCTAGCTCCCTCAAATACGTCTTCCTAGGACCCAACAACACCCTTCTTGTAATTATCTCATCTAGCCTATCTATTGACCAGGAAGCCCAGTTGTTGGAGATCCTTACCACACACCGGCGAGCTATAGGATGGACAGTAGCTGACCTCCGGGGTATAGACCCCTCTGTGTGCATGCATCGCATAAACCTGGAGGACCAGGCCAAACCTTCTAGGGAGGGGCAGCGACGGTTGAACCCTCACATGAGAGAGGTGGTGATGAAAGAGATAGTGAAACTTCTAGACGCAGGTATCATATACCCTATCTCTGACAGCGAGTGGGTGAGTCCTATCCAAGTTGTCCCTAAGAAATCGGGCATCACGGTGAAACCAAACTCAGAGGGTGAACTTGTGCCAATAAGAGAGACCACGGGCTGGCGGGTGTGCATCGACTATAGGAAGCTGAACTCTAACACCCGTAAAGATCATTTCCCTCTCCCATTCATTGACCAAATCCTAGAGAAATTAATGGGCCAAGAGTTTTATTGCTTTTTAGATGGATACTCAGGATATAATCAAGTGCCAGTTTTTCCAGGGGATCAGGAGAAGACGACTTTTACATGCCCCTTCGGTACATTTGCGTATCGAAGAATGCCTTTTGGTCTTTGTAATGCCCCTGCTACATTTCAGCGATGCACGATGTCCATCTTTTCCGACATGATTGATAAATTTTTGGAAGTTTTCATGGACGATTTTTCGGTGTTTGGCGCTTGTTTTGATGAATGCTTGCACAACCTTGCTTTAGTTTTAAAACGCTGTGAGGAAACAAATTTAGTGTTAAGTTGGGAAAAGAGCCATTTCATGGTTCAACAAGGGATTGTGCTTGGACATGTTATATCAAAAAGGGGTATAGAGGTTGACAAGGCCAAGGTTGACCTGATTGCTAATTTACCGTCACCTACATCAGTTAAGCAAATACGGTCTTTCCTTGGCCATGCAAGGTTTTATCGTCGATTCATCAAAGATCTTAGCAAGATATCACGTCCATTATGTCACCTTCTCGGTCAGGATGTGCAATTTGAATTTGATGAGTCGTGCAAAGAAGCTTTTACCACATTAAAAACCCTCCTCTCTAGCTCCCCCATCATTAAGCCCTCTGACTATACACTGCCCTTCGAGATAATGTGTGATGCATCGAATTTTGTTGTAGGGGCAGTGTTAGGCCAACGCATCAACAAAATTCCTCATGTTATATACTATGCTAGCAAGACACTCACTGATGCTCAATTGAATTACACTACCACCGAAAAAGAGTTGCTTGCTGTTGTGTTTGCATTAGATAAGTTCAGGTCATATCTACTGGGTAGTAAGATCATCATCTTCTCTGATCATGCAGCCTTGAGGTACCTTCTTTCCAAGAAGGATGCCAAGCCAAGGCTGATTCGTTGGATTTTACTCCTCCAGGAATTTGACTTTGAAATTAAAGATAAAAAGGGTTCTGAGAATGTCGTGGCTGATCATCTATCCAGAATTCCTATTCCTGATCTGCATAGCCATGACCCTCTAAGAGATGCATTCCCTGATGAGCAGCTCTTTGCTGTCTCTACTACATCTCCACCTTGGTTTGCACATATTGTAAATTATCTTGCTGTGGGTCAAATCCCAACCTTTTGGTCTAAACATGATAAAGACTCATTTTTCTCTCGAGTCAAACATTACTATTGGGATGACCCTGACCTATTTAAGATATGTGCTGACCAGGTCATAAGACGATGTGTCCCTGAGAGTGAGTTTCATAGCATCTTATCTTTTTGTCACTCTCAGGCCTGTGGTGGACACTTCGGTGGTAAGAAAACTGCGGCCAAAGTACTTCAAAGTGGTTTTTATTGGCCAACTCTATTTAAAGATGCCTATGCTTATTGTCAATCTTGCGATAGGTGTCAAAAACTAGGAGCTTTGTCAAAAAGGAATATGATGCCCCTACAACCTATTTTGATTATTGATTTATTTGATGTTTGGGGTATTGATTTTATGGGACTTTTCCACCATCTTTTGGTCATACTTATATTCTTGTTGCTGTGGATTATGTGTCTAAGTGGATTGAAGCTGTTGCCACTAGGACCAATGATCATAAAGTCGTGCTGAAATTTCTGAAAGTCAATATTTTCAGCAGGTTTGGAACTCCTCGTGCTATCATTAGTGACTGAGGTTCTCATTTTTGTAACAGGTCTTTTGAGGCTCTTCTCAAGAAATACTTTGTCACCCACAAGGTTGCCACACTATATCATCCTCAGACTAATGGCCAAGTGGAGGTCTCCAACCGCCAAATCAAGCAAATTCTGGAGAAGACAGTTCGTCCCGATAGAAAGGATTGGTCCTTGAGACTGAATGATGCATTATGGGCCTACCGGACAGCTTTCAAGACCCCTATTGGTATGTCTCCTTATAGACTGGTTTATGGCAAAGCTTACCATTTACCTGTTGAGTTGGAACATCGGGCTTATTGGGCTATTAAGGCCTACAACTTTGATATGGATAAAGCCGGTGATCAGCGAAAACTCCAACTGAGTGAATTAGAGGAGATGCGCTTTGATGCATATGAGAATGCCAAACTCTACAAGATGAGGACCAAAGCCATACATGACAAGATGATATTCAAAAAGTCCTTTCAGCCTGATCAGAAGGTACTACTTTACAACTCTAGGCTACACATATTTACTGGGAAGCTTCGATCTCGGTGGTCTGGGCCTTTTATTGTCAAAGAAGTATTTCCACATGGTGCTATTGAGGTCCAAAATCCAAAAGATGGGAGTACATTCAAAGTTAATGGCCACCGTCTAAAACCCTATCTCGAGACTGTTGGTGCCTTGGATGATAGGCTGGTGTATTTAGTTGATCCGATAATTACAGAATGATCGTAGCTCTGTCTGGCTGAAGACGTTAAACTTAGTGCTTAGTGGGAGGCAACCCACGTATTCAGGTGTATTCTCTCCTTTCTCTGATTTTCTTTGTTATATGCTCATTGTCATGCTATATTTTGTTCACATTGAGGACAATGTTCATAATAGGTATGGGGTAGGGAATATTACTTTTATAAAAATAAAAAGAAGAAAAAAAATCAAATCATAAAAATTTGATTAGTTTTTAGGTTGTTTGTTAGTATTTTTGTTAGGATTTGATAGTTTATCCCATAATGATGCATGTTACAATTCTTAAGAGATTAATTTTCATTAGAAGTGTGAGTAAGTATACTGGAGAATAGATACACTTAATTGAGCATATCTTTCTGTTACAGTCCTCTTGGAATAAGTGCTTGAACTAAGAAAATTCACTTACACACACTAGTACATAAAGTAATACCGTCTAGATATTTGTTGAATGCTAATTTACAGTGGGATGTCTTTAGTCATAGTCATTGGATGATGTGTAGATGTCTGTTGAGCTTAAAAGATCATGATAGACCATTTACTTGGCTATGGCAAGGGATTGGAATCGGAAATAGGTTGAGAGTATAATACAGCCTGGACAAAATAAAGATGTGCTTGAAAATATATGCTGAAAATGAAAATGCAAAAAAATGAAAATAAAATGAAAGAAAAAGGGCTGCTTGACTTTATAGGATTAACTTAGGCTGATGCTCGGGCCCGAAGCGGTCTTCTTAAAACCTAATGCCCTAAGCCAATTTGGTTGGGAGTCATTAGCCTGAGTCATTGCTAAACCTAAGCATCTTGAAGTCAGGCCTTATACAGTCCTAGCAAAAAAAAAAAGAAGTCTGTGGTGTATTATCCTCTCAAATCTAGAATGTTGGACCCGAAGGAGGCGCGCAGATTTGTGCTATCATGAACCTAAAGATTACGATGACTATGTAGATTCTGATGTTCTTTGGTTAATGGGTAACACTGGATCTGTATAAACAGAAATTTAGAATGTATTGCTATAATGTTCTACACTTTCTACTATTTATGTTATCATGCTATATAATATTTGAGCAGAAATTTCCAAGATGAAAGTGTGGAATAAAACCACTTACTTGAGGGCTTCTATATTCCTGTTGATTATGAACCAAGTACATGTGGTTAATTTTCTTAAGCAATATAGTATGCATTTGTCGGGATAATAGATTTGTTTGTTTTGCAATGTTTTAATTTTTGCTTTATTTTTGCACTTAGGTTAATTAGATTAATAAATACATGTTTGTGGGTAGCATGGCTGCAAACCCTCACGAGACAACACTCGTCCTACTAGGGACACTTAGAGGTTTAACGGGTTGTTGCATACACTCAATGCAATCGTGTTCCCTATGAAAGTGGTGTTTACTTTTATGCATTAGTTCTTTTAGTTCATTGTTTGATTTTATTTTTGTTTTGTTTTGCTAGGGACTAGCAAAATCTAGGTTTGGGGGTGTGATCTATACATGAAATATGCATTTTATTATCTCCTAAACTTATGATTATGCTAGTGTTTGATTAGAATAGCTACTACTTTAATATAGTTTTTGGTTTTTGTAGGAAACAAGAGTAATACACAGAAATAAGGAGAAAAATAAATTGAATGGTTAAATCATCATAACTTCGTGTACAAATATCGGATTGGACTGATTCAAGCTTTATTTAAAGTTGAAGAAGTCAGCTTTCCAATGCCACCAACCACGCACAATTCGGAGTTCGGGACAGAAAGTTATAGCCATTTGAAGTTTATGAACAGTAACTACGATCGATCGGCTATCAATGCGATCGATCGCCAGAGCCGTAAAAGCAGTGTATTGAAGGAAATGATCGATCGGACCTCAAAACGATCGATCGTATCTACAGGAATTTTTGATCCGTTCAAGACAGTAACTACGATCGATCGGTATCATACGGCGTCGATCGGCAAAGCGATCGATCGGGGGAAAATAACGAAGGAATTGTGATCGATCGGACAGCAAACGATCGTCAATACGGAGCGATTGATCGCCGTATGCGGCAAACCGAAATAAGACCTATTTCGACTTGGATTTGGAAGGGGACTTCGTGGTTTCTCTTCACTATTATAAATAGACCTTATGGGAGAACGTTTTGGGCACCACATATTCAACCCTTGAAGAATCTAGAGCAAAATTGGAGGCTAGAGCAAAGGAGAGAAGAAGATGAAGAACATGAAGAACACGATGATGATTTCTCTTCCGATGCGAGGCTAAACACCTTTCCAAGGGGTAGATGAAGCCCAATAATCTGGTTGTGTAGTTTTTTTTCTCTCATCTTATGTTTTTACTCTAGTTGGTGTATGGATTTTATTGTGTAATCACCGTTAATTCAATAAAGATTTATTCTTTGTACTCGAGAGAGACAAGAGTGAATTCTTGTGAGTTTCAATCCGAAGAATACTTGCGTATCCGAAAAGAACGTGAGTAGACTGAGGTGTTATATATCAATAAAGTTTCATTGGTTTATACTCGAGAGAGATAGATCACAATTCCATGTTTTAATTGTTTTATGTGTTACATCCAAGAGGAGAGCACTATATTTTGAGTTGACAAGTGTATGTCCGAGAGGAATATGCTAGCCAATTGGAAATTTTTATTCAAAAGAGAGAGAGAGACGATACATTAGTTTATTGTGGTGGATTTGAAGCCTTGGTCTTCTCCATATTGATTAAATCTCACTTAGTTTAGTTAAAGTTCATTGCTTTCTTAGTCTAGAATCAACATTGCTACTTTCTTTTGAATTTGGTAAAAGATTAATCCGTCCCTGAGGTTCGACAATCCTTTTTAATACTCACCGTAGTACAATTGCCTTGTGCACTTGCAAGGGTTTTAATTTTAAACGATCATATCACAGTCTTAAATGTTACTACCTCACAATTAGGACAATTAATTCAAGTCAATCAGTATGACACAAGAATCAATGTGGATTAAGATCCACAAAATAAGATTAGGACTCCAGCATTCTGAATAATGAATAAAGCAACCAACTTTGGGTATGAATCCTATCTAGACACTTAGCATGAAAGCATACATGATTATATCACTAGATGAATGGAAAATAGAGTCATAATTCAAATAATATCACATGAATCAAAGCAATACAACATGGTACTGAATAAGAACATTTATAAACATCATATGGATGAAGAAAAGAAAAGGAAAAAACCATTCTACTCTTATCTCGCGAAGATCCTTCTTCTATGCGTGCCATAAGCCTTCCTCTCTTGCAACCAAGCTCTCGCTCCAAGCTCTTGCGAATCTCCCACCAAGAAGAAGCCTTTAAGAGAAGGATGAACGTGGGAAAGAGAAGAACAAGGCTCTGGACGTTCTAAGGCTAGGGTTTCAATAGCACAAGCCAACTCCACAAGGGTTTATATAGAGTTTGAGGAAATCTCTCCTTAAAACAAATCCTCCCATATCATGGACTCTTTCCACCAATAAGAAAGCTCCAAGATCCCTCTAGGAACGTGCAATCCAAGTCTAGTTTGGATCTGGCATCTTTTCCAAACAAATCCAAGCTAAAAACACCAAAAAAAAACGCAAACCGCAATGGGCGATCGATCGGCAACACGGCGATCGATAGTCGCATGCTTTCCGCAAACAATTGCGATACAGCCGATTGATCGTAACCATTGCCGATCAATCGGTTGCTCCGAAAATAAAACAATAAAAAATCACAGTAAATATGATCGATCGTTTAGCGAGGCGATCGATCGGTTCAATCTGGGCCGATCGATCATAAATCCTGGCGATCGATCGCGACCACGGTAATTCACAATTCAACTTCTAATATCTTTTTACTCCAAACTCCAAATTGCGCACAGTCAGTGGCGTTGGAAAGCTTTCTTCACCCTCTTTAACACCATGAAGCAAAACATAAAAAAATTAAGCATTAAGAAGGTCTAATTTCGGTTTTAATAAACTTACTAATTTTTCGGGTGTTACATTATGTATCTATATGTTGTAAGAAATTCTACAGTGCCCCTGCCTCGTAATGCAAATACAACAAAATACAAATTGTAATTCTGACACAACAAAGTACGAGAACCAATTCTAATCATCTCAAGTGTTCTAAGTGAACTAGCGGAATTAAGCAAGTACGCACAACGAAAATTAAAAAAAACAGTCACAAACACGAGATTTTTAGGTGGAAAATCCAAATGGCAAAAACCACGAGTCTTCTCCATCTAGATGAACAAGCAAATCGTGCTGCTGATTTTCTAACCAATTTTGCGCTTGATAGGTATTCATGGAGTCCGGATCCTCTGGTGAAGCTTCACCAGCGAGGCCGCTGGTGAAGCTTCACCAGCCGTCGATCGTACGGAATCGACGGCGCACACGGATATGATGTGCGCTCAGCCAAAAGCGTGTCTTTTGGCCGAGCGCACAAGGAAACCGTGTGCGCCGTCGATTCCTTACGATCGACGGCTGGTGAAGCTTCACCAGCGGCCTCGCTGGTGAAGCTTCACCACAGGATCCGGTTCCGTATTCATGTTACTGGATGTCCTCATTTCTTCCTCCTGACGTACTAAAATCTGTGTCATATGAGGACTTTTTGGGTTGTACTATTCCTCGTAGAGTACATATAGATGTAATTTGATGTTGTAGCAATAAAGCTTTTGTTGCCTAGAAAAAAAAAGGACAGGGTATTGGTGTGAAGGCCAGGGCACACTTCCTAAAGCGAGGACCTGAGTTCAAACCCCACTCCATTGACCAGCCACTCCTCATCCACAAAGCTAAGAGGCTGGGAGAGTTCATGGCCCCCCATTGGCCAATCAAAATTTGAAGTTGCTTTCCATAGATTAGTGGCCCTGCTACACCTTTTTTCCTCGCTCCATTCCTGTTTGGGTTATATCCTGGTTTGTCTGGTACATGTGATAGATGGGCCTTGTATATGCTTAAGGGGATTGACGGCAATATATGGTGGTCTAAGAGGCTCGTTTCCTGCCCCTTCTAGTCGAGTCCTAACTCCTAAGGACTTGGGCACCTCTTATTATTTTTTTTAAATATAAAGGAGAGAATATATGCATTTAGTTAGAAATTAGTAAGATTATCTATGATATATACTATATGTGAAAATTTGGCAATGTGGATGTTCTCTGGTAATGTGTACCCCACTCGTGCTTCTTTGTGCTGTGCCATTTCATACAAATTTATTACTTGTGTGCAGTGTAATTAATAAAAACTACTTTCCTATATTGTTAGATTTCTTTTCTTGATATTTATTTTTCCTCTTGAGAAAAAATCCACCCAAATTATGCAGTTGTAGCAATATGTGAAACAAATACGTTATCAGAAGTAGTGAGACACCTCTTAGTATATAACCAGTTCATGTGCATCGCGCACCACTGGTGGTCTGTATGTTAATATAGGGGCAAGTGGGTTTGAATAAGGGAGGGCTGTACCTCTGGTTCTCGTTAGTTTCGGTGGATACGTTGTAACTTTTTCCATGAGGATAGAAGTTGTGAAAATTCTACCAAAAACTAAAGTTAAGAAGAAAAAAAATGCTAGCAGGTAACTCGCCAGCAAAAAGTTAACCAATAGGCTAAAGTTCATCCACTCATGACTCATCTCTGTACAATTGGATGTGAAGTGATACTAGAATAGATTGAACAGCAATTAAAAATTTGTCATTAATAACTAAACGCAATTGCCCAACTAAACACAAACTTCATGTTTGACATGCATTTGGGAAACTAACCTCAACTTCTCATCGGTGAATCTCATTGAAGACCTTTCATATGTGTTTGTTCATGGCAACGTTTAGGGTTTATATCAAAATAGAATTGAGCTTTGAGATCTAATAATTGAGTGTAAATTCTAAATTCTAGCTCGGCCCAGAATATAGGATGGAGATTGAAAACCAATGTTGCAACTTATTGTTTTCCAAATCAACGATGTAAAAAATGGCAGAGCAAAAAATGTTGCGCCACTTGCTAGGAACCAAGGTTGAACCATGAGCGAAGGGCACAAGGTGGTGGGCACTGGGCAGGGTAGCTGGGGACAGTGGCGGCAAAGAGTAGGAAATAATATCCTAATCCTATTGGGATATAAGAAAGAGGGCATATATGACCAGCCGGGTATTGGTGTGATGTCCAAGACACTTCCTGCAGCGGAGGACCTGAGTTCAAACCCCAGTCTACTGGTATTTAAATTCATTTGCTGAATTGCTTTCTTCTAAATTTCACTATCCAAACAACTCCTTAGTATGTACCCCAATTCACTTGCATCAGGGCATCATGAGTTGTCGGATTTCAATCCAACCTTATGTGTATGTTAATGCAGAGGCCAAGTAGTTTTGAATAAGGGAGTATCGCAACTCGCACCCTTGGTTCTGGTAAAATTGGGCTGGCACGTAGGAACTTCTTCCATCAAGATAGAAGTTGTAAAAAATATACCAAAAACACAAAATAAAGTAATGAAGGAAATCCTTGTAGGTAACTTCTTAAAAATAGAAGTCACAGGATCACAGTAGCCCAGCAAAAAGGTAACCATAAGTCTAAAGTACATCCACACATGACTCGTCTCTGTCTTTGCACTACAGATTCTTCATCCCAACCACGCCACTTGAGCCCATTTATTCCTTGGACGAGGGGAACAGAGCAAGCTCCTTTCTACAAGGAGACAAACACCCCCGGATGAAAAGCAGTGCCCCTTTGGGGCTTCTTGCCCAGACTTAGCATTACCATAATTGGGGAAAGCGCATGTTAGTGAGCAGACGAGGCACAGACGCAGCAACAGCACAAATACAAAACTAGAATGAGAGAAATGGAGGATGGATTGATAGAGGCAGGAATATAAGGGGAAAAGGTCACAAGTGAGGTCCAACTGCCTTCTCGTTTTCTGCTCTATTGTCGTGTCATGGCAGTGGAGAATGCCAGTTGGGTACTAATCTTGTCCCAAGCCGCTGCGCTGTCCTAAATGTTCCACTTAATTCATGCTAGTCAAGTGTGGAATAGTACTTGCAGGTGGCTGGTAAACGGGCCTGGTATATAGAAAACTTGTGGGAGTGATCTTCCGCTGGTACTGAATTTGAACGTCACCTCGACTGTATAAGAGGATGGTTTAACATGTGAATGCAATTTGAACATAAACGGCTCTTTAGATACCAACAATGATATTAAGAATTCACTGAATTAGTTATGTTAATGTAGTTGCTTATTGCTTGGGAAACAGGAAAATGATTCTTATAAATGTAGGTAATAAAATTTATTTTAAGATATCAACATAGAAAAAATAAAAGAAATCATCTCATAGGAAAACCTCGAGATAGAGAAATGGAGAAGCAAAGAAATAAAGGCTGAGAAATGCAGTAACTATGGTTAAGCTTAAACCAATATAGAGCTGGATAAATTATCTAGTTCATCTAAAGCATATTGATCATGCACCGGATTGGGGCTGCCTTCAAATTTCATGACCCTTGCATGGAAAAAATTCACTAGTTTTACTCCGCATAATGCTAAAATTGAACACGGACTAGCACGTATGCGAATCAACCTGTTTGGCCATGCATTTACTAGTCGGACTTTAATAGCGTGGACAACCAGGGCACCATGTCTAGAATCCATGACAGAGGAACATATGGGTATCATGATACTTTGAGGCCTAAAATGGTACATAGAATGGTTATGGTCACCCGGTATCTATGTACTATGTTAAGCCTCAAATACTATTCTAGGGATCCTATTTACAACATTAACAAAACATTTCATCAATCAGTTACCAAAATAAAAATCTCTCAATATTGTGTCAACTTTGAAGATAGTTTAGGTGGCAGAGTAGATTAAGGTTTTGATTTGTTTTGTTATAAAAAAGGAGGTCTCGCTTGGTAGTATTCTATCACACGTATGAGATTTGACAGAAATGCAGGTAGGAGGTGGGCACAAAGATTGAGAAGTGGGATGTGCAAAGGGCTCGTGACTCGCCGGGATGGGCCTCGTTAGCCTTTTGCATTTTGCCTTGCCCTGCTCATGCGCCGCTCCCTTTCTCTGGCTCTGTCTCTTGGCCTTTTATTCCCCTTCCTTCCGATTCCTTTGTCCTCTTCTGTCGTCCTAAAAGCCACTACTTCCTTCATATTTACCGAAATGCTAATGTGGATGCCATTCCTCTAACACACATTTTGACAATCACAGTGGACCTTAGGCTCCCAAACTAACATTCTACTTCCTCAACTTTATGCTATAGAAAACAAAATACAGTACCATTTTACTTCCTCTAACTCCATGTACGTGATGCATCTGATAATTGCAATATTGGTACATGTGGATGCGAAGAACTTTAATTTCTGCCTTGTAAGGGAACGATATGGCTCACATTTATGGTCTTGGAATCACCAAGTTCTACTTTCTTGAGACATTAAGGCATGAAGACAAGTGAATGGTGTGCCACGAAATAAACCTAACTATACCCATACGTTAACTTTCCCACAATGTTGAGAATTAAACCTTCTAAGCAAGAGTGAAACCCCAGGTGGGAGAAAGCCTCTGGCCGAGAAATAAAGCTTACCATACCTATTTTTAAGGACACGAAAAAAGGGAACTCTAACTATTTTTTCAGCCGGAGGGAGTACATTCCAGATTCTAACTAGGATTAGTAATGCTATTTTGCATGAGTTTGTGTGTTCTAGAAAAATATGATCAGGACTTTTCATCAGGGGCACTAGGGGGCTGTTTGGGAGGCCATTTGAATATCGTAGGAAAGGAAAAAAAATTCATTTTCATTCAATAATTGAAGCATGGGTTTTGGGGATTCAAAAGGGAAACATAAATGATAGAAAGGTAATTATGGTCATTCGTCACAAGATTCCCATTTAAAAATCCATTTGACAAGTGAATGTCCTCAACAGGACATTCACCTAGAGAATGAAAATGACCATTATGATCATTTACCTGTTAAATATAAATTAAAATGTAAATGGCCTCCCAAACACTTTTTAGTGGAAAATGGTGAGAAATGAAGTGGGAAATGGCCTCCCAAACAGCCCCTAGATAGGACTTCTAAGAATAGGATTGGCGCATTTCACCGCATTAGGGTAGTTGGGATATTATGTATTGATATTTGGGCATATTTTTACCGACTACAATGATGGAAACGCATGTTTTTTGCGTACTCAAATATTCTTTCTTCCAAGGAGATCTAGTACTATAAAAGGCTGCTACTTCAATTCTCAATCATCAACAGATCTAAGAAAGAAGGCTTACACTCTCAGGGGCGTAATACTTTGTGGCAAGAGAATGGTGTGCAAAGGGCAAAAAGAGATGATGAGGCGCGGAAGGTCAATCCATGTTCTTCACAGGCTTGCCAGATCCAAACCAGTAAAGGCTGTCTCTTTTGAATGTTTAGGAGACTAGCTCGACTCACTTTTTTTTATTTTGCATGGTTTTAATCATTTAATTTTAATCATAGTTGTAGCTTCGATAGCACAGATGTTTTACCTATGGATGTTTCCCCCTGATTGATGCAGATTAGGAGTAGGTGTTCTGATGTACTGGACATGCTTGAGTACATTAAAGAGCTTAAACTCAGAGTGGAAGCCATCAATGAGAAGTACAATAACATATGCAATCAAATCCAAGTTCCCCCGCCCCCGGTCTCTCTCTCTCTCTCTCTACCATCTTAGAAGTACAATAACTTGTTCATGTGTGCACAAGTTCCACTGAACTTTTTTTCAAGATTAAAATTGGCGTTCTAGTGATTGACAATTAAATCACGAGTTCTACCGATAACCAATCATGAAGACAGTCCATGAATCAAGAAGCTGTGTAGCTTGAGTAAATTGATTCTCATGCAGTCATGCTTCTTTCATGGATTGCTGACATATCCAACTTATTTTTGTGCATATTCTAATATTTTGCTTCAATGATCATCTTATGTCATTCTCTTTTTATTTTTTCTCGCTACACATGATTGTATATGGTAGATGTATATAGGACTGGATGGCGAAATAAGCGAAATTGTAGCTGATGAGATGGCAGAGATGCCATTGATTTATGCGTTTCTATTTTTTTTTTGGTAACAAGGGGTGTCTGAAGTTTTAGGACCCAACTAGAATGGGCAGGGCAACCAGACCCTTAGAGCACTGTATCCAACTACCAATCCTCTCAGGCACAACCAAGCGCACCCATTATAGGCACCACCCGGGTTGGTAGCCAAAGGAGTGGGGGTTGGTTCACTTTTTTTAATGGACTCAAAAAATACTCTTCCAGTTTAATTTCATCTAATGCACCCGAGTCTACTTCTATTGTTGTTTTGCAGGAGGTGAAAGTTAAGAAGGTCGAGATGGGTTTTCTGATAGGGATATCATGTGGAAAAGGCCGAGATGTGCTTGTTACAGTACTGGAAGCATTTGAGGAAATGGGTCTCAACGTTCTTCATGCTAAGGTTTCGTCAGACAAACAGTTCTCAATGGAAGTATTGGTGCAAGTGCTCAGAGAGCATGTGGATCCCCTTGCCATTCAAGAAGCTGTTTTGAAGGCATTGCATAACAGAATGGAGGATGAAATTAAAAAGAATAATCAAGTTAACTAAGAGAGATCAAATCTGAGAAAGAACATTTTAGCTAGTTAGGCTTGCATCAAAGAAGGTGTTTGTAGATGGTGTTTGTGGACAGAAAATGGTGTGAAATAGACAAGTGTGAAGAGCCACACTGAATTGTTCTTTTAAAAATGTCTACAGGAGACCGTATGCAAACATTTTCTAATAAATAAATGTTTTATTTAATTCCATTTTTCATTCTTTCTTGAATAGAATTTATACGTATCCATTGGTTGTCGGGATTAGAAATTCAAAATGAGCGAAAATTAGTTCAATTTGATTTCCAATCAATATAAATAATATGGAACAGTAGTGTAATTCTAATGAAGAACTTCCTTATTTTACATTTAGATTAGAAATCTCATACAATTGATTCAAATGGGTCATTCGGTCTAGTGGTATGATTCAAGTGGTGTCCTCTTCATTTGTAGCGGAACTAGAAGTTGATGTCCTGTTTTCTCTTCTTTTTGGCTACTAAGATGATGATGTCTTGGTGCAAACATTTGGCCTTATATAACATGTGTTGCAAGAAGACACATAAAAGGATGGATGAGGAGTTTGCCGCCTTATAGTGCTACACAGATGGTGGATATCCACTGTCTGAATACACGGACAGTGGGATGGCTAAACCGTGGAGTGGCTAACAACTCATCCTAAAATGTTCCTAATTAAAACCCAATGAAATCAACAATCAAATCTGTCAGCTCTGAACCGATAGTGTTGCATATTATTAACCTAGTTTGTCACTATGCTTGTAATACTTCTGACTAGTTAGGCTTAAGACCTTTGGTGAAATTTGCATTTATACCAAATTAATTTGGAATACAACAAATAGTTTATTTAGGTTGAACCTTTGACGGAGCCTCATAATCTTCTTTAGAATTTAGGTCATAGCTTCGTTCGTAAGCTTGGAAGCACATCAATTACTCCTCTGGGATCGTAGCTAGGAGTAATGGCAAGTTGAAATGCACAAAGGTAGTCCTTGGGGACATATTGTTGGTTTGGATAATAGAAGCTCTTCGATTGGGTCAGTTATTATTGGAGCATAAAATAAAGAGGTAAGATTTCGTTTCTTGGCACCTCCAGCTTAATTTTGGGAAACACAGTTCTTATGTGGGTGCTCATTAGATGCACTCAGAAAGGGACTTTTAAAGGACCTATTTGTTGCATCTTTTCTCACAGAAATTTTTTTCTTAAAGGGCCTTTTTCTTCTATGCCAGAACTTCCTGATGAGGTTTCTAGAAAGTCATTTAATTTTATTTAAAGGATAAAAATTAGACGATCTTGCCCCTCCACTACTCGTACCCTCATACATTCGCCTTTCTGAGGGCTGGGAGGGAGGCGGGGCAATGGTGGGAATGCAGAGGAGGGGCGGCGAAGAGGTCAACGTCGGAGTCGGAGTGGGGGAGGAGGGAAAGGGAGGGGTAGAGGGGGAGGGGAGGGGAGGGAGGACGGAAGGAGCGGCAGAGGAGGCAGCCAGGGGAGGGAAGAGGTGAGGAGGCGACAGGGCGGAGGAACCAAGGATACGGCCGGGGAGGGAAGAGCCGAGGAGGCTGCAGGAGATTCCTTCCATCTTTTGCAACTGTCCCAATTGCATTGGACAGCAAAGACCGTAGGCTTAAAATATACTTTTTACCTTTTTCGATTGTTTTTCCAGCCCCAGAGGGTATGGGAGAGGGAATGGAGGTGGGAGGAGGTGGAGGTGGAGGTGACTCCAGACTAGAACAACCTCCTCATAGTCAAGGTCTCAGAATCCGGCACCAATCTACAACAGCAAAGTTTTCGACGACCCTGAATCACTGTCGATAGGAAAATTTTAATTTTTTTTCTCTTCTTACTTTCTTCCAATTTGTCAACAGCAAGGTAGTGGAGGTGGCCTTGGGAAGATAAGGAGGGAGAAGGTAGAGATAGAGATGAGATGGATGAGGGTAAGATAGATATTTTTATATAAGACTTGTCTCAGTACCTTTAACATAAAGAAAAAAGTAAAATATGGAAACTATACTTCACAAACATAAGTTTCATTTCCCTCCTTTTTAACAAAAGGAAAATGAGGAAAATAGCATTTCTTTCTATCCCAAAGTGGCATCCAAACCGGCCCATGGTATAAGAGTTTCAATTTTAAGAAAGTCTCAAGTTCAAGTCTTGTTGGAGGCATTTATATCTCAATTGTGTTCCACTTCTCGCATTTAGTAGACACTTGCATTCAAGGAGGGTTGGATTATAAAACAAAATAAATAAATTACACTTACAGCCTCTGCTCAAGCTTTTGGTAAAATAAATATTTAAGATTTTTGTTTCTTAAGAGCTCAAGCTTTAGGGAAACTTAGTTATCTAACATTGGTTTATGCTTCAGCAACATAACCAAGAACACAGTGTCACCTGCATCAACTGTGTTCTCTACTTTTCCCGAAGAATTTCCTTGAAATGCTAATCAGCTACTAGTGCAAACGACCTTCTTCGTAATGTGTTGACACTCCAAATGAAGGACGCCAAAATAGAGAGAATAATGGATGGAAAAAAACCTACTCCTGATCAATATGAATAACAAAACTTAATTAAAACTGAGTGTACCCGTGTACCAGGTTTATCACTCAAGTATAGGCAAATAGTAAAAACTAAAGAGGAAAACATTTGATTGTCCAGGCAAGATTCTATTAAATAAAATCTACCAACTCCCAAGTTTTCTTTGCTAGAGTCCTAAGGTTGTCAAGATAAAGCAAGTGAAAATCTTATATATTACACTGAAACAAGTAAATATAGTAATTTTAGAATAAACGCTCCTTATGTATTTGTTCTCCATACCTAAATCTAAAGTTCTATGTTGCAACCCACAAGATTTGGGCCTTTGGTGTATGGTTTGGGCTTGTGCTTCTTGGATTCCTTGGCCTTGAGACACTCTCGATTGGGCCCGTGTCACAATGCTTCGATATTTTTTTCTGAATGGTAAAATTAAGTTTTTTTTTGTTTTTTAACGCATATAGAAAACCCTGTAAGATATCAAATTTCCAAAAGTTCGAACTGTTAATCTTATTTTTTATTTAGTATCTTTTTTTATTCAGCTCATAGGGTCTGTTTGGTTAGAGAGAAAAAGAATAAAAAGTCAAATGAGAAAAAAGAAGAAAAGAAAAAAAAGATAAGGGAGAGTTGGACTTTTCTCTCATTTTCTTTCTATTTGAGAAAGAAAAAGGTATAACTGAAATTTTTTTGTGGTCTCATGAGAGAGAAAAATAGTTTTCAGCCACCAAACACACCCATAGATAAGTTAATAAAAGTGAAATATTTTGGTGACCACTTTCCAATACTAGCCCTTGTGAATCTGGTATTGAAAATGGGTCAGCTAGATGGACTCCTAATAAAAGCAACAGAATCTTCTTGTTCAGTTTGAAGATTCGTGACTATTATAATCTGTCTTTTTTCACAAGTTTCTAGATAGATCAATTGTAAAAAACATTGTTGGCTGCACATCTGCTGTAAGTACTAGTCATCATTCGGTTGATGGTGTCTACTTTATGAACAGTCAACTCCCAATATCGCCATCTAAATCTTAAGTTCGAAATGATGTATTATATCTTCATTAGGGGTCATTTGGGGAGTGAAAAATCAGTTTCATCCACTCCCAAAAATCCACTAGCCCACCTAGTTAGTGGATTTTTAGGATAATTCACTAACCAACTGAAACACCTCAGGTTAGTGAATTATCCCAAAAATCCTAATCATATGGATTTTTTTCATCTAGATGGTGCTGATTTTTCATGCCCCAAACGGCTCCTTAGTTTCCTGTATGTGTGATGATATTCTGCGGTATTATTCTGGTTTGCCCTTTTCGAGAAATGAGTCCAAAATTGGCATATGGAGTTGATCTATACATGAAATATGCATTATATTATCTCCTAAACTTATGTTTATGCTAGTGTTTGATTAGAATAACTACTACTTTAATATAGATTTTGGTTTCTGTAGGAAATGAGAGCAAAGATGCAAAAATATGGCGAAAACGGACTTCAATGGTCAAATTATCATAACTCCGTGTACAAATATCGGATTGAACTGATTCAAGCTTCATGTTAAAGTCCAAGATGTCAGCTTTCCAACGCCACCAACCACGCGCAATTCGGAGTTCGGAGCAAAAAGTTATAGCCATTTGAAGATTCCGGACAGTAGAAACGATCGATCGCAACCCTTACGCGATCGATCTCGTCTTCAGAAAACGATCGATCGGACACCCAAACGATCGATCGTATCTACTGGAATTTTTGGCCTCGCGCAAAGTTTTGAACACAGTAAAAACGATCGATCGGATTCGTCCGGCATCGTTCGCCATACGATCGATCGGAAGCAATTAACAAAGGAAAACGGCTTCGTTCGGCAGCGTTCGCAAGGCGATCGATCGTGCTATACGGGCGATCGATCGGTGCATACGGAAAACGCAATTTAACCCTATTTTGACTCGGATTTGGAAGGGGATTTGAGGGCTTTCCTTCACCCCTATATATATGCCTTAAGGGAGAACGTATGGGGTATGCAAGAATAGAGTTTTGAGTTCTTTTGGAGACCTTGGAGGCTAGAGCAAAGGAAGAAGAAGAAGAAGAAGATGAAGAACTTGTTGATGGATTCTCTTCCCATGCTTGGCTAGACTCTCTTCCAAGGCGTAGATGAAACCCAACTGATTGGTTGTATTGTTTCTTTCTCTCATATTATATTTTTATTTTAGTTGGTGTATGAATCTTTGTTATGCAATAAAAGTTAATTCATTAGAGTTTATTCTTTGTACTCGAGAGAGACAAGAGTGGATCTTTGTGGATTTCAATCTGAAAGAGCACTTGCGTGTCCGAGAGGAACGTAAGGGCTCTGAAGTGTTACATATTAATAAAGTCTCATTGGTTTATACTCGAGAGAGATAGATCACAGTTCCATGTTTTAATAGATTTATGTGTTACATCCGAGAGGAGGGCACTATAATTTGAATTGACAAGTGTATGTCCGAGAGGAATACACTAGCCAACTGGAAATCTGAATTCAAAAGAGAGAGAGAGACGATACACTAGTCTATTGTGGTGGATTCGAAGCCTTGGTACTTCTCCTATTGATTAATCTCAGCTTAGTTTAATTAAAGTTCATTGCTTTTCTCTAGATTAATTAAAAACTGCTGCTTTTCTCTTGAATTTGGTAGAACATTAATCCGTCCCTGAGGTTCGACAACCCTTTAATACTCACTGTAGTACAATTGCCTTGTGCACTTGCAAGGGTTTAATTTTAAACGATCAGGAGTCGAGTCCGAGTCTTGAGTTTTAGAACATTGTTTTGGACCCTCCCCGTCCCGTGCCGCCGCCTTATAACCCCTCCCATCAGCCTGACACGTTGGCAAATGGGCAAATTATGCCTTTTGCTTCGGCTGCTCTGCTCTTTCTTTGGACGATTGGAAGTGGGCTCGAGTTAGAGATGAGGTAAGAAGGGAGGGTGTTGGACGGCGGCACGAACGAGGTAAGGGGGGTGGAGGCCGTGCATGCAAAGAACGTGCCTTTTCGTCCTACTCCGGCCGCTGCCTATTTCACATATGATTGAATTGGAGCATATTGGCTCCGGTCGAGCGTACATAGCAGAGGGCACCAGAGTGACTGATTAAGGTCGAAGCCGGAAGGGAGGCCTAGTTGTCGGAGGTCGGGTCTCGGAGGCAGGGACCATACGTTGCAATCGACGTTAAAGGGCGGAGGTGGCCAGTGACCAGCAGCCAGACGGTGGAGGCGATAGTAGAAGGGGAAGAAGAGATGGTCAGAGGGTGTGGTGACGTGGCCTAAGGTGACTGCCATGTCAAGGCCGTGAGGCTTGCCGTGAAAAGTTGGTCTGCTATATAGCAAGTACTCAATTCACATAGCATGGAAAGCTAGCTTATCATATAACCCAAATGTTTTCCCTGTTATTTACTAGCATTAATATAATTCCACTGGTGACCGAATCATTCCGAGGAAGCACTGCTAGGCAACGATTGGAGGTAACGGGCGGATTTTTGCAGGTTCGCGTCTGGGAGGGTGGATGTGACGTGCCGAGGTTTTAATGGTGGCTAATGCTGCGGAGAGTGTTTGCCCAGGGCAACAGATTTGAGTTCGGATTGGAGTGGATATAGGCATGCGGCAGTCATTTCGGAATTTATTGACTTCATTATCTTAGAATTTTGCAAACCCTCATTCTATTTCACTGTATGCTTGAGTTAGATTCATTCAGACTAGGATATGCCTCAAACAAGTTAAGTGAAGTTGCAGCTATGATTGAGGATATCATATTTCTCCTTATTGCTAAACTAGATTTGTAATTATATGTTAGTTGCAATTTCCAAGAAATGCCTTTCCCTCCTCATGTGGAGAAGCCCACTGCCACTTTAGGGTTAAGTGTAAGTTGCCAAAATACAGAAGAGCTTCTTTATAAAAAAAAAATCAATTCTTTTTAAAAGATGGTTTTTTTAAATAGAGAAAAAAATTACAACTTTAAAAGAGCTTTGGATACCAAGAAATCGGTTTTCTTAGAGGAAGAAGGAAATGAAGAGACTTTTGGATTACAAATCATAAATAGTTTATGGTAATCCTTCGATCTCTATTCTTTGTATATTCCACCTAAGAGTGACATTTTTCATAGCTTGTAAGAGAGTCTTTACCCTTGAATATTGATGTAATCTCTTCTAAATAGAGTGTATCCAAAGTTGATAGTAATGGATTTGATCTCTATACCTCGGGGATGTAATCGTTGTCTTGGCAGTGAACTACGTTAAATTTATGTCTCCCAAGTGTTTGATAAAATATTTCTTTGTTAATCTTTTTTTTTGTGATAACTTGGGCATCCTACATCCAAGAGGTGTAGAAGACTCACTTATATCACTGTAGGTTTGAAGAAGTGTGACAACCTGAAAAATTGTTCAAAAAAAAAATTTGGAATGATCAACCAAAACCAAGAAAGTGAATTCCAATTGGAACTCTTTTAGTTTTGATCGAATAAATTTATTCAGAGATATCCTATCCTTTCTTAATTATAGTTAGAATATAACTTAATAAGATAATTAGACTGGTTTTCATGCTAAACCAAGACTCACTGCCGCTGGGACTGTGCCTTGCGCCAGGGTCAAACACAAGTTTGACCCAGACTTAGGTCTGGTGCTAGGGTTAAAAGTGAGGGATTAAGAATTTATATAAATATCTTGGGAAGATATACTCCCAGTTGAAGAGGGCATATATAAAGTTTAGATGAACGGTTGAGATGAGACTATATGATTGGGTGCTAGGTAATTTTGGGAGAATCCCTTTTAGTTACCAGTTTACCTTATTTAGGATAATTCAAATTTGAAATAATAGTTAGGTTTCTATTTGAGCAGGGCGCCAATTAAGATGGGTGCCAAAGATTATTTTTGGAAAGACTTTTGATTGGCTCAATTGATTGAGATCAATTCAAAATAGGAAAGGTGGTTAAGCTGCAACTTGAATTAGACGCCAAAAAGGAATGGGCACCTGGAAATTTTAAAGTGAAAATACAATTTCCTTGGATAAATATGATTTGAATTGGAATTAACACAAAAGAAGGAAGGTGGTTCAGTTTCAAAAGGGAATTGGATGCCAATTAGTTTTGGGCGTCAGAGATCTTTTTAAGGAAGGCATCTAATTGGTTAGTGGAGATTGTGATTGACTCAAATTAAGGGAGAATAAGTTACAGTTCAATTGGGATTGGGAAGCCTAGGACGACCAGTATATCTAGAGTACGGGCTAGCCATTGCATTGGTCAACCACTCCATCTCTCCTCTTTTGTGTTTTCTCTTGTTCTCTCTTCTCCCACTAAAACCCTAGACTCTCATCACCCTCTCCCTCGACCTCATCACACTACTACGTGGCTGGGATTGTCTACGAAGCGAGAAGTTTTTCAGTGAAAAATGTAGGATGATTTTACATAGCTCTCTCTAAGTTTTCAATCCTTTGATGCCTAACCTTCTCATGATTTGGAAGTCGTATGATGGTATTTTCATGCTACTTATTGATGATCTATGTCTATGTTCATAATCCTTAATTATCGATGTTGTATTCTATATTATTTTGTTCAATTGATTTGACTACAGTTGGTGTTTGAATTTTGTTGATTATACTCGTAATGGATTGATGAGACTTATAAATTTGTGATGTTTCCATTGTTGTTATCCTATTCTAGTGCATGTCCTTATTGTCCTAGTATAATTGCCTTATTTGGTGAAACTATTATATGTGTAGAAGGATAAGCATTCAGCCATACATCTGAATTTGAATAAGACTTTGTCAGCTGACCCAAAATTGTTCTCTTCGTCATACTTAATTTCATACAGTATAAAAATAGGTATTACATAAGAAGTTAAGAGAACTATTAATGCATTTAATTAATTAAAAATACATCAATTTTTAATAGTGATACCCGGCTTTTTTAGCAATCCAGGTAAAGACTGCCAACTAGAAGCGGCTATAGTCACTGACGAGGTACGGGGCATGTCCCTGTGAAGTCACACTTTGCCACCTAATTCTTCTGGGAATCACTAATGTAGCACACTTAATTCTAATTATAAATTATTAATTATGTACTGTAAAGACTTGTATTAGACTAATTAATTCATTTCAGACTAAATGATAATTCTCAGCGAGAACTGTTTCTGCCCCAACGACTTGTACCAAAATGGTAATAATTAATTCTACAAAAGTCACTGTTTGCATTGCTGGATTCTAGACTCATAGGAGTATCCCCTGTAAAAAGTTTAATTCCATATTCTATTTGTATTGACCATAGGAGTCATGTAAATCATGTTATTTTGTTCTAAATAGAACACTGTGTTATAAAAATCAGCTTTCATGTCTCTCTTGTAAACTCATGAACCACCATTAAAAGTTACATAATTAATTCTATATACTTGTGGCCTAAGTGCCTATAATTAATTGTAAGAATAATAGAGGAATCTATAGTAATTAAAAAGGAGTAAAAATTGCATATTGGTTTTATTGAAACCCAGCCGAGTTTTATCCAAAACCCTAATGGAATATATACAATTATACAACCGAAGGTATGACTTAAATATTTATTGTAAAAGCGTTAAATAGCCCTCCAGCTCTTTCTTTGGGTCAAGATTCATGTGTCTCTGTCTCAAGGGATTTTCATTATAAGTATAGAATATTGTTGTTGGAAAGCTTTTATTAAAGTTATTTGTTGTGACTTAATTAGTTATCTCTTCTGGGATGGTTGCAAGAATCTGTATGCTTGCGACTTCCCATTTTAGCATGATGATTGCTTATTCAATCGACTCATTTGCATTATATTTTAATTGGATTCACATATTTGCAAGTCTTCATATGCTTGTAAGGTACTTGCCCATTTGAGGCACCTTGAATAAGTTTCCAAAGATCGTTGAGATAGCTCTATTTTGCATAATATTGCCCGCGTTAGTTTCATAAGGATTCTTGCAACATATTTGTATCATAGTATGCTCAACAAGCCATGACAGACCTTGTGAGATCTCCGTATTATTTTGGACCTTGCGAGGCTCCCCCCAAGAGGCAATACACGTACGTTTTAGATTGGTTAGGAATCACATAAGACCTTATGATGTCCGCCCATAGTGTCCGCGATGAACTGATGGTGCCCTTACACTAGACTCATGGCTGGTTTCAAAGAGAGAACCCCTGGGGTAACCGGGTAAGTAACTACTTATGAGTGGTATTGATCTAAGAGCATAAATTGAAACCCTCCTTACGCAATGGATGCTTTGGATTTTGATAGAATTGGATATTGATGTCCCTTTTGATGATGACATTCTTTTCTTCCTATTGATGGAAATTCTATAGTTCAAATTCATATTACTTTACTTCCGCAATATCGTATCTTTCTTGAAATTTTTTTTATATTCTTGTTATGGTTTTACATTCTATTGAGTATATCTTCAGAGTACTCAAGCATCTTGCGATGTAGATCTAGCTAATAATTGAGTTTGAAAGATTAGCAGGAAGTCATGGAACGTGATGACATTTCATAGTTAATTTCTTATTTTAGTTTATTTTGCAAACTTTGTAAGAAAAGACATGTGTGTCAATAGCAGACTATTTTGGATTATTGTTTTCAATACCTTATGGGTTTTTCATTTAATAATAGTCTCATCCTATGAGAATATTATTCATATTTCTATTTATGATTGTGTGAATGACAACGTGGATTACTACGTCGCGTCCCAAGTGATTGCTAGGTTTTAATTATATTTGCACTCCAATGAGACAAAAATTTGTGGTGTGACAAGAAGTGTGTATTTGATTGTGTTTCTTGGCTAACTCAAAAGAGAAAAAATGTGTAGTTTTTCTAACAAGTGGTATCATAGCTAAAATTAGAAGTTACCTTTTGGTTTGCTAAGATGGAGAATCACAACACAAGGATGATTAACTTGATTGAGAGCAATTGGATGATATGGAAAACCAAGATGGATGACTTTTTCTATTCCAAGGATCTCTTTGAACTGGTTTTGGGAGTGAAGCTAGAGAAGACAAAGGAAGATGATTAGAAACAAGAGAATAGAAAAGTCATCGCGTGCATTAGACAATGGTTGGATGATGTTGTATTCCACCACCATGTGTCTAATGAAGTTGATGCAAAAGTTTTTGGGATAAACTATATGAATTGTATGAAAGGAAAATCGCGAGAAACAAAGCCTTCTTGATCCAGAAGCTTGTGAACTTGAAGTTTAAGGAAAGTGGTTCAGTGACAGATCATTTGAATGAGGTGCAAAGCATTGTGAACCAATTAATAACTATGAAGATGAGCTTAGATGATAAGTTCTAAGCCTTATTGTTGCTTAGTTCCTTACCGGAGAATTGAGACTTTTGTGGTCTCTTAGCAACTCGACACCAAATGGAGTGCTACCTATGAGCCAAGTCACAAGTGGCTTATTGAATAAAGAGGTTACGAAAAAATTATTAGGGTCTTCATCTCAAGCTTTGGTTTCCGAATAAAGAAGAGGAAGGTCAAAAATTAGAGGCCCAAAAAATAGTAAAGATGGCAAAATGTGGTGGAGTTGGGCACTTCAAGAGGGAGTGTAAAAAGTTCTTAAATGAACAAAAGGAAGGTTCAAATGAGCAAGGCAAAAAAGCTCAAGAAGCTAATTCAATGGAAAAAGGTAAAGATTATGTTATAATCTATATTTGTGATGAAAGTTGTTTGAATTCAACAAGTGCAACTAGTTAGGTTATGGATTCCATGGTATCTTTCCATGCAACTTCTCATATAGAGTTCTTCACTACATATTAGTTAGATGACTTGGGGGGGGGGGGGGGGGGGGGTGAGGATGGGAAACCATGAGGTTTAGAAAATTGTTAGAAAAGGAGATGTACACATTGTGACTAGTATAGCTCTTAAGTTGATTCTTAATTGTGGAAGCTCACAAGGGGGTCTCTTGTAGTAACAAGGGGGAAGAAGTGTTACACTTTCTACAAAACCAAAGGTCAACTATCCAGGGGTGAGGTGAATGTCACTCTTAATGACTAATATGCTAACTTGTAGCATCAATGAAGAAGAATGCACTCTCAAATTTAAAAGGTACTTCTTTGACTCCATGTGATCATTGTTTAGTTGGAAAATAACATAAAACTTCATTTTCTACTAGTATCCAAAAAATAAATGTGTTTGATCTTATTTATTCGGATGTTTGTGGACCAATGGAAGAGAAAACACATGGTGGCTCTTTGTACTTTGTTACTTTCATTGATGATGCATCTAGGAAAGTATGTGGGTATGACATAAAGAGTAGGGATGAAGTGTTGACACATTTCAAATGTTTCATGTTGTGGTTGAAAGGTAAACTGGAAAACTTCTTAAATGTCTTTGCACCGACAATAAGAGAGAGTATATTTCAAGGAAGTTTAATTATTATTGTAGCAAGTATGGAATAAGGCATGAGAAAATGGTGCACTATACTCCTCAACACAATGGTATGGCAAAAAGGATGAACCGGACACTAGTGGAGAAAATTCTGAGTATGCTATCTCTAGCTAAGCTTCCCAAGAGATATTGGAGTGTAGCTATGAGCATGGCTTGTTACTTGATTAATCGGTCTCCTTAATATGTGTTGGATTGTGAGGTACCAGATAAAGTGCGGAGTGGTAGAGATCCCTCATATTCGCACTTGAAGGTATTAGGTTGCAAGACATTTGTGCATGTCCCAAATTAGCAAAGAACAAAGTTAGATGGCAAGGCTTTGAGTGTATTTTTGGGATATGGTGATGATGAGTTTGGTTATAGGCTGTGGGACCTAAAGAACAAGAAACTTATTAGAAGTGGAGATGTGGTCTTTAGAGAAGATCAAACAATTGAAGACTTTGGTAAAGATGAAGCACAAAAGCAAGTTGTGAATGAAGTCTATGATGAGTTTCATGTTCCACAAGCTTCACAAGGTGTTCAAGGAGACGATTATAGTGAAATTGATGAACTTACATATAGTGATGATGATCATGTAGATAATGGGGTAGAACATAAACATGTGGATTTCAATGTTGATTATTCTTTTTAGAATGGAAGTGATTTAGATGAAGATGGTGACTATATTCAAAGTGACATGGAAGAGGGGGAGTCTTCAAATCAAAAGGAGACAAGCTCATTGAGGAGATCGGATAGAGAAAGGAAGTCATCAACAAGGTATCCTTCATCTACATATGTCACACTCACCAAGTATGGTGAACCGAAAAGCTCTGTGGAGGCTCAATACATGAAAATAAGAATTTATGGATGAAAGTCATGCGAGAAGAGATAAAATCCTTGTATGAGAGCCATACTTATGAATTGGTGAAGCTTCCTAAGGGTAAAAGAGCTTTGTGAAACAAGTGGGTATACCTGTTGAATGCTGATGAGAGTAGTTCACATCCAAAGTGCAAGGCAACGATGATGATATATACTTGAATTATGCATTTTATTAGCTCTTAAACTTATATTTATGTTAGTATTTAATTAGATTTAGTGATGCTTTAATATTATTTTTTATCTTTGTAGGAGAAGAAGACTTACAATTCTTTTGCCATAAGAAGAGGGAAATATACAAAAGATTTTGTCGAAGCTATAATAGCCGATCGATCGTCAGACTTACACCATCGATCGCTTGACCCAAAGAAGAAGCCGCAAACGAAAGAAGCGATTGATCATTGCTTCTCGATCGATCGTATCTACTGGAGTTTTTGCTATGCTATTAGAGATCGATCGACAGCTTAACAATCGATCGCCTTATGAAGAGAATTGCCAAAAGATCACGAAAATGAAGAGAAAAGACGAAGAAATGCAATGATCGATAGGGATCGATCGATCGAAAAATACAGCGATCGATCGCCGTATTCGGCAAACTTAAAACAAGACCTATTTCAAGACGGATTTGGAAGAGGGTTTCGTGGTTTTTCTTTACTCCTATATATATGCTTTAAGGGGGAACATCATAGGACATCTTGGAGGCTAGAGAAGACTTCTTTCGTGGAGAGTTTGTGTCGGCTTTAACAAAGGAGAAGAAGAAGATGATGAAGAATAAGATGACTTGTGTTTCTCTTCCAATGCGCAGCTAAACTCTTTCTAAGGCGTAGATGAAGCCCGAATAGATTGGTTTTGTCATTTCTTTTTCTATTCTTAATTTTATCTTAGTTGATGTATAGATCTTTGTTATACTTTCATCGTTAATTCATTGATATTTATTCTATGTGCTCGAGAGAGGCTAGAGTGATTCATGTGAATTTCAATCCAAGGAATATTCGCATGTCTGAGAGGAATGTACGTAGACTAAAGTGTTATTTGCTTATAAAGTTTCATTGATCTATGCTCGAGAGAGATAGTGTCACAATTCTATGATTTAATTGCTTAAGTGTTACGTCCGAGAGGAGTTGCATATATTTTGAATTGACCAGTGTATGTCTGAGAGGAATACACTAATCAACTAGGAATCTATAAAAGAGAGAGAGAGAGAGAGAGAGAGAGAGAGAGACGATAGAACTAGTTTATTCTATGGTGGATTCGGAGCCTCGGTACTTTTTCATATTATTACAACTCATTTAAAGTAGCTGAAGTTTATTGTTTTTCTTAGATTAAATCAAAACAACTTTTCTTTTGAATTTGGTAGATTAATCATCCATCCATGTGGTTCGACAACCCTACGTATTCACTGTAATACAATTGCCTTGTGCACTTGTAAGGGTTTAATATTTAAACGATCAGTTGGTTGTGAAGGGCTTTGGACAAAATAAAAGTGTTGATTTTAATCAGATATTCTCACCCGTGGTGAAGATATCATCTATTCGAGTTGTGTTACGTCTTGCTGCTAGCATAGATCTTGTGGTTGAGCAACTTGATGTTAAAACTACCTTCCTTCATGGTGATTTGGAAGAAGAGATTTACATATAGCAACTAGAGGGATTTAAAGTCAAAAGCAAGGAGTAAATTGTAAGCAAGCCAAAGAAGAGTTTGTATGGATTGAAACAAGCTTCAAGGCAATGGTATAATAAATTTGATTCTTTCATATTGGGTCATGGGTACAAGAGGACAACTTTATATCATTGTGTATTCACTAAGAGCTTTGGTGATAGTGATTTTATTATATTGTTGATTTATATTGATGATATATTGACTGTTGGGTGATCAAACCTAAGAGAAGGTTGACAAATTGTAGTATATTCTTGGTTAGTCCAAGGTCGAACTACACGGAGTGGATGCAGGATTATTCTGCTCCAAACTAAATAAAAAACTACTGTTGTAGAATTATAACAATTTGAATTAACTACTAAATTAAACGATGATTAAACATTCAATTAAAACTAACTAAAGACGGGCAAAGATAATCGATGAGAGTATCAAAGCTTCAAGGATCAATTATTTAATTAATACTTCTATGTCTATTTAATTTCTCAATTAGGTTCAAATGATGATTTGACCTAATCGGAAGATATGGCATTTAAATTCATAATAATAATTCTCATAAATATTTGACCGAACATTCATCATTAACGAGCATAGTCTACTAATTACAGGGAATTATAAGCATTCACCGTACCTTGCGTTAACGGCAAAAATAATTATATAGATTATGACTTTATCAAAATATCATCATTAAATCAAATAAGCAATAAGTAGCTCTTTCATAGACATAGAAATATCAATCAAATAATATCACCTCTAGTTTTGACAAAAGATTTAGCTATGCATATTCATGAGAAAAGAAAAATCGAATTTGGAAAAGATTTGCATTAATAGCACTATTGCAGGAATACTGTTCACGGGTTACACTATAGCAAATTTACTGTAGCAGAGCATTGTTCATTGTCTTCCCCGGTCAGCCCGAACACTGTAGCAAATTACAGTTACTGTAGCAGTACTGTGGCAAACAGAAATCATCCCAAAAACTCTTGCTTTTTCCTCTCAATTTCTTCCCCTTTCTTCTCCCAATCTATTGCTATATTTTCCTTCTTGTTTTCTGGCCAAAAACACACCGTAACACGACCTACTTTCTTCAAAACGGAGCCTCTGTTCTATGCAAAACAGTCCCGAACCGTTCCTGTTTTTTTTTTCCAAAAAGAGTCCTAAAATTCTTTTTTAAACCGGCTCTTCCAAAGTTCTTCTTTTATAAATGTCGAGCGAGCAAAGAGTCCAATTCTGTTTTGAACTCCAATTTCAATTTCAATTCGAACTCAATCCAAGTTTCCTATTTCGAGCCGCTCCTCTATTCTTCTGCTTCGTCTGGAACCTTCGTCGTCGTGAACTCTAGCCGTCAATGTCACGCCCCAAATTTTTACAACCCCAATATGTGCGGAAGCAATAATCCAATTAAGGTTATAAGGGTAGGAATCTGGGACAGACCGAATACTCGAATCATCACATACCCATTTACATGCTTGGGTCATACTGAATCGATAAGACTTAAACCATGTCCACGTACATGAGATAGAATAAAAAAATGAAGTCTAATTTAATTATTACATTATTCGACAAGTTTCCACAATTAACAAATAAAATGGCACACAGGCCGCAAGTTCTACAATCATCAACATAAACAATAAATTAAAAGTAACTTGTCTTCTGACTTCAGCGCCCAACATCACCAAAAGTAATAGCCGATCACTTCCGTTCCATCTTAATCCCTGCATCAGAGGATGCATGAGTATTCCATAGGAAATACCCAGTAGGATGCAAGAAAACCCACAATGGAATAATAATTCAAATGCCAAAAGATTCAAAGATTGAAAACAACTACAAATAGACTCAGGATCAGCAATTATGCAGTTCGCTTACCAGGAAACCAATCATCATCCGAGACTCTCAAAGGTCAAGGAAGGATAAAATCAATATATAAAATTCCAAACTTACAAAGAGTAAGGAGATGTCACAAGAGTATCTGCTCCAAACATCCAAAGGGTTGGAGATAACAATTTCTGCTCTCAGCTCTGCCCACTTCCCCTATGGACATCAATACCAGAGCATCCTAGAGGTTCTACATAGGAACCCGGCCATGCGTCTAGGGATGTTGGCCCCATCGATGCTTACGGGCACAATGGGCGGAGATTGCAAACCTTCTGTAATGTCATACAATCTAAAGCGCACGTGATTGCCGTCATCGGTTGAACTACAGAGGTTCAATAAATCTGAGACCACCATGGGTCTAGCTATGGCTCGTGAGCATACTATGATTCCAACTAAGAGTTCTCATAAATGACTCTTAGCGGAGAAACAAATATTTCAACCGATTGACACTGAATACATCTGAGCCATCTAATTAAGAGGCTTGAAACATGACTTTCTAAATTCGACTCTTCACAGGAGTGCAAGACCATGTTCGGACATAACTCGAATTGACTCAAAAAGGAGTGTTCAATATCTTAAAACGATTGAGTCTGGGAACTCAACTGTGACCCGACAAAATGACTCATCAACGAGACACGCCACAAGATTCCCCAAAGATCACGCTCTGCCACGTTCACCGTACCTAGCCCTAGAGTTGACAATCCCCGACACTGAAACAATTAAATGACATGCCCATAATAGATCATATCATAGGCATTGAATACAGGTCAAGCAATGAGGCCTCATGAACAAAGGATCGTTCAAGATCTGAGATACAAAGGACGATTAATTATGGACAGATGTTCTCAGCTCCAAGACCCAAAAGTAAACTTTTATGATTACTGTTACAAAGGTCCTAGAGGTCTTATCACATTTAATTAGTGTTTTAAATAATGTCTTAATCCATAATTAATAGTAATATTATGTTTAGGGTTTCTAGAACCAAGAACAGTGTTCTGTCCCAAACAGAATAGTCCAATTCAAACGATCACCCCTTCTTGTACAGAGCGAATTAATCTCTGAATTTTTTATTGCAAGTTACCCCAGGTGTCTAGTTTACAACCTGATAGACGGCATAATTTGTGGATTTCTTTACAATTAGTTATCATTTTCTGATTAGGGTTCGTTGGTGCAGGACTAGTCCTGGCCGAGAATATGTATCATAATCCATGTTAATTAATTGATGATATATACTTAATTAACTTATTATTATCTCTTACTAACATTATTAGATTAATCCTTATATCATTTACAAAGCTTAAGTGGCTCTGATATTTCGTATTTTCATTCATTTTCCAAGGTGATTTAACAACCTGATTAGTTAAGGCTTATTCCACATACATTAGTCCATGTTACCCCAATTGAGACAAGTAAATCCAGACACTAGAACGGTCATCCATGCTGAATCCTGACTCCAAGATCATAACTTTTTAACATCAGAGACTTAGATATGTACTTTGTTCATATTTTAAAGATGTATGACAAGGTATCACTCCGATTAGAGTTTACTTTAGGCAATCGGTTATGTTTACAACCAACATGATGTACAACCATCAAGGAAAAGGGACAACAAATTCTGGACAGATGTCAAATACAATTCACAGAGCGTAAAGGACATATCTTTTCATGTCAAGTGAGGTGGGGATGTCATCTAGGCATAGGACGAGAAGAATTGAAACATACGTATGGTCAAATACGGTAGAACATGCAAACCGAAGCATATAACTTTCATTGCATTAACAACAATATGAAGACATGTAAATAGAATATGCTGTAGGCTATAAAATCAGCAACATCATACACTCATGATCATCATGATCATTAGGAATCAAAGGAAACAAGTTGTAGTAAAAGATCATCCTACTTGCTTTGAAGAACCGGACTTCGACACGTCCTCCAAAGGTCCCCCCAAAATCAGCCCAAGAGGTTCCCCAACAGATTTGCCTCAAAAATTGTGAAATTAACGGTGATCGATCGGGTCCGTATATGCGATCGATCGTCCGGCCATCGATACGCTACAACCGCGATCGATCGTCTCCCGATCGATCTATCATAAACGCGATCGATCGGTCTGACGGAAAAATTAAATTTTTAAATTTATTTTTAATGAGTTTTCTAGAACTTAAAATTACTCCCTTTGAACAATAAAATTCCACTTTATTAATATAAAATTTACGGTCGCTACAGTCAATCATTCGTCGAGCTTCGCCGTCTTCGTCCCTTTGGGTGGCCGCCGGCAAGCTTTGCCCGAACAGAGCTCTTTCTGTTTTTGTCGAGCAACCGAGCTCTGCTCGTGCTATTTTTTTTTTTTCGTTTCAAAAACGGGTATCGCTCTCGTTGGTCCGATATCATCTGGACAGTTCTTTTGTTTTCTTCACTTATAACCAACACTCGTCTTCTCCTTAAATGACAATCAACGATCTGGATCATCTTTGCACTTGGTCTTCCATTTTAATATATTTGGAAGCTTTTTAAAAACCCGCCTTTGGCCTCCTAGCCGTCGGATCTTCTATAACTTGATCTCTTTGCATATAAACCCAATTGGCATGCTTTAATCCCACGATCCATAATTCTAACATCTAAAAACCTATAATAATGAAATCAAACCAAAAATTAGACGCATAATAAAAATATACTTCCTTAAATTCATTAATGTATCTAAAATAGTTAATTAGAGTAAATTAATTATTAATCCCCTAATTACGATCCTAATCACAAATAACTCATTTTATTCATATTTTATCATTAAAACTACAATAGCAAATAGGTAAATAAGGCATATAAATGTGTATATTTTAGGTGTATCATTGGGCATGATACTAACATGATTGCTAGGTTGAAGCATGAGTTAAGCAAGTCTTTTGCCATGAAGGGCTTGGGGCCCGCAAAACAAATATTAGGGATGGCAATCAAATGTGATAGAAATGCTAAGAAGCTATGGCTATTGCAAGAGAAGTATTTTGATAAGGCACTTGAGAAATTTAATATGAAGAATGCAATGCCCGTTAGGAAGTCCTTTCAAATAATGGAAGTCATTTTGCATGTCGTTGGAGATTTTAGTAGACATCTTTCAAAACCCAGGGAAGGAGCATTGGAATGCGATGAAGTGGCTTCTTTGGTATCTAAAAGGTTCCTCTAATGCATTTTTATACTTTGGATATGGTAAATATTTGCTTAAAGGATTTATGGATTTGGATATGCCCGGAGATGTTGACTCAAGGAAGAGTACTTAGGGGAATTTGACCACTTTAACGGGGGGTGTCATGGCAATCAAGGTTGGAAAAATATGTTACATTGTCTACAACAGAGGCCGAATACAATACAATTGTCGAAGCTTGCAAAAAGATGTTATGGATGAAGAGATTCATAGAAGAGTTAAGTCTAAAGCAAGACAACTATGTTGTGTATTATGATAGTCAAAGTGTTATCCATTTGAGCAAGAATGCAAATTTCCACTCTATGAGTAAATATATTAATGTGAAGTATCATTGGATAAGATATGTGTTGGAGATTAAACTTTTGGAGTTGAGGAAGATCCACACGATATAAACCTGCTAAATATGATGGCCAAGTTCGTCCCTAAGGGGAAGCATGAGCTTTGTAGAAGTTAGGCCGGTATGGGTGAAGTTGCCCCTCATGTGTAGTATAGGGGATCTTCTACATGAGTAGGGAGGGGATAATTGTTGGGTTTTTTCCCTCATCATGCAAGGCCCATAGTTATTTGAGTTTTTTTTTTTCACGTGGAGAGGTCCACTAGTTGACCCACTTTAGGGTTAGTTGTAAGCTGTTAAAATAAATAAGGGCTTCTTTGTAAAAAAATAATTTTTCTTAAAATATGGTTCTTTTGAAAGAGAGAAAGAGAGGAGAAAAAAATTACAACTTTGAAGGAGTTTTGGAGACCAAGAAAGGGGTTTTCTTGGAGGAAGAAGGAGAAGGAAATGAAGAGACTTTTGAAGTGCAAGACATCCTCTTGTAAAAGAGAAAAGAATAATAGGTGGTTTGTGGTAATCCTTCTATCTCTATTTTTGTGTATTCCACCTAAGGGTGAGATCTTTCATAGCTTGTAAGAGAGTCTTTACCCTTGAATGTTGATATAATCTCTACTAAATAGTGTGTGTCTAAAGTTGATAGTAGTTGATTTGATCTCTAGACCTTGTGGACTTAGTTGTTGCCTTGGCGGTAAACCACGTTAAATTAGTGCCTTCCAAGAGTGTCCGATGAAATATTTCTTTGTTAATCTTGTTTTGTTTGTGTGATAACTTGTGCATCCTACATCAATCAGGTGTAGAAGACCCACTTACATCATTATAGGTGTGGAGAAGTGTTTATTTAATTATGTTTCTTAGCTAACTAAAAGAAAATGTGTAGTTTTCCAAACACCCCCAACTTTATGGTTTCCTCTTATCTTTAGAAAAGGTATTCCTTTGTTTTCATGTTTACTCCCAATTGTCCCTTACTGAATTGCTCACAACTCGCTAAATAGCTCCCATTGAATTGCCCACCCGTATCCTTCTCCCTTTACAGATGCCACAGGCGGGCATGGCACCTAGAGCATCTTCTTCTCGGTCTGCCCCCTCCCAGCCCGATACCTCTCTCCCCCCTTTTTAGGCTGGATATAGCCAGAGCCAGTGAGGGTCAATATATTACTCCCTTTGGTCACCTTCAATAGATGCAATTGGTTTTCAAAGGAATACTAACGATCTCCTCTTTGGTAAGATGTAAAATATTTTAATTTGAAATAAAATAAGTTAGAAT
The DNA here is from genome assembly GCA_039654745.1 of Houttuynia cordata. Taxonomy (NCBI): domain Eukaryota; kingdom Viridiplantae; phylum Streptophyta; class Magnoliopsida; order Piperales; family Saururaceae; genus Houttuynia; species Houttuynia cordata. Next base: position 9,707,125 of record CM077506.1, read on the forward strand.
ATTTATTAAAGTTTTTATGTAGTTATTTATCAATGAAAACTTCTTAATTTTTTTCTTTGATAATGAGGCGTTTCCAAGTCCTTAGAAAACTTCTTAGTTAAAATATACATTCATTAAAAGGCAACACCCTTATCAATAAAATAAATCTTGCTACCCTGACGTCGACAACCATATAACATAACCATATGGGCTTTTCCAGCGCCCCATTTTTTCTGAAATCGGAGGGTGCTAGTTTTGAATTCCAGCCAATAGATTAATCATGCATTTTTCATCAAAATGTGATACTTTTAAGAGTAGTGCTACTCCTCCCACTTTTTTATCACGGCCAACCTCACGTCCTATTGTTGTGCAAGGAAATGAAATATAAGCCCTACAGCACTTTCATGAGGGGCACTTGAGGTGGCCGTGAAAATAAAGCCGGAGAAGCAGTTTTCTACTTTTAAGTGTGCCTGTCGAACCAAAACTCTCCAAATTCCTTTTTTTCTTTGCTACATTAAACACTGACATTAGCTCTACACATTCAGCCATATTGTCGGACAAGGGCGACCATGCCCCTCATTGTTACATTGCATACATTTAAGACATTGAATATCGCATCACCCCCTAGTCCTCTTGAACCAAAGGAGATAACCATCAAGTGGTCCCAAGTGAGAGGAAATTTCAGATGCAGCCAAGCCAAGTCTATGTGTGGTGTCACCGTCACCTTGACCGGCCCTTGCATTATCCTAATTCCTAACCCTCCTAGTGACGAAATGATTGCTTCAAATCTTCTTGTAGTTGATGAATCCCTTTTCAAGAGACCAGGCCAAAGCCAATTTTGGACTCATTTCTCGACCTGTTTGATCAGGCTCACATCTCATAAATTATGTTCTCATGGTCGTGCTTACTGCTAACTAGTGTAGAGATAATGTAGAATAAGGAGTTTGGTTGCGTAAGAAACGGTCGGGCAGTGATTTTCTCCTCATTTTCATACATCTGATGGACATACTGCAAAGAAAAAATCATGTTAGGTAGTTTGATAAAGTTAGCGTTTTGAGGGAACCTCTTTGCATATTGAAATATATAGAAGGGTGTTTGGCGTCCCTTGTGATAATAGTTATTCAAAGAACAGTATTTTATGTCGTTTACCACGTCGATATATACAGAGAGAGAAAGAGAGATGTGAGAGTTGTTTATTCTAGATGGGAAAACAATTGGGAGGGATTTACAAGATTCAATTGGATAGTGAGGGAGGGAAAGAGTTGGGAAGTTTCCATTCCTTTAAAATCACAAATGAAGAGGCTAGCCTAACCAATGAGAACGAGCTGATCTAAAGACATGTTTTTTTATGTAGCTTGAGAAAATGATATTGGAGTATGGGAGGGAGGTAAGAGAATCCTGCCAGTGCCACGAGACAATAAATATGACACATTATAACCTATCCTGTTTGAATAGTCATGAAAAGATGTCATTGGACAATCAATAGTCTTCTCAAACATTGATGAGGAGAGCTACTACATAAGCAATTCGTATTCCAAGTTTATACTCGATTACAGTAAACAAAGTCTAACTAGTCTAAATAAATCAGAGAAATGAGTTTTAAAACAGGACCCGAAATTGCGTTGGCACCATTATTATTCACCAAATTCGTTGTCCTTGAGCTAACTTTATACTCAATTACAGTAAACAAAGTCTAACTAGCTTATTCAAAATATGTGTCAGAAAATGTCTTTTTTAGTACTAAAACACGACCCTGGAAGTGCCTTGGCACCATTATTATCCGCAAAATTCATTGCCCTGATCTAACTTTACATTCAATTAGAGTAGGCAAAGTCTAACTAGCCTACCTGAAATATAGGAGAGAAAAATGTCCTTTTCAGTTATAAATCACTACCCCCAAACTGCCTTGGCGCAATTATATTTTATCCGCCAAATTCGTTGCCCGTTAAGCTAAGTTTACACTCAATTAGATTAAACAAAGTGTAACACCCTAGTTGAAATATATGAGAGAACGATGTCTTTTTTAATTGTAAAGTACGATCCCTTGATTGTACTTTTAGCTTGTCTTGTGTAGGATTGGGGATACCTTGAGTGCTTGAATGCCGAACACTACTTTCGCTTCAAACGTAGTTATCCTTCTCTAAGGTATTGAGACTAGTGGTTGTGTTCTATGTAGAAAAAATGAGACTAAAAAAGCGCAGACAAATGGCCTCTAGGCTAACAAATCTCCAACTAACTCCGTGTGAAGATTGACTATCACTCATAATTTGATGCAATTGATTCTGTACATAAATGTTCAGAGTCAGCATAATCAACTGACTCAACGGTAGTAGATGAAAAGAATATTCACCCATGGAAACGCAAATGGGACTAGTTAATTTGTCAAGTCGCATATTTTAAGAACAAGTGCCTAGTGGGTTGTGAGTCGTCCGTTCATGGTCCTATGGCTCACATGTAGAGGAAGGTAGCCAAACCCGCCTGAACTGCCAACGTACAGTCGAAATCACGCCATCAGAAAAAGTGCCCTATGCTTATGCAATGGGCGGGTATGGGGCTCAATTGAAATAAGTGTACACGCAACATTTGGCAAGTGGGAGACAGTGTGAAGATACGATGGGTGGGCATTGTACTGCATGAGGACATTGGCGGCTGGGTACAGTGCTGTAAGAGTCGATTGCCCTCCCTCTAGTCATGTTTCAAGGACTTGGACACCCCTCACGATCACTACAGAGAAATAAAGATTTGGCGGATCGAAAATAGAAAACTGACAATGATTGATGGATTTGGATTTCCGCCTGCAAGAAAACCCACTAAAATTGTAGCTGATATTGAGGCTAGAGGTAGTGAAAGATAATTTAATTCCTTAGGTTTCTGATAATGAGCACTTGGCAAGTACGGACGGTCTCCGTAACGTCAGGCAGCCCCATGTAAACATTGCCTGTGGGCGTGCGTCTTCTTCATTTGGATGATACTTCATTCATCCGATAAAACCTAGCATCATTTGAAAATGAGTTTGACTTTATTGGCACGTACATCTAGGGGTGTTCGCGGCCGGCCGCGTCCGCGGGGCCGGCCGCGTCCGAGGTGTCCGTGGCCGTGTCCGCGCCGAGAGAATCTGTCCGTAGATTCCGGCCCACGGACACGGCCAAGGGACCTCGGACAACCGTCTGTCCGAGGTCCGAGGAGGAGGGGCGGCTGCCGGCGGGGTGGAGGAGGGCGGCGGGGTGGAGGAAGGCGGCTCAAAAAAAAATTACATTTTTACCTCGTTTTCGGTCGCGGAGGAGGAGAGACGGCGCCGCGGCGGAGAGGAGGGACGGCCGGGCTCGCGGGGAGGAGGGGAGGGCGGCGGGGGTCGCGGAGGGGGTCGCAGAGGGGAGGGCGGCTGGGGTCGCAGAGGGAGCAGAGGGGGGGAGGGGAGGAGGGAGGGGGGTATAAAAAGGGGGGAAATGTCTGTGTCCGCGTCCGTGTCCGTCGGACATTCGGCCACGGACACGGACAGCGAACCCACAGACAAATTTATACGGACACGGACAACCTCTGTCTGTGTCCGTGTCTGTCCAGGAACACCCCTACGTACATCCCATAACATTTCGGGTATGTTTCCAAGAGGATTTATAGATTAGAAAAATTGAATTTTAGGGAAGAAATAGCTTCGAAGAATTTTGGTGTTTGGTTGGGAAGAAGTAGTTTTTGAAGAAGAATTTAGAGCTCGATCGCATGTTTTGTAAATAAATATAAAAAGTAAGGGCATTTAATAATAAAAAATATTTTTTTTATTAATTACCCCTATCTTTTATACAAAATCACAAAAAATGTCGTTGAGAAAAGTCAATGAAGTGAAAGCTAAATTCTTTTGGATTTCTATAGAGAAGCTGGATTCTTCTAAAGTCATGGTATGTAGCTTCCTACCAAACATGCCCGAATGAAGCCTCCACTTACCCGTACACATGATTGTTCATAAAGACCTATTGGATTGTAGGGCAAATCTAGTCACCAAATTTTGTAGTGTTAAGTTTTCCAAATGCAACTAGTTTTTTTTTGGACTGAGAGAGTATCATCCAAAGAAGGTGATGAGAAATCAAGGCATCAATCTCCCTGTGCAAGAGCACAAACACAAGCAAGGACACAAGAAACTTACGTGATTCGGTGATGTATCTATGTCCACAGGGCCATGCAAAATCACTATGCTCTCAAAGGGATTACAAAGGATGATTATAATCACTCTCAACTCTCTAACACAAGCCGAAGCTTTACTTGAATTGGAATTGTGTCTAACAAATAATACACAATTTTATGTCACACTTTAAAATATCATAACTCACTCATTTTTTATCCTCTTTTGTCATTTTTTTGCGTTCTTCCTCATTCTTCCTCATCTTCTAGTTCATTAAGATCACCGAAAGATATTTAAACATTATATAATAGAATGACCAATTTGAAGTAGAGGGGTGACCCCTTATGCGATGGATCTAAGATGAGGAAGAAAAAAAATAAAGGAAATTAATAACGGTTTCATCACATGCTCCCTCTTTGGAAATTTGTCATTTCCACTAGTAGATGTGTTTTAAAAATTTGGGTTATCCTAATGGGATAAATAAAAGGAAAAATAAAGAAGAACGAAAAAAAAGGTAAAAACAGATAAAAAATAGACGAGTTATGACATTTTGAAGTTTGTCGTAAAAGCGTGTATTATTAGACACGACTCTAATTCAAGTCGTGTGCTCAGGCACATGATAGCAATGGAGTCATGTCTAACAATGCGTGATTTTACGGTAAATTTCAAAATATCATAACTCACTCATTTTTTATCCCTTTTTGCCCAATTTTTTGCGTTCTTCCTTATTTTTATCCTCTTCTATTTCATTAGGATCACTGAAAGATATTGAGACATCATATAGTGGAATGACCAATTTGAAAAGAGGAGTGACCCCTTATAAGATGGATTTAAGATGAGGGAGAAAGAAAAAGAAATAAATAAAATTAATAACGACTTCATCAAATGCTTCCTCTTTAGAAATTTGTCAAATCCACTAGTAGATGTATTTTAAAAATTTGGGGTATCCTCATTGGGATAAAGAAGAACAAAAAAATGGGCAAAAACAGATAAAAAATGAGCGAGTTATGATATTTTTAAGTTTGTCATAAAAACGTGTATTATTAGACACGACTCTAATTCAAGTCGTGTCTTCTGACACATGATAGCAATGGAGACGTATCTCACAATACACGATTTCATGGCAAACTTCAAAATATTATAACTCATTCATTTTTTATCCATTTTTGCCCATTTTTTATGTTCTTCCATATTTTTCCTTCTCTTCTATTTTATTAACATCACCGAAATATATTGAGATATCATATAATAAAATGACCAGTTTGGAAAGAGAAGTTACTCCTTATGCGATGGATCTAAGATGAGGGAGAAAGAAGAAAAAATAAAAAAATTAATAATAGCTCCATCACATGCTCCCTCTTTGAAAATTTATCATATCTACTAGTAGATGTGTTTTAAAAATTTGAGTTATCCTCATGGGGATAAAGAAGAGGAAAAATAAAGAAGAACGAAAAAAAATGAGCGAGTTACGAAATATTGAACTTTGCCGTAAAAGCGTGTATTATTAGATACGACTCTAATTCAAATCGTGTGCTCGGGCACACGATAGCAATGGATTCGTATTTAAATACACAGGACTTGAAGTGGAGTCGTGTCATTAAACGCATGATTTTACGACAAACTTTAAAATGTCATAACTCACTAATTTTTTTTCCGTTCTCGCCTATTTTGTTGCGTTCTTTTTTATTTTTTCTCTTCTTTGTCCTCATGAGGATATCCTAAATTTATTTACACAATTTTTAGTTGGGTTGACGAATATATAAATAGTACTTGCTGCTCGTCGACGAGTATTTTATGCTTTTGCCCATTTTTATCCTCTTATTTGATGTCCACGAGTGGTCGAACACCAATTGGTGATTGCTAAATGTATTTTTTTACTTATAGATCTCAACTTTTGTAGTAGGGTAGACTTCCCCACTGCTCTTACCTCAAAATTCTGCGATTGTCGTCTTTGCTTTGGATCGCCGCGACGTTCAGAACTTTGTCGGAAAGCCTCTTCCTCCGAGTGGAATGCTATTAAAATGCCCTCGCCGGATAAAAAGTGAAGAATTCCGTTGGTTAAAATATTTTAATATCGAAGAGGGGTATTTTAAAAAGTTCATGTCCTATTTTAAAGTGAGACGGAAATTTTTTGTAGATTTTAGGTGATACGAAGAAAGGGCGAGTGGTAGAAGGTAACGTGGAAATCCTCAGCGAACATAGTAAAATGGACGCTGAGACATTGGCGACTTATCCGGAAAATTGGACTTCACAAACTTCGCACCTTCGTATCGAAAAAAGAAAACTTCGAACCTATACAAGATAACCTACCATGGTCTTCCTTAGGACGTTTAATTGGGGCAAGACGAAGTTGTCCAATCGCCCCGCAGATGCAGCAGCAAACTAAGCACAATCTATTAGTTTGCACGTCGCCTATAAACTATCCAACTGCCCATCTGTCAATGTGCCACTGCCCCTCCTCACCCAATTATATTTTATCTGCCGGCGATGTACGACAACCCCTCCATCCCTTCCACCCTCCCCCCTCTCCGGCCACCCCTCACCCAAGAATTCTCAATTCCTTCCCTTTCCTATCATAATTAACTTAATTGCTTCCCCTTCATGGACACGCTATTCAACGGCAATCCAGTAGCCGACGGAGAAGAGGATGATCCAGCCACCACCCCGGGGTCCCCGATCGCAGGAGTCATCGCCGCCTCCCCCGAGGCCAAGACGAGCGCTGCCGCCTCATCGCCCAAGAGAAGGTAAACATGATTCAGCTGGTTATAGATGAGAGTGGTTTTTTGTTTTGTTTTGGCTAAGGCTTTGTCCGGGGTTACAGCAGGCGGGCGGTGCTGAAGCGGGTGGTGACGATGCCGATCGTCGATGTCGAAGGGTCCCGGCTCAAGGGCGAGGCTGCTCCGCCGTCCGATTCGTGGGCCTGGAGGAAGTACGGCCAGAAGCCCATCAAGGGCTCGCCCTATCCCAGGTACACCCTAAGCCGGCGGCCCAAACTCCCTCTCCGTCCCTTCCGATAACCTCGGCGTGATTCACGGGGAGGCGCAGTTTAGACAAAAATGCTCCGCCCGCCTTTCCACTAAAATGCGCCGTCCCAATCCGGCCAATCATAGGCCGTCTTTTCGCCCCAAACGTTCATCACGTGGTATTTTCACGCGTAATTTAGCGCAAATAGTTGTGTCCGTCTAAACTGCGCCGTTGGCGTACGGAGCGCTGTCGCCGGAATGATTGGTCTTTTTTGCGGAAAGTTCGGAATTTGAATCTTGATCTTGTTGTGTGCCAGGGGATACTACCGGTGCAGCAGCTCCAAGGGCTGCCCGGCCAGGAAGCAGGTGGAGCGCAGCCGTGTCGATCCCGCCATGATCGTCGTCACCTACGCGTGCGATCACAACCACCCGTGGTCGACCTCCCGCTCCTCCTCGTCCCCCGCCCCAGACGCCGCGGGAGCCACTTCTGGAGCTGCTTCGTCTGAACAGGCATCTACCACCGCCTTCTCGAGTCCCTCCACTGGCGACGACGACAAGTTCGCCGCCGACATCGGCGGCATGGCCACCGACGACGTGCTGCTCTCCGACGAATTCAGCTGGTTCACCGACGTCAACTATCCGTCCTCCCTTGCGCGCGGTGACGCAATCCTCCACAGCCCAATTTGCGGGACTGCCATAGCAGGCGAGGCCGATGCCGCCATGTTCATAATGGGGGAGGAGGACGAGTCCCTTTTCGCCGACCTTGGCGAGCTGCCGGAATGCTCGGTAGTGTTCCGGAGAGGGGAGGAGAGCCGGCAGCGCGGCCTTGCTGCGGCGGCGCCATGGTGCGGGGAGCACCGGCTGAGGACTCTAGGCGGCCGCCGCGGGCTACGGTTGAATTTGGTGCTCTTTCGGCAGCCCTCGTTGGCGGAAAATATTAAAAATTGGAGGGAGAGCGTAGCGTGCGCCACCAGGTACAAATGCGAAAATGTTTTTTCGATTTTTCTTTTTTTCGGAAAAGGACAGAATTTGTTTTTAAAGGGAGTTGGGTGTAAAAGTAAAAAAAGATGGGGTATAAAAAGAATAGAAATTGAGAGGGGTTGGGGAAGATGCTGATCATCCGGATTCTGTCTTAATCTTCTTGTAATTAGCATCTATCCTTGCTATGACGATGGGCAAATTTTTAATTCCATTCCTACCCTTGGTCACGTGTGATCCGCACATGCCGCCTGCAATAATGGCTTTAATTTGCTTAACTTTTTTTTTAAATAGCTTCTTATATTTTTGGAAACTTAATTACCTTGACTTGTCACATATGAGAATGTGCATACCGGGTCTTGCGAGAAAAAAATCATTAAAAAATAAAAAATAGGGAGACTTTGTAATCAGGCCGAGAAAGCGTGTAACTCATGGCAATAAGGTAGAGGATACAAGAAAAATAACATTTGATAGTTCAGTACTGTCATGATTCTATACAATTAATTGACTCTACATTATTATGGAAATATCATAGGATATAAATTTACCCAATTGGGGTAGCTAGTTGATTCCTAACCATATATATGTCCACGAGGGCCAATGTGTATGAAATTTCCAAAACTATCATACCCGATACTTCAATTCGTTGAATTAGAGATGAGACAACATTAAAACCAATGCTTTGTCATGTTAATCCACAGCCTTTCTTTCAAAACAATATTGCTTTTGTTTTTTTAATTTTAACATATTGCTTTTTTTCCCTTGTGAAATTATGCGTATATTATGTGAAAGCTTAGCATTTCTCATACTCCCTCCATTCCGTATTAATTCTCCATACTTTTTTAAATTCCATACTTGAAAAGTTTTGATGTTCAAGGCAACTAATATATTATCCTTTTTACTGCATCCACTAACCTTTTCTACTGCATTCACTCACTACTATGAGAAAGATAGCATGAGATAAGGACAATTAATAGGTGGCAAGTATTTTTAAAATCCAGACAATTAATATGAGACCTAGGGAGCATATAAAATCTTGTTATATTAGAAAATTTTTTTTTGCAAGGATATTGGTATAGTAGTATATTTAAACTGTGAATATAGCATATGTTACATGATTTTTTACGTCCACAAAGCCGAGAGAAAATCAATGTGGATACACAATCTATACTACCCTTAATATAAAACTGACATTGATTTCAAAAATTCTAAACATTTATAAAAAGCAATTTATAGAAAAAGAAAAAAAAGCATGCAAAATCTGATCTCTTAAATTTTTTTGTGGGACGTGCAAGATGCCACATGTGTTTTTTTACTAGTTTCCTAAAACATATATGCTTGACTAGGCTTTACAAGCAATAGAAACACAAGGGGGATCCATGGAAGTATCGAGTTTGAACATCCATTGTCCGTCTTTATTTATTAAAAAAAAAAAAACAAAACCCAAGAATAAAAGGAGACATACATCATCAAGCCAAGAACCTAAATCGGGAAAAGCTTCCAAAATTATTAAATATCTGAAACAAGTGGGGCTCAAGAGTCTTGTTTATAAAGAGAATGGATGGCTGAAGTCCTGCAACATCCCCCTGCTAGAAATCATCCCCTGCTAGAAATGGCATGAGAAATCCATATATGGATAGATTTGATGCAGCTTTTGGAACTTTCTGGTGAGCTAATAATAGCATTTAAATTTGTTCGCGTCGTACAAGGAGGGACATGTTGATAAAGTCCCTTCTAAACGTGCTTCAGATCATGTGCACTACCGTGAATCAAGGCACTATCGGCCGTACGATTTTAATCTGCCGACAAGTATGATACTGTGGCAGGGGTTTGAATCACCTTTTCACCTGCCTGCCCCCTTATTAAAGCGACCCATCAGATATTGGTCCGATGGCTTGCAGCCCCGGCGCATTCCCATGAGCCGGGGGTATGTATATTATCTTTTTACTTTGTTGATACGGCAAGAGCTGCCAGGCAGGAAGGTATAGACGGGTTCTAGCCCCCGAACCGGAAACGATCGTTAATGTGAGGGTTACTGGGTTTCTGGTCGCGATCGGTAGCTGATGTAGCATACTAGTAGTGGCCAATGCTGCGGATTCACGCTCAATTGTCTGACGCACGAATCACAAAAGGATAACTAAAAAATTCTTCTTTTAGGTAACAAATAATTATTTGAGAGCCGGTAGCTTCGACTGTTTTAATAACCGATTCCATCGGACGGTGCAGACAGGTTTTTTAATAAAAAAACATCCCTTACCCACTCCCCTCCCCCATCCTCTCCCTCATCGCCCCTCCTCCGCCCTCGCCCTCTTCCCTCGTCGCCGAGCAGATCGTCGCCCCCCCATCTCCCTCGTCACTGCCTTCGTTGCCGCCCCATCTCGCCTTCACTCCTCCCTCGTCGCCGCCCCTATCGCCATCATTATAGAGATGCGTGAACCAATCTCACTGATTTTTGCTCTGAGGTATATGAACTCATTTACCAAGGCATCCCTTTTGTCTAGTACAGTCACAATAAGCTTGTCTTCTGAGCTGCTTGTGGAATACAAGATTGCCGAAATGGGTTACATCAGATTCTATTTGGCTCCAAAAATTGAAGATGATGATGAAGAAATGCGAAACAACTGAGGCCTAAGATTGAACAGGACTGATAGTGTATATTATGTGACCCTTTACCTTTCACTTTGTCTGTTATGCTCTGTGCTGAGAATAGAATTGGAACATTTCAATGCTGACTATTAGAAATCGCCCCCACTATTTCTAATTTGTTTCAATGAATTAGTATAGAAATGATTTTCCTTGTTTTTAAATTTGATACCTTTGGCCTTTTACCTTGTTTAGGTAGTTTTTAAACTTGATAGTTTAGGTATAGTTTAGAAATGAATTAGTATAGGTAGTTTTTAAATTTAATACCTTTCGCCTTTTACCTTATTTTTTCTATTTTTAATGTGTCATAAATTTCATGCCGGGGAAATGTAGTAACGAGTTAATTATTGGGCAATTTCTTTGGATCATAGTGACTCTCTGTCTTTCTGCAGCTGATGCAATACCTTGTAGAATTGCATTTGAGAGAGGGAAAGAACGCTACTTTTGCTTTTTAGCAATATCTAGTTGCACGTCTGGATGGCTCCTCCTTGTTGAGGAATTGCCCCTAAATCAGCAAAGGGGAGTAGTTCGTGTTACTGCACCTCTGGCTGGATCAAATGTTAGTGTCCCACCTTGCATGAACAATTCAATATACTTACTACTTTTGTGAGAATAATGATATCTCTTTCTGTCAGCCCAGAATAGATGAAAAGCATCCAAAATGGTTACATTTATGCATTTGACCATCGACTTTGCCCTTCATGATACACGAAGAAATGCATCTACAGAGAAATGAGTTATTGAAGAGACTAAAGCCCTTACTTGATCCTGGCTCACCTGTTCATTCTACTGAAACGTCTGTTGTACCACTTGAGAAACTCCCTTGACAGCACTAACTTAATCCCTTTTGTAGGCGCACAAGTTTGCAAGTTAAAAAAGCTTTGGGTTCACGGAAACATTCATGGTCTTCTGAGTTGTGCGCACCAAGTGTGAAGCAACTCTTTTGGGCAGAGAAGGAATTTTTCGTGGTCGTATCCATTGTTCATGCTCCCGTGATCCTGCCCCTCTATATACATTTTTCATAAAGAAGGCAGACCCAGAAATGCAGAATAGAGTGTTTCTGTTGATGAGGAGAAAATAATCCTTTGGCATTCTTTGTCTACTAGTTTTGTAGTATTTTTATTTTTTTGTATCATCATTCTTTATCAGAGGCTTGTGCAAGGGTTCCTTATTCAGCTCTCCTTGTATTTTTTATCGAATCAATGTTATTTATATTGTTCGATATGAGTAAATGGTTTCTGAGTATAAATATAACGACATTTCTGTTGCTTTTCTTACACAACTTGCTCCATTTGAGTTAAATGGATAGGGTAAAATATGAGGACATCCTTGCAAATTCTTATCTGAAAGCACTGAAAAAGGAACTTGTTCATGTGGATAATTGAAAATAAATATTTCATTGTGTCCGGTTCTTTAGGCATGGCTTTTTTGGAACATGGGATGTGATAACTGTTAAGGGGCTGACTTGAATCAGATTATCGTCGATAATAATGAGGCTATTTGATAATTGAAGTTTGATGATTGGAACTTGGACTAGGCAAGGCTTCAGTTGGCTGGACACGGCTCTAAATTTTGTAACTTTTGGCCGAATGTTTAAAGAAGCAATTAGGGAGTACTTTTCATTTGTTTTGCGTCGCGGACAAGGACAAATGCTTTTTCATACTAAATCCATATGTCACTGCTTCAAATTCAAAATTGGCAGTTGGTACACTTTTACGCCGTCCCTAAAAGGAGAAATCATTGTGCCAAATCCAATTGCAAGCATTTCTGCATCGTTATGATTGACATTGTTTATGTAGTTCTATTCTAAGTAGATCTATTTGTCTAAACAAAATGGGGAGAAAACTCAATACTACCTGCACAAGGTATGGTACAGGTTGTATCATACCTGCTAACCACAACTGCTAACATGAAAAGAATGGGTTCTTAGGGAGACCTATAGTATGTCTTTGCTTGTCAAGGCAAGGGCACCGATTGTTCTTCCATGAAAAGAATTTGTAAAAGAAATAAATTCTATTACAGCATTTTTCTCAGCGGGGTGTGAAGATCTCTGAAACTTTCTTGCAAATTTAGTAGCTGCTTCATTAGCTTCTATTCCAGAATTTGTTAAAAGCACACGGTCTGCAAAGGAGCACTCAACAAGGCGTTTTGCAAGCTTCTAAAAAAGGGATTAAGTTAGTGCTGTCAAGGGAGTTTCTCAAGTGGTACAACAGACGTTTCAGTAGAATGAACAGGTGAGCCAGGATCAAGTAAGGGCTTTAGTCTCTTCAATAACTCATTTCTCTGTAGATGCATTTCTTCGTGTATCATGAAGGGCAAAGTCGATGGTCAAATGCATAAATGTAACCATTTTGGATGCTTTTCATCTATTCTGGGCTGACAGAAAGAGATATCATTATTCTCACAAAAGTAGTAAGTATATTGAATTGTTCATGCAAGGTGGGACACTAACATTTGATCCAGCCAGAGGTGCAGTAACACGAACTACTCCCCTTTGCTGATTTAGGGGCAATTCCTCAACATGGAGGAGCTATCCAGACGTGCAACTAGATATTGTTAAAAAGCAAAAGTAGCGTTCTTTCCCTCTCTCAAATGCAATTCTACAAGGTATTGCATCAGCTGCAGAAAGACAGAGAGTCACTATGATCCAAAGAAATTGCCCAATAATTAACTCGTTACTACATTTCCCCGGCATGAAATTTATGACACATTAAAAATAGAAAAAATAAGGTAAAAGGCGAAAGGTATTAAATTTAAAAACTACCTATACTAATTCATTTCTAAACTATACCTAAACTATCAAGTTTAAAAACTACCTAAACAAGGTAAAAGGCCAAAGGTATCAAATTTAAAAACAAGGAAAATCATTTCTATACTAATTCATTGAAACAAATTAGAAATAGTGGGGGCGATTTCTAATAGTCAGCATTGAAATGTTCCAATTCTATTCTCAGCACAGAGCATAACAGACAAAGTGAAAGGTAAAGGGTCGCATAATATACACTATCAGTTCTGTTCCATCTTAGGCCTCAGTTGTTTCGCATTTCTTCATCATCATCTTCAATTTTTGGAGCCAAATAGAATCTGATGTAACCCATTTCGGCAATCTTGTATTCCACAAGCAGCTCAGAAGACAAGCTTATTGTGACTGTACTAGACAAAGGGGATGCCTTGGTAAATGAGTTCATGTACCTCAGAGCAAAAGTCAGTGAGATTGGCTCCCGCATCTCTATAATGGTGGCGATGGGGGCGGCGACGAGGGAGGAGTGAAGGCGGCAGCGAAGGCGGCGACAAGGGAGATGGGGGGCTGCGATATGCTCAGCGATGAGGGAAGAGGGCGAGGGTGGAGGAGGGGCGACGAGGGAGAGGATGGGGGAGGGGAGTGGGTAAGGGTATCGGGGGAGGGGAGGGGGGTAAGGGTTGTTTTTTTATTAAAAAACCCGTCTGCACCGTCCGATTCCATCGGACGGTTATTAAAGCAGTCGACTGGAGAGAGCAGATTACCTTTTCCCTAATTATTTACTTGTATATATTAAAAAGTTTCATTTATATGTGGCATAGCTCACGTGCATCTATGTGAGGCATAGTTCCTTGCAACATCAGATTTTGCTCCGACAGTCGGCGCCAAATCGGGGGCATATGGGTTTGAATCACCCACCTGCCCTAGTGTTGTCGGATCAAAATCCAATAGCTTGATGACTCGGCTCATGCAGATGCGTGTGAGGCTCATGGAATATCGTATCAGATATCGGTAAAATATCGGTCGGCCAAAGAGACAAAATATCAGAGATATTGTATAAAAAAATATCGGTGGTCGAAAACTAGTTTTTACCATATATTTTCATAATCTAACTTCTAAAATAAGTTATACTAATTTAGACAAAGCATAGGTTTCAAAATATACATAAAAATGCATATTATGATGAGAAACAAACAGGAAAGTCAAAAAAAAAAAGTATAGCGATATACTATTTTACGCATATTATGATTATTTTTTTTTACGGCGATATATCGCCGAAATATCGCTGATATTTGGAAAAAATATGGAAACCGAGATTTACTCGTATCGATGTATGGGGTGGGGTCCGATATCGAGACGACATTCCATGGTGAGGCTGTATCTCATATAATCTTTTCTACGTAAAACTAATATTCCATCCGTTTGAAAAAAGTGTAGATTTGGTAAAAATCATTTTTATTAGACCATAGGCCCACCTAAAAATCACGTGACCTCTTCAAAACGAATCTCCAAAGCAGGCTGGTAGATACTCCATTTTATATACCATTTTAGGCCCATTTATCAAAGGGGAACGGATTGTGAATGATGGGCGTAAAATAGAAATTTAACAAGAAAGTACATAACTTTCAATTTGGCCATTGCGTCTAATGCTCACCTCTGCAAAGAAACATGTGGGGTTGGTGGGTCCCACCAGAAGAAAGTCATATACAAACTTCAAATCGGAAGAAGAAAGTAGAACGGTGGGAGTAAGATTTACATGAAGTTCTCAATTGATTCAGACCCAGAAAGCGATATTAGGCCGTCTCGTTTTCTCACTCCATGACCGATAATGAGATATTACCGATATATTGGCGATACATTGACGAGACAACATTCCATGATGACCATAGCCCATCACCATGGCAAACACTGAGTTCTAGACCATAAAGTCTTAAGAATGATACTCTATCCAATGAAACAACTGAAAATAATTAGCGTAATCCAGCGGCGGACGCAGGATTTTCAGGGATGGGATCAAGTCATTTTGAGATGGGGGTCAAGTAAGGGAATTAAACAAATTTATAAGAAAATCTTAGTGAAATGCAAGATGGGGAACTTGATTTATATGTAATATTACTGAAATGGATGAAACCCATGGGGGTCACCCCCATGGGTTACACGTAGGTCCGCCCCTGGCGTAATCTATTGGACCCTAAGGCCGGCACAAAATAACAGATTATTCATCCATCTCCCGTGTTTTTGGTCGTGAGGGAGCAAAGTCAGCCATGTAAGGATAGAACTGTGTTTAAAAAAATGCAAACATGCTTCATTGGATGGAAGGAGTACATAGATTCATAGCATGGTTCAGCATCGCTAATTCTATGTTAGGGCACTATATACAATTGTCGTACCTAGGGGTGTAAACCGACGGATACGAGTGGTGCGATCGTCCTTGCGTGGTAGAGGTGTGAGACACAACTTTGAACTTTTTACTCTCTCTGTCCAATGAATATCGTCTGCATTTGCAAAAGATGGGTCAGAAGTACATGGCTCACTTTGCTCCATCAAGACCAAAACCAAGGTATTGATGGGGGAAAGTATGTTTTTTTATAAGGGCTCTAGACTCTCACAGTGAAACTCTTTACCCACTTTCATTCTCAATTATTGTGCTCTGCCATCAACGGTAGTGAAATAGCTAGAAAAAAATTTGAAAATAGCGCACATGGACAATATTGTAAACAGATCCTCTATAAATGTACAGTTGATATGCACACAAAAAGCTTATACCCTTCTTCATCTGCAAAGATGGGGGACTGTCCTAACCAACCAATGGCAATTCCATTACCCTTGTCCATTGAGCCTGCTCTGAATAATCCTCCTTTCAGTGGCTGATTGCTAATTTAATATCAAAAGCTAATTAAGGTTTCGGGTATATATTCCAGACCAAGCTTAAAACAAAAGATTTTCGGCTGGTTGCCGCAAATGAACATGCAACACAAATATGAGAATAATTGTTTATCTCCTCTCCCTGTTCAGTTCGCCGTGGAGCCAAGACTCTTCTTTCCACTTTTGAAGATCACTCGCTTTGAGTTAGGAGCTTCTTCTCAAAATATACCATCCTAGAAAATTCAATCTTTATGTTATACTTCATCTGTCCCATATTAATAGCTCAATTCGAGAAAGCAATGTGACTGATAGCTCCATTCGCCTCAATTTCAGTGGTGGCTAATATGGGAGCTAAAATTTATATCTATTGTAGTGAAGGGGCTTCGATAGATTCAAATTTTTTTCAAATGGAGCTATTAACATGGGATGGAGGGAGAATTTAACTAATGGCGCACCAACATTCTCAACTACATACTCAAAAGAAAAGCAACTCATGAGTCATGAGATATAATACACAATATCTCACTTGGGTGTGGAAACAATGTTTAGAGTGTTTGTGTGATGTCCATTACATGCTTCGCAAAGCAGAGGTCAGCACATCCCTTATTATCAAAACATAAATAAACAGTGTAAGTGAAAAGGTTTGGTTCTTGAATTCACATTTTAGGCTAGAGATTTGAGGCCACCAACCTAGATCAAAGTTACAATGAAATCATATTGCCAGCGTAGACATCCAAGGATTTTTGATCCCCTGTCTGAACCATCCCTATTCGGGTCCCATTTCTGTCCGACCGTCCCCACCCCTCCACCCTCCACACCGTTAGAACGTCACGTCCTCTTTGCCATGATAAAGTATACGCTCAAAGTTTCAACGTGCCTATATAAACCCCGTGTCGTCAATCATCATGCTCCCCAGTCCCTACGTCCTCCTAACCAGCCCCCTCTTTCCATCTATAACTCAGATTAATTGCACGCATATTCCATAGCCATGTCCGGGGTCATGTTCCTCTCAAAGCCGGTCTCCGACCGACTGCTCGGTAAGTTCTCTGATGTAACAGAGCTCGATTTCGTCTACGAGCAGAGCGGGCAATGGTCGCCGCCAATTCCCGGTGCCGCGTTCATTTGTTCCCCGGAGAGCGGCATATGCACGGACGAGCAAATGTTAGAGAGGCTGAGGCGGGCGACGGAGGCGCTGCTTTTTCGTCGGAGAAGGAAGGCCCAGCTCCTTGCTCGGCTCAGGTGGCTTTCTCCGTTCTGCAAGAAGACAGGAGAGATAAACTGATGGTTCGACAGCAGGGTTGTGGGTGACTCTTCTGTTTATGAAAAGGGTATTTTGGTCAAATAATTGGGAAGAGAAGTGGACTTTTTTGCCGACAATGTTTCGTCCACATACCCAAAATTTCATTTTTATACTCTCTCCGTCCAATAAAGCCTGTTTTCATTTGAAAAAAACACAGGTCATGGAAAGGAAACAATGCGCTAGCAGTGTTTAGGAACACCGACTTGTTTTTCAGTGTTTGGATTTCGGGTTATTTCGATTCAAATATGATGATCAGTTCTCTTTTCGGTAGGAATCGTACTCTTAGATGGGTTTATACAATTCCTACACTCAAGCCAACACAACAAAATATTAGGAATTAAATTCTTATCCCTCAATTCCCGACTTCAATGCCTTTTTTCTGACCCGACCCCATCCACGAATCAAAAACTCCTGCCCTCCCAAAGAGACACCTTCCCTAATAGGAATACCATTCATAACTTAGAATTATTTTCACATCTAACACACGTTGAAAATAATTCTAACCTTTCTTAGGATGTAAAATCCCTCTAGCTGAAAATGTAGAAGAGTGTGAAGAATTGAATGTTTTAAGCCATGGTGAACCCACAAGAGGCAAAACTCCGTTGTGGCTAAGAAATAGCCTAACATAGAAAAAAGTTAATAGTATCTACCTTCTTAGATGGAAGGAGTATATCATAATCAATGTGGAGGGGGTGGCCTGTAGAAATCATGAGGGGGTTACAAACCAGCCTAAGAGGACGTTTGGATACCGAAGTAGGCCCCAATTCTTTGTCAAATTTTCATTAATTCTTGATAATCATGTTTGGATAAAAATAGAGAACAATGAAAATTTCTCATGAATCCACAATCCTTTCCCTAATTCATGAGAATTAAAGAATGTCCTAGGGAGGAACTTCTTCAAATTTGTGCAGCCTGCAAGTGGAGACCAATTGGTGTTAGAGGTGGAAATGACACAAATGCCCCTCCCACGACCTTCTTTCCCTTCTCATCTATTGCTCCATGTTACTCTGATGCCGCCACGCTAGAGTAATATGGAGCAGAAGGTATGCCTCTTGCAAGTTTGTCGCATGCGTCTATTTGCACAGTTTTGCCTTCTTTTTAGACTACAAAAGGTTATTTCCTAGGGTTATATGCATATTTTTTATCACCAAGGAAAAGACATAAGCTACGGGGTTGGGAGTTTTGAAGCAAAAGTATGGATCTTTGGGTTGTTTCTTCTCCGATTTGCGATAAGAAAGCATCCAACCCTATATTTAATTGCTATATCCATGTGATTGGCTTAAATTTTTTTCCTTACACAATGAGGAGTGTCCGAGTCCTTAGGACCCATCAAGAAGGTGCAAGGCAACCGACCTCTTAGAGCATCGTATCCCACCACCAATCACCTTAGGCACGTACAAGTAATTAGCTTGGATTATCGTGTGGTTTGAGATTGATTATGCATGTATTTGTTAGTTATATGATTCTCCATTATCAAAGCATGTTCTTGAGATTTTATTGTGATTTGGATGAATGATGGAGGAGATACATTTCCTTTTCAAGAGGTAAGTCTTGAAGATGGACAAGATCCATTGGATTATGGCTATGGATGATGCAAGTTGTTGTTTTGATGAGATCGAAGGCATGGAGTTTTTGTGATTGGTGATTGGATCATATGAGGAGATGTAAATCCCTACACTTGATGACCTAGATCAAGGCTTCATGTTAAAATTGAAATGTGATTATTTTATGTATGAATAGGGACAATTTAATAGGTTGGAAACGCGGAATAATGTTGGAATTTGTGAGGGGACATAAAGGTTCTAATTTTAGGCTTTTTTGATCAACTCAAAATTCATCAACAAGCCCCATCGACAACCAGGGTTGTTAATGAGTGGATTATCGATGGGCTAGTGAGGTGCCTGTCTCAAGCTAGTGCACCCACAGTCCCTTCGACAACCATGGTTGTCGATGAAGGGATTGTTGATGAACGAGAGAATGAATCCCTCATTGATTAATTAGTGTCTTAAAAGTACATATAATCAGTGGGTATGTTTATTGTGGTTTACGAATGCATTTAAGACCATTAATCTAACGGCCAAGAGAAGGTTATCAATCTCAATGAAGTACTCAAAAAGTTCGAGGTTCAATCACACAGAATGAATGTAAGAAATACTTAAACCAACTAAATTATAGAATCTTAAAGTAACAAATTGGGTGTTGTTGTTGAAATGATGAAAAAATTAAACTGAATGAAATAGAAATCAATGAACTAAGGCAAGGCAAAGTCATTGATTTCATTATAACTCCACATCATATGCAACTCAAGACTATGACAATAATACCAACCTATGATTCTCTAAAATATTTAATTGATTATCATAATCATTAAATGCATTATATAATCAATGGAATGCCCCAAATTTTATGTAATTAAAGTGGATAAACTTAACCATTTGGAAAAGGAATTCAGAATTCAGAATTGTAATTTACCGACAGAGTCCACCAAAAAGAAGACATGTCGATGAAGGACCCAGTTTAGGTTTCAAATAGGAAACCTCATGCTAATCTTAAACTTGGAGTATAAATATTTTTTAAGTCGTCTTGGAGAGCATCTTTAGCACTTTCATATTACCCTAGACGGAGGCCGGAAGAAAAGGCAAGGAAATGCTGAAGAAGAAGAAGTAGAGTTTGTCATCAAGTTTTGAGGTAGGACTAGTAACCTCCATGTAAACTTTTGATTGAAAGCATGAAAGCTTGTTGTTTGACACTGAATGATGATAGATTTATATTTTTAAAAGCTATACAAGTAATCTACTAGCACAACCCCAAATCACTCAATATGAAACACAAATGAATAACCAAGCAAGAAACCACAAACTCACGAAGATCACCATCGTTTGGCAGCTCCATGCCACAACTGTAATGTGTTAGTGTAAAATTGATTTGCTTATTCAAGTTCCAAAACTATGTCTTTATTATGTGTAATTGAGTCTAGGAAATTGGCTAGATTTATGTGAGCCAAGTCAGTTTTTGGGATTAAAAGACTTGAAGAATGAAGCAGTTGCAAATGTTCTAATGATTCAAGATGAAGACTCAAGAGTTCAGTGAAGATTGAAGACATTCAAGTATATGAACATGCACACAGTTCTGGTTATAATAGGTGTAATCTTTGAGTGGAATAATTAATAAATTAAATTAATTAAAAGTGGCATAGAGTGGTGCAACACAAGGAATGAGTTTTACAACATTGAAATGTATTGTGCTACAATAGAAGATCTTGCGCTACAATGGTAGAACCTGCTATAACTTCCATATTATCTTTGTGCTACAACATTGTGCCCAGAGTAGCACCGGAAAGAATACCGATTTAGGATAATTGCAAATCCAAAAAGGATAATTATGTTCTATCTTTAAGAGATCATAATGTATTTTAACAAGGAAGATTAATCAAACCAACTTTCACCTTATGCTAACTTTCAGAACCTAATCTAAGGTCTTTGTTGCCAAAACACACAAATAATAACAATAACACCAATAAAAATATTAAGGAAATATCAACTCAATAAAGCCTTGGAGGGATTGATGAATAAACAAGGATGCTAATTGACCATCAATATTTTTTAATGATTTATAATGAAAAATCATTTGTTCCCAAAGCGGAGTTCATGAGTTCCAACATTCACCCTCCCCCCAACTTTGTTGGTGACCCAGCCAGGATTATATTCTGGTTTCTGGGTGTCTATGATGGGTAGGCCTTCTACGTGCATGGGGGGATTGGCAGTGGAATATGTTGCTCCAAGACGCTAGTTTGCCCTACTCGACGTAGTTTGGGTCCTAAGGAATTGGACATTTGCAAAATTCAACAAAATTGATATCCGATTGTGAACCAATATAAAAAAACGGGAATCCGAGGAGAAAAAATGCTCTTTTCGTCATACACTAATAATCCAATCAGTCCCAATCTATGGGGCTTTTTACATATTACCTGGCGCCAAGTTTGCTTTTTCCATATCACCTGGTTTTTCTCGTGTTATCTCATATCCCCTGGAATCTATACTTGGAGTACCAAAAATGCCCCTCTTGTATATTTATCGTGTTATTACTGGGCGAATAGGGCGTGTTGGATACGACACGAAAAAAAAAGAGAGTTTCCGGCGATTTCCAGACGCGACGCCGCCGGCGAGTCCTCCGACGATTTCCAGCTGCACCAAGGTTTTTGAAGACCCGATTTAACGTCCCCCCTACTCAATTTCTCCGGCGCTCCCTGTTGGATTTCGACGACATGATTGACGGAGAGTGCGGTTTGGGCGGCGATTTGTCGCGTAAAACTCCTGGTACTTCGGGGAAAAACAAGTTGAGATTCCCCTGCGGCTCCCCGCGCCTTCGAGCAACCGGCGGAGTGTATTATTGAGGTTCGGTTTGCGGCGAGGAAACGTTTGAAAGGCGCGTACAAGGAAACACACACATACACACCACTAAACCATGGTAAGTTAGAAAAATCCTTACTTATTTTAGTTCCAGAAGCTCAGAATTTAAGATTTCTAATTTTTAAGATGAAGCATAAAGTCGTATTAGTCGTGTACGATGCAACATGACTATTATGATTGCCTGTGTTTCCAACACGACTGTTCTACTGACCACTCTACCTATCTCATTGCAGATGGATACAAAAGAAGATGAGTATATGGAGGAAATATCATCGGAAGAGGAGGAAGATCAGGAATTCTTCGTTGCACCTCGGGAGTGAAGACAGAGGGGCAGGAAGAGGAAGGCTCCGATGGACCGATCAGGCAAGAAAACATGCAATCCACGACTGGCGGTTCGGACGTTTTGTCAATCGGGGGCGATGAAAAAGTGTGCGGCCCTCTTACGGCGTCACCAAAGATGTTCCCAACTGATCAGAGAAGCTGGGTTCTCTGTCATCTTTGAAGGTGAGGACGTAGTTGTTTCTCGGAACCTCATCGACCATTTGGTTAGGTATTGAGATGAGGAGGTGAAGGTCCTCAATATCAAGGGGAGAACACTACATTTCACAGAACAAGAAGTTGCTCTTATCACTGGATTGCCCACTAAGGGTGAAAGAGTTGAGGTCCTTCCCTCTGTGCCACAGCGAACGGAATGTGAATTCTTCAGAAAGTACTTCACCGTAAGGAAACCGAATATTCCACATATTGAAGAAATCATTGAGAAGCTTAGCGAGGGCGAAATGAAGATGCTAGAGGAGGACATGGCGTGGATGATCATCTGCCTCCTCATCTCCACGGTGCTGTTTCCACATAGCACGAGAGTGGTGCATCCCTCTTTCTACCCTTACATTGAAGACCTCCCAAGAATGAGCTCATACAATTGGGCTGAGGCTATTCATACGATGTTGGTTTCTGGTATAACCCACACCAGCAGACTAGTGGGTGGGAGAAGTAAAGGGCTGGGAGGTGGATACCTAAACGGCGCCTCATATGTCCTTCAGGTACGTAGTATTTGTATGTTTTTACAGTCTTCGAAATTCTCTAAGTGTCGTGTACTATGCAACACGTCTTTTATTAATGTCGTTTATTATGCAACACGACTTTATTTATAGTCGTGTATTATACAATACGACTTGATATATAGTCGTTTACTACACAACACGTCTAATTATGTAGTTGTGTTGCATACGACATGACTACATTTCTAGTCGTGTACTATTATAGTCGACTATAATAGTACACGACTTGACTGTATCCATGACTTTTACTAATGTTTTCATCTGATTACTATGCAGATTTGGTTTTTTGAGCACACAAAAATCTTCCATGCTGCGTTCGGCCCTACCAGTCCAAGGGAGAAAAGGTGGCCAGGAAGTGGGGCCCTAATTACAGAGGTGAAGATGGGTGCACAGAAGAAGCATTGTATGACCGACTACTGGAAGGGTCTATTCGATAATCTCGACGTATGGGAAGACATCGTCGATGTCATCGTCCCCATGGCCAAAAAGGCATCTCTCATTCCTTCGCCTCCCCCAGTGGCCCCTTATCCGCGACGACATAAGATGGAAAGGCCGGAAATAAAGAGGAATCCTAAACAACCTACCCGCTCTTCCTCGAGGACGGCTGCTCAGTCTACTGCCCTGGGGCGATTGGAGGGTTCGCTTCAGGGCATACTCCAATCGCCCCAGGGCATACAGTCACTAATTGAGATCGCTCTGTCGTCGTATGAGGAGATGGGAAGGCCCGTCGGACCTCTGCGAGAGGTTCTTCACTGTATCAAGGCATCTGCCGTGACAGCGTCAACGCTGTTAGAGGGTCACAACTTTGAGCATCCCAAGAAGGAGAAGAGTGAAGAGCTGAAGAAGGAGACGTAGGAATCAAAGAAGAAGGAGAGGATAACGAAGTCATCGGTCCATCACAATGAGGAGGCAAAGAAGCAGCCCGATGACAAGGACCACGTGAAGCAAACTCCGATGGCCATGCACAGAAAGGAGCTGGCGCACAAGTCAGCCAGCGATTCATTGAACTGGGGGAAAGGTAAGTTGTAACACGATTATTTAATTTTTCGTGTTGCATGCAACACGAAAAATTAAATTTCGCGTCGCATGCAACACGACTAGCTAATTTTTCGTCTTGCATTCAACACGACTAGCTAATTTTTTGTGATGCATTCTACACGACTATGTTATATTTCTTGCTACTACTAACACGAATATTGAAAATGTCATTTTAGCTCCCATAAAGCAGGCGGATGTGGAAGATAAGATTCAACGGGCTAGAAAGAGATCTGTCGCGAAGTTGTTTTTGAAGAAGCTCCAACTAGAATTTGACGAACACATGGAGCGTGCAGAAGAGGAGTCCCGTGCGACGTACGGCCAGGACAGATTCCCCCCTGGTGTAGTGGTAAGGAGGAGAATGAGGACTGTCTCTGCGAGGGAATTGCAGAGGCTTAGGGAAGATGACCATATACGGAGAATGGCGGAGGAGAAGGCGAGGAAGAATTTGGCAGAAGATCCGAACGCCGACTCTGAAGATACCTTATCCGACCGACAAACAACCTCTATCATCGATGAGGTGATCTCTTCCCTACAGCAGTCGGATATCCAAACGGCCAAGGAGGATGAATGGGCAAAGGAGGTGGCGGAGAAGAAGGACGAGGATGAATTGGCAAAGGAGGAGGAGGAGAAGAAGGAGGAGGATGAGGCAACAGAGGAGGTGAAGGAGGAGGAGGTGAAGGAGGCAACTGGCTTAACGTCATCCCAGCCTCTTGACGTTGATGTCCTCCAAACCCCAGAAAAGGCTAAGCATAAAGTTGAACTCCCAGAAAACTATGGTAATTTGGAGTTATGCTTCGACATGGGGGTGTTGTTAGAGCTGGATAGAGTGGAAATATCAGGATGGATAGCCAATCCAAGGAAGGCTTATCCAATCCCAACGCTATGTGATGATGACTACGTATCCCTCCTGCAAACAACAGAAATTAACATCAATGTAAGTATACATACTCGACTATTCCTAAAGTCGTATATAAAATATTCGACTATTCCTAAAGTCGTATATAACATACTCGACTATTCATAAAATCGTATATAAAGTACTTGACTTTACGCATATTCGTGTATGTCGAAGACACGACTATTCCTAAAGTCGATTATTGTTTGAATATTGCCAATTTCTGAATATGTTGTTGGTTTATACAGGTTATAGATGAATTTTTTGGTCTATTACGGGAGCGTAATGACAGAGAATGGCTGAAGTATCCGTTCAGTTTTTTTGGATGTCACGCATTCAAAGAAATATTCGACAACGTAAGTTTTTCCTGCATCACGAGCGCTAATTTCACGTTTCCAGTTCGTGATTTTCTTATTCTATTGCGATTTTGCAGGAATACATAGAAGGGGGCAATAATACAAAATTGATAAAAAAAACTTGGGAGGATGCTCAAAGGATTGAACAGGAACATGTTCTACACCTTTTTCCCAATCCGCACTGATTCCCATTTCTGCCTCGTCTATGTACACTTCCCAGTTGGTGCATGGCATTTCTACAACCCCCTATCCGGCAAACCCCAGCTGTATCCACATCACAGGGTCGCAGCTGAGAAATTCACGGACTTTATGAACATTGTCATGGCACACACACTGGGACTCATCCGCTGCATCGACTGGAAGATGACTCAGATCGCCAAAGCGCCCTGCCAAGAGAACTCAAAAGACTGTGGCATCTTCATCATGATGTACGTGGCGCACTTGGCATCCAATGTCAACCCACCTGACTTTGATCAGTCAACAATTACACGAAAGTGGCACCCAATAATTGCTGCAACTATGATTCGTGGTGTTATCGACAGCGAGTTTGATGACGATTCAATCGAAAAGCAAAATCAGGCTACACAATTGCGGGGTTTTTGAGGATGTCGGATGAAGACTAATATTCTTTTTCGAGTTTATTTCGTACATGTATAATATTACAGTCGACACTTTTTTGTGGTTTTCTGAATCTTCTTCCATGTACATACAGTATGCTTTCAATAAATTCAAATTCATTTTTTTCATGTCTACAGTGTATTGGAAAGCCGCTTAGTGTCAACTCTTATGAAACACGACATATGATATAGTCGTGTTGTATCATATACGACTAGCTATATAGTCGTGTTGTATCATATACGACTATCTATATAGTCGTGTTGCATAAGACACGACTGTGTTATTAATCGTATAATATTGTAGTCGACAATTATATTCCTCTTATGTCGACTCTGCGCTGACTATGACGGAGTCTACTTTATTTTTCTGTCATGTACGTGGGAGGGCGCTTATACAACACGACACTTATGCAACACGTTGCGGTAGAGTAATCTTTGTTATACATGAATTTGTGATCGACCTAAGTGAAGAAGGGTGGGGCCTTAGGTAAGCCAGAGGGTCGTCTCGGCGCTGAATCATTCGTTCCCAGATTGCCTTGTTGCGGGAGTCTTCGATATCTGCCCTTCCTTGCTTCTTTCGCAACCATTGGGTTAGTACACCTTTTACGGTTGTGACCAACTTGTCGACAGTTGCCACATCTCACCCTCAACCTCTCTGGCGGGTCAGGCTGTGACTCGATTCTCTTTGTTTGTCTCCTACCCCTCTTTGGAGCATCGAGCATGGGCGGTTCGCATTTGAATAAAACCCCGTAATCCCCCCACTGACTCCTGTCTAAAGTAGGGAAAACTACTTCTTCATACGTCATGCGGTACAGACATGCAGGGTACCACTTTCCACAATATTCCATCGGGTCGAAACTCCTCTCATCGATACATGCAATGGCGTGCTTGCAAGGAAGTCCCATGCTTTGGAAGAACCCACATGTGCAGGTTCTCTTCGTTAGGTCAACAACATCCTGAGGAAAAAATATGACAACAACATGAATAGTCTTGTTGTGAAATAGTTTTCTTATTTTAATAGTCGTGTCGTCACTAAGACGACTATATCACTAGTCGTGTCGTGGCTAACACGACTATATCATTAGTCGTGTAGGCGACAACACGACTATATCATTAGTCGTGTATCGCACGACACGACTATTCCGGAATTGAATTATCAGAAACCATTGCGGAATGAATTCTTACCACATGGTATAAAGATGTGACTTCAAACTGCCATAATGATAGCGGTTGCACTCTGACTGTTCCAGCACTCTTATTCCTCGTTTCGTTGATATGATTGTGTGCATACTTGGTTAATGGTGTCGTTAGCTGTTCTGCTTCCATGCGGCATCTCTCGTAATGGGAGGTCGTGGTTGCACGAGTTTGCTCGATCAATCGAGTTATTGGCCAAAATCTAGCCTTCAATAGCATATTATTTGCACTTTCTGATATGCTTGATGTGAGCGTGCCATATCTTTTACCCGGATATTCCACAGTAGCCCAATTTCTTTTATTGATCTTCTGAACATATTTCCATGCCTCCTCATTGTGGTTCTTCATCTTGTGCATGATTTCATCAAATTCTGTTCTCCGGAAGCATTTTATAGCTCGGAATAGAAGGTCTTTCAAGTATTTATCCTTCCATTGATTAAGCATATTGGCGGCCATATGCCTTAGGCAAAACCCATGGTGAGCCTCAAGAAATACATCAGCAACCGCTCTCAGAAGTCCCTTCTGTCTATCCGAGACAATTGTATCCAGAGACGTCGGGGGGTCCGTAAAGAGGGTGGATTTGAGTAGGATGAGAAACCACTTCCTGCAAGGCAGCAATCAGAGTGAAAGCAGATTCAAGAAGAGATAGGGGGTACACAGTCGTATACGAAACAATACGACTGTATGAGTAGTCGTGTTGCTCGAAGACATGACTACTCATACAATCTTCTTAGCATACATACCACGAATTTATAGTCTCTTTGTCAACAACTGCAAATGCAACGCACATTAATTGTTGGTTCCCGTCGACTGTTGTTGCAACCAATAACACTCCGGGGTACTTTCCTTTCAGGAATGTTCCATCAACAGTGAGCAGCGGCCTAAGTCATCTTCGGAATGCTCTTGCGACTGGGCCAAAGATCCAAAAGACACATCTGAATTCGTATCCGGCTTCCTCATTTTCAATTTCCGGAATATCACAACATCTTTCAATCACCACATATGTACCTGGATTAGACCGCTCTAATTCCTTTCCATAATGGGGTAAAATACGATATGCGTCTTCCGGGTTGCCATCGATCAATCATATCAATTCCTCTGTCGCCCTCCATGCTCTTTGATAGTTCACTTTGACGACCCAATGTTTCTCAATGTACTGTTGGATATTAGCCGTTTTTATGGAGTTTGAATCCTTGTGGAGGCCATGACACTTCCGTGCAATCCATAGGTGTGAGGCCAATGGGTGATCTTTAGAACTTATCAAAATGTCGCATGTATGCCTTCCTTCACTCCTTGTCACGGTGACTTCGTCAACTAGATTCGAAGCCCGTATGTACCACTTGCACTGTCACGCCCCGCGCACCACCCGACCCGACCCGAACCCGGTTCACGGGCCGAATGATGTGCGGGGGCGACGTTACGTCGGACAAAGCGGAAGACTTACACCCATTGATTGATTGAATTTTTTTAACTATTTACTCGCAATCGCACGAGACTACGTATAGACTAGTGGTAATGAGGTCGAACCCAAAGGACTTGGTTGATTAATCTAATTCTAATGAAAGATTGAATTTTTATGATTTTAATTAACTAAAGAAAATAAATTTTTCTGAGAAATCAAATGAATAAGAATATCAAAGCGTCGAAT
Organism: Houttuynia cordata; assembly: GCA_039654745.1. NCBI lineage: Eukaryota > Viridiplantae > Streptophyta > Magnoliopsida > Piperales > Saururaceae > Houttuynia > Houttuynia cordata. The sequence continues at coordinate 9,735,922 of CM077506.1, forward strand.
CCACCACTAAACATGCAATTACTACTCTCAATTATTATCTCCACAAATTGATAAGATATAGTAATTTATGTTCTTGGCCGGACACACAAATTACCAGTGAATGAACTACACGTTCTTGTCTAGACACGAAAAATTCATCCACTATAAATTAATATAACTAACTCTATCCTTGGCCGAGCATAGAATCAATTATAATCCCGTTATTATCTAGACACAGGATATATCAAGATCAAATACCATTAATCATTCATTAAGTCTCGGTCAAAGCACTTAAGAGGAACAATAACGAAATCGCATTAAGCATGAAAATTATTATCAACTTTCACTAAATTAAATAAATAAGAGTAGTAAATACAAATTTAGGGCTTCATCTAGCCTTGATAAGAAAATTAGCCAGACATAGAATAAGAGAAAGAAATAGCCTGATTTGTCGGATTCATCGAAACACTGCTCACAAAATCACTATTCACAGTACTGTTCATAAAATACTGTTCACGGCACTATTCATCGTCTCTCCCAAAAATCCGTGTTACTGTAGCAGTTCGAAATGGTCGTGCAATTCGTCCAAAATAAGGCCTTTATCCTCTCCTATCTTCTTCTCCTCTTCCTCCGGCGAAAATCACACCCAAAGCGTCTGGTTTTGCTCCCGGAATAGCTCTGTTTTTCCGCAAAAACCAGTCCTCTTCCTCGTCTCAAAAACTCTTCTAAAAATCCTTCTTTTTTCGATCCCAAAAATCCTCCTCTATTTATAGGCTTCGAGATAGAGAGTCCATTCCGATTCAATTTCGGATTTAGATAAGCCCAAATCAGTTTGTTAAGAAAAATCCCGATGGAGCATGACTCTGTTTCAAACAGAGTCCCAATTCGACTCGGCTTCACTGTTTTCTTCTCCTTTTCAGTTTCCGGCCACATCACGATTGCCGCTGAGCTCCGCCGCCTCTTGCCGATCAGCCCGCCAGCACGAGCTCTTCCTTTCTCCACCGCCATTGCCGTCTGCTCCGCCGTCTGCTTCTTCGGTTTCCTCTATTCTACTCTGGTCGTCAAGCTCATCCACCGCCGGAGATCGCCCATCACCGGCGTTTCATTCGCCGCCGTCCCGCCGTCTTCTCGATCCTCCTCGTCGTTGCCCAGCCGCCATCCTGCCGGCGTTCGAGCTCGAGCTCGAGCGCTGCTCTGCCTCTGCAACAGATCGCCCGAGCAGAGCTCGGGTCGTCTTTTTTTTTTCTTTTAAAACCGAACCGGTCGGTTCAGATTCAATTTCTCTTTTTTTTTTCTTTTTCTTCTTTAAAACCCGTCGTATTGCTCTCGTTCATCGGATCTCATCTTGACGGTTCTTCTCTTTAATTGTGTCTCTTTCGCGTACGATATTTCAAATGATCATAACTTTTTGCTCAGAACTCCGAATTGCGAACAGTCAGTGGCGTTGGAAAGCTGACTTCGTGAACTTTAATATGAAGCGTAAATCAGTCCCATCAGAAATATGCAATCGAAGTTATTAATATTCAATCATTAGAGTCGCGTTTTACCCCATTTCTGCATTTTACTCTTATTTCCTACAAAAACCAAAAACTATATTAAAGTAGCATAAATTCTAAACAAACGCTAGCAGAAACATAAGTTTAAGAGATAATAAAATGTATATTTCATGTATAGATCACACCCCCAAACCTAGATTTTGCTAGTCCCTAGCAAAACAAAACAAAATAAAATCAAACAAACTAAGGAAACTAATGCATAAAAGTAAACACCACTTTCGTAGGGAACACGATTGCATTGAGCGTATGCAACAAGCCGTTAAACCTCTAGGTGTCATAAGTAGGACGAGTTTTGTCTCGTGAGGGTTTGCAGCCATGCTACCAACAAACATGTATTTATGGAACTAACATAATTCACCTAAATGTAAAAACAAATCAAAACACTGCAAAACAAACAAACCTATTATCCCGACAAATGCCAAATACAATGCATAAGAGAATTAACCACACGTACTTGGTTCATAATCAACAGGAATATAGAAGCCCTCAAGTAAGTGGTTTTATTCCACACTTTCATCTTGGAAATTTCTGCTCAAATATAATATAGCGTGATAATGTAAATAGTAAAAGTGTAGAACATTGTAACAATACATTCTAAATTTTTGTTTTACACATATCCAGTGTAACCCATTAACCAAAGAACATCAGAATCTACATAGTCATCCCAATCTTTTGGTTCATGATAGCACAAATGCCTGCGCGCCTCATTCGGGTCCAACATTCTAGATTTGAGAGGATAATACACCACAGACTTTTTTTTTTTTTTTTTTTTCGCTAGGACTGTGTAAGGCCTGACTTCAAGATGCTTAGGTTTAGCAATGACTCAGGCCAATGACTCCCAGCCAGTTGGCTTAGGGCATTAGGTTTTAAGAGACCGCTTCGGGCCCGAGCATCAGCCTAAGTTAATCCTATAAAGTCAAGCAGCCCCTTTCTTTCATTTTTATTTTTTTTTCACTTTTTTTTTTCATTTTTCATTTTCAGCATTCATATTTTTCAGCACATCTTTATTCCGTCCAGGTTGTATTATACTCTCAACCTATTTCCGGTTCCAGCCCTTGCCATAGCCAAGTAAATGGTCTATCATGATCTTTTAAGCTCAAAGAACAACTACATATCATCCAATGACTCTGACTAAAGACATCCCATTGAAGATTAGTATTCAACAAATCTCTAGAGGGTATTACTTTATGTAACTAGTGTGTGAATGAGTTTTCTTAGTTCAAGCACCTGATCCAAGAGGACTGTAACAGAAGGATACTGCTCAGTTAAGTTCTCTATCCTCCAGTATACTTACTCACACTTCCAATGTAAATTAATCTCTTAAGAATTGTAAAATGCATCATCACGGGATAAACTATCAAAACCTAGGAAAAATACTAACAAACAACCTAAAAACTATTTATTTTTCCGTTTTTTTTTTCAAATTTTTCATATTTTTTTTTGAAATAAATGAAAATATATGATAAACACTTCTTTGCTACACCCCCAAACCTAAACTAAACATTGTCCTCAATATTTACCAAAATAATACTACAATGAATAGTAAAAGAAAAGAAGTGAGGAAAGAAATCACCTGAATGGAGAGCCTCATTGTATATGAATGCATGAAACACATAAGCGAAGAAGGAGGAGATAATATAAATATGAAAAAAATTAAATACACCCCCAAACCTCGACGGTAGCATCCCCACATAGGTAATAAATAACCTACAAAAAAAAATAAAAAAAAATAGAAAACAAACAAGAAAATAAAATTTGGGTTGCCTCCCAAGAGCGCTAAGTTTTACGTCTTCAGCCAGACGTAAACCCAATAAGTCAACCTAGATCAATTAAATGATTACCCCACACACTCCTATCCTTGTTACCTAAGTACGGATCATATCGTGGAATGAAGGGGTGGAGTGGTGGGCGGGTAAGCTTTGGGAATAGGTACCCCTTCATTGGCCATGGGAAGAGGTCATTAGAGAATTTCAAAATGAAGGGCTCCTCTTCCACATCACCCAATTTGGCCTTAGTGGCCTCCTCTTACATCCACAATTAGATAGAGTCTGGAGCCATACACGCGGCTCGGATAACAAGTCTAAACAGTCTGAAATATAACACGACATTTACTGTAATCTCATGACAATAGAGAGTACGATAACACAACACTAATCATCATGCTCAAACTAATCCCATACTCCTTCTGGTCGCTCCTCGAAGAGAGGATCCTGCGCGTCTGCGTGTCGCACCACGCAGCCCCAAAATAAAACAAGGAAGAGGGGTGAGTATAAAACTCAGTAATGGTTTTCAAGACACATCAAAAATCCACAAGAAACATCAAAGCATGAAAGTTCATCAAATAATATACGTAATCCATGTGATAATACCGTCTAAATCATACGTCCATCTCACAACATCATATACCATGGAATTTTATCAACATACCTACTGAACATGCATACCCGTCATAAGACGATACATAATAATATCTCAACCACAAACTGTCTAAACATGCATTCCTATGGTATGAATCTCATACAACCTGGTACACAATCATACAGATATAACATGATCCATCCATCCATCACGTCACATGTGGAGCATCTACATGGTACATAATCATGCATTTATATGAACATACACTCACCCTTCACGATACACATGGAGTCTACAGGATACACAATCATTCATAGCATTCATAATAATGCATCAATACAATGGTGAATGCCTCCATCAAGGAGTAAGCACAATATCTTTGGGACACAATCAAGCCTAAGAAGGCGTATCATGATCCGGTTTCCTCGCTGGAAACAAGGGGGTGTCGTATACCCCAAAGTCTGTTCGCCCTGGACAGCCCTGGCCAAGGGTGCCCGAATCGTACACAACGAAACTAGAACAGGTGTGTTCGCCCTGGGTAGTCTCCTGTGGTGGGGGAGAGCCCGAATCCCGGTTACGCGGGACCCTAGAACACATGTGGTAGGGGGTGCACAAGCCTACCACCGGGAATACTCATGTCCCGTACGACTAATCTCAATAGTATCAACCGCAAGGCAAGTACGAAACACGCCCCCCATATCATCCATCAAACTCAACCCGGGGAGTGTCCGTGATCCACGAAGGACCAAATCGAAAACGTGTCCTTTCGGACCAACCAAGTTCGATAATTCTCCAATCGATTAATCCGGCACGCAATTACATCCATCGCATACAATCGATCAACACCGATGAAGACACGGTAAAATCTCATTCATGAAGTCCGATTCATGATGCATGCTCTCAGGATACATACGTGAGCAAATCCTACGTGGGTGCCAACACATGAAACATGCTCTCAACCCATTCCCACATGCATCATAATCAAGGTATAATTACAATCTCATGGTAAATCCCCATGCGTGTGTGTAGTCATGCATATCCTAATCACATGATTCATACTTATCATAACTCATAGTGTCATATTCATATGTTGAAAACTTGTTTAAGTACTGGTCACAATCCCAAAATCATGGTGAAAACCACCGTAAAAACATAACTTTACTTGCATGAACTCGACAACATTCCTACAAGCATACTCACATTTATTTTCTATAATCCAACATACATAAGGTATTATATCATCATTTCTACATATCACGTGGCTTCATTAACTCATAATATACTTCTCATGTCATTAAGCGAAGTAAATCATGGAAAAAATGCAAAATTTCCAAAAACCCATTTAACTGTAAATTTTCGAACATTACTGAGTTTATTGGAATTTTTTGAAAGTTACTAAGTTATATGTAATTGCGAACAGTAAAGAACAATTCCATGTACCTCAGTAAAGTTCAATAATTCCAAAACACTCAGTATATCCTCATTTCGAGAATTAAACCGAAACACCATTTTCATGACTTCAAACCTCAAATCGAAGCATCAAACAATATCCAAATTACACCAAACTTTCCAGAAATCCTATTTAGACCATCACAAATCAAAACCCAAAGAAGAGAAAGCATGAGATTAAGGAAAACTAATCTTACCATTAGAGACCTAAAAATGAATAAACCCCTTCAAAATGTATTCATTAAAACAAGATTTACACTACCCAAGCTGAGATTAAAGAACCCATTACCTTGATTTGGATGACCACGAAGTCTAACACCTTAATCACCTTGAAGAAAATATAAATCAATTGTTAATACTCTACTAATCGCGACTAAGCTTGAAAACTCAAAATAGACCTTAAATCTAGGGCTTTTAATCATATAAAAACGAAATTTGAAGCTTAGTGTTTGAAGATACATATTAAAACAGAGATTTTTATCCTTCAAATGCTTTGAAATCATTTGGAAAATCAAGGTTTTGAGTAAAGATTATTGAAAAATCAAATGAAAATTAAAGATTAAGCATAGATTAGCATACCTTAACTCCTTTCCTCTTTTGGAAATGGGGAAAGAGGCTGCTGCTCCAAGCCAAAACCCTTTCCCAAAATGGGGAGGGCGCAACCCTTTCCTTTTATAGAAAGTTTTGGGGTAGACCTAGGTAAAAATTGGGGTAAAATGAGCAATTTTGGCTAAAAATGGGTAATTTAGCGATTTTAATACCAAATTAAGCTCAGAAAATTCTGAAAATTTTTATAACGACTTTGTTTAATGTCTGAGGCCTTTTGGTCACAAAAACCTAATTTCGTCGGCGGGGCCCGCCGGGGGTCCCGTCAAACCCTAATTTTTGGGAAAATACGTAAAAATCAGAAAAAATTCCAAAAATTAAAATTTGATTCTAAATCACTTAAAACTCATTTATGTGAAGTTGTTTTTGATTGAAACCTTTGAAAACCATTTTTATTTTCGAAATCAATCGAATTTAATCTGAAAGTGCTTAAACCACACGATAATCCACATTTAACAAAAATAAACCGGTTTTTAAGGTGAGGGTTCTTACATGCACCCTGTAATCTTGCACTTTGCAGCAAATGTATCCTTGTTCTCGTCCGCCACTTTGAACATGAATTTCCTCTTGATTGCCAAATCAGTAAGAACCATTTTGAACTGTTTTATACTTTCGAATCCAGCCCCTAAGGCAAGTTGTGCCTCATAGTCGTCTCCCTGCAAACTGCCGGTCAACATCGTCTCCTCCTCATATTTTTTTGCAGGACCTGCCTGCGGTGAATAGGTACCCCAATCCCAACCACCTTCACCATCAATATTGTTGTACTCATTGTTGTCCAACTCTTGTGCCCCCGACGCGACAGATTTTCTTTTAGAAGTGGATGCTCTCGCTGTTTGTTGGAGTTCTATACCTGACACAAAGTGGTCTCCTCCCGTGGGATGCGGCCCGGGAAAAACTAGTAGTGTGAGAGGTTCATCCCAGTCATCTGCAGACCACGGTAATTGTTCATCGTCAAATAATTCTTCTTCATCTGCATCTTCATCTTCGTCTTCATTTTCATCTTTCTCTTCATCCTCGTCTTGATCCTCATCTTCATCTTCACCAAACCCATTGATTTGAAATTGGTTATCGACTTCATTCGGAAATTCTTCCTTTATATTTTTAGGGTTACCATCTCCCAATCTGTGAGAACAACATTGTATGAATCGCATGCATATTGTACAAAAACGTCTAAACGTCTTGATTATTTAGTCGTGTTGTCGACAACACGACTTCAATTCCAGTCGCATTATATACAACACGACTTGAATTCCAGTTGTGTCGTATGCAACACGACTTTAAGATATGTCCACTCGTTAATTTTACCCCTTACCTCACAGTTTCAAGTGAACAATTTTCATCTTTTCCTCCTTCAACTGCTGGTGCAGGTGACTTATTCCCCGGGCTGGACGGCCTCCCATTTAGAGGCATTGAATTCTCGCCGTCTTTATCCACAGTGGAAACCATTTGCTTATTGGCAATGGAATTCTCCGTGTTGTTATTTCCAGCAGAAGTCCACTCCACGTATAGATCGAGTGGTCCATCTGTGCATCGCCTCTTGTTGTGAAGGACGAATATTGTCTTCACGTCTTCATCGTCTTCAAGGACGTATCGGGTTCCAGAATGAACAAGATATGACAAAGACAATGTACCGAATGGAGACTTCAGCGGTAATCTTTCTTCCACTTGTTGCAACAGTCCCATGTACTTTACTTGTGTATCAATAGACATGAGCTTCAGTTTCCCGCCCACATACCCATCAGAATTTGTGAACATTCTATCGTAGTGTAAGCACAAAGGTATCAATCCATCCTTACCTGGCATTACAATAACGAAATGAATAAATAAACCTTGATTGAAAATAGTCGTGTAATAGTCGTGTTGTAAAATATACGACTATTGTTATTGTCGTGTTAGGGAATACACGACAGTAGGAAAAAGTAGAAAACTTTGCAAATTTTCTACTTTCATCTCTCGATCAAATTTACATTATATCAAACGTTGAATTTCAAGTTGACGTACCATTTTTGAATGGACGATTACTCTTTGGCAGTTGTGTTTGCGTATCAACTGCTTTCCCGCTCTTTTTTCGTGTTTTGGCAGCAAGATAACTTTTACTGGTTTGGACGGCACTGGCGACGTTATGGCCGGAGCTGCTGCACGGAACTTCTCCGAAACACCTTCTTCTCCGGACCGCCTTTTCCTTATTCTCCAGAACGCCTTTTCAAAAAATTACAAAAACCCCTGCTGCCGTATATAGAAGACAAGGGTATTTTGGGTAGCTTCCAGGTCATATGAAATGAACTATATTTTTCCAGGTGATATGATAAAACCAAACCTGGCGCCAGGTAATATGTAAAAAGCCCCAATCTATGCGCATCCTAAAATGGGAATTTTGAAACATAAAATAAAACGGGTAATCGAGCTTGTAACTAGTCCATTTTGATGTCCGGTGGACATCGTTCGTCTCTCGAGATCCATAATCCTCCCGAGTCTCCTTCATGAACCGTCGGATCTAGGGCAGGCATCTCATCTGATACCATAACCCTTTATAAGCCTGCAAAACCCTCTAGCTCCTCCAAAGCCTTCTTTGAACGTCCTGAAAAGAAGCAGCACAGCTACCGGCGAAGATGGTGCAGCGGCTGACCTACCGGAAGCGCCACAGCTACGCCACCAAGTCCAACCAGCACCGCGTCGTCAAGACCCCCGGTCCGATTTCCCTTTCTTTTTGTTTCTTTGTATCTCTTTTTTTTGCACTTTGATTGATGGATGGATGTGGATTGTGGAAAATGTGGGATTTTATGGTGTTTGTATGAAGGTGGGAAGCTGGTTTACCAGTCGACCAAGAAGAGAGCCAGTGGCCCCAAGTGCCCCGTCACCGGAAAGAGGATCCAAGGGGTATGCGTGTTATTTGTGCCTTTTGTTTTGATGTGATTCGATTTTGCTGATTTTGAGTTCATGTTGATGCGTAGATGAGGATTTAGATTAAATTTTTGTAGAACCAAAAATGTATCATGTGTTTGGCGGAATATTTTAATTCCTTGAATATGTGAATTGCAATCGATTTACAATTTGATTGTTGCTCTAAACGATTGAAATCTTATCTTTATGCCATTTTCTCTCGTTTTTCTTTTTTTGGACAAAGTTTTGTCAGTGAGTGATCCAATCTTGGTTGTTTGCCGCTATTGAGATATGTCCTATGGAACGATTGTGCCACTGTTATTTGGGGCCTAGGAAGTTGAATCGTCATGAACCTAAACCAACTAGCGTCTGAAAATGCGTTTTTTCTATCTCTATGGCAGAACACAATTCCTGATTTGACTTTGTTTATAAATTTAAACACCTAGAATATACTCTCTACGCCCTTTTTTAGGTGCTACATTTGCAGAAAATGAAAGTCCTTTTTTAGATGCTCCATCATCTATTCTAACCTCCATTAGCTAGGGTTTTTACAATCCAATAAAAATCAACTTTTTGCAGATGGAGCTTGTACTTCATTGTTGATATTGATGGGTTTCTTAAATAATCAGTTTGGTTTTCTTATATATTGAGCTTTCTTTTTTCAAAAAAATATATGTTGAGCTTTCTAAATTTGCTGATATATTCATCCTTGGGTTTAGACTGGAGAATTGCCATGTAATTTTTATTGTGCATAGATTATGATTGTTGAATAGCTGTTGTAGCTCACCTTTCCTAGACCTTGCTTTCTGGTATGTCCAAATTTTAGTCGGAGCTTTTCTTTGGAATCTGTTTGGGTACACTGTTTGGAGTTTTCGTATTTTTGAGATGGCAAAACTATATTAATTTTCTGAAAATGCTGATTTTTACAACAATTTTGATATGCAGTTGTCTTAACTCTTATAGAATACAGTTTATGCTACTTTGGTGACTCTTTCCCTCTTTTGAAGGTCTTTAGCCAGTCGTTAACTTGTTTAACTGGCAAATTTAACTTTTGGTTTCTTCTACTTTCAGATTCCTCACCTGAGACCTGCTGAGTATAAGCGGTCTAGATTATCAAGAAACAGAAGGACTGTTAACCGAGCATATGGTGGGGTTCTTTCTGGAGGTGCAGTGAGGGAAAGGTTGGTGCTTGTTTTTTAATTCTTGTGCTAAGTAGATATTTGTTATTTGAGATTTGAAATCATTGCGCGGTTTTGCAAGCAGGATAATTCGAGCTTTCTTGGTGGAAGAGCAAAAAATTGTGAAGAAAGTATTGAAGATCCAAAAGGCCAAGGAAAAGCAAGCAGCCAAGAGCTAAATTTACGTCACAAGCAATTTGAAAGGGAAGGCCTTGTGGTGAACTGTTCGGCGAGAGTTTTTTGTTTGACAAGATTAAAATGTTATGGTAGGTATAATTCAACTGCTGCTTGCATTTGGCTGGGTTCCGTCTTACCTGGATATGAATGCTTTCATTGGTTTTGTTGGTATAGCATGTTACTTTCTTTAAATGAACGTTGTTTTTGCTCTAGTATATGCCAGCGGATATACTCTTGACATTTTTTGCATTATGTGCTGTACGTGCTATATTGGTTGTGACATCAGTCTGTAGCCGGGTATTTCATCATCATAGGCCTTATCCCAGCTATCTGGGGTTGGCGGCATGGATTATATACTGCATTTGACTTTTATCAGAATCAAAATGGTACAAAATCCTTACCAAGAAACATAGTGGCAAGTTTTTAAGTTATATGCAACCTCCGAAGAAGGGACAATGATAAGAAGATTCTATATCATCATATTCATCATACACCTTTCCAAATATGTGGTTTGGCTTCATGACAAGATGGTTGCACATGAAATTTTAATATAGCCTTCTTTCATCACAAAGCTGATATTTGGTAGTCAATTGGTTGTCAATGTTTGTCACTTGAAATGCGTTGAGCAAAAGGTATAGCATGTAACTTTTGTAAGAGGTATATTAGAGAGGTCGCGGATACTTGACAATCGTTGAGTAGTTAAAAGGTTATTTCGCAGCAGTTGGGATGTGAGTGGCGACACTATTCCGTACTACCGGAGCACGACTTGGATTTTACTCAAAACTTTACAGGAGCCGTTGATGCTGTAAGATAGATAGCCCCTGTAAAGTGGAATAAATCCCAAACTAAATCTGGTGAAATGAATGAGACCTTCATTTTCATAATGTAAATACGATTCATTTACAAACGGCCGGTAGAGTGCAACTGCTAAACCATGATTGTTTTATATGCCTGTCATCTTTAGCTGCTCAAGCCCTGGAACATGTTTTAGAACAACGTGCAGCCTGACCATGGTTGAAGTTTTTCTAAACTTTAGCCAACTAGTTCTGCCTTATCGTTCTGGACAATTCAAATCGAATAAAAAGACTTTGAGAATCGTTTTGATTCCATAACCTTTATTTTTTGAAGAAATCTTTTTCAAGCAGGGAAAAAGTTTCATGTCCTGTCAATTTCAAACTATATTTCACGTTTATATTCCCCCTCCTTAAGAGGCTGTTTGGGGCATGAGAAAAAGCAAAACATCTTATTGTGAACGTCAGGCCCAAGACGTTAGCACACATACGTTAGCATGCCGGACATCACGATGGGCTATCTATGATTAGGATTAGATTTATTTTCGTATCAATTAGTGGAATAATGCTCGTTAGTGGCCCAATTAGGGTGTGCCTCTCTAGGAGCCGTGCCTCCCTTATGTCTTTATAAGGGGACCTTCGTCCTCTTCCTCGGTATGCAATCAATCAAGTTATCTCTTTTATTTTAGTTCTTTCTTTATCTTTGACGATCCGATACATTGTGATCCTTTCGGGTCACAACATTAGTATTAGAGCAGTTCCGATCTGTGATGGAGATGCCGCCTCGCAAGCAGCTGACTATGGCCGCTGGGGCACAGCCAGAGCCAGAGGCGACCAACGTGGCCGTCAGTCTGAAGGCGACCGAAGGGAACGACATGGCCGAGATCAAGTCCATGCATGCGGAGCTGCTTCAATTGCAGACCACGCAGGCGAAAGTTGCGGCCAGCCAGCCGGGGGGGGGGGGGCGCTGACTCCTTCGCCGGCCTTTTCCGCAGTAAATGGTGAAACTTCACAGGCGGGTGGTTCGAGGGATTTTGGTGGATCAGGAGCATGGGTTCCTTCGCTGAATTCCCACATGCAAGGGGTCCGATTTGGATCCCTCAATCACACCGCGGATGGAGGCTGTATGGGTGGAGGGCCGAATCTTTATTACTTCGAGTGCATATCTTTGATTGGACTGATTCACTTCATGTTAAAGTTCAAGAAGTTAGCTTTCCAACGCCACCGACCGGGCGCAATTCGGAGTTCGGAGCAGATAGTTATGATCATTTGAAGATTTTGATACGAAGGCATTAATAGTAACCGATCGATCGGCACATTAAAGCGATCGATCGCCGAAGCAGAAAACGAGATATACGAGATCGATCATCACTTTCGATAGATCGTATCTACTAGAATTTTTGCATGAATAGTGCACGATCGATCGCCGTATTCGGCAAACTTAAAAAGAGTCTTATTTTGAGTCGGAATTGGAAGGGGGTTTAGTGGTCTTATTAAGGGGGAATGTCTTGAACATTAGGGATAGATCTAGAGACATCTTGGAGGCTAGAGAAGAGTTCTTTTGGAGAAGAATAAGAAGAGAAGATTCATGCCAATTAATACACCAAATCAGGCTTTTCTTTTCTCTAATTTTATGTCTAGCTAAACTTGTTTATCAAGGCTAGATGAAGCCCTAGATGTGTATTGCTACTCTTGATTGTTTAATTTATGTTAATTGATATGATTTTCTATGCTTAATGCGATTTCATGAGTTTTTTTTTTAAATGCTTGACCATAGACTTGAATGATTATGAATGGAATCTAATCTTGATATTCCCTGTGTCTAACCAGGAACATGATTGTGTTAATTCTATGCCCGACCAAGGATAGAGTTAATTACATTAATTTAAAGTGAATGAACTTTTCGTGTCCGTCCAAGGACGTGAGTGCTTTCACTGGTAATTCGTGTGTCCGACCATGAACATGAGTTATCTGTCATATTAATTTGTGCGAAATAATAATTGAGAGTGGTAATTGTAGGGAATTAAGATAAAATTAAGGTAAAAACATAACAAAGATTCATACACCAACTAAGGTAAAATTAAGATGAGAGAAAGAAAACGATACAACCAATCTATTCGGGCTTCATCTACGCCTTAGAAAGAAGTTTAGCAAAGCATTGGAAAAGAAACATACATCATCTTCATAATCTTCTTCTTCTTCTCCTTTGCTATAGCTGTAAAAAATTATCAAAAGGAACTCTCTAAGACTCTTTAGACACCTCAAAACATTTCCCTTTAAGGCATATATATAGGGGTGAAGACAAACCATGAAACCCCCTTCCAATTTTGACTCAAAATAGGATTGTTTTTAAGTTTACCGAATACGGCGACTGATCGCTTACTATGCCGATCAATCGCACATTGTTCATGCAAAAATTCCAGTAGATACGATCGATCGAAAGGTGATGATCGATCGCATGTATCTCATTTTCTGCTTCGGCGATTGATCGCGTCAATGCGCCGATCGATCGGCTACTATTCATGTCTTGCTATCAAAATCTTCCAATAATCATAACTTTTCGCTCCGAACTCCGAATTGTGCGGTCGGTGGCATTGGAAAGCTGACTTCTTGAACTTTAACATGTAACTTAAATCAGTCCAATCAGATATATGCACACAAAGTTGTGAAGATTCAACCATTTGAGTCACATTTCACCACATTTGCAGCTTATGCTTATTTTTCTACAAAAACCAAAAAAAATAAATTAAAAAACACTAAAATATAATCAAACAATAACATAAACATAAGTTTAGGGGCTAATAAAATGCATAATTCAAGTATAGATCACACCCTCAAACCTACATTTTGTTAGTCCCTAGCAAAACAAAATTACACAAAACAACTAAAGGAAGTAAAATATAAAAGTAAATGCCACTTACGTAAGGAACACGATTGCATTGAGCGTATGCAACAAGCTGTTAAACTTCTAGGTGTCCCTACTAGGACGAGTTGTGTCTCGTGAGGGTTTGCAGCTATGCTACCCACAAACATGTACTTATGAAACTACCTTAATTAATCTAAGTGAAAAATAAATAAAAAATCACTACAAAATAAGCAAATCTATTATCCCTTCAAATACAAATCACAATGCTTAAGAGAACTAACCACACGTACTTGCATTTATAATCAACTGGAATATAGAAGCCCTCAAGTAAGTGGTTTTATTCTACACTTTAATCTTGGAAATTTCTGGTCAAATTGATATAGCATGATAATATATATAGTAAAAGTGTAGAACATTGTAGCAATAAACCCTAAATCTATGTTTTACACATATCCAGTGTGACCCATTACTCAAAGCACATCATAATCTACATCGTCATCCTAATCTTGAGGTTCATGATAGAAAAAATGCCTACACACCTCCTTCGGGTCTAACATTCTAGATTTAAGAGGATAATACACCATAGATTTTTTTTATTTTTTTCAATGGGACTGTGCAATGCTTAACTTCAAGATGCTTGGGTTTAGCAATGACTCAGGCCAATGACTCCCAACCAGCTGGCTTAGGGCATTAGGTTTTAAGATGGACCGCTTCGGGCCTGAGCATCAGCCTAAGTTAATCCTGTAAACTCAAGCAGCCCCTATTTTTTCTATTTTATTTTTTTATTTTTTTCATCTTTCATTTTTCATTCATTTTTCAATTTTTTCACTAATATTTATTCATCCAGGTTGTATTATACTCTCAACCTATTTCCGGTCCAAGCCTCCGCCATATTGCCAAGTAAGTGGTCTATCATGATCATTTAAGCTCAATGCAACAATGTATCAACTAATATCCTGACCAAAGTTATCCCACTGTAGATTAGTAATCAACAAATCTCTAGATGGTATTACTTTATGTACTAGTGTGTTAGTGAATTTTATTATTTCAAGCATTTGATCCAAGAGGACTGTAACAAAAAGATATTCTCAGTTAAGTGTATCTATCCTCCAATATACTTATTCACACTTCCAATGCAAATTAATTTCTTAAAAATTGAAGCATGCATCATCAAAGGATAAACTATCAAAACCTATAAAAAATACTAACAAACAACCTAAAAACTAATCAATTTTTTATTTTTTTTTATTTTTCAAAGTTTTTTCACTCAAGCAATATCCTCTCCCCCAAACCTATCATAAACATTGTCCTCAATGTGCACGAAATATAAAACTACAATGATATCATAACAAGGAAAGGAAGAAAATAAGAGAATATACCTGAATACATGGGTTGCCTCCCACCAAGCACCAAGTTTAACGTCTTCAGCCAGACTGAGCCACAATCATTTTGCAGGGTTCACATCCTCAACACGTCAACCCGGATCAATTAGAGGGTTGCCCCACACGCTCCTATCCTTGTTACCTAAGTACGGAGCACACCGTGGAATAAAAGGGTGGGGTGGTTGGTGGGTAAGCGTTGTAAATAACGGTCCCTGCATTGGCCATGGAAAAAGGTCATTAGAGAATTTTAAAATGAAGGGATCCTCCTCCTCCAAATTAACCAATTTGGCCATAGAAGTCTCTTCTCGTAACACATGTTGAAGGGGTCTCTCAAATAGTAGGTCGAATGGGCGATTGATAGAACACTCTAAGTCACTGTCAATGATCAAATGATAGGGTCAATCTAGACATTGTATGAATAGAGCTTTAAGAATATAAGGTTCTGTTAATATTGTCGTAGACGGTGATTCCTCAAAGATTGAAGGTTTAAAAATTTGTTCTAACGACTCACACACTTCTTCTTTACTCTCCACACTTTCTTGCTCATTGCTTACAATACACCCAACCTCATTTGTAAATTCTTTTGCACTCCGAAGAGTCCAGAACTCTTCTCTCATTTCCTTATGTTCAGGTTTTATCTCAGTTAAGGCCGTGAGGATGGTGGATTGGATGGCTAACATTTGGCTCATCTGGTCTTCTACGGTTGGTCTACTAGTGTATTGGCCAAACTAAAGAGTAGAGGTTGGTTGGCAAGGCAGTTGTTGGCCTAGGAAATCAAGTCTAGGGGCCTGATGAAGTTGCTTCCAAGGGTAATTAGGATGGCCCTCCCACCTATGAAGACCGTGGGCCTCATTCACATACTTGCGTATAAAATCTGCGTACTCATGGGCTGAAGGACACTTCACTGGGGTATGAGTGAGACTTAAACAAATGGCACATGGTTCCGAAATAAAAGGAGTTATGGGTTGTAGGGAAGACATGCTACTACTAAAGTTGGAGTGATTCTCCCACCCACGGTTGTAAATATCAGAATATAAGGGATATGGGAGGAAAGGCACTTCAAAGGGAGGGGAATTAGGTGTGTCTACGGAATAATAATCATTGAAGCATATATATAGGTTCTCATAGCTAAATCCATAGAAAGGTGGAGACATTTCTTCACCACACAATCATCAACACCCTAACCACACCATCATACATCTACGAATCAGAAAAATAACCCTAGATATCCACAACTAGCGATCAGCAGTCCTAGATATCAACAACTAGCAATCGTAATAGCTACAACTACCACAACACGCAATCGCAAAAAGAAAATAGAAAACACCTAGCACTCAGTTAAACTAAAAAGGAAGGATAAGAGAGTGCAAACAGAGGGAAGGGGTGGCCCTTCCACGCTGGCAAGAATTTCACGTCTTCTCTTAATCCTGCACAAAAAAGCAAAGCACAATTAAGCTACTGAAATCGAATCCAAATTAAAACTAACTACTCTAAAACTAAGCTACGCTAGGAATTTGGTAAACTATTAGCTTCCGTCCCCAGCAGCGGCGCCAACTAAGATAAAATTAAGGTAAAATATTAAATAATAAATATTTAAAATCAGTCATATTTTGAGTCGGAATTAGAAGGGGCTTTCGTGGTTTCTCTTCACCCCTATATATATGCCTTAAGGGGGAATGTCTTAAGCATTAAGGATTAGATCTAGAGACATCTTGGAGGCTAGAGAAGAGTTCTTTTTAGAGAAGAAGAAGAAGAAGAGAAGATTCATGCCAATGAATACACCAAATCAGGTTTTTCTTTTCTCTAATTTCATGTCTAGCTAAACTTCTTTATCAAGGCTAGGTGAAGCCCTAGATGTATATTGCAACTCTTGATTGTTTAATTTATGTTAGTTGATATGATTTTCTATGCTTAATGCAATTTTATGAGTTTTTGTTTTAAGTGCTTGACCATAGACTTGAATGATTATGAATGGAATCTGATCTTGATATTACCTGTGTCTAACCAAGAACAGGATTGTGTTAGTTCTATGCCCAACCAGAGATAGAGTTAATTATATTAATTTATAGTGAATGAACTTTTCGTATCCGACCAAGAACCTGAGTGCTTTCACTGGTAATTCGTGTGTCCGACAAAGAACACGAGTTACCGTGTCATTATCAATTTGTGCGAAATAATTGAGTGTGGTAATTACATGTTTAGTGGTGGATTCGCTGCCTTGATATTTTCATCATTTTGACACTTCTCAATATTAGTTAAACTCATTTTAATTAGCTAAATTTTACTGCTTTCTCAGAATTAAATCACAACAAACTTTTCTTTCTCTTGAGTTTGGTAGATTATTCATCCGTCTCGGAGGTTCGATAACCCTAAATAATCATTGTAGTACAATTTCCTTGTGCACTTGCAACGGTTTAATATTTAAACGATCACATCCAACTAAGGGGCCGTTTGGGGCGTGAAAGAAGCAAAACATCCACAGTGGATAATCCACTGTGGATGTTTTTTTAGGATGTTTTCAACTTTCAAGTTCAGCTGAAAATTGAAAAAATCCCAAAAAAACATCCAGCTGAATTTTTTCACCTGGATGTTTGCTTTTAATCACGAACCAAACTGCCCCTAAAAATTCGAGTGTGGTGTGCACGTGTTTGATTCCTCTATACTTTCTTAAGGTTGAAGTACAGTCTCTCTCTCTTACTTAAGCAAGATGTGTTAATCAATTGATAAATCAATGGACAAAGTTCGTGTCTGTCTCACAAATATTCTAAATTTTGCGGGATTTTTTTCCCTCATTGGAATGTGTCCTCTCTCTTTTAATGACTTGCCTTTAAGTGGGTATTTAAAGGTTATGTGGCATAGCCAATACTCCTCTTGAAGATGGAATATAACTTTTTTTTTCTTTCGGATTTGCACTTATCTTAGGTAAGGACTCTTTTCGCTGCAGCATAGTCTTGTGCGTTGCAGTGCAAGATCACTCTGGAATGTACAATATGTTCTGCCGTTGCAATGAAGTCCTTAGCATTGTAGCGCAAGTACTTGTGTTTCATCGCTTAAAGCCACTTTTAGTTAATATAAATTATTTAATTCCATTTAGCTTAAACCCAACATAGACACTTAATAATTCTTCACTCAAAGATTAATCCTATTGAAACTAAGTGAAGTGTGTGCGTGTTCATTTACCTGAATGTCTTCAATCATCATTGAACACTTGAGTCTTCATCTTAAATAATTAGAATATTTGCTACTGCTCCATTCTTCAAGTTTTTCAATCCCAAAAATTGACTTAATTTACATAAACCTAATCAATTTCATAGACTGAATTACACACAATAAAGACAGTTTTTGAACGAGAATAAGCCAATCAATTTTGCACTAACAAGCTTGGTTTAGCTGATTTTGAGTTTTAAATCTGTGTTTCAAACTATTAATACCAGAGGCAGGGAATAAAACCAATAAAACAATACAGATAATAGTAGGACTTGAAACCTGATTGACATGAAATCCATATATAGAGTGTAATATATGCATGTACATACTTAGAAAAATTATATACAAGCTATGAGTTCAAGCTTTCTCGAACTTTGAGTCGAGCTGAGCTGAACACAAGTATGTTTGAGCTTGGCTTGACCAACTTCAAGTTTGAGTTGAACATGAGCCGAGATGATTCGAACACAAGGTGTGCCGAGCTTTCAAATTGGCTTTAGAACACACACCGTGTAGATTGCTCTGATCGAAAGAATTGAACCGGATTACTGATGTACAATGAAAGGGGATTTTTATTTATTTTCAAATTGGTTCACAATTGAATATTGAATTTGTTGAATTTTGCAGTTGATTTCTCAATTTTTTATAACAAGGGATGTTTGAGTCCTTAAGAGCCAACTAAAAGGAGCATGCCAACTGGCCAATTAAAGCTCCATATCCTGTCATTGATCCCCTCATG
Source organism: Houttuynia cordata (assembly GCA_039654745.1). NCBI lineage: Eukaryota > Viridiplantae > Streptophyta > Magnoliopsida > Piperales > Saururaceae > Houttuynia > Houttuynia cordata. Next base: position 9,755,087 of record CM077506.1, read on the forward strand.
CACACATAAGATTTACTCACTCTATGCACCGGGTAAATTAGGATATAATCCGGTATGGGTGGCCAATAAATTTGCCGGTTCAAACTCATGACATCTGCTTTAGGAACAAATGATTTCTCATTGTAAATCATTAAACCATTCATGGCCAATCAGCTTCCTTGTTTCTCCATCAATCCCTCTATGGCTTTGTCGTCTTGATATTCCTTTAATTCTTTGTATTGATGTTCTTATTTCTTTCTATAACATCTCTCTTAGAAATACTGATTCTTGAATAGTGTTCGTGTTATAGAGTTAAAGTCACACCATGAGTACCAACTTTCAGAGATTAGGCCAGCTAAGCAGGACAAGGTTAAACTTCTTTCTCTTCATCTTCGCAACAAAGACCTTAAATTAGGTTTTAAAAAGTACACTCTAGGGGAGAATAACAGCATAAAACTCAGCCGCCAGGACAATGAAAGGAGTTATTCCCCATGCGGAGAGACGTGATAGTTTTTTTTGGATAACGGCAATAAGAGAAGCATAGTTTTCTTTTACACAAAGATGGCTGGCACTACGATAGCAAAAAAAAAAAAAAAAAAGATCAGTGACACCAAGAAGTCGAGCAACATATACAAACCCGGGACACAAGCCAATGCTTCAACTTGGGAGCGTGGAAGAAGCTTGTACTACAGTTGTAGCAGATGCGAATTGTGAATTACCCACTGTACTCTACATGGAAGTGCTCCACAAGGCCTGTTGAAGTTTAATAATACTAAGGGGCCGTTTGGGGCGTGAAAAAAAATAAAACATCCACAGTGGATGTTTCACTTTCACTATTCATTTCTTGTTTTTTTCACTTTCAGTGTGAAACACGTCCTGAGGAATTTCAAATGTTGTGAAACATCTACTGTGGATATGTTGTGACCCGAAAGGATCACAATGTATCAGATCGTCAAAGAGAAAGAAAGAACTAAAATAAAAGAGATAACTTGATTGATTGCATACCGAGGAAGAGGACGAAGATTCTCTTAAAAAGACATAAGGGAGGCACGGCTCCTAGAGAGGCGCGCCCTAATTGGGCAACTAACGGGCCAGGCTTACAAGCATTGTTCCACTAATTGATACGAAAGTAAATCTAATCCTAATCATAGATAGCCCATCGTGATGTCCGGCGTGCTGACATATGTGTGCTGACGTTTTAGGCCTGACGTTCACAACAATCCACCACGCTTCACTGTTTGCCTTGTCCTCGAGGCAACCACTCCAGAAAATGAGCCATGATGTCGTCTTTCAGCTCCCATGTAGCATCTTCTAACGTTTTTCCACGCCATGTAACCAAAATCTCCATAGTAATGCGCCTAGATCTCCGTACCCGGCTTTTGTCAATGATAGACGTTGGAATAGGTGTGTCCGAATCTGCCGTGGTCTGAAGTGGAAGAGGCCCACCAATAGTCACAGACGTGGGGTCACCCATAAACCGTCAGAGGCGTGAAACGTGGAATACAGGGTGGATCAGCGATTCCGGAGGCAAGGCCAGACGATAAGCCACTAACCTGACTTGCTCCACCACAGAGTAGGGGCCATGATATCGGGGCGCGAGTTTGGCATGATCCATCGGAAATAGAGAAGTCTGGCGTTGAGGTAGGACCGACACATAGACCAGATCTCCAACCTGGAACTCCTTGTCCGTGCGCTTTTTATCATATATCTGCCTCATATGATTATGTGATGATGCCAAATTAGCCTTTAACTGCCGGAGTACCTCATCTCGTGATTGAAGCATATAATCAACCTCCGCAACCGAAGAATGCTGAGGTACATAAGAGAGAACTGAAGGTGGGGCCCGGCCATAGACAACTTCAAAAGGTGTAAATCCAGTCGGGGTATGGTAGGCCGTATTATACGACCATTCAGCCTACGAAAGCAGTTGTAACCATTTGCAGGGCTGATCCCCCACAAAACACCTCAAATACTGCTCCAAGCATCTGTTAACCACCTCCATTTGGCCATCAGTTTGTGGGTGATAGGCCATGCTCATGTGAAGTGCCGTGCCCTAAAGAGCAAAGAACTCAATCCAGAAATTAGAGAGAAAGACCTTATCTCGATCGGACACAATAGTCTTGGACATGCCGTGTAACTTAGCAATGTCTCTCACATAGACATCCGCCACCATCCTAGCAGTAAAGGGATGGCTCAATGCACAGAAGTGGGCATACTTCGACAATCGGTCCACAACAACTAGGATGACTAACTTTCCTTGCACGACCTGTAGCGCTTCGACAAAATCCATCGAAACATCTTCCCAAACATGATCTAGAATAGGAAGAGGCTGAAGCAGGCCTTGTGAAGAAGTGGTTACTGCCTTGGCTCCCTGACAAGTGTCACAAGCGGCCACAGAGTCCTGGATGGCGCGTCGGATTCCAGGCCAAAGAAAACTCTGGCCCACCCTCTTATATGTCTGGAATGTACCCTCATGACCCGTCATCAGTGTATCATGAAAATGGGAAATGATGCGTCGGCGCAAATTTCCCGTGTCTGGCACCCATAACCTTCCTTTCCACAATAAGATGTCCTTGTGCCACATGTAGAAAGGCTCATCCGAGGGCTGCTCCTGAATACACGCGATCAAGTGTTGGGTGTATGGATCATCCCCATATGCCTGCCGAAGGTCTAAGAGGAATGGACAACTCGGTATGGATAGTGCCATACACATGCCCCCGTTGTCCCTACGTGAAAGAGCATCGGCCACTGTGTTCTCTGACCCCTTTTTGTAGATAATTCCATAGTCATACCCCAGTAATTTGCTCACCCAGCGTTGCGGTGCTGGTGTTGATACCCGCTGTTCTAGAAAATATTTAAGAGGCTGATGATCTGTGCGGATGGTGAACCGGCGCCCCAACAAATATGGCAGCACTTCGTCATAGCATGAACAATGGTCAGCATTTCTTTTTCATACGCTGATAGAGTCAACGAGCAGCCTGAAAGGGCTTTGCTGAAGAAGGCCATAGGTTGGTCTTTTTGCAAAAGGGCCGCCCCCATGTCCATGTCCGAGGCATCCGTTTCCACCACAAACGGAAGACTGAAATCCGGCAAGAGTAGTACAGGCGCTGTGACCATGGCCTATTTCAAACAATCAAATGCAACTTGTGCCTCGTCCGTCCAAGTGAAGGCCCCATTTTTAAGCAAGGTAGTAAGTGGGCTGGCCATAACACCGTATTGTCTGATGAACCGGCGATAATAACATGTTAAGCCCAGAAATCCACTAAGGCCTTTGACACATGTAGGCGCTGGCCAAGATGTCATAGCCGAAACTTTGGCTGGATCGGTGGCCACCCCATTGTGAGCAATAAGATGGCCCAAGTATTCCACCTGTTTGCTTCCAAAAGAGCATTTTGAACGTTTAAGAAATAATAAATTTTCTCATAAAGTGGAGAAAACCAACCTCGAATGATCCAGGTGGGACTCTCACGACTTGCTATATATGAGGATAACGTCGAAAAAGACCAGAACGAACTGCCGGAGGAAGGGACAAAAAAGGTCATTCATCAGACTTTGAAATGTCGCCGGCGCATTTGGCAGGCCAAAGGGCATGACAAGGAACTCGAAATGACCGTCGTGCATGCGAAAGGCCGTATTGTGCACATCCGACGGTTGCATCCGAATCTGATGGTACCCGGAGCGTAAGTCGAGTTTACTAAAAACCATAGCATCAGCCAACTCATCCAATAATTCTTCAATGACCGGGATAGGATATTTATCTTTAACAGTAATAGCATTCAAAGCACGATAGTCTACACAAAACCTCCACGTCCTGTCCTTCTTGCGCACCAATAGAACAGGTGAAGAAAATATACTTGTACTAGGTTGTATGACACCTGATTTCAGCATGTCCTGTACCAATCGTTCAATCTCTGTCTTTTGAACGTGTGGGTAGTGGGGTACAGATGTATATTAGCCGGAGCAGCACCAGGAAGAATGGGAATAGAGTGGTCATGATCCCTAGCCGGCGGAAGGCCAATCGGCTCGGAGAAGAGATCTGGCTGTTCATCCAACAGGAGGCGCATGTCCTCTGGAATATCTGCCTGTTCAACATCCACACTGGCCTGTTGCTGCAGCATCAACCCTTGGGCCGCAAATCTGAAAAATGACCCCACCGCCTGGGCTATGTGTAATGCGCCAGGTTGTGCCCCTTGCGGGTGCAGACGTTGTCCATGGATTTCAAAATCCATAATCAAGTCTTTAAAGTTCCACACCACATCCCTAAGTCCTGGAGCCATTGGACCCCTAAAACCACATCTGCTCCCTTGGTCGGCAATAGAAAGAGATCGGTAATAAAGGTGTGACCTTGGATAGTGAGGGCGGCCTAGGCACGTACCCCAGAGCTGTGGAGATGTTTGTCGTCCCCAATAAGGACGTCAAAGGGCTTGACATCAGTCACATAGCAACCCAGCCGCTGTGCCACCATGTCATTAATGAAGTTGTAGGTAGACCCACTGTCAATCAGCACGACTACACCTTGGCGCTTGAGGAGTCCTTGTACTCGCATAGTGCGTGGAGTAAAAGTGCCCGAATAGGCGTGCACCGAGATCTCGGGTTGCACGTCATCATACTCGTGGGTCACCTCCTCAATAGGGTACGCCACTTCCTCTTCAACCTCCTCGACGAGTAAACTTCCCTGAACGGAACAGCGATGGCCCTGGACAAACTTCTCATCGCACTTGAAACACAACCCCTTGGCTCGTCGCTCCTCCACCTGGGCTGGGGTCAGCGACGGACAGGTGGGGCAATAGCTCCTGCAAGAATGGGCCGGCCGGCATGGGAAGCATGTGCTGGCGCTGAGCCCAGCGCTGAGCTATTAGGGGCCCTTGATGGCATACCCCCACGCCCTCCTCTTTGCTGGCGGCCTAACTTTTCCTCCTCGATGCAAGTGTGGCGTACCACATCCCTCATCGTGTAGCAAGGATAGTGTCTCATCTCGTCCGATATATCCGACTTTAATCCCCTCTTGAATGTACCCACTAATGCTGCCACTGGCCAATCAGGCAGACGATTGACAATTTTCATAAACTCGGTGTAGTATGCTCGCACCGTTGTGGTCTGTCGTAGGCTGGATAGCATTTCATTGAAGTCCTAAAATTCATTGGGACCAAATTGAACACAGAGTTCATCAGCAAATGATGCCCATGTCGGAAAGTGAACCTCCTTCTCGTAATAGCGGAACCACACGGAGGCATTGCCGTCCAAGTGGAACGCTACGATGCGCAGTCGTTCGGCCTCTGAATTGGTCCCCTGTTAGTCAAAGAATTTCTCCGCCTTATAGATCCACTCAGTTGGGTCGTCTTCCCCAATGTAACGTTGGAATTGAAGACGAGCCAGTCTGGGCTCTGCCCCACCACGCAGGCCCCCTTGAGGACCCAATGGTTCCTCCCAGTCACTATCGATCTCCTGTTGTATATTCCGAAGAGGAGTTATCATAGAGGCATTTGTTCGAACACCTTGTATGCCTCTTGGAGTCACGTTTCACCACCTTTGCAGCTTACGTTTATTTTCCTACAAAAACCAAAAAAACTACATTAAAGAACACTAAAATATAATCATAAGTTTATGAGGTAATAAAATGCATAATTCAAGTATAGATCAGGATGCTGAAAGGACGAGAGATCAACACTGTACGTTCATCAAGTGATTCTTCGTGTAAACAAAGGAGTGCACGAGAAGATTGGGTAAATGTTGTCTTAGAAGTGCTAGGGTGTCAGCCGCAAAGTGAGAAGACATTCTCACATGGTATCTTGAGTCTTATAAAACCAAAAGTAAGATCTTTCTAGTGTATTGGTTTAAATCGACCAAGAAAGTCATCATGGTTTTTTTTTCCAGTTGGGTTTCCATTTAAAATTGGTGTGTTTGATTGCATGTTTATTTGGTTAATTCCTTTGTGTGATTGATTAAATCATGTCCATATAATACGCTTGAGATCAAACAAAGGACTTGCATCTCATAGCTTATTGTGCATTGCATTACGGGTTAGGGGCGCTCTGTTGGTTTTGACAAAGCTGGCTCACAAGCTCAATTGATTCTGCTCAAGCTTGGCTCAAAATCGAAATCGATTTTTCAAACACAAGATGTGTCAGCCTAAAGATCAACCTGTTTGTCTCATTAGCACCCTTACACATAGCATCTTAAAGTGGGGTAACTAACCTTGTTACATGTTCATTTATAATCCAGTTTTATTGTCTGGTAGACATGATTCGTTTGTTTAGTATCATATTCAAATTTAAATAATCGGATATGTTCGGATTCATAACTGTCATGCCCCAAAATTCCTGAGCTCAATCGGAGTGCGGAAGCCTTTAAGTATATCGTCACGAAAGAACGTGCCTGAGTATCTTAAGCTTATACCTGCTTTCAACTTCAGCGCGAGCTTTAAAATTCTTAAAAACAGTAAAGGCAATGGACTTTTCTTTGATGAAATAGACCCAAAGTTTTCTGCTGAAATCATCAATGAAGGTGATGAAGTATCTATTACCTCCAAAGGATGCAGGTTCAATGGGTTCGCAAATGTCAGTGTGTACCAACTGCAAGTGATCTACTGCTCTCCAAGATTTTCCACTTTGTTTGCCAAGTGTGCAAGACTCACATAAATATTCCAGCTTCTCTATAGTCGGCAATCCACGCACCATGTTTGATGTAGACAATAGCTTGAGGCCACTGAAATTAAGATGCCCGAATCGAAGGTGCCACTTCCATGACTTGTCCTTTATATTTCCATAGAAGCATTTCTCCAAACTTGTGTTGATGTGGAGAGGGAACATTCTATTGGGTGTCATTTGGACTTTTGCAATAATCCTCCCTTGACCATTCATCAAAGAGAGACACCCATTCTCCATGTGTATTTTGTACCCTTTCTCTAGGAGTTGCCCAATGCTTAGAATGTTGCTTCTCATGTTGGGTACAAAATACACATTTGAGATATACTATGGAGCACCATTATTTTGATAAATCTTAATTTTACCGTTACCTTTTACGGGTAGTTTAGATGAATCTCCAAGGCTGATGTTACCATGAACGTCTTCAACCAAATCTTCAAAGAGCTCCTTCTTGCCACACATGTGATTACTCGCTCCAGAGTCAAGACACCAGACATCTTGTTGATCACGTGCCTCCTTCTGTGCAATGAAGAGTGTGGCATCTTCTCTCTTGTCCTCAAACGCTTCTACAAAATTGGATTGTTGATTCTGATTTACAGACTGGTTGCTCCAGCACTCAGATGCATAATGCCCAGTCTTGTTGCAGTTGTAACACTGGACATTTCTTCTATTTCCACGTCCACTACCATGAGTAGATTTGCCGCTACTTGTGCCTCTTCTACTATTGGTGGACTTCCAATGATTTTGATCTTGCCTTTGATAATTTTCTCTCCCACGGCCGCCATTAGTGAAGCATTCATGTTGAGGATGACCACTCTTCTAGTCATTTAAAGTTAACTTTGACTCAAGTGCCTGCTCCATAATAGATGGGCTGCTGCTCCTTAGCATACGCTACTCATGCACTTGGAGTGATCCCATTAACTCCTCAACCGTGAGAGTGCCCAAATCTTTTGATTATTCAATGGCCACAACCACGTGTTCAAATCTGGTTGTAAGGGATCTCAATATTTTCTCTACTACACGAACATCTTCAATTTTTTCTCCATTTCTTTTTAGTTGATTACCATGACTAGTAACCTTGAGAAGAAGTCGGAGATGGACTCACCTTCTTTCATATGAGCATCCTCAAATTCAGCCCTTAGAGTTTGCAAATGAACTCTTTTCACGCGATCAACACCCTTGAAGAAAGTGTTGAGAATCTCCCATGCTTCTTTGCTTGTCTTCGCTTCAGCGATCTTCTCAAATGTTGATTCATCTACTCCTTGATAGAGTAAAAATAATGCCTTCTTATCTTTCTTTGCTCCTTAAGAGAGTTCTTCTGCTCTGTGGTATACGCTGCTTCTTTCTCGGCAGTGAGGTCCTCGTATCCGTCAGTAACAACTTCCTATAGATCTTGCGACCCGAACAATGCCTTCATTTGAATTTGCCAACTATCATTATTGTCCTTCACCAACTTTGGAATTTGAGGTTGGACTAGATTGGAAGCCATCTTCTATGTAGGATAAATGGAGGAATAAACTCAAGGGCCACTATACCTAGCTCTGATACCACTTTATTGGATGTTAGCTTTGCTAAGCCTTCATCCACAACTATGACTATGAAAGAAGTATATGGGAAGGAAATGAGACAGTGGTATGAAAAAGAAATCTCACAAGTTTCACTATCTCAAGAATAATTCAAGGGACAAGGTTGCTACTTTTACAAGAGCACTCCCTCACACTTCACTTCACTTCTTGAGTTTTCTTACTCACTTGTGTATTAGAACTCCATCTACCATTCCCTATTTATAGGAGTCCAACATTCTTCTACAAATTTCTATAAAAGACTTATCTAGATAATTCTTTTAAGTAGGTCTTCTAGAGACTTCTACACTACACACCACATACTCCATTCTTCTAGCATATTCCATGCTTCTAGATTTTTCACTTTTGGGCTTGCATCTTGAACACTAGTTGGGCATCTTAGTTAATAAGTTTCGTATAGGCTTCTAATGTTTCATTATGGGCTTGGGCCCTCATATGGGTTTTTTGGTTTATATCCAACAGTATGACTATCACAACCAAGGTTTTCGTAAATCTTATATCAATCCATATATCATCAAAGTTAGTTGGCAAGTGAAAAATCAAATAATTTTAAAAGGAACCTGGATTGCAACTCATTTGTTTTTATCAGAACAACATTGAAAATAGTTTCATTTGTAATAATATTACAAAAGCCTCAATCAGAAAGGTTACCACACCCTACAAATTTGAATAAAAAGTAAATAGACAATAGATACAATTGATTACAGCCTCACTAAATGGTAAATAATTGAACTTAATGTACGGGAAAGTCTTCCTCCTTTGTCGACTTCAACTAATTCCATTTCAACTCTTGATAAGCAACCGGCATCACGAAGGATGCATGAGTTTAAAAATTTTAACAATGAATTAATAGTAACAACAATCTAATCACTCAAAAGGTTAACTGCATTCAAATCCACATACACATCATAACGTCAGACATTCCAATCATCACATTTGTACGTCTTGCTCAACGTCACCTCAAAAGGGCACTAACGTTCATGCTGGAGACATATCCAGACAGGAAGGTCTAAGACATTCCTGCACGGGCTTCATGTTATATGCTCCATTGTTGCCCTACAATGGCCAGGTTGAACTGAGAGCTTTCTTGCAATATGTAAAGGTTGCACTTGTCTTTAAGTACGTTCTACAACCGATTTAGGACCAAGGTAACATATGTCCTAAAGAGTCTCATGGATTCATAATCTAACATCATGCGAATTTAGTTACTTAAATTATGGATTCTTCAAACATTTCATGTTTCAACAAGGTTTAATCTGATTCATGTGGAGATTAGCCAAGCTACCTCGCATTCGAGTATAATTCTCTCCAACAAGGCTTTCGAGTCTTCAACACTCTTCCATCTTGCGTTCTTCTTCCATCCAACCAAATTTTGGCCATCCTCCCACAGTTGGAGATGAGAGGTCTTTATATATGACCTGGCACCAACTTTCGGTTTCTCATATCACCCGAAATCTTTTTCTTTCTTCAATATGACTAAGAAAGTACCCAAATACCCTTAGGTTTAGGTATAAGCACCCACACTCTGCGTTTTTCCATATTACCCGGAATCTGATGAGGTATCCGGAGAAACTCGTGTTCAGTCAGAGAAGAAGGCGTTCCGTCCGGTATTTCCGCCCATATCATCGCCGGCGCCGGCGCAGTCCAAATCGAAAAAGGTAATCTTCCCGCCAAAAAGTGAGAAAACAAGCGGGATGAAGGAATTTTGATGTAAAAGCGGCGGGGAAGCCCTCCCCAACTACAAAAATTAATATCTACATGTAAAAAAAAACATATAAAGATCACCCATTGGTGTTGGACCGGTCCTGGACATGAAATAAGAGGATAAAAATGGGTAAAAACGTGAAATACTCTTCGGCGAGTAACAAGTTCAATTTATATATCTTTCTGTGATCCTAATGAAGGGGAAGAGGAGGAAAAATAAGGAAGAACACAAAAAGGGGCAAAAACGGATGAAAAATGAGCGAGTTATCAAATTTTGAAAATTCCTATTTATCGTGTCGTCGAAAACACGAAAAATATCCAAGTCGTGTCTCCAAAGACACAACTTGAATTGAGTCGTGTCTTGTACGACATGATAAAATGGGAATGTTTAAATGTCATAACTCGCTCATTTTTTATCCGTTTTTGCCCTTTTTTTTGCGTTCTTCCTTATTTTTCTTCATCTTTCACCTCATGAAGATATATTAGGATAAAAGAATAAGAAAAAAATAAGAAGAAAGAAGAAAGTGGAAGCTCTCTTCTATTTTTTCTTTCTTCTTATTTTTTCTTATTCTTTTATCCTAATATATCTTCATGAGCTGGAAGAGGAGGAAAAATAAAGAAGAACGTAGAAAAAAAGGGCAAGAATAGATAAAAAAGTGAGCGAGTTATGATATTTTAAAAATTCCAGTAAAAACGTGTTTTGAAAGACACGACTTGCAGTATAGTCGTGTCGTCGCATACACGACTATACTGCAAGTCGTGTCTTTCAAAACACGTTTTTATTGGAATTTTCAAAATGTCATAACTCGCTCATTTTTTATCCGTTTTTGCCCATTTTTTTTGCGTTCTACCTTATTTTTCCTCCTCTTTCACCTCATGAAGATATATTAGGATAAAAAAATAAAAAAAAATAAAAAGAAAGAAGAAAGTGGAAGCTCTTCGTCGAAAAGCTTCTATTTTTTCTTATTCTTTTATCCTAATATATCTTCATGAGGTGGAAGAGGAGGAAACACGACTATACTGCAAGTCGTGTCTTTCAAAGCACGTTTTTACTGGAATTTTTAAAATGTCATAACTCGCTCATTTTTTATCCGTTTTTGCCCATTTTTTTGCGTTCTTCTTTATTTTTCCTCCTCTTCCACCTCATGAAGATATATAAGGATAAAAGAATAAGAAAAAATAAGAAGAAAGAAGAAAGTGGAAGCTCTTCGCCGAAAAGCTTCTATTTTTTCTTCTTCTTTCATCCTAATATATCTTCATGAGATAGAAGAGGAGGAAAAATAAGCAAGAATGCAAAAAAATGGGCAAAATGGATAAAAAATGAGCGAATTATGACATCTTGAAAATTTCAATAAAAACGTGTCTTTAAAGGCACGACTTGCAGTATAGTCGTGTCATTGAGTACACGACTTGAGTTCATTTTAAAGCCGTAAGGAATGTGTCTTTCACATTTGAAGTAAATTTCTAAGAGTTTAATTGTGACAACAGTGACTTACTAGAAGGCTTGTCAATTTATTTTCTCAATAAACACTTGAATGTGAGGGGCAGTGTGAATTCTTCAATACATCTCATATTGGCCTTGGTTACGGTTATTGCGTTGAGCAAGGGACCGGATGTCTCAAAGGAAGAATATTTCAAGATGAAAAGGTACTTAAGTTTTATAAATAGGTCCTCTGTATAGAGCATCAAGGTAATTAAGCTTCATCATACATGTTCACATTTACTCAACATTCATCCTTTTACAAAGTGTATAATGAATTAATCTATGTATTTGTTACTGCAGACCAAGCACGGACAAACTTTTGATTGTGTAGAAATATATAGGCAGAATCACACGATCAATGTTATCTTTTGATTTACTTGTCTTCAAATCAAGCCTCACAACATTATTATATGCGTTGTGACTAATACTAATGCTCATCAGATGAGACCATCTTTCTTACCTCTAAGAATTAATGTTGCACCTTCATGGTAAGAAAAAATGGAAGCTTTCTGGCGAAGAGCTTCCACTTTATTCTTTCTTCTTAATTTTTCTTATTCTTTTATCTTAATATATCTTCATAAGGTGGAAGAGGAGGAAAAATAAGGAAGAACAAAAAAAAATGGGCAAAAATTGATAAAAAAATGAGCGAGTTATGACATTTTGAAAATTCTAGTAAAATCGTGTTTTGAAAGACACGACTTGCAGTATAGTCGTGTACTCGACGACACGACTATACTGCAAGTCATGTCTTTCAAAACACGTTTTCACTGGAATTTTCAAAATGTCATAACTTGCTCATTTTTTTATCCATTTTTGTCAATTTTTTTTTGCGTTCTTCCTTATTTTTCCTCCTCTTCCACCTCATGAAGATATATTAGGATGAAAGAAGAAGAAAAAATAAGAAGAAAGAAAAAATAGATACTTTCCGGCGAAGAGCTTCCACTTTCTTCTTTCTTCTTATTTTTTCTTATTCTTTTATCCTAATATATCTTCATGAGGTGGAAGAGGAGGAAAAATAAGGAAGAACGTACAAAAAATGGCAAAAACGGATAAAAAATGAGCGAGTTATGACATTTTAAAAATTCCGGTAAAAATGTGTTTAGAAAGACACGACTTGTAGTATAGTCGTGTCCGCGACGACATGATTATTCTGTAAGTCGTGTCTTTCAAAACACGTTTTTATTGGAATTTTCAAAATGTCATAACTTGCTGATTTTTTATCCGTTTTTGCCCATTTTTTGCGTTCTTCTTTATTTTTCTCCTCTTCCACCTCATGAAGATATATTAAGATAAAAGAATAAGAAAAAATAAGAAGAAAGAAAAAATAGAAGCTTTCTGGTGAAGAGCTTCCACTTTCTTCTTTCTTCATATTTTTTCTTATTCTTTTATCCTAATATATCTTCATGAGGTGGAAGAGGAGGAAAAATAAGGAAGAACACAAAAAAGGGCAAAAACGGATACAAAATGAGTGAGTTATGACATTTTAAACATTCCCATTTTATTATGTCGTACAAGACATGAATCAATTCAAGTCGTGTATTTGGAGACACGACTTGGATATTTTTCGTGTTTTCGACGACGCGATAAAATAGGAATTTTCAAAATTTGATAACTCGCTCATTTTTCATCCGTTTTTGCCCATTTTTTGTGTTCTTCCTTATTTTTCCTCCTCTTCCCCTTCATTAGGATCACAGAAAGATATATAAATTGAACTTGTTACTCGCCGAAGAGTATTTCACGTTTTTGCCCATTTTTATCCTCTTATTTCATGTCCAAGAGCGGTCCAACACCAATGGGTGATCTTTATATGTGTTTCTTTACATGTAGATCTTAATTTTTGTAGTTGGGAGGGCTTCCCCGCTGCTCTTACATCAAAATTCCTTCATCCCGCTCGTTTTCTCGCTTTTTGGCGCGAAGATTACCTTTCCCGATTTGGACGGCGCCGATAATGATATGGGCAGAGATGCCGGACGGAATGCCTTCTTCTCCGACTAAACACGAGTTTCTCCGGGTACCTCCTTAGATTCCGGGTAATATGGAAAAATAAAGAGTGTGGGTACTTATACCTAAACTTAAGGGTATTTTGGGTACTTTTTGTGTCGATTCCGGGTCATATGGGATTTCACTGGAAAAACTAGGTAATATGGGAAAATAAAAGTTGGCACCAGGTAATATGGAAAAAACTGTGGAGATGAGTTCCAACGTTTAAAAATGGTTCGATTACTCGTGCAAGCCTTAAATGGAAGTTTACTAACTAATTGTGGAAGTTAATGTACCGAAAATCGCTTAAAACCACTTTTGTGCTTCCCCGACACGTTGCTGACCTAAAACTTCCACAATTGTGTCGACACAATGTGCCGACGCAGTGGCTGCGGTGCCGACACCCAACTTAAGTTCCCGATTTCTACTTTTTCCATTTTGTGTTTGTCTTAACTAATACTCATTCTGTTCCAAAATACTATGTCCATTTGAAAATATTATTATTCTAAAATATTGTGTACATTTTGCCAAATCACATGACTTCCTCTTTCCAAAATTGAAGGAGACTTGAAAGGATTTACTAGAACTTTGTTCATGAACGATCATACGAGTTGGACGGGATATAAGGGAGAAAAAGTCATGTGAATTCCTTGTGGGTTTCATGGTCCAATAAAAATAGGAATTTTCTTAAATGTACACAGTATTTTAGAACGGAGGGAGTAAAAAATTTAATCCATTATACCGAGTGTCAGACATATTCATCGTCCTTCAAATCCACATAATCAGATTGTTTTGCGGGCACCACCTAGTTTTTAGAGTCCTTATACAATTAATTCTCTCTGAATGAAAACCACATATCAGTTTTTGATATGTTGTCATGGACTCTCTAAATTAGTTCTTGTTATCATTGTCCCATAACTTGTATTTATACGCACTAAATTTACATGGAATCGAAGCTTGGCTCTTAAGGTTGAGGTCTCGTTGGAGGCATTGATACCCAAATTGTGTTCAATGTGCTGCTCTTGATGGATGATTGCACGTGAAAGGGGGATGTTGGAATAAGCAACAAGTAAGTACTACTCCCTCCATTCAATAATACATGTCCCCATTATGGATTGATTTTAATTCATTTTGATTTTCTAATGCCGACGGAGGGAATAATATTTTTCTTTTCTACCAGCTTGGAAAATTTGATTCTCATAAGTCATACCCATGACTTGTATGCACATAACTGCTGCCGCCCATCACCTATTGAAAATTGAGCATAACCCTCGTCATCTTATGAAAATACTTCATATAACTGCCATTCCATCTAAACTGAAGTACCTATAGAAGATTATCCTCTCTCATGTCAATAACATAAATCCATATGGTAAATGTAATTCAAGAGATTATAAATTATTCTCCTAGAAGATGTATTGGGATATAAGCTCGAGTGGGTGGAGTGGGCAAGGAATGGCGTACCGGATATCGGAGATATATCGGGCAGGCAGAGAGACAAAACTTCGGAGATATATCAGAGGTATATCAGAGATATCATGTAAGAGGATATCCATGCTCTAAAATATTTTATATGATATATATTCACAATCTAACATTTATGAGCACTTATACTAATCCCACATGAGTATAGATCAAAATAATATACTTATTTTAGAGTATTTATGAATATTTATGCTCAATAGTAATCTTTAGGGTACTTCATTGATGACAAATAAATTTAAGAGCATGAAAACACTTGTGATTCAATCTAAAAAAAATACAGGTGATTACATGTTATTGTGGTATTAATGAGTCAATACACGTTAGAAAGGGCAAAAGCAAATGTAATTTTTTATATAATATGCATGTAGAAACTAAAATATTTTTTTCTGCTTTTCTCTTACATAGCGCAAGTGGTAGTAGCCTCCGTTAGCAAGGATCTACACATAACTGAAGTCATATTTTTATGACTTTGGAGGAATGGCCATCTTTCTGTTCGATATTACAGGATGGCATGATTATTTTAATTTTTTACTTTTAATGTTTCAACATTCGATTTGATTACATGTGCCAGATATTACCGTTAGCCATTGGATCATTGGTGTATCTGACCCAATGCCATTTTTTCGTACAAATATCAGGAAACATTTAGGAAAAAAGTTCATGTCCCTCGAAATGCGTTTGGCGCAAAGGAGATCTTAGAAGTGTGTATGTGTGAGAGAGAGAGAGGTTGTCATTGGCACGAGCAGTTGTAAAGAAAAAAAGCATCATGTCGTCGTCCATTATTCTTGTCTTTTTTTTATACTATCGATTCTTCTTGTCTTGAGAATAAGTAATGGGTCGTTTGGGGCGTGAAAAAGCCAAAATATCCAGAGTGGATTTTGGATGTCCATTGTAGCATTCATGTTTTTTCTATATCCAGCGTGAAAACATGAGGTGTTTCAGCGGGATACGGAAAAAACATGAATGCTACAGTGTTTTACTTTTAATCACGCCCCAAACGGCCCCTAAATCAGATTACTTGTCCACCTGACTTATTCAAGTCATGTGGCGCCTTGGAGAGAGAGGATCTTATGGGAAAAAGAAAAGAAAAACAAAATCAGATCACTTATTGGTGGTTTTCGCCAAAAAGCGATCCCGTCAATGGTGGTTAGGCCTAATAAAAATTTGGATTTAAACAATATATTCATATTTTAAATTTGGGTCATCAATTTTGGATCATGAAGCATTTTTTATCTCCACAGAAAGGGGGGTTACTGTCGTGAATGAAGGGATGGATGGATGGCAGTAGGCGAGAAGGAAATGGATAAGAGCACGAGGAGGTTCTCCCCCCATTGTTTTCTTCCGCGCAGGTGCCCATCCAAGGTGTCAATAACCAAAGCCCCCCATGAATCATGTTGACCTCGTCCGAACCACTTGTGTCACCTTGTGAGTCCCCACTGATGACCCTTTTAGTCACTGCTAGGCTACAAATGAAAGGCCGCTTAAAATCTGACTACACCTACTTTTCCTTCCATTGTTACGCTGACAGTTACAAATATTTCATCACATAATTTTCTTGTCACTTATATGGACAATCGGTATTGGGAAGGATACCCAGAAAAAAGTAACAGACATTTCACTGCTACTTCTTTTCCCTGGTAGAACTAAGCTTTTTTCTTTGGCACAACAATTCATAACTGATCTTAGGTAAGAGTTACTTTTTTACATGCACAGCCAAATATAACTTGCATTAATGGCCATAGAAAATGTGGGTGATCTCCTTGCCTAGGCTCTTATCGGCGGTACCCGTACCATTTGAAGTTGAAATACACATGCAAAATCCCACGCTCAAATGTTCATTTGAATCCCTTTTTATGGGAATACTCCCACTCCTTGTTCACTATTCGAAAAGCCTGCAGAAAACATATCATTAGAAAAGTTATTACCAGATTCCATGCCTCAACATAATAATGGCTACTCATCCATAACAACTTAGGAGGGGTTGAGAACAGAACTTACTATGTCTTCATAATGTGGCCCTGCGTGGAACTTAATCAGGCAAGTTTCACTGTTGTTGCCATCTTTCTCTATAGTACCTTTGTTTTGTCAACAGGATCCGGGTAGAATATATTGAATTTGTAGCCTTGTACAATCTTGGGGGGAGGATTGTCGTGGTCGTAATGGGTCTGGTTGTATATATTCCACTCGTAACCAGTGTGGACTCGGTTAAAGTACTTTGGTTTTCTTGGCCGGCATTTGTCATTGCCACCAGTACACCTGCGAACAAACGCAGTGGTTTAGCCAGCAGTATTAAAATTCAAGCAAGTGGGAAATGGCAGCTAAAAACTTACATGAGTGTCCAGATTAACTTCAGAACCAGAGCCAAATACCGCATCTCCTTCTTCCATTGCTCCCATGGCCTTCATCTCCAGGCAATCTTCAGCGGCAGCAGGTTTTGCAACACCTGCTTCTTGGGCTTGCTTCCGCTGCTTTTCTGTCATAGCTGCACGCTTCCTCTCCTGAAAGTAGCATGAACGCATTAAGCTAACAAATTTGTCTCCCTCAAAGCGCATCAAATTTAACAAATGAAAAATATCTACACACGATTCTCCTCTTATTGTCAGCAACCAAGAAATAAAATGCTTAACAAAACAAAAATTCTTAAGTCCGTGAATGGCTACCCTCATTTAAACCACTTTTGCAACTTTAATTTTGTAAAGAAACAATATCTCCCAAAAAAGGTGCTACCCTGTCATAGGAGCCTTCAATTCTATTACGATGACAATGTAGACAAGACAGAATGGCAGAAGAAGTGGCTAAGAAAAGCTAGACCAACTTCCATAATTTACCACTCCTTTCTTAAAGGATAAGATGAAGTACCTTCCAGGCGAGGTATGAGAGTTGTACCAACATTTTTTTATCCAAAAGAAAAAGATTAACTCCTTACAACTGAATATGACCGCTCAAAAAGCCTATGAGCTACTTCATCTTATACTCCTTTCGTCCCACTTTAATAGTCGAATTTCAAGCATATACTAACCATTGCACATGCACTTTCACGAGGAAATATTGGCTTGTAGGGCAAACGAGGTCACTGTTTTATGAACGGAGGGAGTAGTTAGCACATGAGTTCCAACATGGTACCTAATATTTTCACGTACTTTGTTAGCATCCTACCATGGTTATGATTGTTGGTGTTGGTGGTCAGTTACGAAAACATTTTTCACGTGCATGCATGATGCATCCGCCTCTTCATATTTAGATGCTTCGTATTCGCACTCTCTTAAGATTAACAACTTTGTTGTCTCATGAATGTAAGTAAATATATTTTGTAACTGATTTATGCCTTATTAAGGGCAATGGAGGGGACGCCCTCAATGCTGATGAAAAAGGCGACTTTTGGTTGAAATCGCAATTGATTTGGTGATCTTGATTTCGTTGGGTGAAAAAGCTAATTCGGGGAATATAGCTTTTCACAACGTTCTACACTCGATCGGTGAAGGATTTGGTGTTCTCGGACATATTCTAATCCGTGGAGTGATTCGTAGGCACAAAGGCCGAAGGTTAGTGATTCCAATTTGATAATCTTTGAGCTTTATTTGTTGTTTGAAGGAAAAACCCAATTTTTGAGAACCCACATCAAACGGATAAAAATCCTAAATTCGCTTCCGCTGCGGCCCGATTACCCTTCATTGGTATCGGAGCCTTGGATCCGTTGTGGTATGAGTGTTCCAAGAGATTTGTGGGGATTTTCCTCGCTGTTTTTGCCGACTGAAAATCTCGATTTTTACAGTCGCGATCGATCGGCGTCAAGAATGATCGATCGCTCGAAAGTAAAATCGGAGAAGATGACTGGTCACGGTCGATCGACTTCGATCGGCATCGATCGCCATCGTTCGCCATCGATCGTTAAGTCTCTTGAAAGGGAAAACGGTCGATCGGCTTCGATCGGCATCGTTCGGCATCATTCGGCTTCGATCGGCATCGTTCGGCTTCGATCGGCATCGATCGCCATCGTTCGGCATCGATCGGCATTGATCGTTGAGTTGCTTTGAAAGAGGGAAACGATCGATCGGCACGAATTGCGATCGATCGTATCTACTGTAATTTATGCAAAATTCACAGCGGAAAGCTGCGATCGATCGGGTATTTGACACGATCGATCGGAGGGATAAAATTTGAAAAACTAATTAATATTGAAGCAGTATTTTTTGCCACTTGACTATATGTTTGTTGATAGTTAATTAGTGATTCAAACTGTGCTGTTTTTACACTAATTGTCCTGTTCCATTGATTGAAGATTTTTATCTTCAATTTGGTTGAAACATTTGCTGATTTCATAAAAGTTGCAATGGCTTCCCGAATGGTCTCCAGTGAGTTGGCAAAGACTGAAAAGTTGAATGCCACCAATTTTGTTACCTGGAAGAGTCGCATCCGTCACATTCTATTCCTGGATGACTTGGGTCATGTGCTAGACCAAGTTGTTGAACCTACGGGTGAACAGAGTACTACTGCTCAAAAGAGAGAGTACGAGAAGTTCCGGATGGAAGATGCACGAGCAAGGACCACGATGCTTACCTTTATGGAGCCTACTATGGAGTTGCTTTTTGAGAAGCACAAAACGGCCAAAGAAATGTATGAGGCCATTGAGAGGAGGTATGGAGAGCATACTGAGGCACACATCAGGTTGCTCCACACTCGCTATACCAACATGAGGATGGAGG
Organism: Houttuynia cordata; assembly: GCA_039654745.1. Taxonomy (NCBI): domain Eukaryota; kingdom Viridiplantae; phylum Streptophyta; class Magnoliopsida; order Piperales; family Saururaceae; genus Houttuynia; species Houttuynia cordata. Next base: position 9,774,648 of record CM077506.1, read on the forward strand.
AGGGCAAGAATGTGCTAGAGCACATAAATGCCATGACCATTATTGCTAGTGAGTTGGAGATGCTTGGAGATCCAATTTCATTGGGGGTCCAAGTGTCTACGATACTCACTAGTCTCCCTCCATGATGGGAAGCAGTTGTGGTGGCGTTGAACCTGAGTGACAAGAAACTCACTCTCGATGACCTTACTGCCAAGCTGGGCTTGGAGCAGGAAAGGAGAGAGCATATGAGGGCCTCTAATGTATCTGCCAACCTTGCTCACCATGTTGGCTCTAAGAAAGGTGGGTCCTATGCTGGCACTTCAAAGAAGAACTTCAAGAGGAAAGGAAAGAAGCCTCAGTTCCAGGGTGGAGACAAGGCCAAGAACAAGAAGAAGGGAGCCTGCTTTACTTGTGGCCAGATAGGTCACTTTAGCAGGAATTGTCCTAATGGCTCCCAGGGCAACGAGAAAAAGAAACAGCAGGGTGGAGGAAAGGACATAGTTTGTATGATTTCTGAGGCACTGATTGTGAACACTAACACTAGTGGTTGGTGGCTTGACTCGGCTGCAACCCGTCATGTGGCAATGGCAAAGGAGTCTTTTGCTGAGATGAAAGAGATTAGTCCCTGAGAGCACAAGATCTACATGGGAAATAACACCTATTGTGACGTGCTGGGGATTGGCTCTGTTCGTGTTCCTCTCTTAGGAGGAAACACTCTGGTCCTCACAGATGTCTTGTATGCACCTACTATTCGTAGGAATCTGATTTCAATCCCTCTTCTGACTCAAAAGGGATTTGAAGTCAGGTTCAAGGGTGGCAAGGGAATTGTGGGGCAGAAGAATAATATTTTATTTACTGCTTTTTTAGTTGATGGTTTATTCAAACTTGATGTATCCAATGATTTTGCTAATAATGAAATGATTGATTCTGAGTATGTTGCTTGTGTTGCTGTTGATAATGCATTGTTATGGCATTTACGCCTTTGTCATGTGAATGTGACAAAATTACACCGAATGTCGGGTAGTGGGTTACTACCTAGAATAAGTGATAATTTGCGCACGTGTGAGGTTTGCCTATCTGGCAAAATGACTAGGCTACCCTTTCCGAAAGGACAACGAGCAATTGACCTTTTAGAGGTCATTCACTCAGATATTTGTGGGCCTATAAACGTCAAGACTCAAAGGGGTATGATGTATTTCATTACATTCATAGATGACTATTCAAGATATGGTTATGTGTACTTGTTATCGAGAAAGTCCGATGCCTTAGAAAAATTCAAGGAATTTAAGGCTGAGGTTGAGAACCAATTAGGACGGAAGATTAAAGTTCTGAGAACAGACAGAGGTGGTGAGTACACATCTGATTTGTTCAAGGACTATTGTACAAACCAAGGAATAGTGCATCAATATACTTTACCGTATACCCCTCAACAGAATGGAGTTGCTGAAAGACGTAATAGGACTTTGATGGATATGGTAAGGTCCATGTTAAACCACTCTGAACTAGGAACGCAGTTTTGGGGTGAAGCACTAGACACCGCTGTCTATGTACTAAATCGGATACCTTCTAAGTCGATCAAATTGACCCCATATGATTTATGGATGGGAAGACGTCCAAACTTTTCGAACTTGAGAGTGTGGGGGTCAAAGGCCCATGTGAGGGTACCTGATCAACTAAGAACTAAGTTGGATCCCAAGACCATAAAATGTAATTTTATAGGTTATTGTGACCATTCGAAAGGGTATCGATTTGTAGTACACCATGATGATGGGACAGTGGGGGCTATAGAGTCTAGAGATGCTTATTTTCTTGAGGAAGATATAGACCTTAAAACTCCTAGTCAGAAAGTGGAACTCTTTGAAATTGAGAAAGAGAAGGTTACTGTCACAAGTAATGAACGAGTGATAGGTAACACATCCAATGAGGATGTTGAAACTCGAGCATCTAGAGAGCGTAGACCTTCAATTTTGTTGAAGGATTACTATGCCATGCTTGGTGAAGATGAGATATCGATAGATGAACCTGTACTTAGTGATCCAGTCACATTTGTGCAGGCGATGTGTAGTCTAGATTCCAAGGAATGGCAGAAGGCTGTTCAAGAGGAAATGGATTCAATCTTGAAGAACAAAGTCTGGGAGATTGTTGACTTACCAGATGAACGAAAACCCATTGGGTGTAAGTGGATCTTCAAGAAGAAGCTCAAAGTTGATGGATCAATAGAGAAGTACAAAGCTAGACTTGTGGCGAAAGGTTTCACACAAGTAGAGGGCATAGACTTCAAGGAGACTTATTCTCCAGTGTCCAGGTTCATCTCGATCCGATGTTCGTTGGCAATTGTGTCATACTTAGATTTAGAGTTGCACCAGATGGATGTAAAGACTGCCTTCCTAAATGGTGATTTAGAGGAGGAGATTTACATGGAACAACCCAAGGGGTTTGTTGTTTCCAGAGAGGAAACTAAAGTGTGTAAACTTATTAAATCATTGTATGGACTGAAACAATCGCCAAGACAATGGTATTTCACTTTTCACAAGGTGATAAGTGAATATGGCTTTGTAGCCAATGACTATGACCATTGTGTATACTCCTTTAGAGATGGGAGTAAATTTATGATATTGGCACTATATGTAGATGACATATTATTGATGGGGAATGACACCAGTATGATTCTCAGTCTTAAAGAATGGCTCAAGACCCAATTTGAAATGAAAGATATGGGTGAAGCATCTTACATCCTCGGGATGAAGATTGAGAAAGATAGAAAAGCGAGGAGGCTAAGTATATCTCAAGAATCGTACATTGAGAGTGTTTTGAAACGCTTTGACGTGATTGGTTGGAAGACCATAGATTCGCCCATCTATAAAGGGACAGTCTTGTCCGAAAGAATGGCACCTGCATCAGATGAGGAACGTCTGAAGATGCAATCTGTGCCATATGCGCAGGCTATTGGCAGCTTGATGTATGCCATGAACTGCACTCGACCTGATTTGGCTTTTGTAGTAAGCCTTGTGAGTCGATATCAGGCTAACCCAGGTATGCAGCACTGGCAAGCTATAAAGCGGGTGTTCAGATACTTGCTGGGTACCAAGGATATGAAACTCACATATCAGGCTGAGAACCTGTCATTGGACGGCTATAGTGATTCAGACTATGCCGGGTGTAAGGATGACAGAAAATCCACTGCCGGTTATGTTTTTATGCTTGGTGGCGGGGCCGTGGCATGGGCTAGTAAGAAGAAGAAATGCGTTACTAAGTCCACGATGGAAGCTGAGTTTGTTGCATGCAGTTTAGCAGCTTCCGAGGCAGTTTGGATTAAAGAGTTTCTAGCTGGGTTACAGCTAGAACAGTGGACTGATGCTCCTGTCCAAATTTATTGTGATAATTTGGCAACTGTGTCGACACTCCGTAATGGGGAGATCAGTTCAAGAGCTAAGCACATAGAGGTGCATTACTTTTATGTGTTTGACATGCTACAACGGGGAAAGTTGACAGTGAGTCATCTTCCTACGGTTGAGATGTTAGCTGATCCGTTAACGAAGGCCTTAACGACGGATCTATTTGTAAAACATGTTCATAGTTTTGGATTACGACAGGACTAGTGCACGAGTCACTGTGGATCGCAAATATGAACAAAGAACCCATAGTGGGGGATGTAAGTAAATATGGGTTCTTGTCCCATTTTACTTGTCTTGATTGAGAGGAGTCGGCTCTCTCTTGCAAGTGTAGGCATGTGGAGTAGTTAGGCTTCCGTGGGCCCGGTCCACACTAAATTGGAAGAGACACTGTAATCATCACCGATCCGGAAATCACTTATTTGGAATTAGCTGTTTTAGTACGACCAAAATGGAATTGTCAAATAAGAGTCCCCATATTGGAAATCTGTTGAGCAATTTCGGGAAACCGAAATTGCCATAATTTTGTAACTGATGTATGCCTTATTAAGGGCAATGGAGGGGACGCCCTCAATGCTGATGAAAAAGGCGACTTTTGGTTGAAATCGCAATTGATTTGGTGATCTTGATTTCGTTGGGTGAAAAAGCTAATTCGGGGAATATAGCTTTTCACAACGTTCTACACTCGATCGGTGAAGGATTTGGTGTTCTCGGACATATTCTAATCCGTGGAGTGATTCGTAGGCACAAAGGCCGAAGGTTAGTGATTCCAATTTGATAATCTTTGAGCTTTATTTGTTGTTTGAAGGAAAAACCCAATTTTTGAGAACCCACATCAAACGGATAAAAATCCTCAATTCGCTTCCGCTGCGGCCCGATTACCCTTCAATGAAGAGAGCGTATTGACGTAGATAAGGACGTTCAAAACAGAAATAAAGGATGCTTTTGTTGGAAGACTTGGATTGTTTAGTTTTTTTTTGTATATTGGCAACATTGAGCCCTACGAGGATTTATTACTATCGATGCGTTTGATTACTGGGAAACTAAAAAAAAATCAGGCTGAAAGGGGCTGATTGAGGTTGTAACACTCAAAAATTCGGTAAGATTGCCAAAACTGCTATTTTAGGAAGCTGTTCTAAAATAGGAAAGTTTTAGTGCATGTTTTGATTTTTATGAAATCTTATAATCTAGTGTGTTGCATTATTATTGTGATGCTTATGAAAGTGTGGAATCGATAAATCAGATTAGGCCACTAGGGTGCGAGGACTAGCCCTGGCGCTGGGCTCAACCTGGCGCTGAGACTGGCCTGGTGCCAGGGTGTGGGTACAGCATGTGTAGACTCATTTGAATATTTTGACTTATTAAGTTGAATTAGTGTTGCGGTACATGAGTTGTGCAGTGCGGTATAACACATTTCATTCGCGGGACATCGGAACTGTCCATTTGGGTGCCACGCACCAGACGCAGGAGCATCTGAGAGCCAGAGCCACGTGGACACAGTCCTTGGGCATTGTGCACATGGTTGGCATGATAAGATTTGGTTAAATGGTAGTGAGGAGAGACTCAAGGAGAAGTGGAAATTTTGAAACCTATTCCAAAACCGGTTTGAATTTGGATAGAAATTAGATTTTTTTTAAATTGAAAATTAAGAAAATTCAAAGGAGGGAATTGTGGACGTGAATAGTGGTCAGTTGGGCTAAGTGACGCCATGTGGCCTTGATGGAAATCGTGTTTGGAGTTTAAGTATGGAGGTTACACTTTTAGTTTTGGTAACCGATCCAAGTGATTAAATTCTCTACCAAATAAGAAATTGTAACCGGCCTAAAATCAAGGAAGTAAAAACTGATTGTGAGTCAAGAGGCAATCACGTCCTTGACTGAAAATCTTGTGATAGTGATTGACAAACCGTGACCCTTAGATGAGGGGCTGATCTACGGTGAGGATTTAATGAAGTTACTTAGGTATTCCCTATATAAACACTCCACACGAGTGGCCGTCAAAACCTTTTGGGGGCCCTTAGGAGTCGTGCAAGCCTTGGAGTAGAGTGTCAGTCCCCTCTCAGTTCGTTCAAAGGGTGGTACATCCATTGGTGATGGCGTTCGTGGAGAATACGCGAAGAAGAGGAAGGATACGCTTAGAACCGATTTACACGTAAATAGTATCGGTTTCGCAAAAAGATAGGATGTGTTTTCCCTAATCCTTTTCATATTCTTTAAGATGATCTAATTTGATTCAAGAGTATTCAAAGTCTCTGATTTATGAATTCCATAATGACATGATACATGGGTGATAAAGATTGTATTTTTATACATTATGTGTACATGTATAGACTATACTATTTCTTGATGTCATGATCGATGTGCAATGGCCTAGGTATGAATTTTCTTCTACATTCCAGCGTTAAAAAATTGATGATGAGTCCTAATCATTGCTGGTATTTTCTGTCCAACTATTGTTGTCTCAGTTTATGGTATTATTGAATTATGTTGAGTTGATGATGGTCAATTAGGGTAAGTATATGAGGAATATTGATGATAAAGGTTATCTGATTACTAAGTAATAAGAAATCAGAGGCGTAATACTTTGGGTTGGTGTAAAGGTCACTCCTTTTGGGTTTTGTCAGTACCCTTATTTCATAATCATGTCCAAATTTAGGGGTCCTAATTGGAGTTGAACTAGGTAATTGCAATAAGAATGCTAAAACAGTTTTTGGGATGGTTAAGGTATCTCGATCAATGAATGCACATACTGATATGACTATGCAAGTATTATATCATCAAGGAATTGAGTGATATTTCATATTATCATGAGTATATTAGTATTAGTATATCATTAGCATAATATGGAAGTTAATTGACATAATTAAGCCTCGGCCAATAATTTTCCTGCACAGACAAACATTAGTTTAAAATTCGTATCTAATTATAGAAAACTCAGAAAAATGCGTTGTTTGTTGGGGTGGATTGTAGACTCTTGGGGGAATCTAGATTAAAATTTTCATAGCAAAAAATTATGGTGAATGTTGAAAGTGAGCTGTTATGCAGAAAATAGTGCAGTGAACCGGGGAAAAACTTACTACTATTTAATATCATATGATTACATAAAGTTATGAATCGGGTAAGACTTAAATAAAAATAAGAAGGACTTGGCTAGTAATTAATGCAGAGAGTTTAATCCTCTGGAATTATGTATCGGAGTGGAGTCAAGTCAAACCGAGTTGAGATTCCGTGTCAGGTTGTCTTACCGATTGAAGTTGTCTCAAAAAAATCCGATTAGGGTTTGTACTCTCGAACCTTAGTTCTCATGAATGCCTTGAACCATCTGAGATTAGTGTGAGAGTCGATAATTCTTATCTAGGGTCTTGCACAGTGAAATTATCAGACAACTGAAGTTACTATTATACCCCGATAGTTTGGGTGAAGCTTGGAAGATGATTTGTTTTAGTTACTCTTTGATGAGTCACTTGTTGATGAAGGCTATTGATTTCTCTTCCTTATATCGATTTGTTTACTCCATGGGATATTGAAATCTCAATGATGTTTCTATGGGAGTCCATTCTGAAATATTGAGAAATTTTCCATTGATTTTAATACAACCTCTATTGTTGTTAGATTATATTCAGTTCCCTCTAAACTGCTTATTCCACAAGAGTGATTGATGAAAACTCTTCGAGTGGAAATGATAATATGCTCAAGAGCCATTGCTAGATCCTATGTGATCTCAGATATTTGATAAACCTCTGTAGTTCAGTCGATGATGGCAACGCGTGCGCTTTAGACTGTATGATATTACGGAAGGTCTGCAGTCTCCGCCCATTGTCCTCGTAAGCACCGATGCGCCAGCATCCCTAGACGCATGGCCGGGTTCCTCTGTAGAACCTCTAGGATGTTCTGGCATAGATGTCCATAGGGGAAGTGGACTGACCTGAGAGCAGAAATTGACAACTCCTACACTCTATATGTTTGGAGTCTATTTTAATTGTGATCTATATCCGTTCAATGAAGTGTTCGGAGTCTGGTTGCTTATTTCTTAACATGAGTTGCTAATATTCTAGTGCGTTGGTTATTGCATCTATTATTCCATATTTAGTTGATGATATTCTATATTTTGTATCCTTTGGAGTCTATTGCTTTTATATTTTATCAGTGGGGTTTTGACATCCTACTAAGTATTCCATTCGAAATACTCATGCATCCTTTGATGCAGGAATTAAGAAAAAGTGAAGCGGAGGAGGTAAGAGTTGCTGCTGATTTTGATTGGATGAAGTTTCAGTCGTGTAAGACATTGTTCTATTTCGTAGTTTTTTTAACTTTTATCTTGTGTGACCCTGTGCCAAAGATGTTATTTTATTGCTGTTGGATTTTTGCGCTCTAATAATTTAAGTAGTAGTTCTTTTGTTTTTATTATTTAGGGGCCGTTTGGGGCGTGAAAAAGCCATAATATCCATACTGGATTTTGGATATTCATTGTAGCATCCATGTTTTTTTTACATCCAGCTGAAACACGTCCTGAGGTGTTTCAGCTGGATGCATAAAATGCATGGATGCTACAGTGTAGGAAAACATCCCATTATTGTTAATCCAAAATTGATGTACGTGGATATTGCTAATCATTCTGGATCCTACGTTTATCCCTTATTATGTTGACTGGGAATGATATAGATCGAGTATTCGGTCACGTCCCAGATTCTAGACCTCTTGACCATTATTAAGAATAGTGCTTCCGCGCTCTAAATGGGGTTTTGAAATTTGAGGCGTGACAGAGGTGAAAACTGTTTGTTTAGTGAAAGAGTTGACAGGAGCAGCAGATGGTGAAACATGAAAATTTTCACCTATCAACTTTTCACTCCTTACGGTGAAAACTAAAAAAAATCAGCAAATCACCCTGAAAGAGGTGAAAATTTTAATTCTTATTCGAATGAGCATCAGCGAAGGAATTTCGTATCGAATATCGGCAAAATATCAGTCGACCAAAGAGACAAAATATCGAAGATATTTATAATTAAAATATCGGTGGTCGCAATAGATATTTAAAATATCGAACACTAGTTTTTACCATATATTTTCACAATCTAACTTCTAAAATGAGTTATACTAATTTGACAAAGCGTAGATTTCAAAATATGCATATTAGGATGTGAAACAAACCGGAAAGCTGTTTTTTTCATTTTTTTTAAAATCCAAAAAAAAATTTTCAAAAACTTTTAAAAAAAATGGTGATATATTGATCCGAAACCAATATATCGGCGATCGGTGATGTATCGTTTTATCGGGTGGGACCCAATATCGATATATCGCCGATACAGGATTCCTTGGTATTAGCCTGAAAGTTTTTTCCTCATCACCTCCCACTACCCTCTTGTTGCCGCCCACCCACTACAACAAATTTATTTTTTAACGACGGGCAAAATTGTCGCTAAAAGTACTTAAACCTGCTGCTTATATAGCGACGGATTTTTACTGCCGCTAATCCGTCGTTATAAGTTTTACCGACGAATTTACTTCTTTGGGAAATGTATTTTAGCGACGGTTATCTGCCGTCGTTATAAACGTTTAGCTACAGATTTTATGAGACTAAACTCCGTTAAATACCTATTGCCACGGTTCATTTGTGACATATTTTATCCGTTGGTACAGACTTCGAATAAATTAAAAAAAAACACAACAGCTTGATCAGGTGTCCATCCACTTCTTGAAATTTGTTTAGCTTGATAATAAGTAGTTTTGCACTTCTAACACATCGCAGGAGAATCTCTACCAGTAACCAAGAACCCTGATGATGGAGTATACTCAAGTTCAACTTGCAAGCAACGGGAGATTGAAGCAGTTGTGATTGCCACAGGAGTTCACACTTTATTGTGAAAAGCTGCTCATACAGTTGAGACTATTACACGTATCCGTCATTTTCAGCAGGTTGGAACCAAGCTGGAATTTCTCTTCTGTTGATTGATACTCTCAGTTTGTTTCTTTTAATTGTTCCTTTTTACTAATGTTAAGACTCATATCTTTGTGCAGTTGTGATCATGATTACCTAATCCCCTTTGATGGTACACAAGCATGGATCAGATCTCTCAACTTCTCAATTGTTGATGATTGGAGGCAATGGTTAGTTGGTGGCCAAGTAAGCAGCTGGGTGAGATTTTTTTTCAAAGCTTTTTTCGACATTTTTATAAAGTAATTGAAGATTGTAGTTCGTATCCTCACTCCTGGTTACTATTCGCTTTTGACAAATATCCTTCCTTCTCATATTCACAAGGACATACTCCAACAACTTGACATTTGCAACTGTTAAAGTAATAAATACATCCAGTCATTCGCAACTTGACATCCAGTCATTTTATGAACCTATTCGCTTTTTACCTCTAAAGCCTTCCTTCTGTGTTTGGTTTATCATCTCCTCTCCAGTCATTTTAGAGTTGCTCACTATAGATATAAACCTATGTCTAATTTTAACTGTTGGTGTCTGTACATGGGAAAAGCTCAGGTGTTTTAGATTATTACAGGACTTTTACATATCAAAAATATAGAGGAGACTCAGTCAAATTTTGCATAAAAATTATGAACTAAAATAACATGATGTTTCACTTCCTTATCAAAATAGCATGATGTTTGTTCGTGACTACACTATAAAGTTATTAAGAATTTATTTTCCCAACATGACAACTGTTGAGGTACAACAGGCAACAGTCATTCTTTTTCTGTCATGGTTTATTTATTCTATTACTGTGTAGTGTTGTCTGATGGATGTTGAGCCATCTGTAGGTGACTCAGTTTGTTGACGGGTCGATGGAGTCCATAAATAATCTTACATCATTTAAAAATTGCATCAGGGATTTCCTTGTTCACCATAAGGAATTCTCTTTTCAAGTGAATTAGCTTCTCTCATAACCTGTAGATCTAAGATATTGTTGGATTCTGACTATTTTTGCTCATTACTATTATAACTGCATCAAATGATAACTTGTTTTCAAAATTTTCTTCAAGATAATAGGGACTTCTATGCAGAGGAAGCTGCTACACAAAGATAAAGAGAGCATCAAAGACTTATTGCACCTAGTGAGTTGCAAGATGAAATGGTGAATTCATATTTAGATTAAATATTGCACTTACATGTGGGAACATATTTTAATGAATTATGGATATTTTTATAAACAAAGAAATTGATTTTTTTAGTATATTTTCACACAATTTTTTTATATGTCCAATATGGTACAAATTATATGAATAATATATGAAGATATCTTTTGCATTTATGAATAATGCTTATGATCCATATTTAGCATAGTAGTAGCATAAAGCTGTTTTTTTTAAAGTCTGTATCGACAGATCAAATCGGTCACAAATGAGCTAAAACGTAGCAATAGGCATTTAACGGAGACTAGTCCGTCTTCAAAACTGTCACTAAAGTTTTATACCGACGGCAACAAACATACACTTGTGACAGAAACAAATCCGTCAAAAAAATTGTTGGTAAAGATATTAGCGGCAGATTGCCATTTCTCCATCGAAATGTATTAGCGGCGCAACTTATAACAAGGGGTTAGCAGCGGAAAAAATCTGTCGCTATAAAGTTGAAGCATAGCAACAATTTTTACATCGTTAAAAGCCAAATTTGTTGTAGTGTACTATGCTAAATATGGATATTCATAATTGCAAACGATATCCTCATATATTATTCATATAATTAGTACCTCATTGTACACATGATTTATTTCACTAAAAGATGGCCTCCATTTTACATGATTTATTTCACTAATCTTATCGATATAAAACTCTTATCTCTAACCTATACATCTCAACCCAAGCTGCAGAAGAAGCCTCCAAAAATATCGACAATTAGGCCTGACAACCTGTAAAGTAGAAAGGAAAAGAGAGTTAATATAGCAACCAATGGCTTTTAGAACAAACATAAACACTTCTCATTGGAGCATATAATATGGCATTTAAGAACCATATAAAACATGAAGTCCAAAAACATAAAAGAAAAAAGTTATCTGCTTGCTTAATCTTCTTTACGGAAGTGCAACAAACAACTACAATCTTTGTTCATTTATACAATTACTTGTTAGTACCTCCAAGTATTTTGATCCACGAATATAGTTGCGGTCAACAGCCTTCCCTAGCAAACAAGGTGTGCTTCCAACACTTCGACGGACGATCCAAGAGCCATGTGCAAGTTAAAAGATGGAGTGAGCAACAAAACAGAATATAAAAGATGCTAGAAACAAGTGTAATTGTACTCAGGTGAAGAAGAGACCTTGGGAACGCACGGTATGAGTTTCTGCCTACTGTTCCGGAACTCATCATCCCCATCAACAAAGCGCTGCAATAGTGACCCAGGTACTAGTTGTTTTGTCACAAAATAGAAGACCATGCTGTAATTAGTTGATCTTGGAACCTGCATTATTTAACATTCCTCTAGGCTCAGATAATTCCAAAATTTACTTGTACAAGAAGTCTTATAATAAACATTAATCAAACAATTCAGTATTTATATACTCCCTCCATCCCACATTAATAGTCCGCTTTGGTTTTCCAAAATGCATACAACATTGAAGTCCAAGAGCTGTTTCTTCAACTAAAAAAATCATAGCGTATGTCAAAGACTCCTAAGAAAAATAGAATTTGCCTGAAGATTGATAGCCAACGAGAACATTCCTTTTTCTGAAGCAACCTATATCGTAAACCGATACATCCATAGGCAGATAGGATAATGATATTAGAACCAAATTTCAACCAAAACAAACTTTTAATTAGTTTCATTTTCATATCTTTTTACAAAATAATTATACCAGATGAAGATTCATATCTTATAAGCCAAAGCGGAACAAGATAAGTAGAAGGCTGCTCAGATGAAGATGGTTTGATATTATTATAAAAGAGACTCAATTAATTACAACAATTCTCTTTACTACATAATTCAGACGGAGATGGCAAAAGTACTCTCAATGTGAGCTCTAACAAATCCAGGTTGTGGGCCATAGTTTGTGTGCTCCCTCAAACAAAATAACACAACTTGAAAAGAAATAACAAGAAAAAACATCAGCAAGCTACTTTTAGAAGAAGACATTTGTCTTTCATAACATGTTAAACACTTAAAATATCACCAAAAATAGCACATATTTAAATTTTAATCCAAGATACAGTTCAATTTGAAAAAACGAAACTATGCTATCATCAGGATCAAAACATTACACAGAGAACCAGTCCAGCTGCAGCCTGTGGTATAGTATTGCAGTATGGCCATCAACCTCCTCTACTAAGCTACCATATTAGAAACTGCAGTCCCATCTACAAAACAAGTCAAAAGGAAAAGGGTAAAAGAAAATATAGCATAAATGATCGTTTAAAATTAAACCTTTGCAAGTGCACAAGGCAATTGTACTACAGCGAGTATTAATAAGGGTTGTCGAACCTCAGGGACGGTAAATACTTTACCAAATTCAACAGAAGAAAGTTGCAGTTTTTTGTTTAATCTAAATAAAGCTATGAACTTTAACTACTAAGTTGAGTTTTAATCAATGCAGAGAATTATCAAGGCAATGAATCCACCGGTAGACATGCAATTATTACTCTCAATTATTATTAAGCATACATTGACATGATATGGTAATTCGTGTTCTTGATCGGACACAAGAATTACTAATGAATTCACTAACGTTCTTGATCGGACATGAAAGTTCATCCACTATTGTGTAATCAATCCTATCCTTGATCGGGCATAGAATCAATCACAACTCTATTATAATGCAATTAATCTTATCCTTGATCGGGCATAAAATCAATCACAATATCTAATTTCATTCATAATCAATCAAGTCTATGATCAAGCACTCAAAAGAAACTCATGAAATCGCATTAAGCATGAATCATAATCAACTTTATAGAATTAAACTATCAAGAGTAGCAATACACATCTAGAGCTTCATGAAGCCTTGACAAGGAATTTAGTTACACATAGAAAGAGAGAAAAGAAAAGCCTGTTTATATAGATCCATCGTCGTGAATCTTTCTTCTTCTTCTTTGCTCCAAAAGACTCTTTCTCTTCTTCCTTTCTAGCCTCCAATATAGCTCCAAGGTCTATTCTCTAGTTTCTCCAAGATTGGCCAAAACGTTCTCTCATAAGGCCTATTTATAAGAGTGAAAAGAAACCACGAAGTCCCCTTCCAAATCCAAGTCGAAATAGGTCTTATTTCGGTTTTCCGCACACGACGATCGATTGTTCCGTATTGCCGATCGTTCGTCTACCGATCGATCGTAATTCCTTCGTTATTTTCCTTCAATCGATCACTTTGCCGATCGACGCCATATGATACCAATCGATCGTCATTACTTTCTTGTGCGATTGAAAAATTCCAGTAGATACGATCGATTATTTTGAGGTCCGATCGATCGTTTCCTTCAATACACTGCTTTTGCGGCTCTGGCGATCGATCGCATTAATAGCCGATCGATCATAGTTACTGTTCATAAACTTCAAATGACTATAACTTTCTATCCCAAACTCCGAATTGCACATGGTTGGTGGCATTAGAAAGCTGACTTCTTGAATTTAACATGATGCTTGAATCAGTCCAATCCGACATTTGTACACGAAGTTATGATAATTTAACAATTCGAGTTACTTTTCACCTCATTTCTGTGTAGTACTATTATTTTCTACAAAAACCCAAAACTATATTAAAGTTGTAGTTATTCTAATCAAACACTAGCAGAAATATAAGTTTAGGAGATAATAAAATGCATAATTCATATATAGATCACACCCCCAAACCTAGATTTTGCTAGTCCCTAGCAAAATAAAACAAAATAAAATCAAATAATTAAACTAAGGGAACTAATGCATAAAAGTAAACACCACTTTCGTAGGGAACACGATTGCATTGAGCGTATGCAACAAGCTGTTAAACCTCTAGGTGGCCTTAGTAGGACGAGTGTTGTTTCGTGAGGGTTTGCAGCCATGCTACCCACAAACATGTATTTATTAATCTAATTAACCTAAGTGCAAAAACAAAGCAAAAATTAAAACATTGCAAAACACACAAACCTATTATCCCTTCAAATGCAAACTACAATGCTTAAAAGAATTAACCACATGTACTTGGTTCATAATCAACAGGAATATAGAAGCCCTCAAGTAAGTAGTTTTATTCCACACTTTCATCTTGGAAATTTCTGCTCAATATGATATAGCATGATAATATAAATAGTAGAAGGTGTAGAACATTGTAGCAATACATTCTAAATTTCTGTTTATACAGATCCAGTGTTACCCATTAACCGAAGAACATCAGAATCTACATAGTCATCGTAATCTTTAGGTTCATGATAGCACATATCTGCGCGCCTCCTTCGGGTCCAACATTCTAGATTTGAGAGGATAATACACCATAGATTTTTTTTTTGCCAGGACTGTGTAAGGCCTGACTTCAAGATGCTTAGGTTTAGCAATGACTCAGGCTAATGACTCCCAGCCAGTTTGACTTAGGGCATTAGGTTTTAAGAGACCGCTCCGGGCCCGAGCATCAGCCTAAGTTAATCCTATAAAGTCAAGCAACCCCTTTCTTTCATTTTGTTTTCATTTTTTCGCATTTTTATTTTCATTTTCAGCATATATTTTCAAGCACCTTTATTTTGTCTAGGTTGTATTATACTCTCAACCTATTTCCGGTTCCAATCCCTTGCCATAGCCAAGTAAATGGTCTATCATGATCTTTCAAGCTCAACAGACAACTACACATCATCCAATGACTCTGACTAAAGACATCCCACTGCAAATTAGCATTAAACAAATTTCTAGATGGTATTACTTTATGTAACTAGTGTGTGTGAGTGAGTTTTCTTAGTTCAAGCACCTATTCCAAGAGGACTGTAATAGAAAGATATGCTCAGTTAAGTGTATCTATCCTCCAGTATACTTACTCACACTTCTAATGCAAATTAATCTCCTAAGAATTGTAACATGCATTATTACGGGATAAACTATCAAAACCTAAGAAAAAGTACTAGCAAACAACCTAAAAACTAATCAAATTTTTATGATTTTTTTAATTTTTTTTTTGATTTTTTTTATACAAGTAATATTCCCTCCCCCAAACCTATTATGAACATTGTCCTCAATGTTAACAAAATATAGCATGACAATGAGCATATAACAAAGAAAATCAGATAAAGGAGAGAATACACCTGAATACGTGGGTTGCTTCCTACCAAGCGCTAAGTTTAACGTCTTCAGCCAGATGAAACTCCTTTAGTCCAACTTATCCAGGGTCTTTCAAGCCAACATTCAGTCCCTGTGTGGTCCTACTACACACATTAAAGTTAATGAAAGAAGTATCAAGTGACTCAGTAGGACAAAACCACCCGGGATTGGCCAAAGGGAGCCGGTGCGGGTTGGTAAGGTTCAGGTTGGTTTTGAAATTCCTATCTTCGGGCCTGATTAAAAGTAGGCCCTGGATTAGGTTGCCTCCAAGAAAAATTAGGGTGATCACACCACCCGGGATTGTAAGTGTTGGAGTATGGATTGTTGGCTCTAGGAAAAGTTTGTGCACTGTTGACATGCACAATAGTGTGCATAGGGCTGGATACTGGAAGGCGGAAGGGCAGTCAACAATAGTGTGCATAGGGCTGGCACAGATGGTGCAGGCATCATGAGAGGATGGGGTATATGGTGGAGTCTGGGAGAAAAACCTGTCAAACCTCTCTGTAAGGGATGCCACTTGGTGTTCTAGGCTCATGGTGGCTTTAACATCATACATGCCTCCCCTTGAGGCACTCATGCTAGGCATATGGCCTTCAGATCTATAGAGGATAGCACTGTGTAAAGTATTTTCGCTCAGGTCCTCTAGTAGATCCCAAGCATCATCAGGGGTCTTTTTCATGAATGTGCCTCCACAAGAGGCATCTATTAGGGTCTTGTGCTGATCGCACACACCCTCATGAAATCTCTGTACTAATTGCCACTTGGGCACATCATGGTGGGGACAGGACCGGAGTAAGGCTTTCATTCTTTCCCAGCTTTCATGGAATTATTCATTAGGTATCTGGGTAAAGGT
This sequence comes from Houttuynia cordata, assembly GCA_039654745.1. NCBI lineage: Eukaryota > Viridiplantae > Streptophyta > Magnoliopsida > Piperales > Saururaceae > Houttuynia > Houttuynia cordata. Next base: position 9,791,073 of record CM077506.1, read on the forward strand.
GATAATTTCATGGCGGATCTTATTGGTCCGCCCCACAGGAAAGTATTTCTTGAGGAATTCGGCCTGAAGTTCCTCCCAAGTGGAAATAGAGTTATGCTCAAGGGAGTATAGCCATTCCTTGGCCCTATCTTTTAAGGTGAAGGGGAACAACCTAAGGTGCACCTGGTCATCAGACAGTGTAAGTTTAAAGGTTGTGTTAACCTCTAGGAAATTTTGGAGATGCCTATAGGAATTCTCATTTAATTAGCCATGGTATGTGGGCAGCATCTGGATGATGTTGGGCTTAATTTGAAAATTAGCCATGGTTGCAGGAAGTAGGATACATGAGGGGGAGGTGTTGGCAGTGGGACGGTAGTAGTCTTGCAGGGTATGGGCATGGGGCATTAGTGGATTCTGATTTAGGCCATTCCCACCCCCAAGGTTAATGTTGTCCGCCATTGGATGAATTTCAGGGATTGGTTTGCTAGGAGTTCTACAAATTCTATATAAGCGCTCAGGATCAGGATCAAAGGCAAGGTCGGGGTTCAGGGAGCGATGACCATGCATGAACAATAAAAATCAAACAAAACCTGTGCAATCCTAATAGCGACAACTAGCAAGCATTAATCCTAGATAGCGACAACTAACAACCTAATAGCGACAACTAGCACGTCATGCAATCCCACAAAGAAAATTGAAAACACCAAGCACCCAAAGTTACTCTAAAAGAAGGTTAAGAGAGTGCAAACAGTGGGAAGGGATGGCCCTTCCAACGATGACGAAAATCAGCGTCCTCTCTTAATCCTGCAAAAGAATAAGAAGACAATTAAGCTACTGAAAAGAAATCTAAATTAAACTAAACTACTCTAAAACTAACTATGCTAAGAATTTAGTAAACTATTGAGCCGTCCCAGACAACGGTGCCAAAAACTTGATCGTTTAAAATTAAACCCTTGCAAGTGCACAAGGGAATTGTACTACGACGAGTATTAATAAGGGTTGTCGAACCTCAGGGTTGGTGAACACTTTACCAAATTCAAGAGAAGAAAGTTGCAGTTTTTTCTTTAATCTAAATAAAGCTATAAACTTTAACTACTAAGCTGAGTTTTAATCAATGCAGAGAATTATCAAGGCAATAAATCCACCAGTAGACATGCAATTACTACTCTCAATTATTATTAAGCATACATTGACATGATATGGTAATTCGTGTTCTTGATCGAACACACGAATTACTAATAAATTCACTAACGTTCTTAATCGGACACGAAAGTTCATCCACTATTGTGTAATCAATCCTATCCTTGATCGGGCATAGAATCAATCACAACTCTATTATAATGCAATTAATTTTATCCTTGATCGGGCATAAAATCAATCACAATATCTAATTTCATTTATAATCAATCAAGTCTATGATCAAGCACTCAAAAGAAACTCATGAAATCGCATTAAACATGAATCATAATCAACTTTATAGAATTAAACTATCAAGAGTAGTAATACACATCTAGAGCTTCATCAAGCCTTGACAAGGAATTTAGTTACACATAGAAAGAGAGAAAAGAAAAGCCTATTTATGTAGATCCATCGTCGTGAATCCTTCTTCTTCTTCTTTGCTCCAAAAGACTCTTTCTCTTCCTCCTCTCTAGCCTCCAATATAGCTCCAAGGTCTATTTTCTGGTTTCTCCAAGATTGGCCAAAACGTTCTTTCATAAGGCCTATTTATAAGAGTGAAGAGAAACCATTAAGTCCCCTTCCAAATCCGAGTCGAAATAGGTCTTATTTCGGTTTTTCGCACACGGCGATCGATCGTTCGTCTACCGATCGATCGCAATTCTTTCGTTATTTTCCTCCGATCGATCACTTTGCCGATCGACGCCATATGATACCGATCGATCGTCGTTACTGTCTTGCGCAATTGAAAAATTTCAGTAAATACGATCGATCGTTTTGAGGTTCGATCGATCGTTTCCTTCAATACACTGCTTTTGCGGCTCTGGCGATCGATCGCATTGATAGCTGATCGATAGTAGTTACTGTTCATAAACTTCAAATAGCTATAACTTTCTATCCCAAACTCCGAATTGCACATGGTTGGTGGCGTTGGAAAGCTGACTTCTTTATGAAGCTTGAATCAGTCTAATCCGACATTTGTATACGAAGTTATAGTGATTTAACAATTCGAGTTACTTTTTACCTCATTTCTGTGTATTACTCTTGTTTTCTACAAAAACTAAAAACTATATTAAAGTTGTAGTTATTCTAATCAAACATTAGCAGAAATATAAGTTTAGAAGATAATAAAATGCATAATTCATATATAGATCAATAAACAAACCAGTGACATGTAAGAAAATGTTATAACACCACTGTAACAGGAAAAATCAGGAACAAAGTTGGCAATCTCCAATCTCGGTGAGATCTCAGTCTTGAATGGCCAAGAAAAAAAATCAGCAAATGCTTTGAGAGATTCATAATGCATCCCAATCTGAGAGATTTGATTACTTTATAAAAAATAATGTTATATACGTGTCTACCAATTTATAGGGTAGGGACTTAAAAGACTCTTATTACATGCAATTGGTGAAAAGTGCCTGCCCACCTTGAGTAAATGGTAATGCTGCCCTTGCATTTCTATATACTTTAAATAGAGTGCTAAACACGCAATAGCAATTTTGGATGCCTCTAGTTTTCTCTATTGAGAGGGACAACTCCCAGCTTTTTGGAAAATGCAGGCGTCTACAGAGGGAAAATAAGAGAAAGGGGAGAGAAGAGGAGTCTCAAGAGAAGACAAGTTGATTCTCCAGCAGTTGGCATCAAAGCAAAAAAATTGGAGGTACGAAATTTCGCCTATAATTTTAGGATTGGTTGACTGAAAATATGTTTTTATGATGGTTGTTGAAATTAATTATTTATGTTCTCAAGTTGTGCATTATGACATCTAGCTAAAAATGAACAGACCATGGAGATATCATGATTGTTTCTGTTGGTAACATCTAGCTATATATGCACAAACCTTCAAGAACTAAAATTAATGACACTATCATGATTGTTCTTGTTATTTTCAATCAGGACTGCGTGAACATGTACACCTAAAGTTCTCAGACAACAGTTTTTTCTATAACAGAAAAGTACAATAACAAGAAAAAAATTAGATTCATTTGGGATTTCTTTGATGGGGCTTATGGCCTAATATACCAGCAGCGAGGTCTCCACCTTCTCTGGGCACCAATCAACAGCCAACACTATTACTTAGCCGGCAGCAGGCCATCCTGACATGTTAAAAACCAATAATGATAACTGGACCCATGCTGATTGCACAATTGCAGGAGAAAACAAAAGCACAAAACAAAATTACCATCGTCATCAGCAGAAGCCACAGTCTTGCTCTTCGGAACCCCCGTCCAAATCACATCTCTCCCGGGCCCTAAAATCATCAAAACCTCATCTTCTCACACATATTTAACAAAAGATTAAAACTTTACCAAACATCAAAGTTCAGTAATGCGAATGATATAACAAATTTACACCATAATTGAAATAATAGCAAAACAAGATGACAATAGAAGAGAGGGATTTCTCACCGGGAACATGATGACGACTCCTCAGGCAGCGGCCTAGGTCCCAACGAGGAGGACCGGAGCTTGACGAGGAGGGCGCAGCTGTCAAGCCCGTCAGCCCTGATAGACAAACCCCAGGAGAAGGTGGCGGCCGAGTGGAAGAGAAGGGAAGAAAGGGAGGAGAGGGAAGTGAGGGACGCGTATTGTTTTTTTTTGACAGAATTTTTTAAACTGTCGAAAGTATACCAACGAAAGTTTTCCGTCGTAAATATCAGTCGTAATAAATTTCAATACCGACGGATACATGTCGGACGAAAAAATCTACGGTTAATGTCCTCCCTCTAATGACAAATATATTTCTGTCGGTAATGATAGATAATATCAACGGATTCTTATATGTAAAACAAATCCGTCATTAAAAGCCAATTTTGTTGTAGTGGCCACCAGCACCACCGCCGCCATTTAAAACAGAAATTTTTCGCCGGCTCCGCTAAACACAAATCACACCTAATGTTTTTTTAGGTTCCCAAATGCAAATCACCAATCAAGAGTCGGGCTGATTTCTGAAGGCTGATAATATGATTAATTTCAGGTTCCCAAACGGGTTTTCCACGATAAAAAAAATCACCTATAAATCACCCTGAAAATTTTTAGGCTAACATTTTTTTTCACTTTTCCCTACCAGAATCCAAATGCACGCTATAAAATATAATAATGTACATAAGTTGCCAGCGATACAAGAAAGACAAGCGGTTGCGAGAAACCAAGTAATATATAGCCAAAACTGACTAAGTACAATTAGTCCCAACCACAAAAAGATGCAGCACGACGGTAACATCATCAACTCACATGATCTGCCATCAGATGATGATGATAAGTAGCGAACATCATTCCTCTGTAAGTAATTCCCTAGTTACCCTTTAATTGGTCCTACATGATAATTAATATAATGACAATATTCATTATCTTAATTCAGATTGGTTAAGAATATGGAGGTTATATAGAGGTCAAACAGGTTAAGCCCTATGTTTATGCGAATGACAATTGCAAACAATATCAAGACCACACTCCCTCCAACTGAAAAAGCCAAAGAATTTCTTAATAAAGTTGAAGAACGTTTTAAGTTTGCAGGTAAGTCCCTCACAGGCACTCTTATGGCTAAGCTAACCACGATGAAGTATGATGGTTCTCATGGTATGCATGAACACGTTATTGAGATGATAAATTTGGCAGCACAGCTTAAGTCATTGGGGATGTTAGTGGATGAGTTTTTCCTTGTCCAGTTCATTTTAAATTCTATTTCAAATATGCTTGTGCAAGAGGAGTATGGGCTATTTCAAATTAATTACAATACCATTAAATATAAATATAATGTAAATGAATTGGCCAATATGCTTGTGCAAGAGGAGTCAAGGTTTAAGGCACTGGAACAAAACTCAGTCCACATGGTTAAAGGCAAGCAAAGAAAGTTCTAAAGGGAAGGCTTCTAAAAACAATAATGTTTCCCATAAAGACAACCATCATAAGAAGGAAAAGGGCATAAAATGCTACTTCTGTAAAAAGTTTGACCACCTTCAGAAAGATTGTCAGAAAAGGAAAGAATGGTTCCAAAAGAAAGGTATTGATTCAACTTATGTTTTTTAATCTAACCTTACTGAAGTTCCTTCTAATACTTGGTAGGTAGATTCAGAAGCTACCACTCATGTTTCCAACACTTTATAGGGATTTCTTACTGATATACACATAAATACACACATTTATATGCCCCTAATACTTAATTTGTTAGTGCTACCTCATGCTAATTAGGAATAGTTATGAGTTTTTAGAGTTAATTCAATAATTAGAACTTTACTTTATTTTAATAAGAAATTGTGTGTCTAAGTTTAATTTGATTGCTTGCGTAGCTTTCAAAGAGCTCAAGTTGTAGATTTTGGATTCATCGTGCCTCAATTGGGTTTATAGGTGAAGAGATCAAAGATCGGATGGTTAAGGAGTCTTTGGCGGATATTTAAAGCTTAAATCGATTTAAAAAGAAAAGATCAAGTGCAGAGAAGATCTGAGCCATTGATTCATATCAAGGAGAAGATGGGTTTTATTTTAACAAAAGAACCATCAAGATGGGATTGAACGCATGATAGCAATACGACGGGTTTTCACAAAAAAGAAGAAGAAAAAAGATAAAAAAAAGAAGGAAAAATGGACCGGTTCAGTGGTTCATGGTCGGTTCGGTTTGAAAAAAAGAAGAGAAAAGAAAAAATAGCCCGAGCTGAAGCTCGGGCGTCTATTTTAGAAGACAGAGCATTAGAGCTCTGCTCGAGCACCGGCAAGGATCGCGAAGGCGGAACGGCGGCTAGGTTTGATGGGTTCACGATGAAGCACGCACTCGATGGCAATAGTCATGGCGGTGGAGAGGCGAGTGCCGATCAAGAGATCTGTTCGACAGAAGCTTGATTGAAGCAGGCGGCCATGATTCGACGGCAAGGTGATCAGGAAGAGCGCGCAGCCCACTGAAGGATCGTGCTCAATTTGGAAAGCTAGGAACAGTAAACGCGATTTGGAAGAGACAGATTCCTACTCAAATTATAAACTCAATTTCATCTTCGATTGGGACGTGGTTTTGGATCTATTGCAACGGATTTTGGATTCTTTTTCGAATTACCTATAAAAACATAACAATTGGGACCTTGAAGAGGATTGTTTTTTGGCCGGAAAAGGCAGGCCTTTTCGGCATGGTTTTGGCCGGAAGAAGAGAGGGAAGAGGGAGGAGTCGGCCAGAGGGGAGAAGGAGGAAGAAAAGGTGGATTTTTGGACGAGATTGCACAACTGCTACAGTAATTGTAGCAATGCTATAGTAACCAGGCGAATTGGGGAAGAACATGAACAGTAACCACATGAACAGTGTTTCGGTGGATAGTGAACATGACTCCGACAAATCAGCGGTGTTCTCCTTGTCTGATGGCCAGCTAAATTCGCGTCGAAGGAGTAGATGAAGCCTGAGTAGATTGGTTGTATCATTTTCTTTCTCTCATCTTAACTTTTACTTTTTAGTTGTTGTATGAATCTTTGTTATATTTTACAAGTTAATTTATTGAAATTTATTTTATGTGCTCGAGAGAGGCTAGAGTGAATTCTTGTGAATTTCAATCCAAAAAATACTTGCGTGTCCGACCAAAAACGTAAGTAGACTAAGATATCATATATTAATAAAGTTTTATTGGTTAATACTCGAGAGAGATAGATCACAGTTTCATATTTTAATTGCTTATGTGTTACATCCGAGAGGAGAGCACAATATCTTGAATTGACAAGTATATGTTCTAGAGGAATATACTAGCCAACTAGGAATTTATTCAAAAAGATAGAAAGATGATAAGCTGGTTTATTTTGTGGTGGATTCGAAGCCTTGACACTTCTCTATATTAGTTAAACTTATTTAAAGTAGTTAAAGTTTATTGCTTTCTTAGAATTAAATCAAAACTCCAACTTTTCTTCACTTGAGTTTGGTAGATTATTCATCCGTCCTTGAGGTTTGACAACCCTAAATACTCACTGTAGTACAATTGCCTTGTGCACTTGCAAGGGTTCAATATTTAAATAATCACGTACAACCTAAACCACAAACCTAAAGGAGAAATTCATGTTCATGGGAAATCAGGACAAAGTTCTCATTAAAGCCATAGGCACTTATCGGTTGTTCCTAGATAGTGGACATCATTTAGATTTGTTTGAAACTCTTTATGTTCCTGCAGTTTCTAGCAATATAATTTCTTTGTCGAAACTTGATGTTGATGGATACACTTTTAAGTTTGGGAATAAACATTTTAGGCTATTTAAGAATGCTTCTTGTGTTGGTTCTGGTAGTTTATGTGATGGCTTATATAAACTTAATCTTAATGATTACTTTGCTACTTCACTACTTTTCCTGCATACTTGTGTTGGTGGTAAACGTAGTTTTATTAATGAAAATTCCTCAAACTTGTGGCATTGAAGATTGGGGCACATTTCTCGAGAAAGAATGGAGAGAATAGTAAAAGATGGGATTCTTCATAATCTTGATTTTACTGATCTCAATGTGTGTGGATTGTATTAAAAGAAAACAAACCGAACACATAGGGAAAAGTGCCACAAGGAGTAAGGAACCTCTTGAGATTGTCCATACAGATATTTGTGAATTTTTTTATGCTCCATCTTTTGGCGGAGAAAAGTATTTTATCACCTTTATAGATGATTTTTCACGTTATGGTTATGTCTATTTATTAAATGATAAATCTCAAGCAGTGAATGCCGTTGAGGTGTACATTACTGAGGTTCAAAAGACAATTAGACAGAAAGGTGAAAATCATAAGGTCTAATAGAGGTGGTGAATACTATGGGTGATATGATGAATTAGGGCACCACCCAGGCCCATTTGCTAAACTTCTTGAAAGCAAAGGTATATGTGCTCAATACACTATGCCTAGAATGCCTCAGCAGAATGGTGTGGCTGAAAGGCAGAATCGTACTCTTATGAATATGGTTAGAAGTGTGATGAGTAATTTCACTTTACCCTTATCAATGTGGATGTATGCACTTAAGACTGCTATTTATTTGTTAAACAGGGTTCCTAGTAAGGCAGTTCCAACGAATCCTTTTGAGTTGTGGACAGGAAGGAAACCCAGTTTAAGACACCTGCATGTTTGAGGTTGTCCAGTAGAAGTGAGAATTTATAATCCACATGAAAAGAAATTGGATTTAAGGACAATTAGTGGTTACTTTATTTGTTACCCTAAAAAATCCAAAGGGTATAGGTTTTACTGTCATAACTATTGTACAAGAATTATTGAGACCGGTAATGCCAGATTCTTGGAAAATGGTGATATCAGTTGGAGTGTTACAACACAAAATGCGGTAATTAAAGAACTTAGGGTGCATGTTCCATTACCTATAACTTTGAAATAAATTATTGTTCCCATGATTGATGTATGTTATATCAATCAAGAACAATAAATTAATGAGCCACAACTTATTAGTCCTTCAACACTCCATAATGATACTGTCATCAATGAGCAAGTAGTAGAAAAACCATAAATTACATTAAGAAGATCTAAAAGGATCATAAAACTAGCTATTTCTAATGATTATATGGTTCATCTACAAGAATCTGATTATGATATTGGGACATCTAATTATCCGGTTTCATTTTCACAACCCATCAATAGTATTAATTATGAAAACCCAAAAATAAAGTCCTGGAACTCGTTGAATTGCCCAAAGGATACAAGAAAGTGGGTTACAAATGGATCTTTAAGACCAAACATGACTCAAAGGGTAATATAGAATAATATAAAGCCAGACTTGTAGCCAAAGGATTTACTAAAAAAGAAGGTTTTAATTATGAAGAGACCTTCTCTCTAGTATCCAAAAAGGACTCACTCAGAATTATTTTAGCGTTGGTTGCTCATTATGATTTAGAGCTCCACCAAATGAACGTGAAAACAGCTTTTTGAAATGGAAGTTTAGATGATGAAGTCTACATGGACTAACCTAAAGGATTCTCCATTGAAGGAAAAGAGCATTTAGCTTACAAACTTAAGGAATCAATTTATGGACTTAAGCAAGCTTCCCGACAATGGTACCTGAAGTTTAATGGTACCATTACTTCCTTTGGATTAAAAAAAAACATCGTTGATCGGTGTATTTATCTAAAGGTCAGTGGGAGTAAGTTGATATTTTTTATTTTGTATATTGATGATATATTAATTACAAGCAATGACCTTGGATTATTGTATAAGACCAAGGACTTTCTCTCTAAAATTTTGAAATGAAAGATATGGGTGAGGCAAAATACGGGATTGGAATTGAAATATTCGGGATCGTTCACGTGGAATGTTGGGTTTGTCTCAAAAAGCCTATTTGGAAAAGATTTTAAAGAGATTTGGAATGGAAAAGGGTTCATCAAGCCTAGTTCCCATTTAGAAAGGTGATAAATTAACCTTACGCAATGTTCAAAGAATGAATGGGAACGGAAAGGGATGGAGGAAATTCCTTATTTGTCTGCAGTTGAAAATTTAATGTATGCACAAACCTGTATAAGGGCAAATATCAATTTTGCTACTGGTATGTTAGGAAGATATCAGAAGGATCCAGGATATGATAATTGGAAAGCTGTAAAGAAAGTGATGAGGTACTTACAAGGAACAAAAGATCATATGCTCATATATAGGAGATCTGAGAATTTTGAGGTTATTGGCTACTCAGATTCTGATTTTGCTGAATGTGTTGATGATCAAAAGTCCACATTTGGCTACTTATTTATTTTCTGGATGAGCAATATCATGGAAAAGTAGAAAATAATCTATCATCGCTTCATCCACTATGGAGGCTAAATTTGTGGCATGCTATGAAGTCACATTTTATGCTTTATAGTTGCGGAATTTTATTTCAGAGCTTAATATTATTGTCACTATTGATAGGCCGCTGAAAATTTATTGTGATAATTCCGCTGTAGTTATCTTCTAAAAAAATGACAAGTACTCTAAAGGAGCAAAGCACATGGAATTAAAGTTTCTTGTTGTTAAAGAAGAAGCACAGAAACAAAGAGTGCCTATAGAGCAAATTAGTACTAACTTTATGATTGCAGATCCATTAACAAAAGGATAATCTCCAAAGACCTTTGTTGAACATGGCAATAGAATAGGTCTTGAAAGTAATCAATGATTGTAAACATTTATCAATGTGATGGATTGTGCTTTACTTATGATGATGTTTATGCTCTATTATACTTTGATATCAATAAAAGTGTTTCTAATTCTCCTGTCTTTGTTATGATATCCATCGATGTGAATGAATATATATTTGTGACATGACTAGTCTCAATTTGTAGAGACATTATGTGGATTCTTATAATTTCCTCTTTTAAACAATATATTGAACAGATTATTTAATATTGTGGTACGTACATGGATGGGACCATGTCGTCTAAAGACATAGAACCGCCATGACTCATATTAGTAGTTTGTTTAATCATAGTCCTATGTGACCAATTTGAATAGATAATTTTGTGCACCTTATGTTGTCTTGTTATTATTATGTGAATTATCATTCGGACTAAGTAAGAGAATGTAAGTAATTCCCTCATTAATCTTTAAGCGGTCATACCTAATAATTAATATAATGACAAGATTTATTATCTTAATTCTTATTGGTTAAGAATATGGAGGTTATAACTACTTAATAGAAGTGATTGCTTAAGTATAAATGGAGGAGTTGGTCATCTCTCTGCCCATCAATTGACCAAACGATACACATTCTATCTAAAGAAGGAGATTGTCAGAAAGAAGAAAGAATAGGGCAAGGGAGAGAAACCTCTCCTCATCAGTTTTGCATCATGGATTCAGGTACATTCTATTTTTTATGATGATGTTATATGCAAATTAATGCTTACATCCTCGACCAGCAAGGAATGCCAAGACGGTTGGACATGTACAGAGCAGCCATAAAGCAGGTGAAGACCGACTCCACCGGAAAGGTAACTCCACTTCATCAAACCACTTAGGACCGCCACCTAACATACCATAAGGACATTGGGGCATACCCAAGGCACGCCTTGGACCTCGACCCAGTACGCCATGGGGAGCATGGGGCACGCCCATGGGACACCATGGACCTAGACCCAATTCTCCAAAGGGGACATGGGGCACACCTAAGGGACGATGTGGACCTCTACTCTACACCCTCAAGACAAAGGGATGCCGAGACATGCCCACACATCCATAGCAGACTACTACACACTCCTAAAAAAAGGTGATGGAAAAAAAGAAAAGAAAAATGAAACAATAGAAGAAGAAAACGATAGAGAAAAAAATAATGAAAATAAGATAAAGAAGGAAAAGACGAAGACCAAAGAACACAGAGAAATTAGAAGGCCAACAAAAAGGAGAGGAAGATAGAAACTTGGAAATAAAAGCAAAAAACAATGCACAACCCAATAGAGTGGAAGAAACAGAAAAGTACAGTAGCATAACAAAAAAGGCTGAGATATTTCAACACCCCAGTTTTTCTCATAACATCACATGATCAGTAGAACCCAAATTTTTTTACAGTTGTTGAGTAACACCACAATATTCACGTTCACAATCTTGTCGGTAAAACTCCACTCTAGAAGACTGAAGATCTTTATTGTGGGACCTTACTGTCAAATATATAATGGTAGATCCCTATAGCTAGATTGAACTCAATAAAACCACTACAACAAATCAGGGCTTTTGCAACAATTTTTTTGCAACAAAACTATTTTCGTCGCAATAGATATCCATTAGCGACAAATTTTAGAATTGTCGCAAATAAGTTAGTCTTTTGCGACGATATGACGAGTAATCGCAAAAACTTATACTATTGGCGACCAATGTCCAATTTCGTTGCAAAAACAAACACATGTTTGCGACGAACAAGTCATTTAGTCGCAAAAGCAAATCTATTTGCGACAACCTACATATTTGTCGCAAATAATAAACAGTTTCTGCGACAAATGGTTATATTTATCGCAAAAGAAATATAATTTACTTTTTACAAATAAAAATATTTAATAATTGCGACGACATGATATTAGTCGCAAAAAATAAGTACTATTCGTTGGTAGTAAAAAAAAATAATGCATAGTTGCGACGAACAAGCGTTTAGCTGCAAAAGTATATGCTATTTGCGACAAATTGATATTTGTGTCGCAAATGTAATATATTTTACTTTTCATAAATAAAAGTATTATATTTTTATATAATCATAAATAAAATATTTGAAAATATATAAATTTTACCATTCTCATTTTTTGCAAGAAACATTTTTGGCAAAAGATTATCCTCTTATATTTTTTTATACAATAGGAAAAAGTGATATTAAAATAATTGCAGAAAATGGCTAAGTACATTTCAAAAAGGTATTTTTTAGTGAGTATTATTTTTGAAAAAACCTCATTAAATTTTGTATTTAAACTCAATAAAGTACCTAAAATATTGATTATTAAATTTTAAAAATGTATTTGTATAATTTATTATACAATTTTATGTCATTAAATAGATTTATTGTCAACTATGAGTTGTGTTGATACCTTAATTACATAATATCAATGATAAAAAGTTGCAAAAAAGGAACACGATGTGATGGTTATGGTGTATGTTTGAAGCATTAATGTAATTTTGTTTGAGGGGGGTTCAGATCGTAGCATGGTGAAGTTGGATAGTGTTGTGGTCAATTATGAACGACCTCCGTTCATGAGACTAAGTTAATAGCATGACATTAAATGCAAAGAATATTTTTCATGCATGATATCTTATTAGTACGATGCGCAAGCATTGTAAGAGAGGGAGGAAGGGGCGAGATAAAGAAGATTGACAATGACATGCAATACACATGTGGGTATAGTATATTGGATACACGACCGTGGTGGTGTTGCATATTTTTGAGCTTCTATGCTCAGTTCATATTCGACCATGTACGAATGCAAGAACATTTACAATTATATGATAGACACTAAAAGTATACTTATGATACATGCTTTTACATAAGTAACATGCTAGTCACATGACATTAATTATATAATTTAACTTATATTTTTAATCCACCACGTATGTACTAAATGCACCATCAAATAGGATTGTCCTTTTTCTAACATTGAACATGTATGAGAATGCATGCAAATCTACGAAATGCACAAACTTTGCGCCAAATACGGTTATGAAATATTTGTCAATCATAATAGAAAAGTCATTTTTCTAAAACGGATAGATGTACCGAATGAAAAAAAAAAGTTGCATGCCAGTAGCGCGTAGGTGCATGTGGCCCGTAGCATAGGTAGAGCACTTGATGCCTATCACACAAATAGGGGGCCATACCCACGAAACATGCTCTAATAAAAAAACCTTATTCCCGTTTATATAAGCCCAGCTCACGCTTGTTGACCTTATTCCCGTCGAATTCCGATGAAGCTTCGCCCGTTATTAGCGCGGGCAAGCAGGGGTAAAACACGACCTGTACTCGAGCGCCGTCGGAGATTAATCTGATAGCTTATATTATTCATCTCATTCCAATGTGTGTAAGAACCGGATGTATATTAACTTTTCCCTCTTTTAATCTTGCCGCAACCCTTTGTTTCCCCAAATTCCGTCCTCCGTTGTTTCCACAGATCCTCTGGTCGGCGATTCAGTTGAAAGCAAGGAATTATGTCTCGGCGATATATTACTATCGGTCCTGGACCAATAAAACGAGACAGATAAATATCGGTCGGCTGGCTTTTTTCAAAAATTGCCGATATATCGCCGAATTTTTTTTAAGGGTCGGGCTTGGGCGGTCGATATGCAGTCGGGAAACGGGAAAGCCGAAGGGGAGCTGGAGGGAAAGCACGGCGACGCACTGAGGATCCGGATTCAGGCGGCGACAAATTGAGGGCGCTCCGGGTTCCGACGGCGACGAAGTGAGGGCGATCCGGATTCCAGCGGTGACGAACTGAGGGTGATCCGATTCCGGCGGCGACGAAGTGAAGGCGGCGACGAAGGCGAGTCTGCAAGGGCGGGAGCTGGAGCGACTGGATTCCGGCGGCGACGACTGGTAGAAGGAGGTAGGGATTTCAAAATAGGGATCTTGATGAATGGCTATGCAAAAAACTTGTTCGAGCATGTTATTTTCTCTTTGGTGCATTTGCTCTCTTTTTCTTGAAAAAAACTTGAAGGCATTTAGATTCTGAAGCTTGTGTTGGATATGGTCCTTCCAAAGTAAGTAAGCTGTTGTTTGGATTTCCTTATTCATGGTTGTTTAATTTCATAAGCTTCTGATGTCTAATTTTTTATAGATCACTACCATCACATTCTTTACACAAATTTGGTATGATGCTATAAGAGCTTCGCGTTGCGGAATAGTTTGGGGTATATTCTAATTTTTCCTTTTCCTTTTCATTTTCTACTGTTCTAGTTTCCTATGGTCTCCTTCTTAGTTTTATTAGCATTTCTCATGCTTCTTCTTTTTGGTTCACTGTATGTCTTCTTCTCCAGGACTAAGATCTACTAGTTGAGAGGGGGATGATCTTGTTGGTTGGTTACTGCATATCATTTTAGTTGCTCTGCAAACTCTATGGGTCTGAATGCTCCCTTTCAGTACTTTACTGATTAGTAAACAAAACCTTGTGTCTTTCTTTCGAGTGTTGATTATAAGATGATCCAAGTTGATAGATCTCAGTGCGAGGCTTAGAATACACTGTATCCTATTTGAGTGACAGATTATAGTCGGTCTGCATACTTTCGTGATGTAAAAGCTGCTTTTGGTACCTTAGTAATTGTGATCTGGAAGCTGCTTTTGGTACCATCTCCCACAATGGATCAGTGAGTTTCTTTACCCGTGTAGCCTGATGAATTGGAAGCAGCATTGAAATTTGTGGTAAACGTATATTGTTCAATGCAGGTATCGGGTGATTAACTGCTTTCACTTGAGCTAAGGAAGACCTTCTGATCTGCTCCTTCAACTGCTTTCACTTGAGCTATTGCAATTCCATATTGTGCTAGTCGCGTCCCTCAACCCATTCACTACGGCTATTGCATGCCACCCCCTCTTATAGTGTAGATTGATTGAGGTGGCCACGATTCTGAGCATTATAAAGGTGCTGCCTTGTTTCTATTTTCCTCTCTTATTGTTGGATTTTATTATTCTTGTAGGCGCCAATAAGTGCTTCCCTGCTTTATTGGCGAGGAGTGCCAACATTTGAAAGAAGGGTGATCTTCTCTTTCATTAGGTAAATATTTCTCTTCATCACCAAACTACGCTCAATTGCACTTCCTTCTTAGTTTCTTAAATGTTGAGAATAATTTATGTTGTCTCTGTTTTGTTGAAGCTATAAGTTTTTCTGAACTCTCAGTATGTTATTGGTCCCAAAATGAACTGTCAGTTCGTTTTGGTTTTCTAATGAGGCCAGATATTTTTGGGCAGAGGCAGGATATATGCTTTGAAAGCAATAAATCCTATCTTCTATCAAACAGAGGATAGTCCCCTTTGGAGGACAGTTAGCCATTATTAGCACTTAGAAATTCTCGGATGCAATTTGCATTTTTAGGTTGCCAGCACATTGTGATACATGGACATTTCAGAAAGAATATGGAAGCATGTGAAATATATTTTTAACATTTTTTGTTGGTCATTTTAAAAACTTCCCTTTGGAAGTGCATAAATTTTGGGAAACATGACCTTGAGCATGTTGTGTGGGCATATGAGGAATTTTTAGAAGTGTGACTAACTAGTGATTGCATATTGCTGCTGTGGCTTATTTTGTTTGTCTTGCATACTATCTCCTTCCTTTATGAATAAAACCATAGGAATATCTCATTACAATCAATTGGAACCTTATCCCTATCTTTATCTTCATTTTTATCCTTATCTTTTAATAACTTGCAGTACTTCACAGTAAGCGTTGTGAAAAGACTGTTGTTCCTATTATGCAATTTATTGTCATTAATAAGGTGATGCCTGAAAAGTAGCTTCCATAAATAGCCTAGCTATTCAACATTCATAGGTCCTTACTATACTTGTGCAGAAATTTTTGGAGCTGGTTACCTTTAGGATTCTTTAAATAATGGTATAGTTCATAAACTACATTGAGCTCGTTATTGTGAGGTTAGTTCCTCAGACTGAATCCACTCTGGCTTAGTATCTTTTCTGAATTCAGACAAAGTTGGCCCATTCCGGATTGCATGCATGCAGTTGAGGAACATACCAGCTAAGGCTTTCGTTCCTTAAATGGCTAATATCTTGCTTTTGTTTGTTTGCTTACAAATAAGTTTGATTTAATCCCCATGCCTCTTAGGAAGTTGTGTTTTGCATGCACAAGTCCTATTGACTTTGTAGGAGTTATATTCAATGTGAGGATTTTTGTTGTAGTGGTTATTGTTCATTTCAGAAATAGTATATTGACATATTGTTACAAACTAGAGTCTAGACCTCTTATGTTCTATATTGAAACTCATATTGTCCCGCCCCAAATTTCCAAGATCCAATTTACGCGGAAGCGTCAATCCAATGACGGTTATAGTGTAGGAAACCTGGGACAGACCGAATACTCGAGTCTACGCTTATCCCATTTAAATATTATGGGACTTGCAGGATCATCATGACTTAAACAACATTTACTTACAAAAAGTAGAATAACAGAAAGGAAATCTAAATATCTATTACAATATCTGAAAATGTCTTAACAGCCACAAAAGAGTTTAACATAAAGCAATTGGCATGCAGGTCGCTAGTTCAAACATCAAAGATAGCAAAAGATAAAGAGACTAGTCTTCTACGCTTCAGTCATCAAACCTCGCAGCTGGATAACATCACTTCTGTTCCGCCTTAAATCCTGCATCAGAGGATGCGTGAGTATTCTATAGGAAATACCCAGTAGGATACAGAAAACCCACACAGGAAAATCAAGAGAAGACTCCAAAGATGTATGGTTTAACAGACTCAGGTTCAACAAGGACTAAGATCACTTACCTGGAACCAACTGCCATTCAAGACGCATTAAGGTTAAAGATACTTCAAAGACTTTCATAAAGTAGTGAAGGTAAGATAATAAGCATTGGACAACCAAAGTGTCAAAGTACAATTTCTGCTCCCAAATCTTCTTCAATACCAGAACATCCTAGAGGTTCTTCAGAGGAACTTGGCCATGCGTCTAGGGATGCTGGCCCCATCGGTGCTTACGGGCACAATGGGCGGAGATTGCAGACCTTCCGTAATGTCATACAATCTAAGCGCACGCGGTTGCCGTCATCGGCTGAACTACAGAGGTTCAATAATCGGAGATCTCGCAAGATCTAGCAATGGCTTGTGAGCATACTATGATTCCGACTAAGAGCTTTAAATGCTACTTAGCGGAGAAACAATTCAACTAGCCCTATTGTCAAAAGGCTTAGAACAAGACTTTCTAAAGTTCCGACTCTTCATAGGAGTGAAAAGCATGATCCAAATCAAATTATGAATTAGTCTGGGAACTCAAGTGAGGCCCGACTATAAAGAGACACACCACATGATTTTCCAAAAGTTCAAGTCCACTTTCTTCAAAGTCGTATCTAACCCTAGAATTGATAATCCCCGTCTTAGAATGACGTGTCTTAGGTAGACCATGTCAGAGACATAGAATTCAAGCTTCGATTATTCTTGCGTCATAAATGGACCAAGAGAAGAACAAAAAGGACTATTATTATGAGACACCTCATTTGGCTCTAGGACCTTAAAATACTTTTAAGGTTACTGTTCTTAGTGTCTTATAAATCATATTAGACTTAATTAAAGTCTTAATTATCAATTATTCTTAAGCATCTTAGGTTTATTATGATTTTAAGTCATTTAAAGTCAGAAACTGCGTTCTGTCCTAAACAGAACAGCTCTCTTGCTCTGGTTACCACGTTCTGTACAATTTAATTAAATCTTTGAAATTTTTATATAGTATAGCCTCTGATGTCTATTTTCCAGGTTGATAAAAATCTTAATTTTCTGATTAGTGTATAATTAGTTATCATTTTTCTACTGCAGTCTGCCTGCGCAGGATTGCTCCTGGCCGAGACCAAGTTTCTTATGATATATTTTATTTGCTGTTGTACTATCTTTAGTAATCCCATATTGGTCTTTTTCTGACCTTAATCTAGTGTTTCTTAAGATTTTTACAGAGCTTTATAGGTTCTGAAATTCTCAGTTTATGATTCAGCTTTTTCTTAGTCTTTATAATCCGATTGTATAGTCATTTTCATAACTTATTATTCAAGTCATACATATAATTTTGGACAACTACAAGACTCATGTTACACCGATCAAAATGTCAAACATGACTGAAATCACAGAGGAATAGTCATACAGGGAATAATTTCTTATATACATTATACATTATACGATTATCTATTTAGATAATATTTTACAGGTTGTAATAGTTATAACAACTTACGTATAGAATATGAAATATCAAACACGGAAAAGCACCGAAGTGCCCAAAGATCCAAACTTTATACTAGAAAGAGCGTGGATATACAAATAGCATTATCACACGCAAAGGGAACACAAGCAGGATTTAGATTAACAAAGAAGTCTAACTTTTCAACATGAAGAAGTGATTGAGAAGTAACTCTTACGCTATCAAAATTCAAGAAAATCATGGGGAATATCAATTCAGGATTTCGACACCGAGAGATCAAAGTTTACAATTACACAATTAAGAACATCAACATTCATCTCATTGAAATCATCCTTGACATATGATCAATTATCAACAAAGAATAGAATGGTGGGAAAAGAATCATCCTACTTGGTTGTAGATGCCGAAACTTCCCGAGCACTCTTGACTCCGACAATGTCGCACCACCACCACGCCGGTCGACCTTGCTTGGACCCCACGAACCACCACCGGAGAGAGGTTGCCGCCGGCCGGAAAAGTGAAAGAGGGAAAGAGAGAGAGAGAGAGAGAGAGAGAGAGAGAGATGTTCAAGCAGTTTTGAAATGCTTTGAACACTCAAGCAAAACCGCCCCCTTACTAGCCTATTTATAGATTTTTCAAATGAATCTCCACCCTTGATCAATCCTTTAACCAATGGCTCAGATTCAGCAGAAAATTTCAGATTTTCCAACTTTCAAAGTGACTCTTGGATTTTCAAGGAATGAGTTAATTGTATGCAATTAGAGCTAACACTCAACTAACACCACTCAACTCATTAACACAACACTCAACCACCTCCACTCAAGGCAAACTCGTCCCATGCATTAGATAGGTTGTTTAGAATTTCAATTAATCATCTTCAACAATAATATCTCATAAAAAATTCACAAATCAAATGGATTTCAAAAATGACACATATACACATATACATACTTAATATTCTTAGGTCAAAAGAGACCAAACCAACGTGCCACACCAACCATGAATCACATTATCCAATTAACAAAATCTCCGATCAAGATCAATTCAAAAATCACAAATTTTATGGCGATCGATCGGCAAAAAAATACAAGATCGATCGGCTATCGATCAATCATCCCAAAACACGATCGATCGGTCCTGGCGGGAACTTGAATTTTTGAAAGATTTTTGAATGCTTAAATAAATGCATACCTTAAAGCCAAGAAATTCCTTTTTAAATACTATAAAATTTACGGTCGTCACATCCTCCCCTCCTTAAAGAACATTTCGTCCTCGAAATGCCGAAAATCAATCAATAAACAGTTGAGGGTAGGCTTTCTTCATCTCATCTTCTGATTCCCATGTCATTTCCTCGGAGTGCTGGTTTTGCCACAAAACTTTCACCAATGGAATAGTCTTCTTCCGCAACACCTGATCCTTCTTGTCCAAAATCTTGATAGGTCTCATCGGAAAGGATAAATCTGCCTCTAGCTCCATTGTTGTGTAGTCCATCACATGAGACTCATCCGGAACATACTTCCTCAACATTGATACATGAAATGTATCGTGTACATCTGCCAGCTGTGGAGGTAAGGCCAATCTGTAAGCAACCGGTCCAATCTGCTCCAAGATCTCGAACGGTCCGACAAATCTCGGGCTCAGCTTCCCTTTCTTACCAAATCTCATAACTCCCTTTGATGGAGAAACTTTCAAGAATACCTTGTCGCCTTCTTGAAACTCCAAATCTCATCTTCGGTCATCTGCATAACTCTTCTGTCTGCTCTGCGCTATCTGTAGTCTTTGTCGAATCTGCTTTACCTTCTCTGCACAATACTGTACCAAATCTGACTTCAATACTTGACTTTCTCCGACCTCTGTCCAGCATGTAGGTGATCTGCACGGTCTTCCATATAGAGCTTCAAATAGTGCCATTCCAATACTAGAGTGATAGCTGTTGTTGTAGGCAAATTCGATCAATGGTAGATGATCATCCCACTTGCCCTTCCAGTCGATTGCACATGCTCGGAGCATGTCCTCTAAGGTTTGAATGGTTCTTTCTGACTGCCCATCGCTCTGAGGATGAAAAGCTGTGCTAAAATTGAGTTTAGTGCCCAGCGCTTCCTGAATTCCTTTCCACGTCCTGGATGTAAATCTTGGATCTCGATCTGTCACAATCGATATCGGCGTACCATGCAATCTCACTATTTCCCTGATATACAACTCTGCTAAACTCTTCGGATTCTGTTTCCATCTGATTGGTAGAAAATGAGCCGTCTTAGACAATCGATCGACGATCACCCATATCGCATCCTTCTGTCTTTGAGTCTTCGGTAAGGCCACCACAAAATCCATTGTAATGTGGTCCCACTTCCATTGCGGAATCTCCAAAGGTTGTAACAATCCCGCTGGTCTCTGATGTTCTGCCTTTACTTGCTGACAAGTCAAACATTTGGATACGAACTTTCCAATGTCTCGCTTCATTCCGTTCCACCAGAAGTTTCTCTTTAAATCTTGAAATAACTTGGTACTCCCTGGATGAATTGCATACTGTGAGTTGTGCGCTTCTCGAAGAAGTTCTTGTCTCAATTCCGCATCCTTCGGCACGACCAATCTTCCTTGAAATAAGATACTCTCGTCAGCTCCTTTTGTGAAATTTGGCTTTTCCAGCAGCTTCTGCAACTGAGGGTTACTCTTCTGCGCTTCCAGCACCTTCTCATAGATTGACGATCTCACCGAGATGTTTCCCAGAAATGAAGTTCTTTGAGTAGTTGGCCATTCCAGATTATACTTTCCCAAATCTTCCATCACACGCCATTCTTGCACCATCATATGCGCCATGGTTCCCATCTTCCTGCTTAGTGCATCTGCGACCACATTCGCCTTTCCTGGATGATAGTGAATAGAGAAGTCATAGTCCTTCAAATACTCCAACCATCGTCTCTGTCTCATATTCAAATCCTTCTGAGAGAAGATATACTTCAGACTCTTGTGATCTGTGAATACTTCAAAGGTTTCACCATAAAGATAGTGCCTCCAAATCTTCAAAGCAAACACGACCGCCGCCAGCTCCAAATCGTGAGTTGGATAATTCTGCTCATGGATCTTCAGTTGTCTTGACGCATACGCCACTACATGTCCGTTCTGCATCAATACGCAACCCAGACCGCATTTCGACGCATCGCTATAGATGACGAACCCTCCTGATCCTGATGGAAGTTTCAGAATCGGTGCAGAAGTCAGTCTCCTCTTCAGCTCCTGGAAACTCTTTTCACAATCAGCATTCCAGTTGAACTTCACTCCCTTTCTTGTTAACTTGGTCATTGGCAAGGCTAAGCTGGAGAATCCTTCGATAAATCTTCGATAATAACCTGCCAATCCCAAGAAGCTTCCGATCTCGGTCACGCTCTTCGGTTGCTCCCAATGAAGAATCGCTTCCACTTTTGCCGGATCTACTGAGACTCCATCCTTCGATATAACATGTCCCAAGAAGTTAACTTTATCCAACCAAAACTCGCACTTGCTAAACTTTGCATACAACTGATTCTCTCGCAGAATTTGCAACACTTGCGCCAAATGCCTTCTGTGCTCCTCCTGATTTGTAGAGTAGACCAATATATCATCCACGAACACGATCACGAACTGATCCAACAACGCCTTAAAGATTCTGTTCATCAAATCCATAAATGCTGCAGGGGCATTGGTCAGACCAAATGGCATCACTAAGAATTCATAATGTCCGTATCTGGTTCTGAATGCTGTCTTTGAAATATCTTCTTCCTTGATCCTTAATTGATGGTATCCTGACCTCAAATCGATTCTTGAGAAAACTTTCGCTGACTGCAGTTGATCAAACAAGTCGTCGATCCTTGGTAACGGATACTTGTTCTTTATGGTTACTTGGTTCAGCATCCGGTAATCAATACATAACCTCATAGTTCCATCTTTCTTTTTCACGAACAAGACTGGTGCTCCCCATGGTGACACACTCGGACGAATCAACCATTTCTCCAGTAACTTCTGAAGTTGTTCCTTCAATTCCTTCAATTCAGCAGGTGCCATCCGATACGGTGCCTTCGATATAGGTGCTGTCCACGGTATCAGGTCTATAGTGAAGTCAACATCCCGTCTTGGTGGCAAACCAGGCAACTCCTCCGGAAAGACATCGATAAAATCGTTTACTACCTCAATTTCTTCCATACTAGGGGTAGTTTTCTCGACTGATAGAACAGTTGCTAAAAAGGCTTTACAACCTTTCGCTACTAGCTTCTGCACTTTCATTGCAGAAATTAGACGATTATCTTTTCTCACTCGAATACCCTGGAACAACAGTTCTCTCTTCCCCGAGATTCTAAAGTAAACTCTCTTCTTACTACAATCTACTGTAGCACCAAACTTGGCTAACCAATCCATACCGAGAATAACATCAAAATCAACCATATCAAGCAACACCAAATTAGCATGCAACACCACACCATCAATCACAACAGAGGATCCTTCCAGATACTCAATAGCCACGACTGAGTCTCCGACAGGAGTAGAAATAGAGAGATCACACTCCAGTCTAGAAGGTTGCCGCTCTAGACTCACAGCAAACACTATAGAAATAAAGGATTTTGACGATCCTGGATCAATCAAAACCCTAGCCAGTCTATCCAAAACAAGAAGTGTACCTTCGATCACATCATCCGAAGCGTGAGCCTCTTCCGCCGAGGTCAAAGTGAAGACTCTTGCTTGACCCTTCTTGCTGGTCTCCCCTCCTGGCTTCGAGTTACGGTTGGGACAATGCGGCGAGATATGTCCGACTTCGTTGCAGCTGTCGCATCTCCGAGTATCTTTCGGGCACGGCTTTCCAGCATGAGACTACTGTCCACAAAATCTGCACTTGCCTCCGACATCCGAACCGTTACCACTCTGGGGCTGACGGTAAGGAACCACTGCTTTGCTCTGACCATTGCCGTGATTCCCTTGAGGTTGGTACTTCAATCGCTTGGCCTGATGATTGTTGAATCTGCCACCATTCCCAAATCGCTTGAAGCCAGAATGCTTAGAGTTGTTTTCCGATCCTTTGCCAGATCCACTTTTGCGCTCTTGAGTCCTCTTATAATCATCCTCCAGTATTGATGCTAATTCCACAGCTTTGGCCACCGTGGTTGGTTGTGAAACCAGAACCTTAGATCTTAAGCCATCGCGCAAACCATCCACAAATCTTCTTGCTTTTACCAACTCATTTGGACAGGCATCTGATGCAAAGCGCTGAAGCTGCTCTAACTTCGTTTCGTACTGAAGAACAGACATGGATCCTTGGACTAGTTCCAGAAACTCCTTCTCCTTTCTGCGCTGAATATGCGGAGGAAAGTACTTTTTGTTGAAGACTTCTTTAAATTCCGTCCATGAAATCTCTTGTCCTGCTTCAAAGTTATTACGTTCCGCCGATTCCCACCAAAACACAGCTTCGCCGACAAAGAGATATGTCGCGAACACAACTCGTTCCTCTTCTGGAACCTTCATTCCTTTGAATAATCGTTCCACCTCAACTATCCAATGCTCCGCCTTCTCCGGGTTATCTTCTCCAGAAAAAGCTGGTCCCGCTCTTTTAAACCTCTCTAGTGTTGGTGCCTTCACCTTAGGTGTACCGCTGCTGCTTCCACCATTCCTTAGTTCCCTTGCCAATTCTCTTACTATATCCGTCAAATTCTGGCTAGATGCCTCTTCTAGCGAGGAACTTGGGTGGCCATCCTTCTATTAGCTGAGCTGCCACATCGAACTTTTGTTTTTGGGGTATACACATCAAACTTTTATTAACTGAATGTAGATGCACTTAGAATCTTGTATCAGCAAAAATGTAGCAGACTTAAAATAATGCAAACCCAGTGGTTGTATTGCTCATCCAGAGGAGTGCATATACATGGTTTAGAGTATACATGAAAAGAAAGAAATTTTCTATATAACCATAGACTCACACAAGTCCATCAAATACAAATTAGAGAAAATAAACTAAAATGTCACATGGAAAATACTGGAAATTCCTAACATCATCATAATTCATGTGTCAAATTGAAAATGGCAAACAGACAAATGAATGTTCTCCTTTCTCACCATGTAGCACAAGAAGAAAATGGAAATCTAATATATATAAATTTAAATAGCCACATACCTGTTGTCTATGAGAGACTGCTCAAGAGGATGAAGAGGCGGATGGATGATCCTCCGGTAGACCGGTTTCTCTTAGTAGTCTACTGGAAATGGATCTGTAACTTTAAGAGGCGCGGATGCTACAAAGCCACGGACAGAGGACTCACCGGTCTACCGGAGCCTCATGGTGGTCCGGTAGACCAGTACAGGAATAGAACTGGACATAGGTGCTAGCGCTCTACCGGATCCAGTCAGTGAGATCTAGATCACCGACACAAGAGCTAGACCGGAAAGTATTATCTCGATATTACTCCACCATTCTATTCCTCATCAGTATGACGACCCAAATCAAGATCAGAGGACTCTAGAGCATCAAAGGAGAAGCCTTGATCTCTAAGAGTCATCTTCAATTGTTGATAGAGTTGAGAGTTCATTGTGTATTTCCTCTCTGTAATCCCTCTAAATGCATAGTAGCTTTGAGTGGCCCCGTGGTTGTAGGCACATCGCCGAACCACATAATTTCTTTCGTTCTTACTTGTGTTATTGTCCTCGTGTCTCATAGGCGAGCCTTCCTCGCATGGGGAGATCAACCGCTTTGATCCTTTTCCATCGATTGGCTCAAGACGGGAACTTGCCGACCCTTCCCACGCTGTCACAACATAAGTGAAACGAATCACACACATGGCATTTTGGGTAATGACATTTTTGTTTTCCCCTATAAGCATTGGCCATTTCAGACTTCATCTTCGCCTTCACATTTCCGCCATCAATTGCCCCCACGCAATTCTTGAAAAAGTGATAAAATTTTCTATTTAATCGAATGTAGGCTTGGAGCTCAATGAGTGGAACTAGCATACTTATTTTAGATCTCAACCAATCCTCTAATTTCTCACAAACATGATGAATGTGTCTTTGTATAATCTCCTATGAGTGTGAATATTCATGGCCGATTTTTTTGATATATTTACTATGGTCCCCATGGCCCACTGAAGGAAAATCATAAATTGTTGTTTTAGACCACACAACCTAGCTTGATGGCATAGGCTTTTATTAATCTTGCAAATGTCTTTACTCATCCTATCAGATCTTATCTTATACTCCTTCCGTTTCAAAATACTACGTACATTTTAAAATATTTATTGTTCTAAAATATTATGGATATTTTGAAATATTTATTATTCTAAAATACTATGTATATTTTGCAAATTTACATGACTTCCTCTTTCCAAAATTGGAGGAGACTTAGACGGATTGACTTGAATTTGGT
This sequence comes from Houttuynia cordata, assembly GCA_039654745.1. Classification (NCBI taxonomy): domain Eukaryota; kingdom Viridiplantae; phylum Streptophyta; class Magnoliopsida; order Piperales; family Saururaceae; genus Houttuynia; species Houttuynia cordata. The sequence continues at coordinate 9,816,898 of CM077506.1, forward strand.
TTGTGAATGAGCATACGAGTTGGATGGGGGGTGTCGGGTAGAAGAAGTCATATGACTTCTTTGCGGGCTTTATGGTCTAATAAAAATGAGAATTTTCTTAAATGTATATAGTATTTTAGAACGGAGGGAATATAAAATAGTAAAGCATGGCCTCAACAGCCGCCGCATCACTGCCGCCTCTGCAGTTTGCCGGTGGGCTACTCTGGTTCCCCCTTCACCTCCCCCTCTCTTCTTCCTTTTCTGCTTCTTCCTCTTGGTATCTTTTATAAGCTGCCGGCCTCTCGCCGCCTCTTCCATCTCCTTTTTCTTCTTCGACAGATATCCATCTTTGGTGCACAGGCACTGCGACAGGCAGCAGCAAGCCAATCACTAGATGTCGCCGTTGCCATTGCCGTCCACTGGCGGATCCGTCTCCGGAAGCCACCATTAAAGGCTAAAATTAAGCTTGCACTAAAAATCAGTCCTTTTTGCCCGGATCTCATTTTTAAACTCCAAATCAATAAGAAAATACACGATTTGGTATGCGATCCGACCTGTTTTGCCTATTTGGAGTCGATCCGCCTTCACTAGAAAGTCACCGAAATTTCACCGTAAAAGTGTTGGTTGCAGGAAAACTTTGCCGGAAAGCTGTTGGTCCGTCGAGGAGCTCCACGGAAAATTGTCGGTTGCCAGAAAACTTCGTCGAACCTCCGTCGGCTCACTGGAAATCTCTCACTCTTGTCTCCTTCTCTGGGCGTGTAATTGATCTGAAGACACGTAGATGGACGATGGAAAATGCTATTTTTATAGGGAAAATTTGTGTGCTTCACTCAAAATTTCAGTCAATGAGAGTGTAACATATGTCTTGGTGGTCCCCCCCAAAATTTGAAATCAAATTATTGGCAGTGGGACCCCCCATTAATCACACACCCTTTTAATCCACAGAACCCAATTCCTTAATTAATAAACATAAATTCGTATTTATATTTGAAAAATTACAGAAAAAATGTCAAAAATTAAAAAAAAATAAAGATATTACAAGTATGTTTGGCCGCCATCATACATCTAGGGGTTGAGGCTGATGGAAGTTGAGCAGCTTCTCAACTTCTTCTTTGTGACAACTTTTGTCAACATATTTGCCGGGTTATCATTAGTGTGGATCTTCTCCAACTTGACTTCTCCATCTTCCACAAGTGACCGTATGTAGTGATACTTAATATCTATATGCTTGGTTCTTTAGTGAAAAACAATATTTTTGGCAAGGTATATTGCACTCTGACCATTTGAATACAACCAACAATTCTCCTACTCTTTGCCCAACTATTTCAAGAATGCCTTCATCTATACTAGCCCTTAGCAAGCCTATATGACTATGATGTATTCTACTTTTGTGGAAGACAAATTCACCATTTTCTGTAGCAGTGACTGCCAATGTGAACACATATCATGTGGTGCTTCTTCTACTAGCAGCATCACCTGCCAATCAGAATCTATATAGCCCTGCAATTTTATCTATTTACCTGCAAAACAAAGTGCACTACAACAAATTATGGCTTTTGCGACGCCAATATTCGTCGCGAAAACTTCATATTTCGTCGCAAATTATATTTTGCGACGAAAAATAGCTCGTCGCCATTCTGTCGCAAATACGCCGGCACAAAAAGTATTTGCGACGAGATATATTAAGTCGCAAAAAAGATAATATTTGCGACGAAATATTCCGTCGCTACAAGACAGAATTTTGTCGCTAAAATTCCTTGGAAACAGGAAACAAAAAATTTAAAAATAAATTAAAAATAACATTTGCGACGAAATTTATTGTAAAAAAGTGGAAACCTCTTTTTGCGACGAACTATTATCGTCGCAAAACATGTGAGACCTTTTTTAGAAAGGGATAACTCCCTTTTGCGACGAATATTATCGTCGCAAAAGAGAGCTCCTTTTTTAAAAAAACGTCTTACATGTTTTGCAACGACATTAGCACGTCGCAAACCGGCGTGTCTTTTGCGACGATATTATTTCGTCGCAAAAACTATTTCATAATAAAAAAAAACCCTCCGTCCCTATTACAGGGCGGAGGGAGTACAATTTTCATAATGGCCATAAATTATTTATAAAGCCAATATTCAAAACATTTAATTGCAAAACATCATTCGTTGAGATATCAACACAAACCTAGTAAGCTACAAATCATTAAGCCATTTCCAACCTTGTGAATATAGTCAGCATAACCCTCTATTCATGTATCCAACAAATAAAAACATAACTCTCTATTTAAGCCATCATTATCAGGTATATATCATCAGATATACCTTACCTTGATGGACTAGGTACCTTGAGTTCTTTGTCATTCTGTAATACCATTCCTGACATCCTAAAAATCATGTTAGTTATTATCAGTCATGGAAAGAAAAGCTAGATAAAATCATCATCTATGTTAATGAATAAATGATACTTGGCAATTTAAAAAGGATTTTCCAAATACATGCTTGAAATATACTCTAACAACTAGGATTTGACAAATATTTAAATTTTAGTTGAAAAGGATCATACCCAACTTGTATGTGTTGCTCAGCCTGAAGTCTAGCCTGTTGGGTGGTTATTGTTGCAGCCGGTACCTGTTTAAAAGCTTGATTACATCTCCTTGATAAGCTAAGATACATTAAGCACATATATATATACATGTGTATATATAAAAGAAAAAGGAAAGAATGAACCTACAATTCTATCAGGGTAAGTTAATATATTGATTGGAATGAAATTGAGCTAACAATCCCCATCAAATACGGATCCTGGCTCAATGGGAGAAGACAAACATGGTCACATTTTTAAAACATAGAAACCAATAAAAATTACAGCTTGATGGTAATTAAAGACTAGTTAGAGTCAAAACCTGAAAGTAGCCATACATGCTTGCTGAGCTCTGCAACTAGTGCAGGAGGAAACTGAACGCAGAAGAGCTATGTTTTGCAAATTTGTGCATCAGCAGTTAGGTTACCCTCGTTTATTTGGAACCTCTGACGTCTATTCACATTCACATTAAACAAACATGTAACATCAGAAGTATGCCTACTGGCAATAGACATCTAAACCTGCTAATTGTCTCAATCATTTGGTAGAGCCAGGGAAATTATATTGTAAGCATAATGAACCAAGTTATAGTTTTGAATATAAACATATGATTGCACAGTTAATATCCCTCCTCTTTTTGTGATTGTTAAACCACTCTACTGATTTTTATCTTTTGAACTTTCACTTAAGATTGAGTATATAAAATTTGTAGCCATAAGAAGAATAGTCCACAAAAAAATTAGATTAGGTAGAAGATAATAAGTTAAAACTTATACCTTTTCTTCCTCGAAGGAATAGTCCAAAACACCTTACAGCTCAAATCTTTCTTCCTCGAAAAAGTATATGATAATCTACCACAAGAGACTCCGCTGCTATTCTTAGTTCTATTATCTTGCCTTTGTTAGTTTTCAATAAAGCCATAATACAGCTCCCTCACAAGCAAGCCATTGGAAGGGAAAATAAGCAAACGAAAATAAGACTCAAAAGACACCTTTTGATCCAGTATTTTGGCGCTCCTTCCCCTTTTTAGGTTCATTATTTTCATCAGGCACATGATCACAAGTCCCTAATGAAGTTGACTTGAAAGTAAACTATGCTTGCCATAACCAAAGTTCAAACTTGCAAATTAGGAGCTGGGCCATTTTCCCAAAAGTGCCTGACAGCCTTCTCAATGAAGGACAGAACAGAGGCCACACATTACACTTAAAACAAGGTGAAACTATAAAGGAAAATGCTGGTGCAGTGAAAGTATTTTTTGCTTCTCTAGTTGGCACAACCCATATTGAAACTATTAAAGCATTCGTATATCTCAAAAGTGTGATTAACTCCATACTATAGATATAACAAAGGGCATCTTTCCCTCTACAAATAGTATATAAATTGCAAAAAACCTTCACAATTTTTTTTTTGAAACAAAGCTTATGCATGTTTACTAATTGACCATGGCTGTAAGGATATATTGGGAACCACTACTGCCACATGTTTATCATCTTCTAGATTGATGAGAAGGAAAAACTTATATTGATCCCCAAATTTATCCTGTAAATGGAAAGAAATGTATAGAAAAACAAAGCATTTTCTACTTAATGGCATTTCAACAAACATGTGGTGTGCATTGCACCATAGAACGGCATACTGAGAATTGGCATGTACTGATCTCTCCGCACGTAAACGATTTAAGAAACAACCGGATAATCTCATGCATGTTTCGTATATTTGTATGCATTCTCATGCATGTTTAATGTTAGAAAAGGGACAATCTTATTTGATGGTGCATTTAGTACATACGTGGTGGATTAAAAATATAAGTTAAATGATGTAATTAATGTTATGTGACTAGCATGTTACTAATGTAAAAACATGTATCATACATATAGTTTTAGTGTCTATCATATAATTGTAAATATTTTTGCATTCGTACATGGTCGAATATGAACTAAGCATAGAAAAAAATATGCAACACTACCACGTTTGTGTATGCAGTATAACATGTGTACTGCATGTCATTGTCAATCTTCTTCATCTCGCCCCTTTCTCCCTCTCTAAAAATGTTTGCACACTCATACTAATAAGATATCATGCATAGAAAATATTCTTTGCATTTAATGTCATGCAATTAACTTAGTCCCATGAACGGAGGTCGTTCATAATTGACCACAACACTATCCAACTTCACCATGCTACAATTTGAACTCCTCTCAAACAAAATTACATTAATGCTACAAACATATACCATAGCCATCACGCCGCGTTCCTCTTATGCAACTTTCTATCATTGATGTTATGCAATTAAGGTACCAACATAACTCATAGTTGACAATAAATCTATTTAATGACATAAAAATTTATAATAAATTATTTTACATTTTTAAAATTTAATAATCAATATTTTAGGTATTTTATTGAGTTTAAATACAAAATTCAATGAGATTTTTTCAAATATAATATTCTCACTAAAAAAACAACTTATTGAGATGTACTTAGTGATTTTATGTAATTATTTTAATATCACTTTATCCCATTGTATAAAAAAAAATAAGAGGATAATTTTTGCCAAGAATGTTTATTGCAAATAATGAGAATGGAAAAATTTATATATTTTCAAATATTTTATTTATAATTATATAAAAAATAACACTTTTATTTATGAAAAGTAAAATATATTGCATTTGCGACAAATATAATAATTTGTCGCAAAAACTATTTATTATTTACGACAAATATATAGGTTGTCGCAAATAACATCATCTTTTGCGACTAAATAATTGTTCGTCGCAATTATGAATTATTTTTTTTGCAACCAAATTGGCCATTGGTCGCTAATAGTTCTTATTGTTTGCGATTAATGGCCATGTCGTCGCAATTTTTAAGTATTTTTATTTATGATTATATAAAAAAAAATAACTTTTTTATAAAAAGTAAAATGTATTGTTTTTGCGACAAATATAACCATTTGTCGCAGAAACTAATTATTATTTGCGACAAATATATCAGTTGTCGCAAATATAATTCACTTTTGCGACTAAATGGCTAATGCGTCGCAAAAAAAATTGTTTTTTGCAACTAAATTGGTTGTTGGTCGCCAATAGTACAAGTTTTTGCGATTACTTATCAGATCGTCGCAAAAGACTAAGCTATTGGCGACAGTTGTAAATTTCGTCGCCAATACTAATCTCAAGTTTGTCACAATAGGATTGAAACTCCCTGCTAAACACTTCAGGTTTGAACATGTCTCATTCTCAACCATGGATTTCCACTTTACAAACATTCCAAACACAACAAATTAATTTTTATTGGAGAAATACACCCATAGTTTATGAGAAGCATTATCAATAAATGTGACATAATACAAAGCACCATCAAGAGATGATACATGAGCCGGCCCCCACACATCGATATAGACCAACTGCAATCTCTCTGACTTCCTGGTAGGAACATGTGGAGTAAAGGTAACCTTGTTCTATTTCCCAAAGACACATCTTCACAGAAATTGAGGTCTCATTGCTTATCAGAACTATTATCCCTTTTTTACCCATGTGACCCAACCTCTTGTGCTACAAAACGGAGTCTCCTACAAAAGATGCCACCGATATCTTTCAACTATCACCCACAACAATAGTAACCACACCATTTATAGCCAATTGACCAACAAAGATAATATTCTTTGTTAGACGAGACACATGTCTAACATTGTCTAACATCAACATTATACCATTGTCCTGCATCAACTTAGCAGTACCCTTACCGACTATGTCACATGCGGTATCATCACCTAAATACACTTTGCCAAAATCACAACAAACATAAGTAACAAATAAATCATTTCTCGAAGTAGCATGGAAGGAGGCACTAGAATCTATAATCATGCATCATATGTAGACTTTAGTGATAAAAACATACATTTCAGAAGACTCTTAAGTGAGGTTACAATGTTTTTAACTCTGTCATCCTTTGGTGGGGCCTTTCGGTCCTTTTTCATGTGACCTTTTTTGCCACAATTTCAGTAGGCTCCATCACCCTTACAGGCTTTGAATTCCCCCTTTTCACCCTTACAGGCTTTGAATTCCCCCTTTTCGATTTGCTATGACCACCCTGTTTGCCCTACTGTGATTGGTGACCCTATCCTCTATATATAGGACTGGATTGGATCCTTCGCCATTGCTTTTTCTGCGAATTTGTTCAGCTAATAGTAAACCATAAACCTCATCAATATTAAAAGGTTTGTCTCCTTTGTGAGTTGCTCATAACAATCTTTAGAGAGTCCCAATTTTTCAACAGAGATCTTAACAAAGCAATAGATTTTACACCCCCATCAAGATTTACTTTAACTGCATCTAATTGATTTAAGAGGCTATGGAATTTGTTTAGATGATTGGCAACACTATCATATTAATTCATCTTCAATTCTAAAAGACTTGTAGAAAGAAATACATTGTTCATCGCTAAAGGAGCGGCACATAACTTATGCAGGAGATCAAAGAACTCCTTCAGGTTTTGCACTCCCGTGGTGTTTGAAGCGATAGATGAAGCAATTGATAACTGAATTGTGCCAAGTGCCTTTCGATCAAGCAACTTCCATTCTTCATCCTTCATTTCTTCAAGCTTCTTGCCATCGATTGGCAAGTATAAATCCTTCTGATATTGAGAGTTTTCAATTTGCATCTACCAAAATCCAAAGTTATGGCCGTTAAATTTCTCAATTCTCAGCTTCTAGGCAGTATTTGAGATAGGACGTCCTATTTTCCATGCCCACCGGACGACAAGTATTATGTCGTTGACGTTAGATATGCCAACAAGGTTGGCTTCCTTGCCTTGTACAAGGGCCATGGCCATAGGTATCATGTCGTTGTGTTTCAATAGCAAAGCCCTACTGAAAGGCTTGAGATGTTCAACTACTACCATGCATCTTTAAGGAATTTAATTGAACACTCATTTGGGGCATTGAAAAGATGGTGGTTAGTTCTAGAAAATATGCCCCCATGTGACATGGAGTTTCAAGGAAAACTTGTGTATACTTGTGCTGCATTGCATAATTTTGTACACGAGTAACCCAATAGTGCCACCAACGTAGGCTTGATGGATTAGCTACAGCCAGAATAAGAATCAAATGAACTATTCCTACCAACAGAAGAAATATTTGACCCTAACAAAGCTTCTACTAGTAGTACTGATTGAGGGGCAAGGATATGGATGGGGCAAGATGATAGGATAATAGTTCAATTGAGGGATCAAATCCTAGACGACAATGGTGAATCACTTGAAATTGCTCCTAACCTACCACCGGATAGCCAAGAAAAACAAAGGTGCGTCAATACTACTATCAGCATGTGTGTGTGAATTAATTAAATACTTACTCATGACTTGTATTAACTATAGGGGAAGGGGAGGATAAGGAAGGGGAAAGGCAGATGAATTACGCATGAGCTTGCCGAGTTATGCTGATCTCGCCAAATTTGCATGAAAATTATGAATTTGGGTATATCTACAATATTGTTCATGATGACGTGTAATTTATTAATGACAGAAGTGTGTTCCAATGTCTAATTTTTTCATATGTGAGACAACTGAATGAAGCAGATTGTTTTTGTATATTACTTATCAACTATAGGAACATAGAGCATCTAATACAAGTACTACATAAGATTCATACATAAGTACTATTTCAACATAAGGTACTTTACATAATTTTTAACTTTCACCTTACATAAGTATATATAATCATAAGTTCAAATCACCTTACATGAGTTCACTTCAACTCACATCACTATTTCAACATAAGATACCTAAAGCAAACAAACAAGAAAGTACACAAAAGGATGGCCCTCAGATGTCCCTAATGCACTCCTCCACTACAGAAGTTATATCTTGTCGTCCTTTCTCATGTTTAAAACGATTCCCTTGGTTGAAATGCACGGGCGTGCGAGATCTTTTGCTAATGGTTTGTGGAGTCGACAGGTCCAACCACATGAAGTAGCAACATCCGGACTCCCCTTACAAATAGCACATAGGTGTATGTTAATTACTTATAAAAACATGGCAATAAACACCATCATTTTCAAACTACTTACATAATGATTCTAGCAATTAATAAACCGGTTTTTAGAATTGTAACCAGTATTGGCAACGTATAATGTCATGTGGTGGGCGACACAACGTGGGCAGAGTTCCATCATTCCCCTAATATCACTACTCGATAGTTCTATTTTTAAGCCATCATCTAGCAATTAATAAACCACCTTCCAGGATTGTCACCAATATTAGCAACGTATAATGTCATGTGGTGGGTGACACAACGTGGGCAGAGTTCCATCATTCCCCTAATATCACTACTCAATGGTTCCATTTCTAAGAATTTAACAAAAGCATTACTGGAGAAAGCAATTGCCAAACACTTGCTTCTATGATCTCCAAGTTCTCCTCAACATCCTTGTCGTACCCCCATTGTTGCAATTGTCTGCGCCTGGGCTGCATCTGCATAAACATATAGACAAAATGTCATATAGCATTCGTGTCCTAAACTTGGTAATTAGAGTACAATGTTCAGTTTGAGAAGAATACCTGAGAAAAATGCTTCCCATGCAGCATCTGTGAGTATGAATGTATTGCAGCTTCATTCCATCCAACGTTAGTCATGTTCCTCAACTCACACCATGCTTGTTTAAGAGCAAAATTGTTTATAAGCATCCCTATAGATATATGAAGGTTGTGCTCATTCTTGAAATCTTCAATTATCAATTCCCCAACTACTATCTGTGATTCCACTCATTTCTTTGTACCCAGCAAGAACTACTTCTTTCACATAGTATAGGAATGCATAATGCATCTTCTTATCCCACGTCACCAATTTCATAGCATTACTACTCCCTCCAACTTCATTAACAATCTCACACCCATTGCGGAATCCATTGTTAGCATTCATTTTCAGTTGCCTGTGAGAAGAGAGCATGAAGAAAGAAGCATAAATTTTCTTTCTTTCTTTTCCCTGTGTACTCAGGTATTGTTAATTGTATACGGTCTAAACCCAAAGCTTTGATACCAAAAACTGTCACAGCCCCAAGGATAATATAAACATAATAAATCTTATCACCCTCAGGGTCTGGCAGTCAAAAGGAAAACAAATAGCAAGAGATTATTTCTCTACCAAAACCAGATAGATCGATCACAACTTGGATAATCCTAAGCACCAACAAAATACTTCCACATGAAAACGCGGCCAAAAGAAAATAGGGTGAGCTATTACGCCTAGTAAGGATACATGCATTTACCAACATATTATACTACAAGTATCAAAGCATTATGTATATGTACACATGCATGAATATCAGAGTGTGGAAGCATAACACAATGATCAACTAAAAATGTAAGACCAAGAAAATGGAAGAAATTGAATTTCACTTTAGATTACAGTTTTGCAATTTTATGACAGATAAGTTGTCATTGGATGACTTGGCTTAGGATATGGTAGTCCAATCCATTTAGGTCTCTTTAAAAGTTATCATTATGGAAGGTTATATGTAGAAGATTAACACTTTCTAATTAACTTTTTGCATGCTCTAAACTCAAAGATCTCAAAGGTGCTAGGGTTTTGGAGAGAGCAGGAGAATTTGGCTTCAAGTTTCTCGAATTTGAAGTAAGAAAGCTAGATATTGTACATAAGAGTCGATATCTCTTTGTTATTGCCCTGAAGTATCAATTGTATGGTTTGTAGGAATTGCATGCAAGAAGACATTGCATGTTTATGATTGGATTTGCATGAACTATGATTAATTGAATGATTAGAAGTAAGTAGTTGGTTATATATAATGATAATTAAGATCTATGCTATATTAATAGACTGTCAACATGTGGAAGAGCAAGGTAAGTCTCTTATGACCTAAAGTAATGATTTGATGATGGATACTATCATGGAATGCTTATGTATAGAATTCAAATCATGTGTATCTATAGATTAAGATTTATGATTCATGAAGTAACATTGGTAATTAGGTTGCTAGATATGTTTCTGATTATCATGTTGTAGAACTAAAATTATGGAATGACTAGATAGACAAGTGGAATTTTGTTTCCGCAAGTTTTGTTCTCCGTCTGAGTTCGACAGTAGCCAACGACAAGTCAAGTGTCGTCAACTGACTTGTTGGTGAACTGCATAGTTTAGTTATCCAAGAAAATATGAAGAACTAAATAAGCCATTAAATAGATTATTTTATGGTTTCAAAGAAGTAGTATGTTTAGTTGAATCTATAAAATATTATCTGAGTTCAACGACAACCATCTAGTGACAAGTCATGTGTCGTTGAATGTTTTGTCAGTGAAACCATATAGTAAGCATAATGAAGAAGTAATGAAAGTATGAGTCTTAGGTTGTACAAATAGTAATCAGTGAGGTAGTATTAGTAAGTTGTCTTGAAACCATTGAGATGGGGACAATGAACTAAAGCATTAGACATTAATAGTGGTGTCATAATCTACACTAAGAATAAAATAATGGGATTAGTAGCAATGAAAGCTAAACTCAGATTCCAAAAAAGGACCAGCAACAGTAAAAGGATGAAGGAAGAATCCACGTGCCACAAGAGCAATTGTATTAGATAGAATGCACATACCTTATACTAAGATTGGCCATCTTAGGGGTTTAGATATGCAAGTGATCCAGTAAGCGTGCATGAAGAGTTACAGTGAAGTTAATGGTGTTCGTATCTAAAACCAGTATGAACCATTAATTCTCTTCAGGATCTACTGTTAGACGTGGTTGTTAGTATGATCCCTGGCCTCAAAATTTGTCGACTTACAAGAACCCAAGGGAACTCAGAAATTGAACGTAAAAACAATCTTATACAAATTATTTATCGCAATAAATTAGTTTTTTATAATGAACAAATAAATAAGTAAGATGGAAAATAACGGTAGATTTCTTATGTCCTCTACTTCAATGTGAGAGTGTGGATTAGGGGTTCAACGAATAGGCAGTGGAGTGAGAGGTTCTTAATGGGAGATGTAGGTTGAAAGATGGAGAGACTGGGTAGCAGTGATGGCTCTTTTTGTGGAGGTAACTAATTAGGAATAGGCAAAGGGGAACAAAGGTCTTCGGCTTCAAGGTTTTGTTCTTCGTAATGTCTGAGAGTCATAGAGAATAACGGTTGGGTTTATGGGGTTTGACTCCTAGAATTTCTTCGTGCATAAGGGTGGAGTCGTGGTGAAGTCAAACGTGTCTCCAAGAAACGAGGTATATTTGCTCAATAAAATAAACACATACATTAGTGTAACATAAAGCAAAATGCTAAAGTAGGCATAAGTAGGGTCTTCTAAGATTTTAGGGTATAGGATGTGAAAAGGAAAATCAATAAATCATGCGCAGTTGAAAATAAAGGAAAATCACAAAACAAAACAAAAAGAAGGACTATTGGCAGTCGTTGGGCCGAGAAGGAGAAGAAAAAGAAGAAAAAATGAAGGAGAGGAAAAGGAGAAGAGAAGGGAGAGAGGGAAAAAGAAAAGAAAGAAAAAGAGAGAAGAAGGAAGAAGAGGAGAGAAGAGGGGTTGTTGATAGTGCCAGCCTCTGCCGGCGACCGTCATGGCCAAGAGAGACGGAGGTGGTGGCAGCCGGAGGTGGCGCCTGCAGCGGTGGCAAGCAAAGGGAAAGGGAGGGGGAGAGGGCGTGGCCGAAGCAAAAAAGAGAAAGAGACGGAGAAGAGTTTTACCTAAAGATTCGGTGGAGTTGCACTAAGGGTGAAAGTGAAACACAGGGTTTATATAAAGGTTCTATATTTGTGTCTAGGTTCGTTGTATAGATCAACTTTCCATATTACAGCATATAATTCTCGAAAGATATTGGGGCTTTATCAGGTGAGGTAAGATAAGGTATGATCTATGTAGAATTGTAAATTGGGTGAGGTGAAATCTAAAGGAAATATCCGGATTTGGCGCCTAAGGCACTGGGTGCCTCCCTGATCTGGCGCCAGGGATGGGTGCGCTAAGGGAAATGGGGTCCAGTGTACAAAATTTCCATCTCATTTATTCATCATCAAGCTAAAATGAAAATTTGTATTGAAATAATCAATTTAACTATGAATTTTTTTAAAATAAAAAATAGCCTAAAAATTCAGAGCGTTACATATTGCATGAAATTGCGGTTGATTTGGATGATTCCATGGTAAAAATGGAATTACTGGAAAGGTAAGGCATGTATATGATTCTGATGTTGTAATATGGATTTGGATGTGTTATGATGCTTTGAATGATTAGTAGATTGAGCAGTAAGTGGATTAAGGCTAATACAGTTTTTGTGTTCACTGTCGGTATACCCTCGGCTAGCCGATGGGACTGCCGACAGTATATAATCTACAACTAGTTGGATGATTCCCATGATTTCTAAGGATAATTAACAGAAAGGGGCGAGCTAAGTGCTAATATTAATTAGTGGAATACTAGTGGCATAAAGTTACTTAATAAAGATGTAATCTATAGTAAGAATGGTTTACTATGAGAGGGAAGTAAATGACTAGTTAAAAGAGCTTAGAAGTAATAGAAGGGGGTAACCTATCAAAGACTTTATATAGAGCTCTCATGACAAGAAATGACCTTAATGTGGTAGTTCAGACTCTATGTTGTGATGAGTCCTCCTGGAGGACCCATGATGGCATTGTGATGCTTATCTATAAATAAAGTTTAGCTGATGCAATGGTCTAGGCTACCTGTGTACAGATGTATAGTACACAGTCAGTCATGTGGAAGGAGTTTCCCTCCTTAGAGATGAAACTCAAGATAGTAGAAAATATGTACGGTGAAAGGATCATACAAGGTCTTGGGTAATACAGAGCCACACTATGCTTTGTGGATTTAAAGGTATTATGGTACAGTAGGGAGTCTAACTAGCATGTAATATTCTAAGACTTCAGTATGTAGATAGCGTATCTTGTTTATAAAATATAAAGTACTCAATATTATGTGGTAATCTTCTAGAGAGGTTAAATATGTGCTTATTATAAGTAAGCAGTGTTGTATGTGTATGCGAAATGACCTTTGGTGTCATGGTTAATTGAATGTGTTTGATTTACATATGTGATGATCGTGTTTGTGCAGTGTACGAGGGGGTAAGTTCTGGTGGTTTAAGAAGAAGTTACCGGTGGATGATGGGCTATCAACCCAAGGAGGTTTTGGATAATGAGCCCATAAGGTGGTTGAATGCACAAAAGACAAGGAAGGCTGATGATTGGTCATCATGGACCAGATTGGACCCATTTGGTGGTTGTATTGTAAGCCTGGACACTGAATGTTTAATTGCCATGATGTGCTCTAATTGTGCAAATGTGATTTAATCTTATGGCTTTTATTTATGTAAGGTGCAATAGTGTGTTTATTTTATGGTGCTATTGCTCTTAATGCTTTAAAGTACTTCTTAAGTATATTTCATGTTTTTTATGAATATTTTTATACTCACGCATCCAGGTGGATGCAAGTGCTGTTTTGAAGTCATAGGTAGCAGCAGTTGTGCTAGAAGGTGAAGATCATAATACACATTATGTGTTTCTGGTTTTGGTCTAAAAGGATGTAATATTTTAACTTGTTACTTTTGACTTGTAATTGAGATACTTGGCAAGCATGTGGACTTTGTAATAAGTAATTTGTCGTTTTGGTTTCTTCTTTTATTATTGGTCATAGGCCATAATGGTTTAATGTGTTTTCTTTATCAAGTTTTTTATCATCGCATCATCTCCAATATTATAAAATGAGATTTGATTTGATTTATCGAATATCAAAATCGTTGTCTATGACATTTATGGCTCAGTTTTGGCCATAAACCTATCTTGCAGATTCCAATAGATAGTTTCTTTGATTTCTTAAACAAAGCAACCTTATGTAATGTTCATTAGTTCTTTCAACTAAATTATTGCATGCAGGGGCGGACGCAGGAATTTTTGTCAATGGGGTCATAAGTAGGGGTGTAAACGGCGTCCAAATGTCCGTGTCCGTTTGTTCATTTGTTTTACGGTCCAAACGGACATAAAAAATTTGTCAATCATGGACATAGACAGCTTTGGTGGTTTGGCATATGAGCGGACGCAGTTGCAAACGGAATGCATAAGCCATCTGTGTCCGTCTGTTTAAGGTAAATGGTTCATAATGTTCGTGTCTGAAACAGTGGTGCACCCGGTAGAAGAGGCCATTAGGCCGAGAAGCAACAAGGGTGACGAGACTGCAAAGCCTATATCCTATCCCTTGTTGTTTTGAAGCCAGACGAGGATTGTGACACCCAAGGAAGTCCCTAGGCCTATGCTAAAGAGATAGAAAGTAAAGAATGTGGAGATATATTTATGCTCCTTCTGATCGTTCTCATTAAATTGGTCAGCGCCTAAGGTTGGCATAGTGGCCTTCAGGTCTCCAAAGCCTAATGCAATGAGATAGAGGCCGAAGAAGAGGACGGCAGCCTTTTGGCCGCTTGCATGGGGGCAATTGGCTGTTGAATCAAATATTATGTAGAACGCTGGTTGGAGAGTCTTCACCTTAGTTTGGATTGCAAATAGCAAGAAACCCTGCCAAGAATGTGAAAAAAAATCAATATAAGAAAACTATGAATAACTAGGCCAACGACTAAGGTGTATTGAATTAAAATATATAGGAAAATTATGAAAATGAAATGTAACTATGATAAATTACTCTAGAAAAAATTAAATGTACATTATGCGTTAAAGACATACTATTTGATATCTTGTTGACTTTCAATTGCGATAATTTCTATAAAAAATGTATCTCAACGCCAAGAAAAATAGTCAGCAAATATTAAGTTAATAGGAAAAATAAAAGAACAAATGTTAATAGTCAGTTTTAGGGAGGGGAGGGTTTTGGGTTTTATGAGATGGGTGAGAGACTGAGGGGGTCAGCCCATTTTTCCACTGGGGTCAGCCCATTGTAACCCAAAACTTAATATCCAACCCAATGACCATTTTCGATTGGGGGTAGTGGAAAAACCCAAAACTCTATGGGGTCATCTGACCCCGGAGCCTTCAACGTGCATCCGTCCCTGATTGCATGTGCCCCAGTCCCCACCAGGACATTCGTTGATTTCAACTAGATTGCCCAGATGTGAAAAGAGCATCAGAGGAATGTGAACATTCAAATTCCGTATCCGGCTTAACATTCAATTTTCGAGCTTTAATTTTCATTTCAATTTTCAAGCTTGGGTATCCAAACATAGGTCAGCAGACCTTTATCAGTTGAGTCATCTGAAGCACTGTTTTACATTCGCCAACAAAGTAGGTGTTTTGATAGGTTTTGAAGTACTTAGCTAGATTAGGACCAATATAGGAAACACGGATACGAATACGGCGACACGATATTGACATGGGGACATGGCATTTTTCTAAAATGCAGGATACAATACGGCTAATAAAAAATAATTTATATATATATTAAATATATTTTTTGTATTGTATTACCACATGTTTTCCTCTTAAACCTTATAAAAATTACAACTACAAACTTAAAATTATTTTTGTTCATTATTTCTAGCCAGCAAGATTCCACAAAAATACTAGGACTCAAACCCGTTATACTGCTTAGAAAGCAATTACTCTAACCATTAAGTTACAAACATTTTTCATATTAAATTAATCACCCAAAAAAATAATATATTTAATTTAAGATACAGCTGGACACGTATGCAGCCGTGTCGCTCTAGTATCCGTGTCCGATACATATCAGATACGGATACGACAGCGAGTTTGCCTTAACCGTGCTTCCCAGGGACCAATCAAATTGGTCATGATCTGTAGGTACCACCTAAATCCAGTCAATGGTCTGCCTTGGGGCCCAACATATAGCTTTTTCAATGGTTGCTATCAGGAATTTAAGAAAAATGCTTCTTCTCCCGCTTTATTTTCATAGCCACCTCTCGTGCCTTTTGTAAAAATGCTATGGGCCTATATTTTATTTTTCTTTCACCACACTAGAACGTGAGGTTGTCCATGATAAAAAAAAAAAGCAGGAGGAGTAGCATTACTCAGAGTTTAATGGGATCAGGGTCCATTTGTGAGGCCACCATGAAAATTGATGGGAAGGGGTACAATCTTGGAGATCGATGGCTAGATCATGTCACATCGCCTCAAAATTCACACATGACACGACCAAAAGAGGAATCATTTTACTCCTCCTTTTCATAGTCAAAATCCGCTCCCCCTCCCTCCTTGACGCTAGGGATGGGATTGCTTATGCAATACTTGTAACACCTGAAAAATCGGATAAAAAATGCGGATTTTAGATCTATAGAAAGATGGGAGCTGATATTAAAGTTCACGAAAAAAGCTTTCCAATGCTGCCGATCATTTACAATTTGGAGGAGTTCTGAACAAAAAGTTATGATCGTTTTAAATTATAGTCTGTGATCGATCGTCAGACGATACGCGATCGATCGGGCCAAATTCAAAAACCGAGAGCAAAACTTGATGCTCTATGATCAATCAAAAATACTAAAAAGTTCAATATAGGAGCAGCGATCGATCACCCATTAAAATGATCGATTGAAAGTACTGGAATAATGCAAGGTTTACAACGATCAATCGTTCATCTATTGTGATCGATCGCACTTGAAGAAACAAATTCAGAAGGGGTGTTTTTGTAAAACCTGAGCAAAATCGACGAAGAACCGGGTGTCAGTGCGGGGTCATGACTCATGAAGGTTCACGAGTGGGTATGACGAATGGGTTAAGTCATGTGGTTCGTGGTCTACGCAAGACGGCATAGCGTGTAGTGAATGCGGAACGTCAAAGACAGGTGACCGTGGGACTCGTGCTGGACATAGAGCCATGCCACGTGGGCACAGGCCTGGGGCACCATACCACGTGGATGATGTGGCACCAAAAGTTTGTTAATTGGTTAGAGTGAATCTTGGTGAAGAGATGTGATTTGATCTACTCACGGTAAATAAGGAAAGGCCGGGGTAAAATCAGAAAGTTACCATTTCGGTTGAGATTAAATATGAGAATAAATCTTTAATTAAAGAAGGATATTGTGTCAATCTTCAGCAGCCAATCAGAGAGGAGCTCGTCAAAAAGGTGGAGACGTCCAAGGCTTGTGAAAATTTGGCAATTTCCTAGTTAAGGGAGGAGATGGACTTGATTAGGGAGAGTATCTTAATGAAGGATATCAAATCCCCACTAATTAAGGAGGATTAAGCTTAGGGCGTCCATTCCAAATTGAAGGAGAATTCCTATTGGATGGCTAGGATTGTGATTAGGAAGGGAGCCTAAAAAGAGGAGATATCCTACTTAGTGTAGGATTTTGTATTTAAGCCAAGAGGAAGGGCCCGCCCATACCATGCACGCCCAAACCCTAGTGCAATCCCCCTTTTTTTCTTTCTCCTTTTCCCTACACCAATCCAGCAAGCTTCCAATCCTCTTCCTTGATTCAAATCAGTTCCGTTGCATTGGCTGGATGCGACGTTGCGACGAGAAGAAGAAGAGCTACGGGAGGACGTGCGATACATGCATATCTAAGTCGGTAGGATAGTTTTTCCTACCTATTCTTTCTATAATCTTTTGATTCATTCTTACGAGTATTCCATGAAGGATATATGGTCTCATATCAGTAAGTATCTTCGTGTAAATTGCTATGGTTGAATAGAAATTCCATGTGATTATGAGTATGAGTAATGAATGTTGATAACCATATATGTTGATTCTTCTTTTAATACTTGCATGTTAGTCCTTAGATGGGAACATCATTCAAGCTTGTTACTTTTATTGACTGTTTTGACACCAAAAAGTCCCAAACTTGTTCTGTAATTTTCTGATTTCGTTGATCTAAGTGATTAACAATTGATGTCTTAGTATTAAGGTCTTTGTTATCGAAGGGGTAGTTGCTAAATTGTTACATGTGATAAAAGGCATATTAAAATAATTTAATTATGAAATTCCAGAACATTCTAGGATCTGTAATAAACCTAGGAGAGGAGTAATTAAGTCTTGTAAGAGACTAATAACTATAATAGGGTTAATTGCACAAGATATGTAAGTATGATTATGAATTGTAATCTTGGCCAGTACTGTCTCTACACCGACAGTCTGTAATGTAAAAATCATAACTAATTACAGAAAAATCATAAAAATAAAAGTTTATGAGCTTAGAAACTAGACTCATAGTGTTAATTACAGTAAAACTTTCAGATATTAATTCCAACTGTAATGATTGTAGGAGCAGTCGGG
This sequence comes from Houttuynia cordata, assembly GCA_039654745.1. Lineage (NCBI taxonomy): Eukaryota > Viridiplantae > Streptophyta > Magnoliopsida > Piperales > Saururaceae > Houttuynia > Houttuynia cordata. The sequence continues at coordinate 9,835,641 of CM077506.1, forward strand.
AGTGGGCTGTTATGCGTAGGACAGTTTGCTGTAATTAGGGTTAAGACACTATTACTTAATAATATTATATAATAAGAATCAAAGTGTCATTAATATTCACTATATTACTGATTAAGAATTATTAAAGTAAGATTAGATGTGTAGAAAGACCTATAGTATGGGGTGATCCAAAGTGATCTAGTGTATTCATTGTTCCTGATTTCATAACATAGTTTGGTGTCAGTTTGAAGTCCATTTAGAAATCAAACTATCAAAAACCTATTCTCATTCTTAACTTGGATTCATAAATTATAAACTCAGGTATTTTCTAGAATGTTCTTATCTAGGGCTATGCTTGAAGTATGTGTCAAAAGTATTGGAAATAGATCTATACTCCTATAGTGAGCCTTTTGTTATTTGAGATATGTGAATCTCCATAATACTCCAAAAGTGAGTCATATTCTGATGAAAGACATTGATGTTCTATCCATACTCCTAGAATGAGTCAACTAGTGGTAAAAGATACTGCGATTCTCAGAGAGTTGCGACCTCTGCTGTTGTTGAAATATTGTTCAGTTTGACATTGAATTTTTCTCCAATAGAGACCTTGCGAGGATCTCTCCGAGGTGGAATCATAGTATGCTCACGAATCATTGCTAGATCCGTCGTGATTTCCGATTATTTATGGAACCTAGTTCCTGCCTGAAGAGAGGCATATACATACGTTTAGACTGTATGATATTACGGAAGGTCTATAGTCTCCGCCCATTGTGTCCGTAAGCACTTATGGGGTCAGTATCCTAGATGCATGGCTGGGTTCCGAAGGGAGAACCTCTAGAGTGATTCTGGTAAGTAGCCACTTGCGAGTGGTAAGATCAGCGAGCAGAAATTTAGTCTCCTTGCACTATGGATGTCTGGAGGTATTATGATTTAATTATCTTCTCCCTATACTTTTGATGTTCGGAGTCATATTGATTGTTATTCTTTCCCTATACTTGCGAGTCGAAAATTTTCATTGACTGACCTTCTCTCTCAGGTAAAGTAAACATTAGGTTCAGTCCAGATGTTATTGAATACCTCTTTGTTCATTTGATATACATTTCTTCATGTTATTCGTTATATCTTTAGTGGGTTTTTACATCCTATTGAGTATTTTTATGAAGTACTCATACATCCTCTAATGCAGGCGTGAAAAAAGAATGATCAAGACGATTGCAGTTGCAGGAAGGTGTTGCATATTGTCTTGAAGAATCTTGAGAATTATCTGTTGCTTTATTTTTATGAACTTTATGAATTTGATGGTCAATGTGTGTCAAAGACTTGTTGTTTTGATATTGTTGACTATTTAAATTATCAACTGTAATAAGAACTTGTAGGATCTTTCATTTATATTGATAATGCCTTCTTTGAGACTGAATAACTGAATTTGGTATCGTCGATTACACATCCTGTTGAGATGGCATAATTGACGGCTGTTTCGACTGTTCGGTCGTGTGCCCGGGGTTTCGGCCTCAATATTAGTGGCATTATTAGTGGCTTCCGCACTCTGATCAAGGTCTGAAATCTCGGGGCATGATAGTACCCAGTTCCGGTTCCAGGTTTAAAAGAGGAACTGACCCATCGGGTCGGGGCGGGTTTGGGTATTACATGAATACCCGGACCCGACCTGGGTATATATATATATATATATATATATATTTATATATATATATATATATATATATTTATATATATATATATATATGGGCTGGTAGTTTGCGGTCGACTGGAGAGAAGCTCTCTTAGTAGCCGTTGCGCCGTTGGATGCAAGGTGATCAGTTGAGGCGGCTTTTTGATTTTCCTACATTTACCCACTCCCCTCTTCCCCCCGACAGTCACCTCGCCTCCCTCTAGTCGCCGCCCCATCTTTCCCTCACTCCTCCCTCGTCGCCGCCCCGATCGCCCTCATCGACTTCCAAAGGTATGATTTTTATTTTCTGAATGCTATTTTCCTCTTACTTTCCACTCCAAGAAGCCCACTCCTCTCTCCTTGACCTCTGCGCTTCCCAGTCGGTCTTGTTCAAGGGCCGGCAAGTCCACGGCCACGCCTGCGTCATTGTGGCTCTGGACCATGACTTCTTGAGCACCAAGCTTGCCTTCATGTTTGGGAACATAGGTCTCTCTGGGATGCCCGATACCTGTTTGAGGATAACACCAAGGTTTTTCTTCAAATTTTTTGTCTTTCTGTTGAGTGAGACGATGACTTTAAACTTATGTGACATCTTTAATTGGAATAATAGGTTTCATGAGAGAGTCAGCTGCCTTTGACTTGTTTTTTTATCATTCATGAATTACGAAATGCTCTCTCCATCAATTGTTTAAGTCTATCAATGTTCTGGCCAAAGATGCTTTTTGACATTTGACTATTCTATCTTCAAATTGTTAACATGTACCCATTCTGCCAGTAATTAGTTGTGTGGTTGTTGTGTTCCCGCAGGGAACACGAACGAAATCAAACGCCATAGTGAAAAAGGGGAAGAGAAAGGAGAAAGCTAGAGAGAAAAGACAACTTTGTTATTCCATACCCTAGAATGAGAAAGACGACCCCTTTATAAAGAGGGCGTGCTTCCCAATATAGTAGGCCGGATCGTGGCTCGCTGATGGGCCACTAATTGGCACTGATTATTCTCTATCAGCCCGTTACCTAACAATTAGTCTAAACGGGTCTGATTACAATAAGATACGTAATCAATCAAATATCATAATGAAGTAATGCTAACGTGATGGGCTGTTGGGCTGCTAAAAGGCCCACACTGGGCCTGGGTTGACGTTCACAACAGTGGTTGTCGATCAATTGTTGATAAATTAATATGGTTGTTTGATACTGTTGAAAGCTGATTTTTTGGTGTGTGTTTTCATGCAGTCATTTCAGAATAATCTGTTTGATGTTCTTGGCAAAGATGCGACTTTTCTTTTGACTGTGGACTTTTTAATGTCAACATGTACCCATTCAACCAATAAGTAGATGGTTGTTATTAACTAACCAACTGTTGATAGTTCATGCTTCATCAGTCTGATTTAGTTTCTGAAATGAACTTAAATTATTTTTCAGGAAGATATGAACTGTGCAAAAGCTTATGTCCAATATCTCTACAAATGGTTGCTTGAGAAGTGTTCAGATGATGTGGATTTTATTGTAAAACATATAGATAAAACAGCAAAAGAGCAGCTGCAGCTTGTATCATCAATGCCATTTGAGCGAATTTCCTATACTGAAGCAGTTGAATAGCTGAAGAAAGTCACAGACAAGAAATTTGAGAATAAGGTGGAGTGGGTCAGGAGGTGAATTTTCGAGAAGAGTTATTAGTGACAAACTTATCTTTTTCGAGAGTTGGCAACCTTCTTGTTGATCTCAAACTAGTCCACACGGTTGAGCTGCCAATTGGATTTAAATCACAATAAGCTTTACGACCATTTTTGTGATAATTAAAGTGATGGGTGTGGTCAATGGGAGGAGAAGAGCTTGGTGTGCCACCCAATTAGAGAAGTAGCTCTTTTAAATTCATTGGTTGTTTGTTCATGCGAGCCTTTTGTGAAAGGCAACAAGCTTAAAGATGCTTGCAGTGACAAATTTGCAGATCTAATGGGAAATAGATGCCTGCAGTAACATTTTTGTGTTGAGAAAGGTATTTTGGAGCAATTATGACACTGATGTGTTCATGCCCATATTTGATGTCATTCACCAGGTACGCATAAAAGAACTTCTATGAGCTGGTAAATTTTTATTTTTTTGCTTCTCTTATCCATAGCACAAAAGCTACTTGTTTTTTCCCTTTATGTGAGTTGTATACATAATTCATTGTGACGCAACAAGAACAGCGACTTTGATTATTTAAATGTTGACTTTTTTTTCATTATGGTAGTCTATATTTGTTTGCTTCTGAATATTGGCCATGTATTTCAATGGTATAATAAACAAAGGACCCCTCCTTCCAAAGGCAACTCAATGACATCTTGAAAGACTTTGCTGGTCGTGAGACTCCCCTCTACTTTGCTGAGCAGCTGACAAATTACTATAGGAGCAACTCCACTGGTAGAGGCCCACAGATTTACCTCAAAAGAGAAGACCTTAACCACACCGGGTCGCACAAGATCAACAACGCTGCCGCCCAAGCCCTGCTCGCCAAGCGGCTCGGCAAGACCCGCATTGTCTCCCAGACTGGAGCTGGCCAGCACGGCGTTGCAACGGCTAGTATCTGTGCTAGGCTAGCGTTGGAGTGTGTCATTTACATGGGGTCCCATGACATGGAGAGGCAGGCCCTCAATGTCCATAAAATGAACCTTTTGGGTGCACAAGTGATACCAGTACACACAGGCACAGCCACACTCAAGGATGCCACATCAGAGGCATTCCGGGATAGCGTGGCCAATCTTGCATCGACACATTACGCGATGGGGTCCGTCGGCGGGCCGCATCCATATCCGATGATGGTCAGGGAGTTCAATGCCCTGATTGGCAGAGAGACCAGGAGGCAGGCCGTGGAGAAGTGGAAAGGCAAGCCAGATGTGCTAGTGGCTTGTGTCGGTGGAGGGTCCAATGCAATAGGGCTGTTCCATGAGTTTGTGAACGATGTTGATGTGAGGCTGATTGGAGTGGAGGCTGCAGGATTAGGGTTGGAGAGTGGTAAGCATGCAGCCAGCTTGTGTAAAGGGGAGGTCGGTGTTTTGCACGGTGCAATGTGTTACATGTTGCAAGATGAGGAGGGCCAAGTGGTGGAGCCTCACTCTATTTGTGCTGGAATGGATTATCCTGGGGTTGGACCTGAACATAGCTTTTTGAAGGATATTGGGCGTGCTGAGTACTATAGTGTAACGGATGAGGAAGCTTTGGAGGCTTGCACAAGGTTGTCGAGGTTGGAGGGTATAATTCCGGCATTGGAGGCAGCACATGCATTGGCCTACTTGGAGAAGTTGTGCCCTACACTGCCGGATGGTGAAAAGGTTATTGTGAACTGCAGTGGCCATGGAGACAAGGATGTTCATACAGTGTTGGATTATTTAAGACTTTGATTCTCTCTTTTTATATTTCTTTAACACTTACTAAATTGTAGAGTTTGGCAATATTTGCAGGTTTTCACAAACCTCTCCTCCAAAAGGGTGCTTTTTATTTTTATTATTGGGTTGATAACCTTGTAAAAATAATGTATATATGTTCAACCAACGTAAAGGACTATGTGTAATGTATCCTTGCTTTTTAAACTTGCGGGGTTTGCATTTATTTGCAAAAGATGGCATACACCAGCCAACACTTTTTCAAGTGTTCACAAATGTTATAATAAACTACTTCCGTCCCATATAAATGTCGAAATTGGTTGAAAAATGAACAAATCTAATGCATTTTGGAAAATGAAATGGGACTAATTATATTTCAAGAGATGAAGAGAGTAGTACAATCATAGAGAGTAGTCTCACCCTCTCATTAAGTGGTTTTGTCTAAGAAAGGGTTTCATGAATTACTAAAATCAACGAAAAAAATACAGAAATGCACCATGCCTGTTGGTGACTATGGTTCATAGCCGTCCGATGAAATCGGATGGTTATTAAGCATTCGACCGGAGAGAAGCTCTCTCCGGTTGAGCGGAGAGTACCTTTTTTCTATATATATATATATATATATATTATTTATAAAAAAATTAAAAGAGTTACTAATTTAATGTAGATGACATCGAAGATATAAAAGTTATAGTACCGAGGCAGGTCTGGGTTTTAAGTTCTAGTACTGGGGTGGTTCTGGATCTTTGAAACTGGACCCGTTGTGAGTTTCAGACGGTTCTGGGTTTGAAGAATTAAAATAGTTCCGGGGCCGGGTTTGCCAAATCCGACCCAAATCCGCCCCGGTTCCATCCCTACTTGACGCCCACTTGGTCCTTTGTTTCTTTACCTCCCAGAGTTGAGGATTCCCTGCCTCCTGTCCTTCTAAGGCCCGTATAGAAAAAAACAGAGTTTCCTTCCCTTTTTCTGTGTTTTCGGTCTTGAATCTGGGAGGAGAGGAGACAAAGGACCAAATGGGTTAACCATGTACTCTTAAGGCCCAAGCATGTAATGTTGAGAGCCACATCGAACGGAGGGAGTATAGTGGGGATGAGTCACCTTGAAGCATGATGCACCGGACACTGATGAAATGGATGAGTAATACACCACCCCCAGGTTTAGCCAGCTATTTGAAATATGCAGCAAGGGGTACATGGACGATATCCACTGACCCTGTGAAGAGACTGGCTAAAACTTGGTGTCGTGAACTACTCATCCCTATAATCCTTCCAGAAAAGCAGTTACTTCAGCAAATATTGTTGTATCAAATGGGCTTTAAATCGCGTGAAACCTATAAAACCTATAATACACAAGGCAGGCGGGGATTTATTATCCCGCCCCCCCCCCCCCCCCCCCCCAAAATCAAGCACACCATCAGATCAAAATCCCATGTCTCACAACACGTCTTGCCACATATTTGAAATATGCAGCAAGTCCTAATTAACTACTCCTTCCGTCCAATAAACCTATCCATAGTTGTAAATGAGTTAAATTTATTGGCCTATTGGACCCAGAATATTTCAAGCCTCCGCTCCCTTACCCCTCACGTGCAAGTTCATGAGGACCTATTGGCATGTAGGACAAATCCAGCCACCTACTGCTTGATCCATAATTTTTCCAATGCAACCAGGTTTTTTGGATGGAGGGAGTATTTCTTTCAATTGTGGACAATTAATATGAGACAGATAGTATACTTTTTCCAATTTGGTATTGGATGGCATTATGTTACGAAACAAAAATTCATAAATTAGATAGAAATTCGAAATTTTTTTATGAGCATCATTAGCAATTCTATAAGAAGATTTCAATTGCACATATAGGCTCAGAATTTGCATAATTACATGAGAGATTCCTGAAACAATGGACATTTTTTTATGTTAACAATGGATAATTTTCAAATCAGAATTTATAATTAATTACATCAAAATCATTACGTTTGATTGAAACCTGTAGTAAATGTGAGATATGTTCTAGTCTTTGTTACCGATGGTTTCTGGGAGTTTGAAGGTCGGAGGTCTGTCAGCACCTTTTCTAGAATACTCCCTCCACCTTCTAGCTGCTGCAGCAGCTCTCCTTGTTCTCTCTTTCACTTCCTTCTCTGAAAATATACAAATTCATAATCACTTTATTTATAGTCAAAAGATTCGTGAAGTGAGAAATTCACATGTGATGCATTCAAATTACCTGAGCTTTGAGAATCTTTCGGTTTTCCCCAAAGGTCACTCCAGTAGGAACTCAATGTATCAGAACCCTCATTTTTTGCCATCCTTATTTTAGCGTTTTGCTGCAGATATGGTTAAGTAACAACTGAGTAGTAAAAATTTGTCGGATAGCTAAAACTAGTATGAATCAGATGCTATAAATGTATTTATCACATACACTGTCAAGTAAAGAAGTATTAAGGAGAGCTTATGCATGTAACTTGAAGTTGTTATCTGGTAAAATTATGCACATAATTGTGTATCATTGGATATGTAAGTACACAAGTCTTGTTTACTACAAAGCCTTTAAGAGAAGGAAACGCTTAACTAGATAAGATATACTGGTTTTGTGAAGGAAATGAATTTAAGGGCACTCTGCTTCAGCAATCACATTAAGTTGAATAGCATACCAGGACTTGCATCTGACGCTTTTCCCACCGGGTACTTGCCTGCCATAAAACACAAAATTTTTAGAAATTCTGGAAGCAGTGTTACAAGTAAGAGCAGGCTCTGCACGTTTGCTTCCTGATTGGGTATAATCCCAAAATATGATCTCATTAGCTTTGTGAAACACCAAGTAGCAAATCAAAAGCAAATGTGTAGCTTAATTAAGTTTCTCAAGGACAAGAACGGAAAGCATATGTGAAGTAATATGTAGACATCCTGCTCAATTGAAAGAGAACTGAGTCAAGGATATGCTGCAGAGCTTCTGGACTAGGTTAAGCCTGAAAGTGTTTTTTACAAGAGTAGGATATGGTTTTCTTTGTGACCGATGTTGACAAAGAAGTGAACCGTCTAAGAAACATTTACTCCGCAGTAATTTCTTTGTGAAGGCCACATAATAACTAGTCTTAGTTCATTTTGAAAACAAAATAGGACTATTAATATGGGAAGGCAGTAGCATTATTTAGGATCTTTGCTTTTAAGTATTGCAGTAGCCAAAATCTTTGCCAACTGGATTCATTAGGCAATAATAGACATAACAATTAGGATAACTAATTTATTGATGTAAAAGAACCCTAACTGCACCTGTGACAATTAATATTAAACTTACCATTCTGAAAACATCAGATGAAGCTCCCATTCCAGCAAGCATCAATCCAACCTGTTGATGCATAAAACTTGTCAAATGATGAATAACTTACTGAAAGCCTGTTTTTATGCGCCTCCATTCACCTGGAAGAGCATGCATCAACCGCATCACACGCGCATCAAAGCAGGGGCAGGCAGTTTGAAACACCAGGCCCCACCTGATTTGACACAAGCTGTCGTCGGATCTTGATCCGAATCCGACGATGCACAATGCACCCGGCCACCCCCCCACCCCCGATGCACAATGCGCCCCCCCGCATCTTAACTTTCTCTGTATACTAATAAATAAACCATCAATAACCAAAGAAAATTGTCTCACATTTACTCTCTCCACTCTCCGCATTTCATCTTCAAGTAAAGACAGTTGTGCTGCAGATGTCCAATGGATGCAATCAACTGGACTGAAAATACACAACATTTATGAGTTTCTTAGTTGCAAGAAGATGCATCTAACAGATGAAATCCTACATCAACGGGATGCTATCCACAGGATCACCGAAGGGCTGTAGATTCAATTAATCCTGATTCTGTTGAAAATGTGAGCTTCACCAAAGAACAGCTGTGCCGAAGTCTGTGGCTCATCCGGTGGATAGTTTAATGCAGTAGTAGTATTACTCAACAAATGCTGGCTCTCACTTACCAACTATCTATAGCTTGTTGTACTAAGTCAGGGTTTCCAGATTGACAGCAGACTCGAGCTCTTCCAAAGTCCTCCTCTATCCGAAACACATCAGGGGCCACATTGGTGCAATTTTTACAGCCTGTTCTGACAGCAGATATAATCATATAACATTCACTTCAACGATCTATTATTTGCTACTGAGTGTACTATTACAACAAAGCTATCTTAATGATTTTTACAACGCATAGAACAAACGTAAAATTGGCCGTAGATGGGTATAACTTTCTCCTAGTAAATGTTCCAAATCCTACAAATTAGGAGTAAGTTAATCCAATCTGATCTTACCTATGCAACTGAACTCATCCACAAAGGCATGATCTCGAGTGCTTGTATCATCCAGAAACGGGTTGGTAGCAGTTAATGCATACCCATGAATTTCATCATATACCATGCGTTGCACTGGATCACTGAGCACCTGATCCACACCCAATTCAATCAAATTGGTTAAGACATTCAACATATTGATTACTGCCACATAGAGAATAAAAGCCAAATCCAATAGGACCAAACATAATTTTAGATGTTGATCAGCTAAAATGCACTCATAACCCACCTCATAAACATCGTTAACAAACATGCAGAAGTTTGTAGTCTCGGGATCATCTCCACTGAGGTCTGGGTGGCAAGCCTTCATGCAGTTGTAGTAGGCCTTCTTGATCTGCTCTGGAGTTGCATTCGGCAGCTGGAAGTTGCATTCATTATTTACTTAGAAGCATTTGGGCAAAAACCCACCACAATTTCAGCAACAACACTGCCATCTACTCCCTCCGTCCGGAATTATTATCTCTATAAAGTTTTCCAAAATGAATTCATTTTAGTTCATTCTCCAAAATCCCTATGTTGATAATAATTCCGGTCGGAGGGAGTATTTCAGAACTAACCCCAAAATAATATCGAGCAAAAAGTTAATGTGTGCCCTATCACATAATTTCCAAATATACGTTCCACACACAGGGGCATGATTAAAACCCGCTTGACCCCTGTTTAATGCCTGCCATGAGCAATAGGAATTGCGCAGCTGAAAAGCTCAATGAGCAGGCACATTTAAACAGGTTTCAAAATATAATACTCCCTCCCTTCCATTATAATTGTCTGATTTGGTTTTTCAATACGAAGACAGTATATTTAGTACCCATTTCAAAAATGGAAGTACTAGATCTTAGAATAGGGAAATAATGACCAGCGACCACAATTTCATGGCAAACCAATCGTAATTTCGCAAACACATTCCAGACCCATTCAAGAACTCAGAAAAGACAATTTGAAATCTCAATAAATAACAAGCAAACCATGATAAAAACAAAAATCAGAAAGAAAAAAGGAAATACCAGACCAAGAACGGCATAATAATCATCTGCAACTGATTTTTGCGCAACATGGCCATCTGCTACAGCTCTGACTCTCCACAGCCTCCTCCGACCAGACACCGCCGGACAACCGGCTTTCGGAAGTCTCCGCCACGGGCTTCCTGTACACAATCTAGCTGGGTACTGGAATTTGATTGCATCAGTGCACACAGGAGAAAGCAGCTGAGCCATTGAGCAAGAGCAAAAGTGGTTTCCACCAGATTCCGGGGTGTGGATCCAGCAAGAAGCAGAGGAATCTGTAGGAAAATTATTGGGATATTTGGTGTGGAATTGTGGATTTGTTGGGATTAATTGAGGAGGAGGCAATACGGTGAGTCAATTTTCGCAAGGGAAAATGGAGGGAAATGGGTTTTCTAGTGCTGAAGTGGCACTCTCGTGGCCGCGCGTTGGCTTCGAAATCCCAAGAATCTTGGCTGGAGAGTGCGCGGCTACCCGAGGGTACAACTTCGCTCGTGTCTAGGCGTGCAAGCCACCCATTCCCCATGGCCTCCCCCACGTTTTTGTCGTTCTTTTACTTCGGTGGATAATGAGTTTTTTCCATATTACCTAGCGCCAACTTTTATCTTCCTATATTACCTGATTTTTCCGGCAAAATCCCATATGGTCAGGAATCGGCACTTGAAGTACCGAAAATGCCCTTCTATTCTGTTTTTCATGTCATTTCTTTGTGAAGAAGCGTGTTGTAAAAGACACGAAAAACACAATAGTTTCGACCGGCGAGTTCGAGCGGCAATTCCACCGGCGATTTCGAGCTGCCCCCTACGGATTTCGATGCTCCTATTCACGTCCCCCTATAGATTTCGATGATACCTTCGCATATCTGCAACCGACAGGAGTGACGGAGAGTGGGCAAAGGCAGCGATTTGAAACAGCCTCCTGCGGGGATTTCGGAGCATCATCTTGCTGACTTTCCCCCGCGGCTCCCTGCGCCTACATGCAACCGGCGGAGTGACCGATTGCATTTGGGCAGTTTTCTGGGTACAGTTTGCGACGAGATTACCTGGTTTTTCTGGGAAAGAGTCCTAAAAGGAAATACAGAAAACTACACCGCGGTAAGTTACAACAATCCGTAGTGATTTTAGTTTCAGACTACATGACTTTTGATTTTTATCTTTAAATATACACACGACTTTATAATTAATCGTGTACTCGACGACACGATTAAATATTCAGTCATGTTGTTGAGACACGACGTTTACATTTTCGTGTTTTCTCGACACGACTTTTCTATTGACCACTCTACCTATCTCCTTGCATATGGATACAAAAGGAGATGAGTCTATAGAGCAAATGCCAAGGAAAGAGGAGGAGGATTAGGATTTTCTATTTGTACCTTAAGAGCGAAAACAGAGGGCAGGAAGAGGAAGGCTCTGATGGACACATCAGGCAAGAGAACATACTATGCGCAACCGGTTCTTTTGACGTTTTGTCAACCGGGGGCACTGAAAAAGTGTGCGGCCCTCCTACGGCATCACCAAAGATGTTGTCAACTGATCAAAGAAGCTAGTTTCTCTGTCATTTTTTAAGGTGAGGAGGTCGTAGTTTCACGAAACCTCCTGGACCATTTAGTTAGGTATTGGGATGAGTCGGCCAAGGTCTTCAATATCAAGGGAAGGTCGCTACATTTCACAGAGCAAGAAGTTGCCCTTATCACTGGATTGCCCGCAAAGGGTGAAACAGTTGAGGTCGTTCCCTCCTTGCCACGCTGACTGCAAGGTGAATTCTTCAGAAAGTACTTCACCATGAGGAGACCGGATATTCCACACATTGAGGAAATTAGTGAGAAGGTTAGCATTGGCGAAATGAAGATGGGAGAGGAGGACATGGCGAGAATGATCATCTGCCTCGTCTTCTCCGCGGTGCTATTTGCACACAGCACTAGAGCGCTGCTACCCTATTTATACAGTTACATAGAAGACCTCTTAAGATTGAGCTCATACAATTGGGCGGGGGCTATATCCATAAGGTGTTGGTTTCTGGTCTAACCCACACCAGCAGACAACTGGGTTTCAGATCTGAAGGAGGGGCGCGGGCCGGTGGATACCTAAACGGTGCCTCATATGTCACTCAGGTATTACCATTTATTTGTTTTTAGTGTCTTCGAAAGACTTCATATAAAGTCGTCTCTTCTCAAACATGACTTTATATATAGTCGTGTAATGAATACACGACTAAGTATATAATCGTGTTGCAGAAGACATGGCTTTATATGTAGTCATGTACTAAAATACACGACTATTACTAATGTTTTCATCTTCTAACTATGCAGATTTGGTTTTTTGAGCACACGACAATGTTCCATGCTCTCGTCGGCCCTATCACTCCATGGGTGAAAAGGTGGTCAGGAAGTGGGGCCCTAATTACCAAGGTCAAGCAGGGTGCACAGAAGAAGCACCGTATGGCAGACTACTGGAAGGGCATGTTTGATAATCTCCAAGTATGGGAAGAAGTCATCGATGTAATCTTCCCCATATCAGAAGAGGCATGCCTACTTTCGTCTCCCTCTGTAGCCCCTCCGCGACGACAAAAGACGGAGAGGTACGAAATGAAGAGGACTCCCATTCACGGTTCCCCCTCTTCCTCGAGGACAGCCACTGAGTCAAATGTGATGGGCCGATTGGAGGGTTCGCTTGAGGGCATAATGTCATTAATTGAGATCGCTTTGTCTTCCTATGACAAGATGGGAAGGAGTGTCGGACCTCTGCGAGAGGTTCTTCACTCTATCAAGGCATCTGCTGCCGCAGCATCACTACTTTTAAAGGGTGAGGGAATTGAGGAGCCGAAGAAGAAGAAGATGAAGAAGTCGCTGGTGCATCACAAGGAGGAGCGAAAGCAGAAAACCGATGACAAGGAGGAGATGAATAAAACTCCGGTGCATATGCAGACAAAGGAGCTGGGGCGCAAGTCAGCCGGTGACTCCTTCAAATGGGGTAAAGGTAAGTTCTACACGACTAGAGCATATTTCGTTTCACATTATATATGACTATTAAATATTTCGTGTCACATTATACATGACTATTTCATTTTTCGTGTCACAATCTACGCGTCTATTTAAATTTTTGTGCTACTACTGACAAGACTCTGTAAAATGTCAATTAGCTCCCATCAAGCGCACGCAGGAGGAAGAGAAGATTGAATTAGTGACAAGGAGATCCTCTGCGTAGATGTTTCTAAAGAAGCTCCAACCAAACTTCGACGAACATATGGAGCGTGCAGAAGTGGAAAACCATCAAAAGTACAGACGGGACCTATTCCCCAAAGGTATGGTGGTAAGGAAGAGAAAGAGGGCCGTCTCGACTACAGAAATGAAGAGGATACGTGAAGATGAGCATATAAGGTAAATGGCGGAGGAGCAGGCAAGGAGGAATATGGGGGAAGAATGGAAAGCCAACTCCGATGAGACCATCTCCGATCAACAAACAACCTCTATCATTAATGAGGTTATCTTTTCCTTGCAACAGTCGGAAATTGGGGCGGCAAAGGAGGAGGATTTGGCGATAGAGGAGGTGGAGAGGAAGGACGAGGAGGAGGTGAAGGAGGAGTATTTGGCGATAGAGGAGGCGGGAAAGAAGGACAAGGAGGAGGTGAAGGAGGAGGAGGAGATGGAGAAGGAGGCCACAGGCTTAACCTCATCCCAGCCTGTTGACGTTGATGTCTTCCAAACCCCTCGAAAGGCTGGAATTGAACTTCTAGAAGACTATTCTCATTTGGGCTTCTGCTTTGACATGGAAGTCTTGTTGGAAAGGGATAGAATGGCAATATATGGATGAATCGCCAATCCGAGGAAGGCTTATTCAATCCCCACGCTGTGCGATGAGGTCTACGTATCCCTCCTGCAAACCACGAAAATAAACACTAATGTAAGTATACATTATGTTTTCAATTTTTCATCTTTTTATTTTTCGAAGACACGAGTTTACGTAAAGTCGTGTATTCTATGACAACACTTCACGCATAGTCGTGTCTTCGAAGACACGACTATTATTGAAGTCGTATATAATATACACGACTATTATTGAAGTCGTGTCTTTCCTTATTTCGACTTTTCTGACTATGTTGTTGTTTTCTACAGGTTATAGATAAGTTTCTGAGTCTCTTGACACAATGCAATGAGAGAAAACAGATGAAGTATCCCTTCTATTTTTTTGGATGCCACGCATTCAAAGAGATATTCAACAACGTAAGTGTTCCCTCCATCGGTAGTGATAAGATGACATTCCCAGCATCATTTACTGACTCTCTTGCGGTTTTGTAGGAACACAAAGAAGGAGACGATAATACGAAATTGATAAAAAAGCTTGCGAGGATGCTGAATGGATTGAACAGGAACATGTTCTACGCATTTTTCCCAATCTGCACCGGCTCTCATTTCTGCCTCATCTATGTAAACTTCCCGACCTGTGTATGGCGCTTCTACAACCCGCTCTCCGGCAAATCCTCACTGTACCCACATCACAGGGTCGCAGCTGATAAATTCACGCAATTTATGAACGTTGTGATGGCAAGCATACTGGGATGGTTCAGTTGCATCGAATGGAAGATGACTCAGATCGCCAAAACGCCCTGCCAACAAAACTCAAAAGACTGTGGCATATTCATCATGATGTACGTTGCGCACTTGGCGTCCAATGTCAACCCACCCGACTTTGATAAGGCCAGAATTACACGTTTCTGGAGCCCAGTCATTGCTGCATCTATGATTCGCGGGGAGATTGACAACGAATTTGACGACGACTCAATTAAAGACAAAAAGTACCAAATCATAGTTGCCGGTTTTTTTAGGATGACGGATGAAGACTGAAATTCTTTTATTCTTTTGTACATATTTTCTTTTGTACCCGAGTTAATTTTTTGTACTAAGATTATTTGACATATATACTTTCCATAATGCAAATACATTCTTTTCATCTACGCGAAGAAATGATAGTAACTCCTGATTCGCACTTTATGACACGACTATAATGGCAACAATAGTGCTTATAGCGTTATAGCAGTGTCGTCGACGACATGACTATAACGGAGACAGTAGTGCTTATAGCGTTATAGTCAACAACAGCAGTGTCTTCGAAGGATACTAGTGTCATCGAAGACATGACTGTATGACTACTCGTGTCTTCAAAGACACAAATTATTTATTAGTCGTGTCTTCGACGACATGACTGTATGAATAGTCGTGTCTTCGAAGACACGAATTTATGCTTACCACATGGTATAAAAATGTCACTTCAAACTGCCGTAATGATAGTGGTTGCACTAGAACTGTTCCAACACTCTAATTCTTCATCTGATTGATATGATTCTGTGCATACTTTGTTAACGGAGTCGGTAGCCCTTCTGCTTCCATTCGGCGTCTCTGAAAATGGACGGTTGTGGTTCGCACGCGTTTGCTCAATCAATCGAGTGATTGGTCAAAACCTAGCCTTCAGAAGCATATTATTTACACTTTTGGACCTGCTTGACGTGAGAGTGTCATACCTTTTACCCGGATATTCTACGTTAGCCCAATGTATTTTATGAATCTTGTCAACATATTTCTAGGCAGCCTCATTGTGTTCCTTCATCTTCTCCATGGTTTCATCAAATTCTGGTCTCCTGAAGCATTTTACAGCTTGGAATAGAAGTTCCTTCAAGTAATTATCCTTCCAATGATTAAGCATATTAGCGGCCATATGCCTTAGGCAAAACCCATGGTGAGCCTCGGGAAGGACATCGGCGACCACTCTCAAAAGGCCCTTCTGTCTATCAGAGACAATAGTGTCCAGAGAGGCCGAGGGGTCTGTAAAGAGAAAACATTTTAGTAAGGTGAGGAACCACGTCCTGTACAAGTGAGAGGCAAAGCATATTAAAGAAAGAAGGCTTCAGGTTGTTAGAAGGTCATGTATAAAAACACGACTGTATGACTAGTATTGTTTTCGAAGACGCAAATTTATGCCTAGTCGTGTCGTGGAAGACACGACTGTAAGAATAGTCGTGTTTCCTGTGTCTATACTTACCACGTTTGGATATTCTCTTTATCGACAATTGCATATGCAAGACACATTAATTGTTGATTGCCATCGACTGCTGTAACAACCAATAAAACTTCAGGGTACTTTCCTTTTAGGAATGTTCCATCAACAGTGAGCAACAGTCTCAGTGTTCTTCGGAATGCTCTTGCGATCGGGCCAAACATCCAAAACACACGTGTGAAGTCGTAGCTGGCTAACTCAATTTCAAATTCAGGTATATCAGTTGATCTTTCTATCACCACATGTGTACCTGCGTTAGACCGCTCTAATTCCCTTCCGTAATGTGGCAAAATGCGATATGCGTCTTCAGGGTTGCCATCGATCAATTGAATCAATTCCTCTTTCGCCCTTTAATGCCCTTTTATAGTTGACTGTCACGCCCAATGCTTCTCAATGTATCGTTGGATATTTATAATTTTTATGGAGTTTGAATCCTTATGGAGGCCATGACACTTCCTTGCAATCCAGAGGTGAGAAGCCAATGGATGATCTTTCGAACTTACAGAAGTGTCACATGTATGCCTTCCTTCCCTCCTTGTCACACTGACTCCATCAAGTCTGTTTGAAGCCCGTATGTACCACTTGCACCCCGTAACCATGCACGTTGCAGCAAATGTGTCCTTGCTCTCATCCGCCACTTTGAACATGAACTTCCTCTTGATTGCCAGATCAATCAGAACCATCTTGAACTACTTGACGCTTTCGAACCTAGCCCCTAAGGTAAGTTGTGCCTCGTAGTCTTCTGCTTGCAAACTTTCAGTCAACATTGTCTCCTCTTCATAATGTTTTGAAGGATCAGTCTGTGCAGAATAGGTACCCCAATCCCAACCACCATCACCCTCAATATTGAGGTACACATCGTCCTCCGACGCGACAGATTTCCCTTTACAGTCTCTTGTAGTGGGAACTCTAGAAGTAGATGCTCCCGTGTGATCTGGCTGGCTAAAATGTGGTACTGTAAGAGGCTCAGACCACGGTAATTCTTCTTCATCTGCATCTTCATCTTCATCTTCATCTTCACCTTCTTCCCCATCTCCCAATCTGCGTGAAAATAATTGTATGAATGGACTTGACAACACGACTTTATATTTAGTTGTGTATTTCATAACACGACTTTATTTTTAGTCGTGTATTCGCCGACACAACTTTTACTCAAGTCGTGTCTTCGACAACACGGCTTGTGGACAGTTAGCAAATTTGAAATCTTACCTCGCAGCTTCAAATGAATAATCTTTACCTCTTCCTCCTTCAACTGCTGATGCGGGTGTCTTATTGGCTGGGCTGGACGGCCTCTCTTACTGGCCGGCCTCACTTTTTCCTCTGGTATCCTCTCCTCCTCCTTATTTGGACTGGAATTCATTTCCTTATTGCGAGTCACAGTCTGCATGTTATTGCCAGTAGAAGTCCCCTCCACGTACAGGTGCAGTACGCCATTTGTTACTTGCTTGCTCTTGTGAACGATAAATATTGACTCCAGGTCTTTATTGTCTTCAAGGACGTATGGGGATTCATAGTCAACATGATATGACAAAGATAATGTACCAAATGCAGACTTCAGCGGTAATCTTTCTTCCACTTGTTGCAACAGTTCCATGTACTTTACTTGTGTATCTAGAGGCATGAGCTTCCGTTTCCCGCCCACGTACGCATCAGAATTTGTAAACACTCCATCGTAGTTTAAGCAAACAGCTATCTTCTCCATCAATACCTGAAATTACAATACCAAAATAAGTAAAAAAATCGTTGTGTTAAACTGTAAATGACTGAAAATCATCGACTATTGCATTATAGTCGTGTCGTCGAAAACACGACTTTGCATTACAGTCGTGTCGTCGAAGACACGATATTTCTGACAAGCTGAAACTTGGCAAGTTTTCAACTTTCTTCTCTGGAACCAAATATCATTTACAAAAATCATCGTATTTGCACTTCACGTACCATTTTTTTATGTACGATGCCTCCGTTGCACTTGTTTTTGCATACCTGATCATTTCCTCTGGTTTTCCCGCTTTTTGGCGCAAAGATTACCTTTCCTAATTTGGACGGTGCCGGCACCAGCGCCGGCGATGATATGGGCGGAGATGCCGGACGGAATGCATTCTTCTCCGACTAAACGTGAGCTTCTCCGGGTACCCGCTCCTCAGATTCCGGGTAATATGGAAAAGCGCAGAGTGTGGGTGCTTATACCTAAACCTAAGGGTATTTTGGGTACTTTCTGGGTCATATGGAAGAAGGAAGTGATTCCAGGTAATATGAGAAACTCAAAGTTAGCGCCAGGTCATATGTAAAAAGCTCACAAATGGATATATAGGGGCTGTTTGGTTCCTGATTTGCCTAGATTTAGAGATAACTAATTGAATCCTGTTTGGTTTATGAATTTAAGCTTAAATGTAAAATTCAATATCAAAGAGGATTCTCCCTCAATTTAGGCTTAATTTATGAATCTTTTCACAAATAGATTCATCAAATTAAGACTGAATTATGAATTTTTACTTCACCAACCAAACAACATTCTCATTTTAACACTAATTTAGCCTAAATAAATTCTCTCTTAATTAAACTTCATATTCATTAAAATGCACTAACCAAATAGCCCTATACCTACACCGAATTTAAACTTTAATACCTTCCACTGAGTTTTGATTAGACAGAGAGAAAGTGGTTACAGGTAATAGGGGACGTCCATTTCTCTGCGTTTAATCCAAACTCAGTCTAGGGTTTTGGAGTGCATTTCTTGCATACAAATATTACTCCCTCCGTCCCGTTTTAATAGCTCCATCAAAAAAAGGACAGTCATGTTTTGGATGCTCCATCTTGTCAAAAAGTTGATTTTGAACCTCTTCTTCCCCCATTAGTTGGGATTTTCACCATCCAAAGAACATTTTTTGGGGGTAAAAATAGGGTCAGGACCTATTTTGGTGCATCTAACAATCATTAAGTTCTGATTGGCTTTTCCTATATAATCATGTATGTATTTTTGTCCCTCATTAGGTGTTCCTTATTTAGCAGCTATTGCCATCACTTTATTGTAATGGCATAAGCATTCATTTTTCCTTTCAAGATTGTGATTTTTTAATTAGAAAAGGGCTTGGAAGGGCCAAGAAACATTCCGCTTGGCTGCAACCTGAAGGCGAGGGGCAGAGAGTAGCTAAAAGGCCATGACTAGGCAAGGCCAGAAAGTGGGAGCAAGTATTGGACCTTTCTGGTCACCTGCCTTGGCGCTTCCTACACAAGTCTAAAAGTGGCATAGTTAATCGAAGCAACACCATATTAAATAAGGGAAAAGTTTAAATGAGATCGTTCTCATATAGCTTGCATGAGCTTGAATAATCTTGAGCCATTAGATTAATATTTCATAATTCACACTTACCTACCCAATGATTTGACACCCGTTGTCAAATCTTAATATAATGGATGGGGATGCGATGCAGACAATTTCATAGGACAGATTGAACTAATTTGTTTCAAGCAATTTATCAAACACTTTACCAGCAGATACTCTTCTTCGATGAATCAGACAGATTCTATACATGCAGCTAGTTACAGAACAGAGAAATTATGTAACAGTGAAACAAAATTTCATATTCAAATCATTAACTAGCTTAGAACGATCACATGTTCAATCAATCTGTTGTCAACTAAACACAATTTAGTCGCATTTACAATGATACAGAATGATCTGTGAAAGATCAGTAACAGCTTTTGCATTACAGATGAAACAAACAGAGAATTGAAAACACCTGAATCCACAGGTGCAAGGAAGGTCGCCGAAATCCACCAACTAGGGTTTGCCAGAATCCACCAGCTACTCGAGAGACGAATCTTCAAATGAAACAGATCCAAAAGTCCCGAATCATCTCTTCTCGACCCCTTTTATAGAAACAGAAAAGAAACAAAAGACTAATATGCCCTGCTTCGTTACACTAACTAACCATAACCACCCATGCCAGTTTGGTACTTGTACAAACTTTCAGCCATCTTGCTCTGTTTTCATGAAATTCTGAGATAATCACAAAACCAATGTCAGCATTTCTCCTATCCTAAAAAAAATGCTTGTCCTCAAGCTATAAGCTCATCAGATGGAACAAGGAAAACAACCACAGTAGGAGGTTAATATGTATACAAATCAGAAACATTAAAAGTTTTGGAAATGCCAAAACTGTCAGGCAGATCAACAATATATGCATTGTCATTTAGTTTTTAGAGAATTCTGTAAGGACCAACTTTTCGTTTGGATAATTTGGAATAATACCCAGCTGCCATTCATTCTGTACGGAGATATACCATAACCTGATCCCCTTCCTAGCACAACTGTTGTCATCGGTGCTTATTTGCAGATGTCTTTTATAGATCATTAGGAGTAGTCAAATGGTTTTTAACAGAAAAGTGAATGTCCATAATGTGTTCCACAATTTGTTGTACAGATTTAGGCACTTTAGCACTAGATATTGTAGACAACAAATCAAAAGGGTTTGAAGGATTAGTGCCATAGATAATCTGAAAAGGAGAGTAACCTGTCAACCTGTTAATGGACACATTATAAGAAAATTCTGCTTGAGATATGAATAAAACCCATTGTTTAGGTCGATCTCCAGCAAAACATCTCAGTATACTGCCCAATACTCTATTCACAACTTCTGTTTGTCCATCCGTTTGTGGATGACAAATAGAACTGAACTGCAAAGCAATTCCTAATTGCTTCCACAACACCTTTCAAAACTGACTCAGGAATTTGCTATATCTATCAGAACTTATTGTTTTAGAAACCCCATGTAGCCGCACAATTTCTTTGAAAAACAATACAGCAATGGCTGATGCATCACTAGGTTTCTTGCATGGCAGAAAATGAGCCATTTTAGAAAACCTATCCACTACCACAAATACAGAATCAAAACCCTTTTTTGTTCGAGGAAGTCCAAGAAGGAAATCCATTGTGATATCCTCCCAAGGAGCATTAGGCACTGGTAATGGTAAATAGAGGCCTGTGTTTTAGCTGTGGCCTTTGGATTGCTGACAAACAAAATATTTTTTAACATATCTTGTAACATCCCTTCGTAAATGTGGCCAATAAAACTTTTCAATGAGTAAGTGAACTGTCTTATCTCTGCCAAAGTGTCCTCCAAGACTCCATCATGGTGTTCATGAATAATCTGTTGTCGAAGAGAACTCTCTGGTATACATAACCTAGTTTCTTTTAATAGAAATCCATATTGTAGCATATATTCAACAAAACTATTTGTTTGGGAAACACACTGCAACCAAACAGAACTGAAATCCTTGTCTGTTTCATAGATGTCTTTAAGAGAGTCAAACCCAAAAACCTCAATTCTCATAGTATTTAACAGACTATACTTCTTGCTCAATGCATCAGCAACAGTATTCAGCTTGCCTAATTTGTGTCGAATGACAAAAGTAAATTCCTGTAACAAAAATCCAAGTAGCATACATCCTATCCATTTTGTTTTGAAAGTGGAGAAACTTTAAAGGCTGATGGTCAATGTGTAATATTAATTCTCTTTGTATTAGGTAATGTCTCCACTGTCGAAGGGCTTGAATAAGAGCAAAAAACTCTAACTTATATGTCGGCCACTTTTGCCTAGCTTCACTCAGCTTAGCATTATAGAAAGCCACTGGCCTGCCTTCTTGAGATAATACAGCCCCTATTCCCACGTATGAAGCATCACATTCGACTTTGAATACTTTTTCTAAACAAGGCAATGCCAAAATAGGAGCAGTATAAATCTTTTGCTTTAATAGTTCAAAACTACTTTGAGCTGCAGGGGTCTATACAAACTGCTCTTTCTTCATGCAATCAGTCAAAGGAGCTGCAATGGAACTAAACCCCGTAACAAACCTCCTATAGAAAGCTACCAAACCATGGAAGCTTTTGATATCCTTTGCACATTTAGGTATGGGCCAAGATAAAATAGTTTCCACATTGGACTGTTCTACACTTATTCCTTGTTCTCCCACAATGTAGCCCAAAAAACTGAGTTGTCATGATAGAAAACTGCATTTCTTGAGGTTAATGTACAGAGAGTGGATTTACAAAACTTTCAAAACTTCAGCCAAGTGATGTAAATAGTCCTCTTCATTCTTGCTATATATAAGAATATCATCAAAGTAAACAACAACAAACTTATGGAAGAATGGCTTCAATACCTGGTTCATGAGTCTCATAAATGTGCTTGGTGCATTGGTGAGACCAAAAGGCATCACCAGCCACTCATATAGCCCTTCCCTAGTTTTAAATGTTGTTTTCCATTCATTTCCCTTCCTAATCCTGATCTGATGACAACCACTTCGGAGGTCCAACTTAGAAAACACTTTTGATCCTTCTAGCATGTCTATCAAATCTTCCAATCTCGGTATAGGGAACCTGTATTTTATAGTTATCCTAGTGATGGCCCTACAGTCAATACACATCCTCCAAGAAACATCTTTTATTGGAACCAAAAGAGCTGGTACACCACAAGGGCTCAGGCTTTCTCTTATCAGTCACTTGCTCAACAGTTCTTCCACTTGCTCTTGTAGTATCTGACTCTTTTTACGGCTCATTCGATAATGTGGTAAGTTAGGAAGACTTGATCCAGGTATGAAGTTAATTTGGCATTGTATATCTCTCACATGTGGTAATGAAGCAGGCAGTTCTTCTGGCATTATAGCTGCAAACTTCTTTAATAGCTGTTGTATTTTTGGTGGCACTAAACTACTGAAGTTAGATTCTTTTACCACTAGAACATAAATGTGAGTTCCATTCTGAAGTTCTTTTCTCAGATCTCTGACCAACATCACCTTGTTTATCACGACAGAAGTAGCTTTGACAGGTACTGGTTGCTATTTTGGAAGCAAAACAAGTTTCTTGTCCTTGATACACAAAAGAATAGGTATTAGCCTTTCCATCATGATTAGCATTCAAATCATATTGCCAAGGTCTTCCCAGCAGACGTTGGCATGCATTTATCTCTACCACATCACATATCAATTCTGCTTTATAGTTGTTGCCAATAGAAAATGGAACACAACATCTTTCACTGACCTTAACAGCTCCAACATCCTTAATCCAGCCTAAAGTATAAGGACATGGATGTGGTTCCACTGGTAATTTGAGTTTTAATACTAGCTGTCGAGACACCAGATTTTCACTGCTTCCACTATCCACAATGGCTTTGTAAACTGCTTTGTTAACAGTACCATAAGTGATAAAAATATTGCTCCGTTGAGGCTGATCTTTGACTTTTGGTAGCAACATTAGTTTTTGCACTATCAAGGAAGATATGATTGTATCTGGTTCTTCACATTCATCAGCTTCCACCATGGTAACAAGTATATCTATATCTCTGTTCATTGCTTCTACATCCACTGTGTCATTCATTTCCTGGTTCGAAGAAGTAGCTACATTTGCTGTTTTTAGACGAAGTGGACAATCACTGGAAATATGACCTGGCTGTCAACATTTATAACAGGTGGTTACCTTTGGTTTGGCATATTGATTAGCCTATGTACTCACTCTGTTTCTTGTTTTATTTTGATCAGCGACAGCTATAGATGGTTGAGTTAAATCTTCAGTGTCCATCACTACACCTTTTCCTTTGGAAGACACATTATGGGATTGCACAGATCTGCTGTTTATTGTCATTTGGAATCGGGAACTTCCAATTTGTTCTGCTCTCAAAGCTAACTGTAGTGCAGCTGAGAAAGAAGATACAGTTTGTAATCCAATCTAATCTTGTATTTTCCACTGCAAACCATTAGTAAACCTTCCAATTTTCTATTGTTCAATTTTCCTCACATTATTTCGAACTACCAGCTTCTGAAATTTCTATGCATACTCCTAAACACTTCGATTTCCCTGTCAGCAATTCTGGTACTTCTGGTATAGAATCTATTCATAATCCAATGGCGAGTACTGAGATCGTAATAAGCGTTTCATTTTATTCCATGTACAAATAGGACCCTTGCCTCTCTGTCTCCTTTCCATCTGAACCTACTCCCACCAAGCCGAAGCCCCTCCTTTCAATTTGTAGGCCACAACTTTCACTTGTTTTCCAGATGGAACTTCCATAGCTTCGAAATACTTTTCCACTTCAACCATCCAGTCAAGGAAATCCTCATGATGAAACATTCCATCAAACTCCCTCAATTCCAATTTTGGTCGGAAAGAAGACTGTTGAGTTCTTGGAGCATACCCCTGTCTCCACTCCTGATTTTCAGACTCATTTCAAGTCCTTATAAACCCTCGAGTTCTCATATTCCCTCCTCTATTCCGGATTTCATCAGATTTTCTAGGTTCCTCTTCATCTGAGCTATCATCCTCTACAGCTTGCTCAGAAAATCCTGAATTTAACCTTTGACCATATTCCGCAATTCTACGATCTCTCTCCGCCATTTGCGGAAATGTCTGACCCATGTTTATTTGCTGTAACTGGACCAAAATTTGTTGCATAGTCTGCAGAATTTGCTGTTGAACTGCTTGATTATCACTAGATTCTCTGATTGCCATGATAGATAGTCAGACCTCGCTCTGATACCAAAATGATGCGGACAATTTCACAGGACAGATCGAACTGATTTGTTTCAAGCAATTTATCAAACACTTTACCAGCAGATACTCTTCTTTGATGAATCAGAAAGATTTTATATATTCAGCTAATTATAAAACAGAGAAAGTATGTAACAGTGAAACAGAATTTCATATTCAAATCATTAACCAGCTTAGAACGATCACACGTTCAATCAATCTGTTGTCAACTTTAGTCGCATTTACAATGATATAGAATGATCTGTGAAAGATCAGTAATAGCTTTTGCATTACAGATGAAACCGACAAAATAAACAGAGAATTGAAAACACCAGAATCCATAGGTGCAAGGAAGGTCGATGGATTGAGACTTGCCGGAATCCACCGGCTGCTCGAAAGACGAATCTTCAAATGAAACAGATCCAAAAGTCCCGAATCATCTCTTCTCGACCCCTTTTATAGAAATAGAAAAGAAACAAAAGACTAATATGCCCTGCTTGGTTGCACTAACTAACCATAACCATCCAAGTCAGTTCGGTACTTGAACAAACTTTCAGCCATCTTGCTCTGTTTCCATCCATCTTGCTCTATTTTTATGAAATTCTGAGATAATCACAGAACCAACGCCAGTAGGATGGCTTAGCTTATACAAGCTATACGAGGAGAATGGTCTCATCGTACACCGGTCTCCTTAAATAATGGGTACCTACGACCAAATCGGGCAGCAGGGAGTGTAATGTGAAAGTAGGGGTATTTTTTTAAAAAAGAATCCATATGAAAGAACTTTGGGAACCTATCGCTCTTTTTACGTAAAATAGATTCTAGTGCATCATTCCCGCTTGTACTTTCACTACATTTTCCTTAATACTTTACTTTTGAAATTATTCCTAGTATTGGTTGTCGAAGACAGGCATTTACTCTTTCTATGTGAAAAAATTACAATAATAACCATGCCAACAAGGCCAAGTTACAAAAAAGCTTAGGGAGGTTTAAATGTAAAAATTATAAAAAGAAAAGTCATTATGGAACCTTGTGCAATTCGGCAAAGACCACCTTAGCTCATTGTTATGAGCCTTAGTATGGCTTTTTTCTGTGGCATTTCTTGTTCTTTTTATCTTGCCCAAAAAGAAGATGCAAATCTAGGTTTTGGGTGAAACAGGTTTTGATTGAGGCAATAAAGGAGGCGAATGGGCTGACGCGGGACACCATTTATGCGGGGAAGAAGCTTGTTATTCCTTGATTTGTGATGTTTTAGGGATTTGGGGATGATACGCTTTCTGGGGTTTTGGTTTCTTGTCTGAGAGTGTATTTTGTGGGATTTGCATCTGTATCTTGTCATAATGAAAAGGATCTGTGTTGGAAATTGTAATGTAGTGCAATGCTTTAGAGGTTCGTTATTAGAATCACTGGTCAATGATCATATAGGACGGACTATTTTTTTTTCTTATGCAGAGTTATTTTGGAGCACATACCCTATTTAGGGGCTGTTTGTGGCATGAAAAATCAGCTCCATCTAGCTGAAAAAATCCAGATGGTGAAGGATTTTTGGGATAATCCACTAACCAGGTGGTGTTTGATTGTTTAAATATAAACCCTTGCAAGTGCATAAGACAATTATACTACGGCGAGTATAGAAAGGGTTGTCGAACCTCAGGGACGGTTAAATATTTTACCAAACTCAAGAGAAGAAAAGATGTAGTTTAATTAATTCTAAAGAAAGCAATGAACTTTAGCTAATCTAACTGAGATTTAATCAATATGGAGAAGTATCAAGGCAATGAATCGACCACTAGACATGCAATTACTACTCTTGATTATTATTACACGCAGATTGGCATGATATGGTAAGTTGTGTTCATGGTCAGACACACAAATCACAATGAATTCACTTACTTTCTTGGTCGGACACGAAAGTTCATCTACTATTATATAATTAATTCTATTCTTTGTCGGGCATAAAATCAATCATAAACCTGTTATAATGTAATTAATCCTATCCTTGGTTAGGCATAAAATCAATCACAATATCTAATTCCATTCATAATCAATCAAGTCTATGGTCAAGCACTCAAAAGAATACTCATGAAATCGCATTAAGCATGAATCATAATCAACTTTATAAAATTAAACTATCAAGAGTAGCAATACGTATCTAGGGCTTCATCTAGCCTTGAATAAAAATTTAGTTACACATAAAAAGAAAGAAAAGAGAAGCCTGTTTATGTAGATCCATCGTCATGAATCCTTCTTCTTTGCTCCAAAAGACTCCTTCACTTGCTTCTCTCTAGTTTCCAATATAGCTCAAAGGTGATCTCCAAGATAGCCCAAAACATTCTCCCTTAAGGCCTATTTATATGTTTGAAGAGAAACCACGAAGTCCCCTTCCAAATCCGTGTCGAAATAGGTCTACTTTCAATTTTTGCCGCATATGGCGATCGATCGCCTACCGATCGATCACAATTCATTCGTTATTTTCCTCCGATCGATCGTTCTTCCGATCGATGCCGTATGACTCCGATCGATCGCTGTTACTATTTTGTGGAAATAGAAAACTCCAGTAGATACGATCAATTATTTTAAGTCCCGATCGATCATTGCCTTCAGTAACACTGTTTTGCGGCTTAGGCGATCGATCGCATTGAATGGCCGATCGATCGTAGTTACTGTTTGTAAATTTCCAATGGCCATAAGCTTTCGCTCCAAACTCCGAATTGCGCGTGGTCGGTGGCGTTGGAAAACTGACTTCTTGAACCTTAACATGAAGCTTGAATCAGTCTAATCAGACATTTTCACACGAAGTTATGATGATTTAACCATTAAAGTCTATTTTTACCCTTTTCATCTTATTTTTGTATCTTGCTCTCGTTTCCTACAAAAACCAAAAAACTATATTAAAGTAGTAGTAATTCTAATCAAATAATAGCATAAATATAAGTCTAGGAGATAATAAAATGCATATTTCATGTGTAGATTAGTGTTTCAGCTGGTCAGTGGATTATCCCAAAAGCTGGTCAGCAGATTATCCCCAAAATCCATAACTAGCTGGATTTTTTCAGCCGAATGCGGCTGATTTTTCAGGCCCCAAACAGCCCCTTACTACTCCCTCTGGCTTGTATCTATTAAAAGTGCTGGGAGGGAGTATGATGTGGAAAATTTGGGTGAGATACATTTATACTCTGCCGAAAAGTTGCTGCGAAATTGGCAATTTGACCCTTGCAAAATTACCTTGCTCAATATGTAAATCAATTGAACTACCCAAATAGTAAAAAATAGTTTATGTTTCTAATTAGTCTGTCTGTCCGGCGCTTTTTCTTTAGGGAAAAAATAGTGTTTGCCTATGATTGTGGTGGTCATAGGTGGCACGGTGGTTGTGGGAGGCGATAGCGACAGTCTAAGTAGCGCCGGTCGAGGCAGTATGTTTTACTGGATTTGTGTGTAGGATGACGGACTAGAGGAGCAATTGTCCCTACCCCTTTAACAAAAAGTTGTCCTCAAGCCAACAACCCAATGCATCCTCTATCCTCTTTCTTCTCCGGGCATCTCCTCCTCCATGCACGATTTGGCCTCAGCCTCACCTTCATCTCCATCTCCATCTCCATCTCCATCTCCCCCTCATCCTCCTCCTCTTTCTTTGTTTTCTCTTCCTCAGAATCAGGTGGAACCGATCTTGAACAAGCAAAAAGATGTTAAAATAATTATTTTTTCTCTATAAATTACAAGATTAAAAAATAGCTCCTCAACAAGTTAAACAACTTAAGTCCAACATTGAGTTCAAAATTTGTTTCATTCTGAGCTTTGTCGAGCACCAAAATACCTTGGGCTTCTGTTAGTGATGGCTCGCACTCGCTGCTCGCTAAGAGTCGAAAGCCTAGAAGTAAAGAGTTGAAAGTTGCTGAGAAAAATGATGGCAATTATTTAAAAATATTTTGCCCTATTTGGTGATTGGATTTGCCCTAGAGGCCAATAGATCCACATGAGGGTGCATGTGTAGGGTAAGTGGAGGCTTAGTGTGGGCCTTACATCTTAATAAATTTAACTTATTTTCAAATGCTACGAAAGGAGTATTTTATTTCAAATTATTTATAATGAAGGTGGTACTTTTCAGCACCCCAAAATTTCTTAATTAGTAACACCCACTCTCATAGGTAGGGATAGAAAAAAACCATTTTTTCTACCATGCTCACTAACATCTCCATGTTACATTCTCAGGGTAGATATCAATTGAAAAAGATATCACTTTACAGTGGCATTTCAACAGTTAATGTCCACCATTTCGTTGAGTTCAATCTTGACAGTAGGGATCCACCATTATATATACGATGGTAGGGTCCGACCATCAAGATCCTCAGTATCGTGAATGAGAATAGTATGATATTACTCAGCAACTATAAGAAAACTTTGGGTTTTACTGAGCATATAGTGTTACAAAAAAATATGGGTTGTTGAAAAGTCTCACCCTTATAATAATTATTCCTTCCATTTGGAATTAATGTGTATATTTAAAAATTATTTATGTTAAAAAATAATATGTACATTTAGCCTAGTCACGTGACTACCTTCGAAATGCATCTTGGCTCGACGCCCATTCCACCTGCCCTCTGTGCCACTGCCGGGTTGAACCCGAGGACATGCTCCTGCTGGATGACCGAAAGACTGGCAAGCTCCTAAGGAATACGTCCCAGTTGGAGCCCGATGTCAACGTTGGCACCGGGTTCTGCAGCATATCAAGCCGGCACTCGTACGCAGGGAAAAATCGACTGGGCTGTTGCAGGCCATGAATGCCACCTTTAGCAGGAGGAGATCGGTGGGTGACACGAAGATCCTCGGGTGCTTCGACCAGGTTCAAAAAGATACGACTTTGATGACGGAATGGGAGTGATTCAAGCACCGGATCATAGTTTCCAACACAAGTCCACAAACGCGGGAGAGGGGAGATGAAGAGGAGAGCCGGCGGAGCTGACTGAGTGCATCCGATCTGCTATTCCGAAGGTAGGAGGAGATGATAGTCGGAGAGAGGCAGGGAGTCGTGCTCGGCACTGAATCGGAAGGAAGCAAGCTGGGGGGGAGGTGCGGTTGGTAGATGCCGAGGATGGGGAGGGGTGAGGCAGGGGCGTACTGAGCATGAGATGTGTCTAGGAGATAACGGGGCTGAGCCGGCACGAGCGACCAGAGGACGGGAGGGAAGAAGACGTGGGAGTGCCAGAGAAGATGATGGTCACGTGAGTTTTTTATTTGCCCACAGTCCAATAAAAACTACCTTTCTTTTTAAATGTGCACAGTACTTCCGAATGGAGGGAGTACTATTTTGAGGGCGTCTAGCGTGACCGAGTTGAGGACCAGTGCCCATGTGGGATAGGGTCATTTAATCTGGTCCTCAAACTCGGTCTCTAAAACATTTCCTTACTATTTTTAGAAGTATCCCCTATTACCGAGGTTTTTCCATATTACCTGATTTTTCCGAGCTCATCTCATATAACTTGGTTTCAATACCTTAGCCCAAAGAATGTCATATCGGATATCGATAAAATATCGATCGATCAAAGAGACAAAATATCAATGGTCTAAAACTAGTTTTTACCGTATATTTTCACAATATAACTTTTAAAATGAGTGATATTAATTTAGACAAACATAAATTTTCAAATTAATAATTCAAAATATGTGTTTGTGTTTTAAACCCATATCCTTCGACTTGGCATAGGATGGAAAACAAACGGTAAAGTTGATTTTTTTCTTTTTAATTTTTTTTTTAAATCTGATATATTGGACCGAAATTGATATATCGGCAATATATCGTTATCGGTCCTCCTCCGAGAA
This sequence comes from Houttuynia cordata, assembly GCA_039654745.1. Lineage (NCBI taxonomy): Eukaryota > Viridiplantae > Streptophyta > Magnoliopsida > Piperales > Saururaceae > Houttuynia > Houttuynia cordata. Next base: position 9,866,378 of record CM077506.1, read on the forward strand.
AACGAGACAGTCCAATCATGATAGCTATTTTAGTAGGATAAACTTCAACGATGCATATCTCTCTCATTTCTGATCAATTTTATTTCATTCTTCCTTATTTTTAATGCTATTTATTATAATGATGATATCATAAAGATGTTGAACCACCATATACTATTTATAGTGGATTTTTTAGTATTTTTTTATAGGATATCATGATGATAAGAAAGAGCATTAAAAATAAGAAAGAATAAAAAAAAAACGAATACGGATAAAAAATGAGAGAGATATGCATCATTGAAGTTTGTCTCATTAAAAACTATTGTGCTATCGTGTAATCGATTACACAATAGCCCTGCTATCGTGTAATCAATTACACTAAAAAGGTTTTATACTTCAACGAATCGTATCTTCTTCATTTCTAGTCCGTTTTCACCAAAAAAATTTATTCTTCCTTATTTTTAATGCTCTTTCTGATAATCATAATATCATAATAATTTTGGTATCGTATCGAAAAAAAACTATCACAAAATCCACAATAAATAGCCTGTGGTGGCTCAACATCTTTATGATATCATCATTATAAGAAATAGCACTAAAATAAGAAAGAACAAAAAAAATGGGAAAACGGATTTTGGGACAAACGGGCAAGATGGTATAGAGAGCACTAAACAGGAATCCTCAGAAGTGAGCCGAGAGAGTGCATCCTCCACATTGTTTTCCGGTCCTTTCTTATACACCACCTCATAATCATACCCCAAGAGCTTGCTGTCCCACCACTGCTGAGCCGGAGTGGAAACTCATTGCTCGAGGAAATATTTCAAAAGCTTATGGTCTGTGCGGATGAAGAAACGACTGAAGGCACCATTTGGTGACAACGTGCACTATGGCAAGCATCTCTATCTCATAGGCTGACAGAGTTAAGGAGCATCCGAAAAGTGGTTTGCTAAAGAAGGCAATAAGTCGTTCCCTCTATAGTAAGACAACACCAAGACCAACATCCGACACATCCGTCTCGACTACAAAGGAGAGACCAAAATATGGGAGCACCAACACTAGAGCGGTAGCCATGGCCCGCTTCAACATCTCGAATGGTTCTTGGGCTGCCTTCGTTTATGTAATTGCCCCCTTCTTGAGAAGTACAGTGAGGGGACTAGCAATCAAACCATACTGACTAATAAAGCGTCGCTAATACCCTATGAGTCACAGAAATCCGCAGAGCGCCTGTACACAAGTGGGGGTTGGCCAAGAAAGCATAGCAGTCACCTTCGACGGATCAGTAGCAACCCCCTCGCGAGAGATAATATGGCCAAGGTTGTAAGGACCTTCATCTTGAACCGGTTTATTTTAATGTTCTTTATCGGTTATTGTGTGGTTTAAGCGTTTTCGCGTTAAATTTAGTGATTGTCGAGAATATATGGGTTTACAAAGGTTTTAATCAAAAACCAACTTCACAATCATGAGTTTTAAGTGATTTTGGATCAAACCTGAATTTTTGGGATTTTTTGATATTTTCACTAATTTTCCAAACATTAGGGTTTAGCGGGTCCCCAGTGGGCCCCACCGACAAAATTAAGTTTTTGTGACCAAAATGCCCATACATCAAAGGAAGACATTGTAATAATTTTCAAAATTTTTTGGACCTAATTTCGAATTAAATTGCCAAATTTTCCAATTTGAGCCAAAAGCTCTATTTCTACCCCACATTTTATTTAGGTTTACCCCAATCCTTTCTATAAAAAGAAAGTGCTGTGCTATTTCCCAAATTGGTAATATGCTTGGCCAGGAGTTGGAAGCCTCTTCCCCATTAGGCTTGAAGAGGAAATGATTAGAGGTAATTAGCTTGATCTCTTCTTATTCTTTAAGATTTTTTTTAAAAAACCTCTCTTAATCTTGACTTCCTTTATTGTTTCAATCTATTTTGAAAACATAAAAATCATTGTTTTATATCTCTTCTCCAAGCCCTAATCTTCAAAATCTTGTTTTTATGCTTCCAAAACTCTAGATTTAGGGTTTATATTTGATTTTTAAAGCTAAATCGAGATTAGTTGTATATTAACACAAAATCATGTTTTTGGAAGGTGTTGGAGGAGGTTGAAGGTTTATTCTCAACAAGGAAGGTAATGGGTTCTTCAATCTCAGCTTTGGGTAAAAAATAGTTTGTTTTCATGTTTCTATTTAAATTGGTTTTGCTTGTTAGTGCTCTAATGGTAGGTTTAATAAATGTTAATCTTTCACTTTGATTTCTTAGAATAGTATGAGTTGATGTTCTGGAAAGTTTAATGGCTTTTTGTTAGTGTTTGAGACCATGGATGGAGGTTTTAAGTTGAGTTAATAGTGTCTCGGTTTTCGATTTTTTGAAGGGAAGAAGGAGACAAACGATCGATCATCTTACTGGCCAATCGCCTGTCTGGCGATCGATCGTGCATACTGGCCGATCGATCGTCTTCTCGGGAAAAATTTGGAAATTATGCCAATTTTAATATTTTCACTCCATTAAATAATTTTAATGACTATGGAAAGTGTTATGTTGAAATTAGGTTACTGGAAGTGTGGAATTTATGATGAAAGTTTATGGATTAAACTAAGTGTTGTATGTGGTATTGTAATACATGTTGATAATGATGCATGTTGATATTGAATTACTTTGTGATGGAATTCTTGTGATTAAAGCATGTTTCTAGCAAAGATGTTATATGGTGGACGATGAGATGTGTTCTTTTATATCGAGTATGGTTTATTGGAAATTGATGTGATTATGCTATGACTTAATGTATAAAAAAGAATCATGCTTGTGTGTGTGAGTCTTCGAATTCACATAGTTGGAATTAAGTTTTATGGTGGAATTGCTTTGATTTCAGTTGGAAATCGTGGTTTTGAGTGCGCTTAAGCATGCGTATATTGTTCTATGAGTTTATGTCAAAGCATTGATCATGTGATTAGAATGTGCATGAATACACACAAATGTGGGAGTTTATTATAGAATTGTAGTTGATTTATACTTTGACTATGATGCATGAGGGGATGGATTGGGAGCACGTTCCATGTGTTGCCACGTAGGTCTTTCTCACCGATGTATCATGATATCATGCATCGTGTATTGGACTTCATGGACGAAGTTTTATTGTTGTTTAACTGGGATTAATCGATTGTATGCAATGCTTGAGATTGCGTGCCGGATTAATCGATCGGTGGATTAATCGAATCTTTATTGGTCCGAAAGGGCATGCTTTCGATTTCGTTCCTATGTGGAACATGCATACTCCCCAGGATGAGTCAAGCTACTTTGAGATATATGGGGGGGCGAGTTGTATACTTGCCTTGCGGATGAGATTATTGAGATTGTCATCTGGACTCTGAGCATCCAGAGTGGTATGCTTCGTGCACTAGCTACCACGTGTTCTAGGGTTCCCTGTGTGGGAATTTGGGCTCTCCCCCACCGCAGAAGATGTCTCTGGGCGAATACACCTGCTCTAGGTTCTTTGTGTAAGAATCAGACATCTTTGGCCAGGATCGTCCAGGGTGAGCAGCTTTAGGGGCGGACAACCCCGACCTTCTTACATTTCCTATGTGGAAATCAGACCATGATACGCCTTCGTGGCCTTGACTGTGTCCCCCCTTTGTGGCAACAGCCTTTGTGGCAATAGTTGTGTTACTCTTTGATGGAGGCATTCACCATTTGTGCTGATATATGCATATTGTGACTTCTATGCATGATTATACCATTTGCTGGATACATTATTATGCAGGATTATGTGTTGCATGACTAAAAAGTATGGGATTTGGATGTTATTATGCAGGATTATGTGTTATGAATGCATGATCATAAAGTATGGGATTGGGACGTTATTATGCAGGATTATGTGTTATGAATGCATGACCAGAAAGTATGTGGATGAGATATTGTATGCAGGATTATGTGTTATGAATGCATGTGAGATATTGTATGCAGGATTATGTGTTATGAATGCATGATCAGAAAGTATGTGAATGAGCTATTGTTATGCAGGTTTTATGAGATTTGAATAGATGATCAGAACATGGTGTGTCATGTTGATGATGGATCTATATTTGCTATATTGTGATGCTGTTATGGTCCCTGATTATTGCTAATTGTATTAAAACCATTACTGAGTTTCGTACTCACCCCTCTTTCCTTGTTTTATTTTGGGGCTGCATGGAGTGACAATCAGATGGGCAGGATCCTCTGTATGAGTAACGATCAATGAGAGCATGGGATTAGGTGTGGAGGCCTTGGGACATTACTTTATTTATCTGTCTGTTCCGCCATGTTTATGTATGAACATTGTGTATGCTAGGACTTATGATTAGACCTATTCTAGACTTTTGTATTTTGAGCCCTGTGTGTTGGCTCAGGATTTTAGTATGTGGGTTCAAGACTTGTGAACTAAATTATGAGTTATACTCCACCTTTGTCTACTTATTTACTCTTGCTCAAAGTAGTTGCGCTACTCTGTTAGATGGACCGCCCGTATGTGGGGCATAAGTCTTCCACTTGGACCGGGTTCGGTTTGGATCGGACGGTGCCCGGGGCGTGACAAAGGTACTCCACATGTTCACCGCCAAAGGAGCACTTTATTGAATTAGCTCTAAAAATAGAGAAAACAGACCTGAGATGTTCCAAGTGGTCCGCCCATGATGTGTTGTAGATCAAAATGTTGTCAAAGAAGACCAAGACAAATCAGCAGAGTTAAGGGCAGAACATATCATTCATGAGGCTCTGGAAAGTGGCAGGTGCATTGGTCAACCCAAACGGCATGACCAAAAACTCAAAATGCCCATCATGAGTGCGAAAAGACATCTTATGAATTTCGGTGGGCTGCATTCTGATTTGATGATAACCCGAACAAAGATCGAGATTGCTAAGGACCGTAGCTCCGGGCAATTCATCAAGTAACTCCTCAATCACTGGAATAGGATACTTATCCTTGACGATGATGGCATTAAGTGCCCTATAGTCCACAAGTGGAGAAGAGAAAGAACTAGTGCTCGACCGGATAATACATGTCTGACACCAATCGCTCAATCTCAGCCTTCTATATGTGAGGATAACGATAAGTGCTAACATTAGCGGCCGAATTCAGGTTTGAGCCCCCTCTTGAAGGTCCCCACTAAGGCTGCCATCATCCAATCGGGAAGACGATTGGCGATCTTCATGAATTCCGAATAGTAGGCTCGCACTGTAGTCTGGCGTAGGGTGGAGAGCATCTCATTGAAGTCCTGGAACTCGTTGGGACCAAACTGGACGAAAAGTTCGTCGGCAAAAGAGGCCCAAGTTGGGAAGCAGACCTCCTTCTCAAAACTCTGGAACCATACGAAGGCATCATCGTATAGGTGAAAGGCGGCTATGCGCAATCGTTCAACCTCAGAGTGTGTTTCCTGGTAGGCGAAGAATTCTCCGAAGAACTTCTCCACCTTATAAAGTCATTCCAATAGATCCTCATCTCCATTATAGCATGGGAGCTGTAGGCGAGCCAAACGTGGCTTGGCCCCACCCCGAGGTCCTCCACGAGGCCCGGAGTATTCCTCCCAGTCCTCAAACTCCTGGGATAGGTTTCGATGATGAGATGTCATTGAGGCATTTAATCGAACACCTGGAAGGCCTTGTGTGCCTGGGAGGCCCCTTCCTTGAGCTGATCGAAGGTGCCAAAAACGAACAGCATGGGGAGGAGGTTTTGCATCTTTCTCAAACAATGCTTGATTGCTGGAAAAGCGAGAGCCCATGGGCTGGGAGGGCTCGCCCATCTCAACCTTGAATGTCTGCGGTGTGGGCAAGAGGGGCGCTGCAGAGGCTGCCTGAAGCTATGCAACCGCCATGGTGAATTGTTGAATTTGGGTGGTCATTGCTTCGAACATGGAGATCATAACGGCATTAGCCAAGTTGGCCGCTAATTTGGGGTTGTCATCCACATTCTCCTTCTCTTTCTCGGGTTGTGTCTCTGGGGCCGTGGTCGGATGTAATACCTGACAGTTGGTATAGCCAGGTGTGGCTCGGGTTTGCCAGATGTTGCTTGGCTGAACCCAAGTGGAGGCCACCCCAACTCCTATGCCAACTCAGAAGTTTCCGTCCTGTTTCACCTCATCCCAGTAACATCAAGCCAGTAGAAGCAGAGGTAGCGACAGCTTCCAGTGAACCTCCGGCATCCATCGACATCCAGCGATCCCCGACGAACTAGACGACCTCCAGCATCCGGCGGCTCTTGGCTACCTCCGGTGACCACTATAGCGACCTCCGGCGACCACGACTGCAACTCAGCAGTTCTGTCTGGGATAAAAATAGAGCATGATGATGAACAGTAGAGGGGGCGAAAGTAACGACTTCAACGTCGGCGACGAGGGTTGCTCTAGTGACTTCTGCTATCTCTGGCGGCTGGGTTAGTAGTGAACTAAAGTGGGAAGCCAGTAGGAGCAGGGGCGAATTCGGTGACTTTTCTGCAACTTCGGCGACCCCAGCAACTTTCCAACGTCCAGCAAGTTCCGGCAGTCTCTGACGACTCCGAAGACCTCCGGCGGGCGGAGATTTGGCATTAGCGCGCATGCACGAGGTAGGATCCCATACTTCACTGATAAAGCTTTGATTTTTTTTTAGTTCTTCGTCAATGGAGGTGACGGGGACGTTGACATAGGAGGTAGGGGGCCGTGGCGGGTCACGGGGGGGTCGATTCGACCTCCGCCAGGCCACCGGCCGCGGTGAAGGAGGCAAAGGCAGCAACTTTTTGCTGATGCCAGTTCATGGCTTCCCTCTAGATCTGCCCGGACCATGGGCAGACGATTAGAGGAGGAGTGGAAGAGAAGAAAGGGCGGCCCCAGCTGGGCGATGGCGACTCGAAGACGACTGTCGTGTTGGCCGCCACCAATGAGCGAGCAGAGGACGATCAACTGGTCCTCTTCTTGAAAGATGACCGGTTATGTCCCAGGTTTGGCCGGACTGGATCGGCAGACCGAACCGGAACCCAGTTCGGGAATAGTTAGACTAAACCCGGTTCATAAATTAGTTTAGTTTTGAACTGTCGGTGGTGGACATCAACTGACAGTTAAAACTGCCCACAACTGACGGTGGAACCTGACTGTCTGTGTAATTCAATGCAGTATGGTACATACAGAGCCAGTGAGGTACATAGGCTCATTTTATTGGTTTTGAGCTATATGATAAATAATTTCAAGCCCTAATTGGCGTATTAGCTTCATGTGTTTGATGTTATTGTATTAAGGGCAATTGTCCCTCTTTTTATGCTGACTGATAGCTGAGGACTTAAATGATAAGAAAAGCCTGACTAATAAACCTAGATGGTTTAGAGACTTAATCATTTTATGAAAGATAATAAAATGATGACTTGAGGGCTAAGATTGAGGGTTGGGAAGAACTTAATTAAGATAAAGACTAAAATGCCCTTGGGATTGGGAGTCAGTGTATGAGTGTGAGTGACTTCCGATCAAGTGACCGAATGACTATTAAGTCAAAGGTCAGGCTATCTATTGAGCTATTTGTTATGCATGAAAAATATACATTTTTATATGCCTTTTTACCTATTTGTTAGTCATAATTTCTAATTAAAATAAGGAATAAAGTGAGTTTTAGTAATTAGTTTAATAATTAGGAATTAAACAAATAAGGCTCTCTAAATTGCTCAATTTAACACTGTTCCGTAATTTTATGAATTATGTGGCATGTCTAATGTGGGACATATTTTAATTTGTATAGGTTCAAATGTTCGGACTGCAGAACAGCCAAATTGACGCCAATAGACGGGTTTTGAAGTGCCAAAGCGACCCAAAAGCTGAGATCACACGCATTGAAGATCTGAACCATTGATGAGTACTTAGAAGAAGACGGGCGTGGAAGTAGAGTACAGAGCCGTTCAGATTTAATCCGGTGGTCGACATTGATACAACCGGTTTTAACCCAAGCAATAGAAAAAGCACAACACGAGCGAACCGGTTCGGTTAAGAAAAATTAATAATAATAATAATAACCCGAGCTTCTGCTCGGGTGTCCCTGTTTCCAGAACAGGGCATATGGAGCATTCATGGTGAAGCCAGTCAGAACGAACGGGGCTGAGGTCGAGGTCACGGCTGAGGTCGACATCGACCTGGGTTCACGAAGGCGAGGTTACGGACGACGATGATGATGGTTCCGGCGAGGAACAGGGCTTGATCAAGAGGAACAAGAACAGAGCTCCTGCTCGAGGCGTTGGCAGCGAACTGAGGCCTGGGCTCGGAGGAGCATTTGACAGCGAGGGCTTGTGGAAAAGAATAGCGGCGGTCATGGTGATAATGACGGAGGTCTTGGCAAAGGCAGCCACTGGCAGAGGCTCGACCGCGAGGAGCTACAAACAGCAGAGGCTTAATTTGGAAGGTCGCGTGTGACAAAGCCAAATCGGGCAAGGCAAGTTACCGACCTGTTTCAAAATGGTAAGTGCTCGAATTTGCTTTGATTGGAGAAGAAGAAAAGCCCGATTTTGTGCAGCAGAAAGGAAAGACTTAATTTTTGGGTGTTTTGGGCTCTGTATTGAGAGTTCAAAATTGGAATTTTTTCTTTGCAATTGGACAGGATTCAATGTGAATCGAGATGCAAATCGACTGATTTGGAAGGCACACGCGAAGGTAGGATTTTTCTGACGAGATTGAGGGTTCTGATTTGAGGAAAGCTACAGACGGTTTGTATATAAAAACAGAGCAGTAGCAAAAAAAAAAAGGGGGGGGGGGGGCGGCCGAAAGAGGAGACGACCAGAGAGTTTTTTTATTCAGTTTCAACTTTTGGTTTCAATTATTTGTTCTCTTTCATTTTGCTTTTCATTCCGGTGTTGTGATTCGAAGTTCTGAAGAACTGTTGCTGTGAACAGTAACCGGAGAGCAAAGAACAGTACTTTCTGTCTTAATTTTCTATTATTCAAAAATTCCTGTAAGTTGATTTTAGTTATATCGAAATGAATTCCATTATTTTTGCAGTTAAATTCCTTAGTATGAGTAGCTAAATCCCTGTCTAGGGCTGAGATGAAGCCATGATTAGTTGTAGGAATAGTATTCATGTGATGCAATTGCTATTTCAAATGAATGCGTTTTAACGATTGTTATTCTCAAATTAATTGCATTGGGTTATATGTTTAAAATGCTATTTGGATATTACTTATGATTTATCAAATGATGGATACATGTAATGATTTGAATCTCATCTGTTGATATGCAAGAGAATACAAAATTCTATTTAAAAATCTATATGCTTTAATGCTGAAATTTTCCGTAGGAGAATAGATTGAATTCCAATTCTCTACGAGATAATCGTGAAAACAATTGCTGATTTTAAAAGAAATATTCCTATGATTGTCATGTGCTGATTCTTTTACCCTAGTGTTTTAAATTCTTGATTAAAGTTTCAATTTTTATTTGTTAAATAGTTTCTTTTTCATAGATTACTTAATTGCTTTTAGATTAATTTGTTAGTTAAAGCTGTTTAATTGCATTGAGTCTTCGATTAGTCGTAGTTGTAGTGAATCAAATCAATTTAATTCTTCAACAAGGGTAATAATCTGATCTTCGAATTAGAATTCCAAAAACACAAGTCCCTGTGGGTTCGACCTCGTAAGAATTGTGCGACTATACTCCAAACACGATTCGTACACTTGCGAGTAAAATTAAGAAGATTAATTAAAACAACAACACTATTGAGCCAACAGTTGTGAATGGTATGTTATAACTCTAAGAAGGGTTCATACTAGTAATACCGTGATACCTCTTATGGATCACAAGGTATAGATTGGGGTGTGTTGCATCTTCTGACTGGTAGAAGCTCTGTCGTCTGTATCTCTATATGGATTTTAGAGAGCATTCACATCTTCTAACTGGTGGAAGCTCTGTGTCATGGTACCTAATGAGGACCAACTTCTATTGGCCAGGCCTAAGCTGTTATATCTTTCTATGGATTCTAGAGAGAGTATTTACAAGTTATTTTGGCCCATGTTTGTATCTTTCTATGGATTTTAGAGAGAGCATTACATATTCTATTAGTCAGGCTTAAGCTGTTACCTCTTCTCTATGGATTTTAGAGAGAGCTTTTGCATCTTCCGACCGATGGAAGCTCTGCACACATCCTGAGCCGTGGTTGCGAGGTGGTTTACTGTGCACATTAGAGACGTTAGCATCCTAGAAGGCTGCGCTTCCCGACCCACATCGAGTCTTGGAGCTGATGTGGAGCCAGACCCTTCCGACGGTCATACCTTTTAAGGTAAAGAATGAGCGAGGCAGTCACCCTTGAGGGATTCAGGGGGTGCCGTGATTACTGGTATTAACCGGAGTGATAGTCATGGTGTTTTCGTGCTGTCTGTCATGTAGGTATGACATTCAGTGAGTCTGTCTATATAGGACAAAGACTTAATTAATGAACTTGAATTTGGGAAGCAATAAAAGACTTTGCTTAAAAGATTAATAAAAGATTCAAGTAGAATTCTGTAATAGGTTGCATAATATGGTAATGCAAATCCTAATTTATTATAATGTTGATGACTGTGTTATGGTATCCCATTGAGTATTTTTTGTCACGCCCCAAATTTTATTAAACCCAAAATACGCGGAAGCGATAATCCAGTAAAGGTTGTTGGGTATAAAATCTGGGACAGACCAAATACTCGAATCATCACATACCCATTTCCATTCATGGGTTTTGAAGGATCATTTACTTAAATAACATTCATTGTACCCGAATTATAAATAACAAAGTTGTAACACTAATAGTTTAAATTATTACATAAATAAATAATCTTCGATCAATACAATAATAAAAAGCCAGGCACACAGGCCACAAGTAACAAAGTTCAACAACTAAAACACTGAAATAAAAATCTTCATTTCTAAATTTGCAGTCATCCTCCACTTTCTCCTGCCCAGCATCATTCTTTCTTAATTCCTGCATCGAGGGATGCATGAGTATTTCGTATGAAATACCCTGTAGGATACCAAAAACCCCACTGATAAAATATTAACAAATTCCAAAGGAAAAGAAGATCGAATACCAAAAGTATTATGGAAATAAGCAATCAATAATCAGGTTTTGGAAAAATCATCAAACCAAGCTATCACCAAACACCGGAAAACTCATATGTACCGGTAGAATCAACAACTGAGTTAGACTCGAACATATAGTGTGTAGAGAGTCAACAACTTCTGCTCGCTGGTCAGTCCACTTCCCCTATGGACATCTATGCCAGAATATCCTAGAGGTTCTTCAGAGGAACCCGGCCATGCGTCTAGGGATGCTGGCCCCATCGGTGCTTACGGGCACAATGGACGGAGACTGCAAACCTTCCGTAATGTCATACAGTCTAAGCACACGCGTTGCCGTCGTCGGCTGAACTACAGAGGTTCATAAAATCTGAGATCATAGAGGATCTTGCAATGGCTCTGGTGCATGTTAGGATTTCTACTCGAAGAATTCTATCATGACTCTTGTGGAAGAAACAGTTTTCATAGGTTTAAAGCTAACTGTACGACTACAGGCGTTGTATGGAAAATAATCGAAGATTTTACCTTGAGAATAAACTCTTATAGGAATGCCAACGAGATGACAATATCTCGAAGTAACCAAGCAATAAGGACTCAAGTGTCCGAACTTGTCATCAACACATGACTCACAAAAGAAGTAGTTGTAGCGCTTGTCTTCTCAAGCTCCACTCAAGTCCTTGGGGTTAAAATGGTAACTTTACTCATCTAAGATCTTTGATATGCAAGGCCCTAGGTATGAATTCCAAATACTGAATGTAAACTCGAGAGTTTATGAAGAAAATGATTAACTAGGGTTTAGAGTAAAACCTTAATTAAGGATTTCTATACCGACCACTACGGTGAGCCGTAAACTAATAAAAGGGAAAGACACTAAGGTTAGGACTCGAACCCCTGGTCTCTCTCTTATAGGAAAATTGTACTATTTTACAATTTGTAATTTTTACTGAGTGAATCTGAATCTGTAATTTTTACTGTAGGTTCGCTGATGAGTCTATTTTACATCCCAATAGAGAACGCATTTTTTTGAATTTTATAGAATTAGTTATGCATTTTCTACTACTGACTGTCTGTGCAGGAATTTCCAGACCGAGGCTTAATTAAGTCTTCGGTTTGCCCTTTATTATGTTAATTAATCACATCTATTAATCACTTATGATATTACTAATCATCTCTCTGTTCCACCTAGGCATGATATTTGTAATAATGAACAGCAAATAAATTTTTAAAATAATACTATGTCTTTATCACTTCTACAAACTATTTTTATGCCTAATCATGATTATCATCTATTCAATAATTAAGACCCTTAATTTGGGACGAAAAGGAACATAAATAACACCAAAAAGCAGAGGCCTTTACCTCTGGTCAGAAGGGTATCGACTTGTATTTTACAATATTTTAGACATTTAATCCTTCGCCTTCTTAATTCTCATGAATCATTACCCGATCTAATGATTAATATAATATAAACAACAAGAAATGACCGGAATGTAAGACTATAATCTCTGGACAACACGAAGTCAGATCCATAGGGAAATGAACGAGTCAATTACATGATGACTAAGGAGAGAGGAATTCATATCTAAGACTTTGCATATCGAAATATGCAGTCAAGTATTCAAATGGATCATGCATATACTGGACATAAATAAAGATATGACCTTTTTCAATTCACAAGCATCATCCTCATACACCAATGAACAACAGACATAAACATGCATGAAATATCATCAAGACATGCTATTCAAGCCAAGGAAGTTGGGTAAAAATGCATCCTACCTGATTTGAAGAGAATCGATACGTTATGCGGAGAGCACTACCGGGTAGACTACGCTTCCCTTCTCCACGAAACCACTCCACAAACCACCGGAGAGCTCCTTGAACGTGGTGTGCAAGGCTGCCCACTGCTGCTCCTCTGCTGGCACGTCTCCCAAAAATTGCAAAGGAGAATGTCGACCCCTTTAATAACATGTATATATAGGACATACACAAGTCCTAGTTGATTCTCCACCGTCCATCTCACCACGATCCAAAGGCTACCAAAAGGTCCAGCCATTCCACAACAGCTAGGACGCCCTTCCCCTTAATTTGCTTCAGTTCTAAATCCCTTAATTAAGGGGAATTAACTCAATCCCTTTAATTACCTAATTAAGACCTTAAGCAGTTTCAATTAGCAAGATCTAACCATCTTGATAAAGGGCGCCAAGCTTGATTGGAATATGCCCTCAGCATCTTCCATAACTCACCTTGAATGCAAAACATAACCTCCCTAATTAATCCCAAATTAAATCCCAATTTAATTAAATTTCCAATTAGCTATCAATTAGGGTTTTCAAATTCAAATTATCTCCCAAGTTTAGATCCCTTAATTAGGGCTAATTAGGTAAGACACGTCCTCAAAAAATCCCCCAAAATCAGCCCAAGAGGTTCCCCAACGGATTTGCCTCAAAAATCACAAAATTAACGCCGATCGATCGGTCCGTATACGCGATCGATCATCCAGCGATCGATACGCTACAACCGCGATCGATCGTCTCCCGATCGACCTATCATAAACGCGATCGATCGATCTGACGAAAAAATTAAATTTTTAAATTTATTTTTGATGAGTTTTCTAGAACTCAAAATTACTCCCTTTGAGCAATAAAATTCCACTTTATTAATATAAAATTTACGGTCGCTACATCCTTCCCTCCTTAAAGAACATTTTGTCCCCGAAATGCCGCAAATTATTCTTCAAAGAGTTGAGGGTAGGATTTCTTCATCTCATCTTCGGTTTCCCATGTCATTTCCTCGGAGTGCTGGTTTTGCCACAAAATTTTCACCAACGAAATTGTCTTTTTCTGTAGCACATGATCTTTCTTATCCAAAATTTTGATAGGCTTCATCGGAAAAGATAAGTCTGCTTCTAGTTCCATAGTCGTGTAGTCTAACACGTGCGATGTATCCGGCACATACTTTCTCAACATAGACACATGGAATGTGTTGTGCACCTCTGCTAACTATGGGGGTAAGGCTAATCTGTAGGTGACCGGCCCAACCCGTTCCAAAATCTCAAATGGTCCTACGAACCTCGGACTTAGTTTCCCCTTTTTACCAAACCTCATAACTCCCTTTGACGGAGAAACCTTCAAGAACGCATTGTCTCCTTCCTGAAAGTCCAATTCTCATCTTCTGCAATCTGCATAACGCTTCTGTCTGCTTTGCGCTGTCTGTAACCTTTGCCAAATCTGCTTCACTTTCTCTACACAATACTGCACTAATTCTGACTTCATTACTTGACTTTCTCCAATCTCTGTCCAACAGGTGGGCGATCTGCACGGTCTTCCATACAGTGCTTCGAACGGTGCCATTCCAATACTAGAGTGGTAACTGTTGTTGTAGGCAAATTCGATCAGTGGAAGATGATCGTCCCAATTGCCCTTCCAATCGATAGCACACGCTCTGAGCATGTCTTCTAAAGTCTGTATTGTCCTTTCTGACTGTCCGTCGCTCTGTGGATGAAAAGCTGTACTAAAACTGAGCTTAGTACCTAACGCTTCCTGAATACCCTTCCATGTTCTGGATGTGAACCTTGGGTCTCGATCAGATACAATTGATATCGGTGTGCCATGCAGTCTTACTATTTCTCTGATATACAGCTCGGCTAAACTCTCTGGGTTCTGCTTCCATCGAATCGGCAGAAAGTGTGCTGTCTTAGTAAGTCGATCCACGATTACCCAAATTGCATCTTTCTGCTTCTGAGTCTTCGGTAAGGCTACCACGAAATCCATTGTGATATGATCCCATTTCCACTATGGAATCTCCAACGGTTGTAACAAACCCGCCAGTCTCTGATGTTCTGCCTTTACTTGCTGACATGTCAAACATTTGGAGACAAACCTTCCAATATCTCTCTTCATTCCGTTCCACCAGAAGTTCCTCTTCAAGTCTTGGTATAACTTTGTGCTCCCTAGATGAATCGCATACTGTGAGTGATGCGCCTCCTGGAGAAGTTCTTGTCTCAGCTCCACATCCTTTGGTACAACCAACCTTCCTTGAAATAGGATACTTCCATCACTTCCTTTAGTGAAATCTGTCTTTTCCAACAGCTTCTGCAACTGTGGATTGTTCTTTTGTGCCTCTAGCACCTTCTCATATATCATCGATCTTACCGATATATTTCCTAGAAATGACGCTCTCTTAGTAGTCGGCCATTCCAAGTTACACATTCCCAAATCCTCCATCATTCGCCATTCTTGCACCATCATATGCGCCACTATTCCTGTCTTCCTACTTAGTGCATCTGCAACCACATTCGCCTTACCTGGATGGTAGTAGATAGAGAAGTCATAGTCCTTCAAATACTCCAACCACCGTCTCTGTCTCATATTCAGGTCCTTCTGAGAAAAGATGTATTTTAGACTCTTGTGATCAGTGAATACCTCGAAAGTTTCACTATATAGATAGTGCCTCCAAATCTTTAAAGCAAACACCACTGCTGCTAGCTCCAAGTCATGAGTTGGATAATTCTGCTCATGAATCTTCAATTGTCGTGAAGCATATGCCACCACATGTCCATTCTGCATCAGCACGCAACCCAAACCGCATTTCGATGCATCGCTGTAAATGACAAACCCACCAGATCCTGATGGTAGTTTCAGAATCAGCGCGGAAGTCAATCTTCTTTTTAGCTCCTGAAAACTTTTCTCACACTCATCATTCCAGTTGAATTTTACTCCCTTTCTTGTTAACTTAGTCATTGGCAAGGCTAAGCTGGAAAATCCTTCAATGAACCTCCGGTAATAACCTGCCAATCCCAAGAAACTCTGGATCTCGGTCACGCTCTTCGGTTGTTCCCAGTGAAGAGCGGCTTCCACCTTCATCGGATCTACCGAAACTCCGTCTTTTGATATGACATGACCCAAGAAGTTTACTTTGTCCAACCAGAACTCGCACTTGCTAAATTTAGCATACAACTGGTTCTCTCGTAAGATCTGCAGTACTTGAGCCAAGTGTCTTCTGTGCTCTTTCTGACTCGCTGAGTAGACCAATATATCATCCACGAACAGGATCACGAACTGATCTAACAATGCCTTGAAGATTTTGTTCATCATATCCATAAACGCTGCAGGCGCATTGGTCAAACCAAACGGCATTACCAGAAACTCATAATGTCCGTATCTAGTTCGGAATGCTGTCTTGGAGATGTCTTCCTCCTTGATCCTCAACTGATGGTATCCGAACCGCAAATTGATTCTCGAGAACACTCTTGCTGACTGCAGTTGGTCAAATAAGTCGTCGATCCTCGATAATGGATATTTATTCTTTATTGTCACCTGATTTAACATCCGGTAGTCTATACACAATCTCATGGATCCGTCTTTCTTCTTCACGAACAAGACTGGTGCTCCCCAGGGAGATACACTAGGTCGAATCAAACATTTATCCAGCAACTCCTGTAGTTGTTCTTTCAATTCCTTTAATTCCACAGGTGCCATCCGATATGGTGCCTTCGATATCGGTGCAGTTCCCGGCATCAGGTCTATGGTGAAGTCAACATCCCGTCTTGGTGGCAAACCAAGCAACTCCTCCGGAAATACATCGATGAATTCATTTACTATTTCAATTTCTTCTATTTTAGGGATAGTTTTCTCTTCTGACACTACGGTAGCTAAAAAGGTTTTACATCCTTTAGCTACTAATTTCTGAACTTTCATTACAGAAATTAGACGGTTTTCTTTCTTTAAACGAATTCCTTGAAACATTAATTCTTTCTTTCCTGGAATTCTAAAATATACCCTCTTTTTGCTACAATCAACGGTAGCACCAAATTTAGCTAACCAGTCCATTCCCAGTATGATATCAAAATCAAGCATCTCAAGCAAAACCAAATCATCAAGCATCACAACATCATCCATCAACACAGAAGAATCCTTCAGATACTCAGTTGCTAACACTGAGTCCCCAACAGGAGTAGAAATGGAGAGATCACACTCAAGTCTAGAAGGTTTCTTTTCTAGACTGGCAGCAAACACCATAGAAATAAAGGATCTAGATGATCCTGGGTCTATCAATACTCTAGCCAATCTATTCAAGACATGTAGAGTACCTTCGATGATGTCGTCCGAAGATTGAGCCTCCGCCGAAGTCAAGGCAAAAACTCGAGCTTGAGCTTTCTTACTCGTCTCCCCTTCTGCTTTCTTGTCATGATTAGGGCAGTAAGGTGCAATGTGACCAATTTCATTACAACTGTAACATCTCCGAGTATCTTGTGGACATGGCTTCCCAGCATGAGACGGCTATCCACAGAATCTGCACTTGCCTCCAGCTTCTGGCCCATTATTTCACTGAGGCTGACGGTAGGGTACTAATGCACGATTCTGATTATTCCCCCGGTTTGGCTGCTGTTGCTGCTGTTTCTGTTGCTTCGCTGGTCGGTTAGCAAAACGACCGTTGTTCCCAAATCTCTTGAAGCCAGAGCATTTGAAATTACCGTCCTGACCCCTATTGGAACTTCCTTTCCGCTCTTGGGTCCTTTTATAGTCATCTTCAAGGAGAGAGGCCAACTCCACTGCTTTAGCCACGGTAGTCGGTTGCGAAACCAGAACCTTCGACCTTAGTCCATCAAGCAGACCATCTACGAATCTCCTCGCCTTTACTAGCTCATTGGGACACGCGTCTGTCGTGAATCGCTGCAGCTGTTCAAACTTTGTCTCGTACTAAAGTATGGACATGGATCCCTAAACTAGCTCTAAGAATTCTTTCTCCTTCCTGCGCTGTACATGTGGAGGAAAGTATTTCTTATTAAATACTTCCTTAAATTCTGCCCACGTGATCTCTTGTCCACCTCAAAATTATTCTACTCTGCCAATTCCCACCAGAATACGGCCTCACCAACGAAGAGATAGGTTGCAAACACGACTTGTTCCTCTGTCGGAACCTTCATACCCTTGAACAATCGTTCAACTTCCACGATCCATCGCTCAGCCTTTTCGGGGTTGTCATCACCAGAGAAAGCTGGTCCTGCTCTCTTGAACCGCTCTAGGGTAGGTGCCTTCACTTTGGGCGTATTGCTGCTGCTTCCGCCATTCCGTAGTTCCCTTGCCAACTCCCTTACCACATCCGACAGATTCTGGCTCGTGGCTTTTTCCTGAGAAAGATTCGGTGCGGTACCCGATCGCCTACCACGAGCTCCAGTTGTCGCCATTTCGAAAAATCTACAGTCAAGGAAAGAGGGAGAATTAGAACTTAACTCCATGTTTTATTTTAATTCTTCCTCCAATCCATGACTACTAGCGCGACAGACAATGCCACAACACAAGAACAAACAACAATGCAAGCAAAACAAAGAACACACTAACACTAAATTCAAAACGAAGTTTTTATTCAATACTAATTAAAAATTACACCTAAATCTCTGGAAGAAAAGCAGGGTTATTCAAGATTCTACTTGCTTATGAAGCTTCCTAATTGAGTCCCTGAACACCACATTTCAAAGGTACTCGTCTAAAATGGCAAAGGACACATGCATAGGTGCAAACACTAGATGACCCTCATACCAGTCTATCTCTCAATCGGTCATGTGAGGCCACCTATAACCTAGGGATTTGAACCCGAGATACAGCTTATAGAAAAGATCTGGGTCATCCTTTGCACGAACGTAAACTGGATGTTCTAAGACCTTCCGAAACTCCTGGTTTATCAAGAAACTAGCGAACGGATGCTCTTCCTCGGGATCTTCCTCTGGGTCTTCTTCTGGATCTTCTTCCGGATCTTCCTCTGAGTCTTCTTCCGGATCTTCCTCAAAATCAGACTCTTCCTCGATGTCGATCAAGAAACGTTCTTCCTTGGTTCCACGACCAATGTCCTGCAACCTCCAATCAGCCAACCATTGCCGTGCTGCCTCCTGACTATCCTTCTCGTAAATCCGACCACTACGCGTTCTCGCCATTACCTAAAGCAAAGTACTAGTTAGTCTTTTAGGTACAATTATGCTTCATCTCTCATTCTAGGGTTCCACGTTCTCATCTCACAGTTATTCTAAATCTTTGTACAGTGAACAATTATTTAAGTCAACCTGAAGCTCTGATACCAAGCTGTCATCTTCAAATTTTATTAAACCCAAAATACGCGGAAGCGATAATCCAATAAGGAATCAATAATTAGGTTTTGGAAAAATCATCAAACCAAGCTATCACCAAACACCGGAAAACTCATATGTACCGGTAGAATCAACAACTGAGTTAGACTCCAACATACAGTGTGTAGAGAGTCAACAACTTCTGCTCGCTGGTCAGTCCACTTCCCCTATGGACATCTATGCCAGAACATCCTAGAGGTTCTTCAGAGGAACCCGGCCATGCGTCTAGGGATGCTAGCCCCATCGGTGCTTACGGGCACAATGGACGGAGACTGCAAACCTTCCGTAATGTCATACAGTCTAAGCGCACGCGTTGCCGTCGTCGGCTGAACTACAGAGGTTCATAAAATCTGAGATCATAGACGATCTTGCAATGGCTCTGGAGCATACTAGGATTTCCACTCGAAGAATTCTATCATGACTCTCGTGGAAGAAACAGTTTTCATAGGTTTAAAGCTAACTGTATGAATTCCAAATACTGAATGTAAACTCGAGAGTTTATGAAGAAAATGATTAACTCCGGTTTAGAGTAAAACCTTAATTAAGGATTTCTATACCGACTACTACGTTGAGCCGTAAACTAAAAGGGGAAAGACACTAAGGTTAGGACTCGAACCCCTGGTCTCTCTCTTATAGGAAAATTGTACTATTATATTAGTCATAATTCTGGTTATTTAGAGTTTATTTGCATTTAAATTAAATTTATAAATCAATTAATCCCGTGATAATAATATTAGTGAATTACCCATAATTCATTGCACTGCCCTGTGTACAGCAGTACAATTTCAGCACTAGAAATGACTTTCACTAAGTGAATCTGAATCTGTAATTTTTACTGTAGGTTCCCTGATGAGTCTATTTTACATCCCAATAGAGAACGCATTTTTTTGAATTTTATAGAATTAGTTATGCATTTTCTACTACTGACTTTCTGTGCAGGAATTTCCAGACCGAGGCTTAATTAAGTCTTCGGTTTGCCCTTTATTATGTTAATTAATCACATCTATTAATCACTTATGATATTACTAATCATCTCTCTGTTCCACCTAGGCATGATATTTGTAATAATTAACAGCAAGTAAATTTTTAAAATAATACTATGTCTTTATCACTTCTACAAACTATTTTTATGCCTAATCATGATTATCATCTATTCAATAATTAAGACCCTTAATTTGGGACGAAAAGGAACATAAATAACACCAATAAGTAGAGGCCTTTACCTCTGGTCAGAAGGGTATCAACTTGTATTTTACAATATTTTAGACATTTAATCCTTTGCCTTCTTAATTCTCATGAATCATTACCCGATCTAATGATTAATATAATTTAAACAACAAGAAATGACCGGAAAGTAAGACTATAATCTCTGGACAGCACGAAGTCAGATCCATAGGGAAATGAACAAGTCAATTACTTGCTGACTAAGGAGAGAGGAATTTATATCTAAGACTTTGCATATCGAAATATGCATTCAAGTATTCAAATGGATCATGCATATACCGGACATAAATAAAAATATGAGCTTTTTCAATTCACAAGCATCATCCTCATACACCAATGAACAACAGACATAAACATGCATGAAATATCATCAAGACATGCTATTCAAGCCAAGGAAATTAGGTAAAAACGCATCCTACCTGATTTGAAGAGAATCGATACGTTATGCGTGTAAATCGGTTCTCCGGGTAGACTACGCTTCCGTTCTCCACGAAACCACTCCACAAACCACCGGAGAGTTTGTTGAACGTGGTGTGCAAGGCTGCCCACTGCTGCTCTTCTGCAGGCATGTCTCCCAAAAATTGCAAAGGAGAATGTCGACCCCTTTAATAGCATGTATATATAGGACATACACAAGTCCTAGTTGATTCTTCACCGTCCATCTCACCACGATCCAAAGGCTAACAAAAGGCCCAGTCACTCCACAACAGCTAGGACGCCCTTCCCCTTAATTTGCTTCAGTTACAAATCCCTTAATTAAGGGGAATTAACTCAATCCCTTTAATTACCTAATTAAGACCTTATGCAGTTTCAATTAGCAAGATCTAACCATCTTGATAAAGGGAGCCAAGCTTGATTGCAATATGCCCTTAGCATCTTCCATAACTCACCTTGAATGCCAAACATAACCTCCCTAATTAATCCCAAATTAAATCCCAATTTAATTAAATTTCCTATTAGCTATTAATTAGGGTTTTCAAATTCAAATTATCTCCAAAGTTTAGATCCCTTGATTAGGGCTAATTATGTAAGACAAGTCCTCCAAAAATCCTCCAAAATCAGCCCAAGAGGTTCCCCAACGGATTTACCTCAAAAATCACGAAATTAATGGCGATCGATCGGTCCGTATACGCGATCGATCGTCCTGCGATCGATACGCTACAACCGCGATCGATCGTCTCCCGATCGATCTATCATAAACGTGATCGATCGGTCTAATGGAAAAATTAAATTTTTAAATTTACTTTTGATGAGTTTTCTAGAACTCAAAATTACTCCCTTTGAGCAATAAAATTCCACTTTATTAATATAAAATTTACGGTCGCTACATTTTTATACTCAGCATCCTTATGTGATGTAGGTGTTGCTGTGGAAAAATTGGCTTCGCACGGTACACGGGGATTTGGTGTCTTAACTGTGAGGACGTTCAGGAAGCTGCATAGTACTTCTTCACTATCGGGTTTGTTCTAGACCCTGTTGTAAGGCGCGTCAACTATTTCTAGTTTATTTTGAGATGGATGTCAGACTTGCACTTAGAGGACTGGCGTTGGTTTAATCGACTTTGCATCTTGTTATACTATATGTATATATGGTTTTGTATCTATATTTGTGAACCCCAGTTATCACGGCCTAGATGCTTAGTCGAAAATTTTGAACTAATGATTTATCGCATAGAGGAATAATCCTCTAATTTTCCGCTACAACTCTGATTTAAAAATGGTTTCAAAAACCCGGGCCGTGACATCGGCTACTTGTGAGGTGCCATGGCAGATCGTTAAGGCACTGATACCAATGTTGTGTTCCGATGGGAACACAAGAGGTACTATGCTTCACACAAGGAAAAAGAGGGGAAAGACGAATGAAGTAGAAAAAAATGTTTCTTATTGCATAACTACCAAAAGAGGAGAAGACTCCCTTATAAGGAGGGCGCGGCCCCCTAGGGAGTCATGCCAGCTGATGGGCCACGTTCCAGTGGCTGGCCATCAACTAGTTCATTACAATCAAATGTCATTCCTTCCTATATTATAGCTTATTGAATTGTAGCAGTAAAGTACTAAAAAGTAAAGTAACCCGACATGGTAAGTTTTAAAAATGAAAAGTAATACGTCCTAAGATAGACCCTGCCCCTGAGTTGGCGTACGCAACAGATTATCAGAAAGAGCATTAAAAATAAGGAATAATAAAAAAATGGGCGAAAACGAACTAGAAATGAAGGAGATGATTTGTTGAAGTATAAAACTTTTTAATGTGATTACACAATAGCACAGTGCTATCGTGTAGATTACACGATAGCAATGTCTCTTATTTCTGATTTGTTTTCGCTATTTTTTTTAATTCTTCCTTATTTTTAATGCTCTTTCTTATCATGATGATATCATAATGATGTTGAGACATTACATGTTATTAATCGTAGGTTTTGTGGTATTTTTTTCGATATGATATTAAAGTCATTAGGACATCATGATGATGAGAAAGAATATTAAAAATAAAGAAGAATAAAATAATGGGCGAAAATGGACTAAAAATAAAAGAGATATGATTCGGTGAAGTGTAAAACATAAAATCAGGTAATATAGAAATATTACCGAATGTGTTTTAAGGTTAGGGTTGAGGAGAGCAAAATGAGTAAATCAGGTACCGAAATAGATGAGCCCAAAAAAATAAGGTCACATGACAATCCGGGCTCATTGGCCTAGGTAATATGAAAAAACCTCCCTCAATGTTTTGCTGACCGTGTTTGGGGATCAGAAAACTCGGTCAGGCTAGACGCCCTCCTACGAGTCCTACCTTAAAACAATGTTCAAATAGCAAGGAACTGCAGCATCCGGCTCATGGGTTCGATATTTTACTAACCAAGCAGTGGCAGCGTGTTGACAAAGGGGAGGCCACCTGTCGCTGCATCGCCTCTTTACTAACCATGGCCGCGGCTGCTCCGCCGCAGAATCTGAAGCCTCGGCGGCTCAAGGGGCACAAGGGCGAGGCCACCTGCTGCATCGCTTCCCGCGACCGCCCCGGTCTCGTCGTCTCCTCCGGCGAGGTTTGTCTTCCCACCAAAATCCCTTGTTTCTAACATCCCCTGCTTCCGCACCTATAAAATGACAAAAAAAATTTAACAAGGAAACGACAGTAGCACTCCTGGCTTCATCAAAAGAAATGCTTTATGGAACAATTTGATAAATGTTAGGATTGATTAAACGAAGAACACAAGAGTTACAGTCATGCAATTATGATAACTTCGACCAATTTGAATGGAAAGGGAGCTAAGATTGAGATAGCTTTATACGAGTAACTATTGAAAAACACTTTATTTGAGGAACTAATTTGATCCATCTTATTGGGAGTTTTGTTGAGGAGTGATTGAAATTTTGTTTTTTTGGAACATTCGAATCGGCTGTTTATTGGTTGTGTAATGTAAATAGGATGGTTGTATCTGTTGGTTTGATTTGCGGTGCAAAGATGTGCTTTTTACGATGGACGTGGAGAAGGGTCCCGTTTCCTCTATCTGTTTTAAATCAGGTATGCTTTACTGCATACTAATTAGTAATTCTTGTTCTCCTGGAGGTTGACTGCGAACTTGAATTAGTGACTCTTGTTCTCTGTAGCAGCATGATTTTATGTGTGGCCTGGTTTCATTTGTGCAAACTATCTGCTTAACTTTGAGCTATTCTCGACTTCTAAGAAAAACCAACATTTCCCAGTGATACCCTTTTGCAATCTTTTTAGTATATCTTTCTTTTGGGATAAGTAATAAGTTCACTATGCCACGGGGATTTGACCCCGGTACCTCTCCCTCAACACAGGCTGGACCAGCCTTTTCTAGTATATTTTGTTCAATTAATTTTTGGACCGCAATTATTAGCTATTGTAATTTTCTGTAGCTTCAAGCTTACTAAAGCATGCCGTTTTCTGGTACCATGTGCTCTTCTAAGTGCTCTTATTGGCTTCTCTAAATGCTTTTAGAAACTTCATGAGAATTAGTATTTGTTTTGTAGGAAATGAAGATGTTCTGTATGCCTCGGCAGGAAATGAAGTGATAGCTTATGATGTGCATATGGTATCAATTGCGCATACTCCAGAATTTTTTTCTTAATCATTGTGTATTTTTTTAATCTTCATATGCATATTCTTGATGTTCTTTTCCATATTAACTGCTGCTCCTATGTGATGCTACATTAGATATTTAAGTACTTGATCATTCATCAACAATAATTCTTTTTGTAGGCATCTTCTTGGAAGCCATTGGAGAGTTACAACTACAACAAAGAGGAAATAAATCAGGTTGTTTTCGGATTTCTTCTATTCCAATTGTCTTTATGAATGTCAAAATATATAAGTTGATTCATAGGATTGTTATATTGATTTCTGTAACAATTTAACCTTTTTCATCCGTTGGTTGTAATGTTTTAGAACCTCTCTTGCAATGACTTTGCAGTCTTTGATGTTACCTGGATTTATTTTACTTCTCTGAATGTGTGGAAGCTACTTCAACTCAAAATTTTCTTTTATATATATATATATAGAGAGAGAGAGAGCAAGAAAGATCTAAGAAGAAAGAGAAGTCTTTTGTAAATTGAACTAATATGTATCTCTTTCACGTAGTGCATGTCATAATATTTTTTCTGCCTTTTACAGATTGCCGTTAGCTCCAAGGCTTCTTTTCTTGCTGCTGCAGATGACAGTGGTGATGTGAAAGTACTCTAAAGCACTTATGTTTGTTGTCTGTATTGAAAAGATCATTTTCTGATTTTTTTTATTTCGTTCAGTAAATTCACTATTGCTTATATTGTCTATATCTTGGGATCTAGTTATTGTGTAGCAAATTCTGTACCCATTATCTTCTTTCTTTGCTTCCTTACCTCTGTGACATTGCTCCTCATCTTTTATGTTCATTTTGATCTTGAGCATTAATATGTATTCTATAATTCTGCATCCATGATTTTGTTGTTTTTAGTTAACACTTCATCTTAAAGCTCAAGCTGTTTGGAAAGGTAACCATTTATATTAGCATGCATTG
Source organism: Houttuynia cordata (assembly GCA_039654745.1). NCBI lineage: Eukaryota > Viridiplantae > Streptophyta > Magnoliopsida > Piperales > Saururaceae > Houttuynia > Houttuynia cordata. The sequence continues at coordinate 9,891,733 of CM077506.1, forward strand.
GCCCTCCTCTGTATGTGCATGCAAAACTAAATCATTTCAAGTAAAAATACGCATGGTCCATGAGAATTAAACTCAAAACTTGTGTCTGAAACCATGTTAGTTAATTTTTATTTAAAAGCTCAATCTGGGAAAGAATAATTATTTGTAGTTGGTCTAATAGTGTAATTCCGGGTATTGTTTGTCCCACATGACACAAGGATGTGGCGTTTATAAATGCTACATATTTTCTTAGTACTATTTTTTATGCAATTGCAAGACTAAAGCTTGTCTCTCACAGTTATGTAACCTTGGCAGATAATTGACACACGACAGCAGTGCATGTACAAGACCCTAAGATCTGTCCACGTGAATGTATCCCTTTATAAACATATTTGGTTGTGATTTTTCTTTTCCTGCTGAAGGTTATTTTGTGATTGTTTCCAGCAGTCATGCTTGTTGAAAGCATTAAAAGTTTACTCATTTGAATGTTTCAATGGTTTTCTGTTAACTGGGTTAAGAAAAGTTGGTTATGAATTTTTTATTTGTAAAGTTAGCTTTTTTTTCCCCCCCCTTAACTAGAAGTCTCTCTCCTGGCTGAGGCACCAGCTGGGACTTTTATTTATTTATAACAGAAAAAGAAATACATGGGGGGACATAATGGGCCTTACCAATAATGGTGCAAAGTGCAGGCAACTATATGCCAATCGAAAACAATACTAAGGAATGAAAGTCAAACTCAAATAAGAAAGAAACAAAAACTGCCTAGAATGTGTTAAGGGGAACCTATAAGATCTAGCCTATAAGCTCCCTTGACCATATGGGGTAGACTCAGAAGATTTCAAGGCAAAGTAATGTTCTGTTCACAGGCTTCTTTTAAGAGAGTAAGTGCCACTGATTAACTTCTCTGAAAATATGGTGAAGTAAGAAATATTAAAAATACTAAGACCATTCTATTCAAGATAGGTTTCATTTCCCCATGAAAAATGACCTTGTGTTTTGCTGAGTTAATAATAGTCATGGAATCAGACTCAACTTATAATTGGGTACGACTCTATGCCATTTCATATTGTAAACTGTTCTTGATAGCTTGAACCTCAGGAATATTTAGACACTAAACTGTAGTGATGTGCAAACGCAAAAATTAGTTTGTCATTATGATTTCTGTAGATATCATCACCACCAACCAACTACCCCTGGACAAAGCTCCATCTACATCTAATTTAAAACCAAAAAAGGAGGTATGGTCCAGCTGACTAGAGTCAAATTTTTGAGAGAGAGAAAATCGCTTAAGTGGTCTACCCATGTCTTTCATCCTTTTAAGTTTGCGATGTTTATCTATTGTTAAATCATGTTTTTTTGTTCCGCCAGAATAACTTTGAAGATCCCTTGACCACACTAATCTAGATTTGTAGTAGTGTGCAGTTTCTACCTTGGAAGCATTGGGAAGGTAGTTAATTTTGATGGATTGTTCTAGTTGAGAGTTGTAGCCTTCAGTTTTGGAGAACGGTTCATTATTTGTTGTCTACAAGGCGTGGAATATGTAGCGTCATCAGTTTTTTTTTCTAGTTGATTTTCCTGTTAGGCAAGCACAAAGTGTTTCACATTCACATGATGGACCACTTAGATACAAAGGGGGCTTGGACTATACTCAAGTTGTTCTCTACTCTGTTTAATATAATCAGCTTGGGATGCCTTTGCAGTTATTACTGGTGGCCTTGATGCAAAAGTTGTGATGTGGAATTTTTCTAGAGGACAACCTGAAAAAGTGTTGGATTTTGGTATCGAGAATTGTTCATTTTGATTTTTTTTTTGCTGATTAAGTTTGAATATGATGCTCCTGATGACTGATCATACAGATGTTCACTTTTGTTATCCTAGGTCTGCCTGATGTGGATAGTTGCAAGTCCTCTAGTAGTACAAACCAATTTTTCAATCCACCCTTTGTTCATGCAATTGCAGTTCCTGCAGAGGATATGTTGGCTACTACTGGGAAAATATGTGCTGTGGCAAGAGGCGACAACATTGTTGACATAATTGATCTTGAGATTGAACTAGGTGATACCAAGTCAAAGAAGTTGTTGCGGTCCAAGAAGTCTCAGTCGAGCACTAAAGACAATTTGAAGTTGTCTCAACGGAAAATATTACAGCTAAATGGTACTTTGGGAGGGCATACTTCTTCAGTATCTTGTGTGTAAGTTATTCATTGGTTTCAACAAAGAAGTCTAGGGCAGTCGCTGATTTTTTCATACTGGAAACTTGGGCATAAACAACTGTGTCGACAAACTGTATAACGTGTTTTTTCATTGTAAGATAGTCATTGAAGTAAATTGTATGCACAGTACTAATAATTCTGATCTATTATCATAATGGTGGTCAATTGGCAGGGCCTTTTCAACATTTGGGAAGTCAGGGAAGTATATTGTTTCTGGCGGGAATGATTCATTAGTGAAAATATGGGATTGGTTGAATCATTTTGATGCAGCACAAGACAACTGCAACAGCACGATTCTAAATTTGAATATTGATATAAGGAAAAAGGTAAAGCTTCATTTATTTTCTTTTAGTTCTTTTCTCTCAGGTTGGTGATATATATCATATTGTTCATGGTTCTCTAGAAAGTTTTGCCTTGGCATACCAGCATGTTTTGACCTGTGTCGTCCTATTGTGGGCAAAATGTGTGTGTTATAGATTTTTGAAAGTCTTGGAGAAATATATTCAGTTAATTTGTTATTGGTCCGACCTTTGTTCTGCAAGCTGCTGGTTCTTTAGGTGTTTATCTTGCTTTCAAATATTGATCCTCGGTTTTTATTATCCTGATTATAATTTATTAAATGACACCAAGTAGGCTTTCAGCAGTTAGGTAGCAAAGACCAGGATATATTGCCACACTGAGAGAACCAGGAGCACTAAATCAATGAATCTAAGTAATTAATTTATCATCCCATTCTATATGTATAATTACTCAATTTGTTCAAACACAAACCTTGCTTCCTCCCTCTCTTGCCCATCCACCCACCACCAAAGTTTGTTTTAGCGTGCAGTCTAAATCTGACAATTGTTTGGAATTGAAATGTTATATCTTTTCTTCTGCTGTGGCAGGTCAATTGGCTTTGTACCGTGCAGGCTGATTCAGAAAATCTTGTTGTCTGTGATACGTCCAAAGTTGTGAAAGTGTATACAATTTTGTAACTCAATATCCTGGGTCATACTGTTTCAGTGTATATTACAGTAATAGTTCATTATGCTTATGTATCTTTCAGCTTTCTTTTGAAGGAAAGGGAAAGAAAGAATGTACATCTTCAATTGTTTTTGGGTGAGAAAAAGTGTACACATACATGGATTTCTCAAGTCAATTGACCGCGATATTGCTAGGGCCCAAAATTGCGTCTAGTTGATTCTATATTTCAAAATTCTACACACAAAATGAAAGCTACAGTCGAGGTAAATGACGCGACTATGGTGCTGTTTGGCCATTTCTTAAGAAGCGAAGGATTTGCTCCAAGGTTTCTTGTCCAAATCAATAAAATATGTCCCACCAGTCCTTTTCTTCTTGTAAGGGCCAACCCTCCTCATGAGGAGGGTTGATGTAGAAAAGGCCTTTAACAAGCCCATTTCTCTTTGAACAAAAGTAGCCAAACAGCCCCTATGCCCGGATACAAATGCACTTTTCCTAATTTGGTGAATAACTCACCGAATTTAACCAATAAATTTGCCACATTTAGCAAACTACGCCAATGAGTTCATTGAACTATTCACATTACGTTGAGTTGATATACTACGAATTATTCGTGAAAGTCAAGCTTTGCGATCTTAACTTGTGTTACAGAAATCCAATTCTTCAATCTTTGGTGTGTTGGATTCGTCTTTGTTTTTTTTATAGAAGTTGGATTCGTCTTTGTAAGACATACAACATGCTAAAATTTCGTTATCAAATGGCATCCTAAAAGAAGTCATACCATCTGGCTGTTTTCATTTGTTTTAATACCACTTGGGTGTTAACACTTCTACTAAATACGAGTAATTTGATTTGCTGCACTTCAGGTCAATATTGCCAAATTCTAAAACTTCAGCTTTTCGGCCCAAAATACCTAGGACGAGCCTGCCTCTACATTCTATGGTGCGTTCGAACAAACGACACACACTACGAAGTGTTCGAACACTTATAGCCGGACGAAACCTGAACTTCAGATATTTTCGGCTGAAACGCTGAAGTTAGAGAATTTTTGCAAAATTGACCTGAGATGGGGTAAAACACTCTTTGTTTGTTAATGATGTACCCCGCTCATGCATCAAAATGGGAATACTTTGAGGTCCGCCTGGAGGATGTCTTCAAGGATAGTATCTATCAGACAGACTGGTCATCAGAATTGACGGCCATCGCCGGCACCCATGCCCTCTATGCCGCTGATTGGAACTGCCTGAAATCATTAATCTCTTCCTTTGTAGATATGATCACTGGATAATAATGATACAATCTATGATTTCCTCTAACTATGTTCATAGGCTGACATATATCTATATAAATTATTCAAGGGAATGGCTTTTTAGCTTAATGGAGAAAGCACTTGTAAATTATATTCCTAAGAACATGGTGGTTCAAGTCCGCCAAAAGCCCTGTAAATGCTCTCATTGGTCCTTCATAAGGTTTAAACAAGGCATGATAACTGAGTGCTTGTAAAAAAAAATATTTTTGCTCAAGCTTCATTACTTTGGCTTAAGTATTTCTTACCTTTCTTCATTGTATCTACCTGTGTTGAAAGACTGCAAATTTTTTCCACGGGATCTACCTCCATACTAAAGAGTTCAACGTAAGGCCAACTGACCGAGCTCTTCAAATGTGTAACTCAACAGAAGCATAAAGCTCTTTGCTTTTGCTCTTGTCTCATGTTATGTAACTACATAAAACAAAGCTAAACAATATCTCTACCATAAACTTGAGGAACATGTGTGTCTAAAATTTTGAATCGGGTCTTGGTGGATTCAAACCACCATTTGTCAAGATCACTAACGCAATCTTGAGCACTTTTTCCATTTAAGCTAAAGATCCACTATTTATCAAGATTATCATTTTGACAAACACTATTAGAAAAGAATAAATTGATCAAACAAAATTTCTTTGTTCTCATCGAAGACTCTTGTAGAGGCTGGATGTTTTGTCCGCTTGTTCAACCACCTGAAGTATCCGCATCCTACTTCCTCCTGCCAATACCAAATAAAATGTAAATATACAAATATATATAACATAGATTCAATTGAGGCTAGTAATAACTTACATAGTGATTCTGACATTTCATAAATAGCATTCCACACCAGTACAAGAAACATTCTTCAAAAAATGATGATCAACACAAAATGTAATAAATAGTTATCAGATAGTTGATTGATTGTATGCAATCTACATTCTATCAAAACAGGAGTGTAAATAGCTAGCTACTTAAAGTATATTTGAAAACATTTCATATTTCAAACTATGACTAATCAACTGTAATTTGATGAAGCTGAAGGTTGATATGAGATGAGGTGGCTGCCAGCTGGACCAGTCTAATGCAAAAACAACCTGTAACAACCTCCAGTGATCCATTAACTAACTTGAAACAATGTAAAAAGATAATCTTATCCTCTGCCAGTACATTATTAGAAAACTGTTTGATAAAATTGTAAGGCTCAATTTGTTCAGAAATGTTCTTCACAAAGTTGATCTTATCCTCTGCCAGTACATTATTAGAAAATGATAATGATATCCCTACATCAGTTTTCCTACAGCATTGACATACACAGCCATGTGTATGTCAGTGAATGGAAAACTGTTGCATAAATATCATTTTTCATTAGAAAATTGTTTGATAAAATGGTAAAGCTCAACTAATGATCCGTTTGGGGCGTGAGTAAAAGCAAAACATCTACAGTGGATGTTTTGCTACACTGTAGCATTCATGTTTTTTCCATATCCAGTTGAAACACCTCAAGTCGTGTTTCACGCTGGATATGGAAAAAACATGAATGCTACAGTGGACATGTCACGCCCCGAAATTCCATACCTCGATCAGAGTGCGGAAGCCAACAAATAGGATACAATTCTAGGTAGAGATCCCGGGCACGCGACAGAACAGTCAATTTCCCAACCGATTACAATCATCTCAAAAGGATGTATAACCGATCATGCCCGCAATCAGTGTAATACAATAACAGACATCAATAAATAATATGAAATGAATTTGCTTAATAATAATCCATTTAAGAAAATTAAATAAAATAAGCCTATAAGTCTATAGCACACAATTGCCAAGAATGTCATAAGCATCAATAAAAGCAAAGCAAATAACTAAATAGTCTTTAAACTCTTCTCGGCGCCTGCAATTCGCCTTTCTACTACTGCACTTCCTGATCTCAATTTTCATTTGCGCTTGCATCAGAGGATGCATGAGTATTTCATTGAAACACTCAATAGGATGTAAAAACCCACTGAATTAAAACAAGTAGTATGAAGAGAATAAGAATAACAAAGGTTATAGACATTCCACAACATTTGAACTGAACCGAGGTCGATGCACTTGCCAGGTTAGTCAACAATAATTCCAACTTGCAAGTATAGGAAAACATCAATAAGACTCCGAACAAACATATATGTAAGGAGAGGATAACCATCATGTCAAAGGCTCTAGACATCTAAAGTGAAAGGAGTTACAATTTCTGCTCGCTGAACTGGTCGCTCGCAAGTGACTAAAATAATATATTAGAACCACCCTAGGGGTCCTCTCTTTGGAACCCTGCCATGCGTCTAGGATGCTGGCCCCACTAGTGCTTACGGACACGATTGGTGGAGACTGAGGACCTTCCGTAATGTCCACAATCTAACGTACGTATAGTGCCTCCCTTCGGGCAGTATGGAATTGCAATTTCATAAATATAAGTGACCTCGCAAGATCTGGCAATGGCTTAATTGAGCATACTATGAATCCACCATGGGGAGAGTCTCACAAGATCTCCAGTGGAAGAAACAATCATGAAATCAGTATGAGCAATATCTCAAAGGAATAGAGGTCACAACACTATAAGATAATAAAGTATCTTTTACCAGGATAGACTCTCTCATAGAGTATGGATAGAAGTGTCAAGGTCTTTGGCCAACACATAACTCACTCATTGGAGTAGCATAGAATAACAAGCTTCTCAAAGGCATGTAAATCACTCTTGGAATAACAAGACAACCCAAACATTTCGAATAATAACAACTCACCGAAGGAGTAACATACAATCAATACATACCTTTCATGCTCAGCCCTAGATAGGAATTCCTCATACGCATTGGAATATTATAATACAAATATCAGAAATAAGAATACCAAAGAATCTTAGATGATTTGAATTCCAAATGGAATCACAAACCGACATCAACGCTTTTAAGATAGATAGTTATGAATCTCTTGATCAAAGGATTATCTCTCCTAATTAGATTACTTCTAACCCAATTCTTACTGTGATATTCTATAAGTATATAGTCCAATCATTAGTATTGACACGTTAAACATTATCATATCATATTACATGATGTTATTTGTATACTTAGTATTTTTCCTAAGATTCAGCTCACTGCCTCCTGCATAATAGTCCCATTCCGACGGCTACTGTGCTCTGTACAGTAAGGCTTAACCTCTGAAATTTTTACTGATAATACCTTCCTGAGTCTAGTTTCTAACCCCACTAATTTTACATTTTTTCGATTTTATTTGAATTAGGTATGAATTATTTACTACGGACTGTCAGCACAGAAACAGTTCTGGCCGAGATTAAGACTCTTAATTAAACTTGATTATCTCACTTAATAACACATTATAAATGATAATATATCATTAACAGACTACATACTCCCCTCCTAGACCAATTACAGACTCTAGGATTATTTGGAATTACTAAGTTCACTCCTTTCTTATGTTCTTTTATATATAACAGTTTTTTAATCATCCCAAATACGACAATTAATGCAAGACACACCTTAAGGCACAAGACTCAACGTCGATCATGATCAACTAAGCAATATCATAACTTCTATTCTCTGGAAAATTAATAAAGTATCAGACTTTATGTGCGAATTCCCATCTAGAAACGGAACATGAATGCACATATGATTATGATGAACTGCACATAGAAATAATGACACAATTCATTCATCTCACAAAAATTCAAACAATACTCTAAGGTACTGAATCAAAACACTTATCAATATCATATAATCAGATGAGAGGAAAGGGGAAAAACTATCCTACTTAATTCACCGAAGATTCCGCCTTTCTACGCGTTGCTCGTCTCATCCACTTCCTCCAAAGCTCTCGCTCCAAGCTCTTGCAAACTCCCACAAGAAGAAGCCTTAAAGGAGGTGGGTGAACGTGGGAAGGAGAAGGGGAAAGGTCTCTGGACGTTCTAGGGTTAGGTTTTGCAATGGCACAAGCCAACTCTTTAGGGTTTATATAGAGTTGGGGGAGAATCCCTTCTTAAACTAATTTTCTAAATCATGGACACTTCGAACCAATGGGAAGGCCTCAAGGTCCTTCTAGAGACGTGCAAATCAAGTCAAATTGGGATTTGGTATCTTTCCCATGCAAATCTACCCAAAAATAAACTAGAAATCGCAAAACCGCAACCGTCGATCGATACGGCTATCGATCGTCGTATGCGTTATTCTACACTACCACGTTACAGCCGATCGATCACAGATATTACCGATCGATCGCTTTACCCAAAACAAACTAGTCAATAATTAGAGTTTCTACGATCGATCGTTTCTTATTGCGATCGATCGTAGCCAGGCTCAATCAAAATTCAATTTCTCATATCTTTTCACTCCAAACTCCAAATCGCGCATAGTTGGTGGCGTTGGAAAGCTCTTCTCACCAAATTTAATTTACATAGGGCAAAACATGACCAAACCAAATATTAAGAGTGTAAAATTTCGGTTTTAAAATACTTATTAATTTTTTGGGTGTTACAAGACATCCAAAATCCACTCTGGATATTTTTGTTTTTTCACGCATCAAACGGCCCCTAAGACAGAACATCCAGTGAGAAGGATGCTCTTCACAAAGTTTGTAAATAGCATTAAGGAAAAGAAAGCAAACACACAATGGGCAAAAGTTTAAAACCACTGAGCAGCAAGGTTTCTGTCTAAACAACATAATAAAGACGAAGGGAGCATAAAGAAAAGACATACTGCCACGACCAATGACCCAGAGAATCATATGAGAGGCTGGTGCCGATACTAGAATAAATTCGGGAGATATGGAATATTGCTTCTATGGGAAAATGATCAACACAATACTAAAGTTCATACAATTCATTTTCGATTGACATCTAATATTTTGATAAGACAACATAAACCAAAATCAAAGCCATGTATTTGGTGGTAGGGGTGTAAACGGACGAACAAGCTAAGTCCATATCCGTCTGCTCACTTTAAAGCTAAATATCCGTCTGTTCGCCGTCTGTACGGACACCCTTATGTGTCTGTCCGCATGTATCCGTTTTGGATACGGATGGACACGGACATAGATGGACAAATTTGGCTTAAAAACTATCACAGACATGTACACAGATGGCTCTAGACGCGGACGCACTCTGTCCGCAGCCACGTCTGCTCGCCAATCAGACCACCAAAGCTGTCCGTGTCCGTGACAGATATATTTTTATGTCTGTTTGAGCTGTAAAACGGACGGACACGGACATCCGGGCGCCGTTTACAGCCTATTTGGTGGGACTGAAGTCCATACTATGGCATAGCATAAATTAAGTTGGATATGTCGAAAGACCTTTTTTTCAAAACAATTAATCTCCAGGAACAAATGCCAGATCTACAAAAGAACAAGAAGCATAAAAATGCCAATCTTTTTCATTTTGTCTCCACTAAAAGCTGAAGAGAAATGCTGTAATCGAGCATTTAAATTTGATTGAGTAGCAATTCATGTGTGAGGCCGATAACTTTGGAATGCAAAGCAGTTCAAAAATGTGACCAGTAAACTGGAAAAGGACCAAATATCTCCTCAGATTAAAAAAAAAAGAATACAAATAGAGGTCACCGGATTCAATCTCCTCCCGCGTCTCCCATCAGATCGTCCAGGCACCGGGGGCTCAAAAAGGTCGAACCTTTGGAGGAGCCAGTGGATTTCATTAAGGCAAGGGAGGACGAGGGTGGCGCCGTGTGGATGGTGACGGGGATGGGGGGATTTCCGGGTGGCGAGGGAGGGAGGAGGGTGGGAGTGTTAACCCAAAACCAGTCCAGATGCCCCCTTCTCCCATCGATGCTCTCCTCGACCACCAGCAGTTCATAATCTCCGAGCGAAGCTTGCTTCGAATCCAGAAACTTCTGTGATCAGCATTTCGCTTGTCATCCTCTCTTGGTAACATTTAGGTTTTTTGTCTTAGGGTCTGTTTAGTTATAACTTCTTGGTGTAGAAAAAACATAATATAGGGTATTTTGCTTCTTGGATTTTTGTTGCAAAGTGATGTGTGTTTGGTTGGACATAAAGAAAAATCAGCTTTCTAATGAGTAGTCTGTTTGGCAACATAAGTAGAAGGAAGATTCTGGAAGGCTAACTTACAAAATTACCCCTCATACTAAAGATCTCAATTGTCCATGTCATCGGACGGTTGAGAATGATCCCCCTCTTATAACCTTTTGAAACCCTCCCCCAAGCCCTAGCCCTCCACCCACATCGCCGCTGGGAGCCCTGCTTCCTCATGGTGATCTGCATACTCTCTGATGAACCTCGAAGCCTTCACTTTCAAGTGATAGTTTTTGTCAACAACTCTTTTGTAGATGGTAATTTGACGTTCATCCAATAGCTTAGGTTGCAGTTCACATATAACACCAAAACATATAGATTTAGGCTCTGTTTGGTGGGCTTAAAAGGCTTCTTTTGGGTTCCCAAAAGAATTCAGAACAGCTTCTTCCGATGGTATTTGGTGTAAATTCCAAAAAATGACGGGTATTTTTTAAAAAAAACGCGGTTTCAGCCTTTGTCTTCTTTCTGAAATTATAGTTTTTGCCACCATGACCTAAATTCATCAAATGAAGTGAATTTTGGCCAACCAAACACCTTATTTCTTAAACTTAGATTCATCTAAAGAATTTAGATTTCCTACTCCTAACAGTGCTAACCAAATAGAGCCTTAATAACAAAGACTTCTACTAACTTGTGAAAAGGAATATTTAAATAGGCATAGAAAGCGAACTCAAGTTCTCATGTTTTACTGAACTTGGAGCAAACCCTTTAGAAACCATTCAAAATAGAAGTAGATAAATAGAAGTGCAAGAGCTGTATTAATAGTTATGAAGCACTTTCTTAAAGGAAGAAAGATCAGAAGAGACATTGGGTGCATTTGGAAGCGAAAAAACTATTAGGCGTGACTGCCTTTCAGGGTCATTAGGATATCATGACGAGCAGAAAAAACATGAAAAATAAGAAAGAATAAAAAAATGGGTAAAATGGATAAAAAATAAGCGAGATATGAACCATTGAAGTTTATCCCGGTTTAATGGGCGATTACACGTTCCAGTGTGCTATCGTGGAATCGATTACACGATAGCACGATAGCCAGTCCTATTGTGTAATCGATTACACAATAGCCGAGCTATCGTGTAATCCAACACACGATATTGGATTACACGACTATCGTGTAATCGATTATATGATAGCCAGTCCTATCGTATAATCGATTACACGATAGCCTCCAACACATGATATTGGATTACACGATAGCCTATCGTGTAATCGATTACACGATAGCACACTATATCGTGTAATCACCCATTAAAATAGGACAAACTTCAATGGTTCATATCCGTTTTTATCCGTTTTTGCCCTTTTTTTTATTCTTCCTTATTTTTTATGTTCTTTCTTCTCATCATGATATCCTAATGACCCAGATGAGGGAGATGCTGATAAAAAATGGGGCCAACATAAAAATCCTTCACATTGAAGCACTTCATAACAGAAAAATGTGATCGTTTCCCATCTTTTCTCTATTTCTATTTCAATACTTTCAACAAAAAATAACAGCACATAGCTTATCCCATCTGTTCTTGGCTTTGACTGTCACTAGACTTCTCCGCCGTCGTCGCCCATCGTCTCCCTTCTTCTCCACCGTCATCGCCCCTCGTCTCCCTTCTTCTTCATCGTCGTCGCCCTTCTTCTCTCCCTCAGACAATACACTAGGAGTGAGGGGCAATGAATGGAAAGATTTCACGCATTTTTCAGCCACCCGCGCTTCATCGTAGAAATCTCCTTGCGGGGAGATTCTGTTGAAGTCAATTTTTGCCAGAATCTGGGGCATAAAGTCGACTTCACTACATGGGGGGATTCATGGAAAATAGCGCAACCAAAATCTCTAGCGCGGAAAGTGCCTGATTTTGAGAAGATCTGAAGCGGAAAGTGGCAACTAAACAGGCCCTTAGGATGAAGTTTAGGCCTTTTTGTTTTGTGGTATTTTTTGGTTTTCATGTACAAGAGGAATTGTGCATATTATATGTTTATTAAAATGCAAAGCACACGATTAAGATTGTGTCCTGTACATGGTTGTAAGAAATGCAACAGTTTCTGATTTTGTGCCAGTGCTGGTTTTTTTCATGCTAGGGTATGACTTATGAGAAGGCTGTTATGAATTGTGCTCAGAGACAGACGTCGATGAGGTTGTGCATTTTTTTAATACCACGAATACTTTATTTGATGTTGTTAAAATAAGAAGCTGTGCGTGGTATATCAATGGACTAGTGTACTTTTTGGTGACTCTTTAGTTCAAATGGCAGAGTGCTTGGCTTTTAAAATCTTTTCCCTAAGTGATGGTGGTTCGAGTCCACCAATAGTTTCTACAAAAATTATACTCCCTCCATTCCAAAATACTATGTACATTTGGAAATATTCACTATTCCAAAATATTGTGTACATTTTGCCAAATCATGTCACTTCCTCTTTCGAAAATTAGAGGAGACTTCTTGAACTTAGTTCGTGAACAAGCATACGTGTTGTGATCCGATAGGACCACAAGGACTGGAGTCAGCGAGGAGGGAAGAAGAAGAAGAGGATCTAGGAGAGAAGTTGGAGTTTAAATCATGTATAACTTCAAAAGGGGAGGACGATCTCCATATAAAGGAGAGGATGGCGCGTCTCCCAAGGGGACTGTGCCACTGTCTAAGCTGATGGGCCTCAAATTGGGCCTGATTATTCTCTACCAGTCCCGTTATCTAACAATTAGCCTAAACAGGCTGATTACAATCTGATACTTAATAAGCAAATATCCTAATAATTGATGCTGCAGACGTAGTGTGTGACGTGCACAACATTCCACCACACTCCACTACCGCCTTGCCCTCAAGGCATCCAAGATGGAAATCGAGCCAGAAAGTCATCCTCGAGGAGCCAGGTAGCATCTTCTAAAGGCTGACCCCGCCAAGCAACTAGCACCTCCGTGACAATCCGACCAGAACGACGAACACGGCGGCGATCAATAATAGAAGCAGGAGAGGTTTCATCAGAAGCCGCTGGCTCAAGAAGTGGGGAAGGTGCAATGTGGGCCACTGTAGAAGGGTCACCCATAAATTTGCGGAGACGTGAGACATGAAACACCGGATGCACCAAGGAACCAGGCGGTAAGGCCAGACGATACGCCATAGGCCCAATGCGCTCAACCACCTCATAAGGCCCATGATAACAGTGGGCCAATTTGCAGTTGTCAATAGGCGCTAAGGAAGTCTGGCGCAATGGCAGAAGAGACACATAAACCAGTGCGCCCAACTGAAAGGTATGATCTGTATGGTTGCGATCATAAACCTATTTCATACGGTTTTGAGCCGACTGTAAGTTGTGCTTAAGTTGCCGCAACACCTCATCGCGAGTTTGAAGCATATAATCCACTTCAGCAATAGCAGAACAATGAGGAACATAAGAAAGGACCGTTGGTGGGGGGCGACCATACACAACCTCGAATGGAGTAAAACCCGCTCGAGTGTGGTAGGCGGTGTTGTAGGACCATTCAGCCCATGGTAGGAGCTGAAGACAACGGCGGGGTTGATCGCCCACGAAACACCTCAAATATTGCTCTAAACATCGATTCACCACCTCTGTTTGCCCATCTGTCCGCGGGTGGTAGGCCGTACTCATATGTAGTTGCATACCCTGAAGAGTGAAGAATTCGCGTCAAAAGTTAGACAAAAAGACGCGGTCGCGATCCGACACGATGGACTTTGGCATGCCATGGAGCTTAGCGACCTCGTGCACATAGACCTCCGCAACCGTCCGAGCCGTGAAGGGATGGCTCAATGCACAGAAGTGAGCATACTTAGATAACCTGTCGACAATTACCAATATGACGGATTTCCCTTGGATGAGACGTAAAGCCTCGATGAAATCCATTGAAACATCCTCCCAAATGTTAGCTGGAATAGCCAGCGGTTGAAGGAGGCCTGCCGGAGATGTGGTCATGGACTTGGCCCGCTGGCAATTATCACAAGCTGAAACATAGTCCTGCACGACACGACGGAGCCCTGCCCATAAGAAACTCTGGCTCACCCTCTTATAGGTATGAAACGAACCTTCATGGCCTGCCATGGGTGTGTCGTGGAAATGAGAAAGGATGGGATGATGCAAATCAGCATTATTGGGCACCCACAAGTGATCCTTCCAAAACAACAGGTCATTCTGCCACACATAGAAGGGCTCAGAGGCTGGTTGGGCCTGGATACGCTGGACCAACTCCTTGGTTGGCGGGTCTTCCACATATGATCGCTGTAAGTCCGGAATGAATGGGCAAGTGGGTCCAGATAAAATCATACAAGAGTCCTTCATGGGCCGACGAGACAGGGCATCTGCAACAGTGTTCTCGGTGCATTTCTTGTAAGTAATCTCGTAATCATAACCCAACAGCTTGCTGACCCATCTCTGCTGGGCCGGAGTAGACACCCTTTGCTCCAAGAAATACTTCAGCGGCTGATGATCGGTCCATATGGTGAACCGCCGGCCCAACAAATACGGGCGCCACTTGGTCACAGCATGAATGATGGCCATCATCTCTCGTTCATAGGCCGAAAATGAGAGAGTGCGGCCTGATAAGGCTTTGCTCAGAAAAGCAATCGGATGGTCCTTTTGTAAGAGGACGCCCCCGAGACCAGTATCAGAAGCATCGGTCTCCACCACGAACAGAAGATTGAAGTAGGGAAGCCCCAAGATAGGCGCATGGGCCATGGGCTGTTTAAGTCTGTCGAAGGCCATCTGTGCCGCATTGGTCCAGTCGAAGGTGCCCTTTTTTAATAAGGTCGTGAGTGGCCCTGCAATAGTTCCATAGTGACTAATAAAACGACGATAATAGCCCATCAACCCCAAGAAGCCGCGCAATGCCTTGACGCACTTGGGTGTCGGCCAGGATAACATAGTAGCAACCTTTGAAGGGTCCGTGGCTACACCTTCACACGAGATGATATGACCCAGATAGTCTACTTGTGAACTGCCAAACAAACATTTCAAACATTTTAGAAATAAGGAATTGGCACGTAGGATCGAGAAAACCGACCTGAGATGCCCCAAATGCTCCTCCCAGGATTTGCTGTAGATCAGAATGTCGTCGAAGAATACCAATACAAACTGTCGAAGCAGTAGCTGAAAAATGTCATTCATCAAGCTCTGAAAGGTGGCGGGGGCATTGGTCAACCCAAATGGCATTACTAAAAATTCGAAGTGGCCATCGTGGGTCCGGAACGCAGTTTTGTGCGCATTCAAAGCTTGCATTCTGATTTGGTGATACCCAGAACGCAAGTCAAGCTTGCTAAAGACTTGTGCTCCAGCTAATTCATCGAGCAACTCTTCAATCGCAGGAATGGGGTATTTGTCTTTGACGGTAATCGCATCCAGGGTGCGATAATCCGCACAAAAGCGACAGGTGCCGTCTTTCTTGCGCACAAGCAACACAGGTGAGGAAAATGTACTGTTACTGGGTCGGATGATACCTGTGTTCAGCATATCTCTCACCAGCCGCTCAATCTCTGCCTTCTGAATGTGGGGGTAACGGTTTGGTCTGATGTTAGTTGGCTGAGCCCCTGGTACAAGAGGAATGTGATGGTCATGGGCCCGCTGGGGAGGAAGGCCGGTAGGCTCGGAGAAGATGTCCGCATGGTCCTCCAGGAGTAGGCGCATGTCCGGAGGAAGTTGACCCTGCTCCACGTCCCCAATTGCACGCTGTTGCAGAAACATCCCTTGAGGTGCAAATCGACATAAGGAGTCAACTGCCTGAGCGGAATGCAGGGTGCCGGGTTGAGTCCCTTGTATGCGCACCCTCTGCCCTTGGACTTCAAAGTCCATGATTAGGTCATGGAAATTCCACAATACGTCGCCCAACTCTTGTAGCCATTGGACGCCCAGTACCACGTCCGCTCCTTTTGCAGGTAGGAGGAACAGATCCGTGGTAAATGTGTGCCCTTGTATGGTCAAGGATGCTTGAGCACACACACCCGAGCTCCGTAAGTGTTTGCCATCACTAATAAGGACATTAAATGGGGTGGCTTCAGAAACATAACAACCGAGCCGCTGAGCTACCCTATCGTTGATGAAGTTATGTGTCGAGCCACTGTCAATCAGAATTGCCACTTGCTGCCGCTTTAATAGGCCTTGGACTCGCATGGTTCGGGGCGTAAAAGTGCCCGTATAGGCATGCATCGATATCTCTGGCTGAACATGGTCATAAACAGGGGTGAAATCCTTAACCTGAGGAGGTGCCTCATCCTCAACCTCCACAACCCGAACTGCACACTGATGGCCCTGAACATACTTTTCGTCACAGTTGAAACATAGGCCCTTGGCCCTCCGTTCTGCCATCTGAGCTTGGGTGAGACGACGAATAGGAGTGGGATGTGACCCTGGCAATGCTGGCCGATTCGAACTGGAGCTGAGTGTAGGACCTGCCGGAGGGTGGGTTGGCTAGACGGTCGTGGACTCCATACCCCACGACTTCCTCTTTTTTGACGGGCCAATTTCTCCTCCTCAATTCTCGCATGATGCACCAATTCGCGCATCGTGTGGCAGGGGAAGTGGCGCATTTCATCAGCTATCTCAGGCTTCAGCCCACGCTTGAATGTGCCAACTAATGCAGCGACTGGCCAGTTGGGCAATCTGTTAGCAATTTTCATGAAGTCGGAGTAATAGGCCCTTACCGTAGTTGTTTGCTTCAAGGTTGACAACATCTCATTGAAGTCCTGAAACTCATTCGGCCCGAATTGAATACACAACTCATCGGAGAAGGACACCCAAGTGGGAAAAAGGGTCTCCTTTTCGTACGCCTGGAACCAGATGGAGGCATCGCCATCCAAGTGGAATGCGGCCACCCGTAAGCGCTCCTCATCGGAGTAGGTGCCTTGGTACAAGAAAAACTTGTCAGCTTTATCGAGCCATTCAACAGGGCCGTCTTCTCCGTTGTACCGAGGAAACTGCAGGCGAGCCAGTCTGGGCTCTGCACTGACCTCCACGTGACTCTTGGGTTTCGTTCCAGACATCCTCCATCTCATCCTGCAAGGGACGAGTGCGATTGGTCATTGTGGCATTTCGTCGAACACCTTGTGTGCCTTGCATTGCTATGCCATGGTGCCCTCCTTCTGCATCAAAGTTGACGGATCCCAGTTGGATCCCATAAGAAAAGTGCTGACCGCTGGCCTGGCCAAGCAGAGAAGCCCCTAGCGCCTGAGATCCTTCTTGTCAACTGGGGCCTCCCATCTCTCGTGAGGGTGGCGGAGGAGTCAAGATGGCAGATTTGAGGGGCTGCTGGGGAGCCTGTGCGAGCCTCATCTCCCGGAGTTCGTCCTTGATCGAAGCTAGGAGAGACAGCATGGCTGTCTGAGTGGAATCGACGTCAACCTTGGGGCTAGAGGTCTCCTTGGTGACCTTGGCCTCTGGGGAAATTTCCGGTACCATGTTGGGCTGCTTGCGAGGAGGCATGAGTACCCGTGGATTGATGCTCTGATACCAATGTTGTGATCCGATAGGAGCACAAGGACTGGAGTCAGCAAGGAGGGAAGAAGAAGAAGAAGAAGATCTAGGAGAGAAGTTAGAGTTTTAATATTGCATAACTTCAAAAGGGTAGGACGATCTCCATATAAAGGAGAGGATGATGCGTCTCCCAAGGGGGCTGCGCCATCTGTCTAAGCTGATGGGCCTCAAATTGGGCCTGATTATTCTCTACCAGTCTTATTATCTAACAATTAGCCTAAACGGGCTGATTACAATCTGATACTTAATAAGCAAATATCCTAATAATTGATGCTGCAGACATAGTGTGTGACGTGCACAACAATACGACTTGGACAGGATATCAGAGAGAAAGAGTCATGTGACTTCCTTGTGGCTTTATGGTCCAATAAAAATGAGAATTTTCTCAAATGGATGTCCATATTTTGGAACGGAGGGAGTATGTTCCATCGGCTAGTATTGTATCCTAGTTACATATTTTGAATCGTTGAGACCTCTTCAGAAAATTTACAAAGAATAACTTGCAGGTTAAAGCTCAACCTATTGCTTGGTGAAAGCCCTTGTCTTCACCAAGTAGCTCCCTTGAACCCTGGAATGTCGAGTCTCAGAAGGTAGCCTCGTGGGCAAATTGGATCACAAAGAAGTAGTGAATGGAAATGTGAGCTGTGAAAAAAACAATATTGGTGCACTTATTCACTGGAAAGGGATATGTTGTCCCTCTAATTCTATTTGCACTCTATGAACTTTGATTCGGTGGTTCCATTTTGAGGAATGCAATTGGGCTTGACGGCAGTTAGAGAATAGAGATAGTGTTTGCGGTGAAGCCCCTACTTTTTAATGATAAAGTTAAGTGTCTTTTGCAACAGAGAACAAACTGATGACAAAATGATGTATGCCTTAAACGTGATTTACAAAAAGACAAATTGATGAAACATTTAGATAGATCCATGTTTCCATTTACTTTTGTTTAGTGATTCTTTTTACTACTCGATGGAATAAGTGGACAAATTTGCTCTTTGTGTGAGAGGAGAAAGTTTGATCGATTCAAACATCCCTCCCTATTCTCAGGTTTTGGATCCTTGTATATCTAGATGGCCAGCCATTTTTGCTCTATGAAACTGATGCACCTTCTGAAGTTAAAAGAAACACCCTAACTAGTTATATGTCAGCTTGCTGTAATGTGAAACTGGAGGACTTGATGAAAACAAAGGAAGTATGTCTATTGATACTATAACTCATATGATCAATTCTAAAATCGATGTTTGTTTTTTTATGTTGAAACGTGTATGATTTTACTATGAAATTTGATGCATATATCACCAAAAAATTGATCTTCCTACATTTCTTTCTGCTTTTATGCATGCTCATTCACAATTTCATTATTCCCCAAACCCTCCAAAAGATAAAGAAAATATTAACAGGGAAGAAACCTTAAGGGGCAACTCCAGTTTCGAAATGCATCAAACAAGGGTCTCATTCTGATACACAACATTCAATATTTTAATGTGGTAAATTAAAGTAGAGGATGGCAGAGAAATGGGGAGGAATGGATGGGAAGAAGTAGAGGATGTGTGGCGAAGGGGAAGGTAATGAGAGGGAGCCGAAGGGGGGGGGGGTGGGGGGGGGGGGGGTGGGTCGAGACGATGAGGGTGCGTGGTGGTGGGGAGGGGCTCCATGGGCAAGGTCGGGACGGAGGTGGTTCTGCCGCATTATGACTGCAGCTTGACCATGATTAGTTGCACGGTCGGTTTAGATGTCAGAACTAATTGATTTTGAAAATGACATTCAGATCGTCATCGGTTTCCAGAGATCGTTCTCATACAAGCTACATGATAGCGATCTCATATAACGTTCTCATATACCAGAGACTATGGGAGAATATATATTGAGTTACTGTCCACTTTTAAGCAGATTACTCAATGCTAATGAGTGACGAGCATTCAATGCATAGAAGAGTGGAGCATTCCAGTTCAATCATCACGTAGCCACCATGTGCATACTTGTAGGT
Source organism: Houttuynia cordata (assembly GCA_039654745.1). Classification (NCBI taxonomy): domain Eukaryota; kingdom Viridiplantae; phylum Streptophyta; class Magnoliopsida; order Piperales; family Saururaceae; genus Houttuynia; species Houttuynia cordata. The sequence goes on from CM077506.1 coordinate 9,911,713, forward strand.
AAAACTCAGTCCTAGAAAATTATGATTTTATTCTGCGTACCGTCCAAATAAATAGTTTTTAGTACATATTACCTTTAAATCAATCTCAGGTAAATTAATAGAGGCTACAGAATGAGGATTTGTCAATGAATCAGACAATGAATAAAGCTCTTGAGTGAATGAGTGTCAGCGGGGTCCAGAAAGGATCGATACCAGCAGAGGTGCAGAAATAGTCGAAGCTTCTTGCCGAACTGCTGAATATATAGGTGTTGGCCAAAAGTTCAAATCCAGGTTGGTTTCTATCTCCATCAATCCTTCTAAAACCTTCACCACCGTAGACATGGAAGGCCTTTTGTGGCAAGTCATATTGTAAACACCAGACTGCAACCCTTATCATCCTGGTGGCCTCCTCCTCATTCTGCAGCATTTCTCCCTTGCAATGATCCACTATATCAAGGATTCTACCTTCTTCTGCTTTTTTCTTTAATAAACTAAGAAGATGAATGCTTCCTTCTTCCTGGGAGTAATCTACATTTTTCCTCCCACACACAATTTCCAAAATTACAACCCCGAAGCTGTAAACATCAACTTTTTCTGTGATCGCTGAACTCAACCATTCTGGAGCCAGATACCCAAGGGTTACTCTTAATGTGGTAACCACATGGCTCAGTTGAAACACCTGGAACCTAGTGGAGGGCCAGGTATAATGGGAATGAAAACAGGTGAATTGAGGATGAAAACAGGAGTAAAACCTGTTGGCTAAGGATATTTCAGACTGGAACTGCTCGACTGAAACAAACAGCGCATCCCATTTTGCTGCCGAAGCTAATTGAAGCAGGGGCAACCTCCGGCCAACCTCGACGACCTCCGGCGACCTCGACGGCAATTCCCGGCGACTAGGTTAAGAGAAAAACAAAGGGGGAGCCGGGGGAGAGGAGAGGAGCAGCAGGGGGGAGGGCGTCCTCGAGCGGCGATGGCAACCCTCCGGCGAGCTCGACTACATCCAGCAAGCTCCGGCGACTCTCCGACGACCTCCGGCGGACGGCGATTCGACATGCAAGGTCGGATTTCGTACCAGATCATCTCTGTGTAAATTGCTGTGTTTTGAAATTATTTTGTTTTGAGAAAGCAAGAAGAGGAAGGTTAAATCCGGCGACCCTGTAGTCGTCAGGAAACGGCGAGACCTCCACCAAGCCACTACACAACAGAAGGAGCATCATGGCAGCTGAAAGGCATGACCTTTCCGACTGCAACAATGTCGAACTCTCCCTAGCTGGACCCGCCGAGACCTCGAGCAGGCGTCATGGAAGAAGAGGGCAGGGGCGGAGCCGTTGACAACGGCGATTTCAGTGGGCAGAGCCCAACCACCGCCCTATGAAGGAGAAGCCTCACGATGGCGCGGCGGTGAGCTGTTGCTCCATCCGCCGTGCAGTTGAGAGGAAGAGGGGATAAGGAAATGGGGAAGGAAGGGGGCACGTCACAGCGAAGGGGACGACGGGTTGGGTCATGATTAGTCTGACCCAAAACCCAACCCAAACCAAGTCTTAAGTGGACCAGACTGGAGATGAACCAAACCAGTCCAATACCAGGTCAAACCGGTTTAATAATAGGTCCGGTTCAGTGATCGGTTCACCCTCAGACCGAACCCAGTTCACCCTCAAATCGACCCCGGTTCACTCCCAAACCAAAACTGGATTATTTTCAGACCAAACCCCGGTCCAAGAATTAGACCCGGTTCACAAGCTGGTTTAGTTTTGAACTGTCAGTGAACATCCACCGACAGTTAAAATTGATTACAACTGACGGTCAAGTGTGACCGTTTGTGTATTTTAGTGCAGTATGGTACATGCAGACCCAGTATAGTATATTGGCTCATTTTATTGATTTTGGGCTAGCTTATAAATAATTTAAAGCCATAATTGGCGTGTTATTGGTATGTGTGTGATGTTACTATACCAAGGGCATTTGTCCCTCATTTTATGCTGACTGATAGCTAAAGACTTAAATTGTAAAGAAAAACCCAACTAATAAACCTAGATGATTTAGAGACTTAATCATTTTATGAAAGATAATAAAATAATGATTTGGGGGCTAAGCTTGAGGGTTGGAAAGAACCTAATCAAGAAAAAGACTAAAATGCCCTTGGGATTGGGAGTCAGTGTATGAGTGTGAGTGACTTCTGATCAAGCGACCGAATTACTATTAAGTCAAAGGTCAGGTTATCTGTTGAGCTATTAAGCCAACAGTTGTGAATGGTATGTTATGGGTTCATACTAGTAATACTGTGATACCTATTAAGGATCACAAGGTATAGATTGGGGTGGTGTTGCATCTTTCGACTGGTGGAAGCTCTGCCGTCTGTATCTCTCTATAGATTTTAGAGAGCATTCACATCTTCCGACTGGTGGAAGCTCTGTGTCATGGTACCTAATAAGGACCAACTTCTATTGGCCAGGCTTAAACTGTTATATCTTTCTATGGATTTTAGAGAGAGCATTTACATGTTATTTTGGCCCATGTTTGCATCTTTCTATGGATTTTAGAGAGAGTTTTTGCATCTTCCGACCGGTGGAAGCTCTGGACACATCCTAAGCCTTGGTTGCCAGGTGATTTACTGTGCACATTGGAGACGTTAGCATCTTAGAAGGCTGAGTTTTCCGACCCACGTCGAGTCTAGGAGCTGATGTGGAGCCAGACCCTTTTGACAGTCATACCTTTTAAGGTAAGGAATGGGTGAGGTAGTCACCCTTGAGGGATTTAGGGCATGTCGTGACTACCAGTATTAACCGGAATAATAGTCACTGTGTTTTCGTGCTGTCTGTCATGTAGGTATGACATTCAGTGAGTCTGTCTATATGGGACAAAGACTTAATTATTGAACTTGAACTTGGGAAGCAATAAAAGACTTTGCTTGAAAGGCTAATAAAAGATTCAAGTGGAATCCTATAATAGGTTGCATAATATGTTAATGCAAATCCTGGTGTATTGTGATGTTGATGACTGTGTTATGGTATCCCACTGAGTATTTTTATACTCAGCATCCTTAGGTAATGTAGGTGCTATTGTGGAAGATTGACTTCACATGGCACTTGGGAGCCTGGTGGTGAGGACGTTTAGATTTCTCAGCATATCTCCTTCTCCAGGTTTGTTCTAGACTTTGTATTAAGGCGAGAGTGCCAACTATTTCTAGTTTATTTTGAGATGGATGACAGACTTACACTTAGAGGACTTGCGTTGGTTTAATCAACTTTGCATCTTGTAATACTATATGTATATATGGTTTTATATCCATATTTGTGAACCCCAGTTATCACAACCTAGATGCTTAGTCGAAACTTTTTCAACTCGTGATTTATCGTATAGTGGAGTAATCTTCTGCTTTTCCGCTACTACTCTGATTTAAAAATGATTTTAAAAACCCGGGCCGTGACATCAGTTTCCTATCAATCAACTTGGATAGCCCAAAATCAGAAACTTTGGCATTGAAGTGTTGGTCAAGAAGTATGTTTTGGGGTTTGACATCCAAGTGAGCTATTCTTTGTCTACATTCCTCATGAACGAATCCGGGCTTTGGCCGGTGCTACTGCAGGTACCGGATTCGTTCGCAGTTTTTGGCCAGAGCCGTCGCCGCCATACATTCGGCGGCGGCATTGGCCCTCCACGCACCACTCTGCCGCCGGCGACTGTGGTGACGGATCCGAATAAAAAAAATTCTTTTTACCTATCAGCGCGCGCCGGTTTCGGATTTTTTCGGCGCACTCTGGCTTTCGGCCGTCGCCCCTGTCTCCAATCCTGCCGGCGCCGCCGCTACGCACAAGAGGATGACCTGGTTCACTTACTTACAGCCCAGTTCGGTTTATAAACTGAACCCGCCTATAATCAAAACCGAGCCGGATCAGCCCGACTTAATATCCGGTTCACTGTTCAAAAAAAAAGGAAGGACATCAAAAGGGGCCTTAAGGGGTTCATGTCGGGTCATTATAATGCTTCCGCTATGCATATTTAAGCATTCTTTATGAATTATATTATGCCTTTTGTTGATATTATGGATATATTTTTTAATTATCATGATTAAGGCTTTATTAATGATATGGGCCGGCCAGGGATTATATTGCAATCGTATGTTTTATCAATTTTTTTTAAAATTGTTGAGCGCACCCCTTATGTAATTTTGAGAGAAAGTGTACATTATATCCATTGTAAGCGACACCGGACTTCAAGGACCACGTCTGGAGGCAGATGCAGTCATGAAGAATTAATGTATATTTCTCTATTACAGGGGCTTATAGCTTCCACCTTGTACAAATTTTTTTAAAAGGACTGTATAAGGACTTTGGACTATATTTTTTAAATTGTGGTGTGTGGTGATGGATCCCCTGGCCGAGTCCCAAAAGCCTAATGACAAAATTGACATTAATGCCCTAGTCAATTTTGTATATGGACATTGTTATGATTGTCTGATAATTAATTGCATTCATTTTGTTATTTGACAAAGGTGAATAGCACAAATTCAGTTCCCACATCCGTTGAGATGATTTAGGAATGGCCAAAGCATCCTAAGTTATTTGTCAACAATCATATAGAATGCTACCATGGGGTGCATAGATTCACATACATAAAAATATTGTGCTATCATCAAATTTTGATTATGAGATAAAGATTGTCATCGGGCCCCAAAGGGAGGTGGTAGTTAGCGTTACATAATTAGGATAAGGTGGAGGGTTATATATTTTAACATGGGTGAATCCCTATGCCCAAAGGTGTGGGATTTTCCTATAATATTTTCTATATAACCCACTAGCCTTATCATGAGTCAAATGAATATTTGTTTCTATACGGGTTACTAAATTTGATGCAGATTGCAACCTTTGCCCAAAGGGAGGTTTTCAATTTTACTACATGATTTTAGCATTGGCTATTTTCATACTTATGTTATTGTGTATTGCCCTCTTTAATGTTTGCATGTATTTATTCCTTTATTGCAGCTTATCCGTCTTTTATTTCTGACCCTAATAAGCACCTTCCGTTATTGTCTTTGGATAATTTTAAGGATTGGAAGGAAAAGTTACTTTTACTATTAGGGTGCATGGACTTGGACTTGGTGTTTCGTATGGATGTACCCACCACTCCTACGGAAAAAAGTACACCAAGTGAGGTAGCATCTTTTGAAAAGTGGGAGCGGTCTAACCGCTTAAGTATGATGCTCATGAGGACTCACATAAATGAAAGCATTCGGGGATCCATCCCAGAATGCGCTACAGCCCAAGAACTTTTGAAAGCTATTGAAGCTCAATTCAAAAGTTCTGATAAAGCCTTGGCCAGCACCTTAATGTCCAGGTTATCATCCATGAGGCTAACAAATGACAAAGGGGTGAGAGAGCATATCATGCAGATGCGTGATATTGCTAATCAGTTGAACAACATGAAAATAAAGATTGATGACACTTTTTTGGTCCACTTCAGTCTGAACTCCCTGCCAGCACAATATGGGCCATTCAAGATCTCTTATAACACACATAACACTCAATGGTCAGTTAATGACCTTCTGTGTATGTGTGTACAGGAAGAGGGGAGACTTAAGCAAGAGAAGCTAAAGAGTGCCTATCTAGTTTCTCATAAAGGACAAAAGAAGGCAAATCATGGTGCTCATAAGAAGAAAGCTGGTAAAGGTGTGTCAATAAAGTCTACTGGTGTCACCAAGGAAACCAAATGCTTTTTCTGCAAGAAGACAGGACACATGAAGAAAGGTTACCCTAAGTATCAGAAGTGGCTTGCCAAGAAAGGAGGTAATTTCATGTCTTTAGTGTGTTATGAATCTAATTATATTGATTCTCATCATAATAACACATGGTGGATTGACTCCGGTCCTACAATCCATGTTTCTACTATCATGCAGGGGTTTCTCAGTCTAAAGAAACCAAATGATGGGGAGCACAACATCTATTCTGAAAATAAGATATGTTCGAAGGTTGAAGGTGTGGGGACATATAGACTTGTTCCCCATACATGATACACCTTAGATTTAGAAAGAGTTTTCTATATTCCAAGTTTTTCTAAAAACTTAGTTTCTGTATCAAGACTAGTACCTCGTGGCTTTAATTTTCAGTTTATGAATTCCTCATTTCTGATTCTTAAAGATTCAGTCACCATTTTCTGGTTCTTTGATTGATGGACTATATAGACTCTCTTTGCATGTTTACTTTGAACAATCTATGATGTCTGTGCAAGGAAGTGTTATTAAAAAGAACTCCTCTATGTTATGGCACAGGCGTTTGGGGCATATCTCCATTGACCGCTTAAAGCGATTAGTAAAAGAAGGCATTTTAAAAACTCTTTACTTTACTGATCTTGAGACATGTATAGACTGCATAAAGGGAAAGCAGACTAACAAGTCTTCTAAGGGTGCTAAGAGGCATGATGAGAAATTAGGCACTATACACACTGATATCTGTAGACCGTTTAGTACTCCCTGTCTGAATAGTCAAAGGTATTTCATAACCTTTATAGATGATCATACACAATACATGTATCTTTATCTCTTAAATGAAAAGTCTGAAGCATTTGATGCTTTCAAGACTTATAAGGCAGAGGTAGAGAAACAATCTGGATTGAGTATCAAAATTGTTCGATCAGACAGAGGAGGGGAATACTATGGCAGGTACACAGAGAGTGGACAAAAACCTGGACCATTTGCGCAATTCCTGAAGGAACATGGTATTGTTGCACAATACACAGTACCAGGCACACCACAGCAAAATGGTGTTGCTGAAAGAAGGAATCACACTTTGATGGATATGGTGAGGAGTATGATTAGTAACTCCTCTCTTTCTCTCAAAATGTGGAGTGAAGCCTTAAAGACAGCCATGTACATTTTAAATCGAGTTCCATCTAAAGCCGTTCCTAAAACACCCTTTGAGCTATGGAATGGATGAAAACCTAGTTTAGATCATGTGCACATTTGGGGTTGTCCTGTTGAGGTTAGGGTGTATAATCCACTTGAGAAGAAGCTTGACCCTAAGACTGTCAGTGGTTTTTTCATTGGCTATGCAGAAAGGTCTAAGGGTTATAGGTTTTATTGTCCATCTCACACCCCTACAGTAGTCAAAGCACGGAATGCACGTTTTCTTGAGTATGGCAACTTCCGTGGGAGTATTTCTCCTCAACACATTGTGTTTGAGGAAATACGGGTTCCAGTTATTATACCCACTTTTGGTGGAGGATTAGATGCTGTATCACCTATGGTGATTCCAGAACAGCCTATCCACCCTCTACTCTCACCTCCGGATCAAGTTGCTGAAGTTCCTATTGCACAGGCCCCTCCGCCTGTTGATGAAATAGGACTTCGACGATCCTCAAGAGTAAGGAAACCTGCACTCCCTTCTGACTATGTTGTATACCTCCAAGAGTCTGACGAGAATGTTGGACTCATTCAAGATCCTCTTACATATTCACAGGCTATGTCTGGAAATAACTCCAGCAAATGGTATGATGCCATGCAGGATGAGATGAAATCTATGACTGATAATCAAGTCTGGGATCTAATAGCGTTACCGCAGGGCGCCAGGGCTCTTGGCTGTAAATGGGTCTATAAGACTAAATTAGATCCATCTGGTAACATTAACAGATATAAGGCCCGACTTGTAGCCAAAGGTTTTCTTCAGAAAGATGGTGTTGACTATAATGAAACCTTCTCTCCAGCTTCTACGAAGGATTAATTGAGAGTTATTTTGGCCCTTGTAGCTCATTTTGACTTGGAGTTACATCAAATGGATGTCAAGATGGCGTTCTTGAATGAGGATCTTGAGGAGGTGGTATATATGACTCAGCCTGAAGGTTTCACCTCAGATAAAGGTAGTCATCTGGTTTGTAGAGTCAAGAAGTCAATATACGGACTGAAACAGGCCTCCCGACAGTGGTATTTGAAGTTCAACGATGTTATTACTTCATTTGGTTTTAAAGAGAACATTGTTGATCAATGCATATATCTTAAGGTTAGTGGGAGCCGTTACATATTTCTGGTCTTGTATGTTGATGACATTATACTTGCAAGCAGTGACTTAAGGATGTTGCACGAGACTAAGCAGTTTCTTTCTCAGAACTTTGATATGAAAGATTTAGGAGAGGCATCCTGTGTTATAAGTATTGAGATCTATTGTGATAGATCTAGAAGGATCCTTGGGTTGTCTCAACAGGCCTATATCAATAAAGTTCTGAAACGGTTTAACATGGAAAACTGCTCACCTAGTGCAGCCCCTATTGTGAAGGGTGACAAATTTGGCTTGTTCCAGTGTCCAAAAAATTCTTTGGAATTGGAAAGCATGAAGGAAATTCATTATGCATCGGCAGTTGGTAGTATGATGTACTTGGAGGTCTGTACAAGACCTAATATTGCCTTTGCTACGGGAATGTTGGGTAGATACCAGAAAAATCCAGGGTGGATCATTGGAGAGCTGCAAAGAAGGTTATGAGGTATCTACAAGGAACGAAGGATTACATGCTTACATACAAACATTCTGATCATTTGGAACTGGTTGGATATACAGATGCAGACTTTGCTAGTTGTATAGACTCGAAAAAATCGAGATCGGGTTATATTTTCCTTTTGGCAGGCGGTGTTGTCTCTTGGAAAAGTATTAAGCAAACCCTTACAGCGTCGTCGACTATGGAGGTAGAGTTTGTTGCTTGTTATGAGGGCACGTCACATGCTACTTGGCTGATGAATCTTATCACACGACTTACTATTATGGATTCCATATGTAGGCCATTAAAGATGTTCTGTGATAATAGTGCCACAGAACATCTTTAATGGCCTACATATGGAATCCATAATAGTAAGTCGTGTGATAAGATTCATCAGCCAAGTAGCATGTGACGTGCCCTCATAACAAGCAACAAGCATTAAATTCTATCACAAGTTTCTTAGAAAAACCTGCTGTTAGAGTTTTCATGTCATCATAAGAAAACCTTACAGGCATGTTGGGCAAGTTATTGAAACATTCATCGTCATCCTCCTCCTTTTCCTCCTCCACAGCAGTTCTTCTCTTCCTCCTACATACCACAATGCAAACACTTGCAATCACAAACACAGCCATAAAACCTCCTAGACTAGCTGCCAAGATAATTCTAAAATTGTTTCTTCCCTGTGTGGGCATAGTCAAGGATCCCGGTACCTTGATAAATTCGAAGATGTCTTTCATCATCCTCCATTCGTCTCCCCACTCATAAACTCTCAAATGACCATCGGATTCCAGCCTCATAAACTGAACTGTTGTGTAATTCTCCGCCACTGCCATACGCTTTCCATCAGCACAAATGAGTTCAAAGCTGCCATTGACAAAGCTTGCATACTTGCAGCCATTGGCTTCTCTTCTATAATATGTCTGCGGGGGATTTGAATCTATATATGCTGCCAGCCCGTTTGTGCCTATTGACAGATAGTAGTACCGGCCTTCTCTGGTCAGTGCAGAAGATTTGAGGCTCTGCCCAACAGCCAGCTGCTGACCAATGAACAAAGTGTCCGTAGGGTGTTCAAAAGTTTGCCAAACTGGGTTATTGTTTTTGTCGGTGAGCACAAGATTGCCAGACTCCAAATGCTCATGCCTGTGATGGATTTTCCAGACGTATTTGTGGACCAAACCATTGATCCATCTGCATCTCGGAGGATCAAATCCCCACCAGCCATCTTCTGCGATGGGTCTGTCTCTATTGCCCACCCATAAAACACTAGGCCTTGTGTCTAGTTCTCGCTGTTAAATTTGCGAAAGATTTGTTGCAGCAAATACGGCAAAAAAGAACGAATTAGCTGTTCCATTAGTGATGAAACCGCAGGAGAAATCTAGAGAATGCTTTCCATGTATGGCAAGGATGGGTCTCATTTCAATTGCAGGGTCAGTGTGGTAGTAGAATCCAGTAGAAACAGACCCGTTATTCGGCCATGTAGAGTTGAGATTGGCGCTGAAAGAATAAACAACGTCTTCTTCGGAGGCAACATAGGGTAAGGAAGAGAACGATACACTAATGGCGAGGTTTATGAGAAGCATGATTCCTGATATATCAGACAGCATTTTGTTCTTTTGCCATGATCTCTCGGACAACATACTGCACCCTGCATGATGAAAAAGTAAGATTCACTGAAATTGACAAAATGTCTAATACATACTCTCTTGAATTATAATATTTTTTTTTCAATTTGTACACTTCGGATTTTTTTTACTAATTTGCAGAACTTACACATAACTTCTATATACTCCCTCTGCTCCATATTAATTGCTCCATTAGATATAATAGTGATTTTTATTGTATGGTGGGACCCACAGCTAAGAGATAGGAAAATTTGAGTTGTGTAATCTGTTTTAAGTACCCGACCCCTAAAAATGAGCCAAATGGAGCTATTGCCTTGTACCGTGGGTCAATTTTTTTTAAAAAATTAAGTTCTTAATATGCGACTAATGGAGTATTTTCGTTTACATTCTGCCCAAGCGAAGTAGTGGGGTAGGCCCAAAGTTTTTTTGTAGATTTCTTTCTGCAAATACCGTTTTAGATGTTATGTAGTAAGCACTAAAAAAACTTTAGCAAATCTGAGGTTTAGTGCTTACAATTATCCAAAAGAAGGTGTAGTGCTTTACCACAAACTCTCTCGCTTCCATTTTGATTATCTGATGTTGGAGAAAAAGGAATATTTATTCTTTTATTTCATGTTATCCTAGTGCAAGGAATAGAAAAGGTTTCGGGGATGGAGGAAGAAGGTTAATTAAACATCACTTTTTTTCCAATGAGGACAACTTAGATATGACAGAGTAACAATTAAAAAAAGTCTTTTAGCAAAATGAAAATCTAAGAAAAATACCTTCGGACCTACGTCACTTCATATGATGGCTCGGGCAGACTCGCATTCCTAATGCTCTCTCGAGTTGATCCCCCCTGAAGGGAGCTTAGTAGACATTGCCTATGGGGTTTTATAGGAAACAGAACAATATATAGAACGAAAATAGGCCTATTCTACCTAAGCTTAAACCCTTTGTCACTAATTCCAAATTGAAAAAAAACTTGTCATCAGCATTGCAAATACCAATGATTTTAGGAAGGAAAAACTTGCTGGGGCTTTGAAGTATCTAACTACCACCATGAGCCTGCCTTCTATTTCAATGGCAAGGAAGGAGAGGCTTCTCTAATCATCTGCACGCTTGTTTGTTTAGTCTCCCCTGTCATAATTCATCAGGCCGAGCAAGTTCCTCCAATTTTAAATTACAATTTCTTTTAAACTGTGTGCTTCTAGTCCTTTTTTCTTTCTAGTTTTGACTTAATGCGCGTAGCAGGTAATTCATTTACAATCCTGCTTCCAGCCAAGTTTTTAATTTTTATAATTAACTACTTGCTTGCTGACCTCAAATTGTACGAAAAATGTCCTACTTAATTATGATTATGATTATGATAATAAGGTACTTGCTCTGATACACTTTGTTATTAGAGCCCCACATTAGTAATTTTGAAATACAACAAACCAACCCACCAACCAAGATCTGTAAATGTGTGGTAAAGACTAGTCAATAAAATATCATAACACTAATGTGTGCCTTAATAACATGGTAAAGCCCTCTAAACATCGTCGCGTGAGGGTGAGGAGATGAAGGATTTGAGGGAGGATTTTTTATTATGGAAGATAGGAGCTCAAGGGCAAAACCATGCTCCCCCTGTGAGGACTTTCGAGCCTCAGTTTCAAGGCTACATATGCATCGATTTCCTTTTGTCAATGGAAATTCGCCTTTCAATATCATTTTTGGCCTATATAGCCTACGGGTTTCATCAAATGGACAACTACAACAAATTAACAAAATAAATGACAAGAGACTCATGGAAATATTTCCACTACTCCCAAGAAGATTACACTAGCTGCCGCTGCGTTTGTTTTTACCTCAACCAGCATAACTTATTTGAAGATGAAAAAACATCAATACCCAACTAGGAGTTGTAGGGCAAAAAGAATGACCAAAATTATGACACTGACCATCATCAGAGAAGCGAGGAACTAGTAAGCTTATTCTTTGGAGAAAAATACTAAAGGAGAGCTCTCAGATGAACTTTGAAGCTTCATGAGGTGCTGGTTCAGAAAAAATAGAAACTTCATGGAGAATTCGTAACCTCATGAATGGCATATGCCAAATAGCTCACATTTCCAGTGGTAACACCTGCCATGCTGTAAAATTGTGCCGTGGTATAAGGAAACGTGACACCAACATCAAAGATTTGACTATAAAATAGATCACCATGGAGCTCACCTGATATGACCATTGCGGGTCATGTATATATGAAATTTACTTTTCAGAAGATCAACTTGCTCTGGGGTCAATCCACTGTAGCAGAACATACCAATCTATTCCACAGGCAAATAACTTTAGTACTTACAATCGAAATATAATGCTTTGGGAACAACTAACTTTATAACACAAGCACTCAAGCAGCTGGTATATAGGTTAACTGAAGCCAACAGTCATTTTAAATTGGTGAATGGATGTCACAAATCCATAAACACAGTTGTCCAGCAGTGTTTTTCTAAAATGGAAAGACAATACAAAGAAAACATTCATTTATAAGTTTAAAAGAATTTCCTCCAAACTGATATTGGAAGATTTCTTGCTACTACCGCCCCAGCCAGAATACGGAGCTCATCACCTTCGAAAGCATGCCAAAGCTTCATATAAAAAAAAAGCATGCCAAAGCTCACAAATAATGCATTTAAATAGAATCTTTCTGCACATAGCCACTTCGTGTGTACTTAATTAATAGAAAACGCAAGTCAATTTATGTTCAAGAGAACTAAACCAATATTCCCGTAGCGAATACTTAAGTAATAGAAACAGAACTCAATGCAGGTTTATGAGCAGTAAAACAAGGCATATAACTCGTGTGAAAGAATGTTGAAAGCAAACATTTACCTGATTTGTTATGTGTTCCCAGGATAAATAGGAACCTAATTTCTGAAGGTTTTCACTTAATGCAGTGTGCATTCCAATAATCCATCAGCCATGACCTTCAAAAAGGAAGCAGAGGAAAGAGGAAGATTAACAATATGACCAAAGAGGAAAGTAAAAAGGAATTATACGCCCTTGCAAAAAAGGCATCCTTAGTGATAAAGAAAAATGTTTTTCGCTCATTACTGTTCATCACATCATTAATTTATTAGAAGGAATAATACAATGAGGCACATGAGGACAAGAAAATGTTACAAGTCCTCCCAAATCATTTACATTTTATGAAGCAGGGATTGACTTGAGGACTGAGACCTCACAATCCACATGCTCCACACTAAGGGGTTGTTTGGGAGGCCATTTGTTTTCATTTTCATTTGATGATTTTTAAGCATGGGTTTTGGGGATCAAAAGGGAGACATGAATGATGGAAGGGTAATTATGGTTATTTATCACAAGAGTCTCATTTAAAAACCCATTTGACAAGTGAATGTCCTATGGAGAATGAAAATGACTATAATAATCATTCACCTACTAAATGTAAATGAAAATGTAAATAGCCTCCCAAACAATTTTTTGTAGGAAATGGTAAAAAATGATGGGAAATGGCCTCCCAAACAGCCCTAATAATCAATCCACCCTTAGTTGGGCTAACCAAGTTAATAAAAGGAACTAGCAAATGAGGATCGAGGACAAAACAACAAACATATACCAAGAAAATAACCAATCCAACCTTAGTTGGGCTGGGGATCTCTCCCGGTTGTGGGAGAGGTCCCCTATTGCAATCTCATTGGCGTATAATGTGTGAGGCTGTGTGTGTCTTACCTATGAAATAAAACATACAAATCCACCTCCTCCGGCTCCTCCTCCGGGGGGAGGCTGTTGGAGCAGAAGGCCGAGGGGCGGCGTCCATCATCGCTACGGGGCCTCGTCCTTAGCTCCATTAATGGCGGATTTGAGCGGCTTCTTCGTGTACTCCTTCCATCCCACACCAGAAGCTCCATTTATTTTATTTTATTTAATTTGGGAAACCAAATGAAGTTATTAAAGTGAAATAAAAAGAAAGAGTAATTGTTTTCTAGAGTCCAGTGACCATGCAACAACCGACTTGATAGGTTTTTTATTAAAAATAAATAAATAAGATCGTGTGGGGCTGAGCGGTTCCGGATTTTAAATTCTATTACGGGATATTCTAGGTCCAAAATATTGGACCCGGGGCGGTTATGGGTTTGAAGATTTAAAATAATTCTGGGGCCGGTTTTGTTAATATCCGACCCAAACCCGCCCATACCAACCCGAATTGGTGATCGGGTCTAGGTTTTACCAGTTTGAGTGGAAGACCAGCGCGCTTTCTTAAAAACAATGGTCTCAAGTAAGTCTTCCAAGTTCCCATCCTATTATGCACGTCTCATGTACTCAAAATGATTTATTGTTTGTTAGGAGAGCTACAAAAAGGGAATCCAAAGAATACTCCAAATTTAGTTATGGCCATGGGATTAATTTTATGTTGTATTCAACACAAAAGTCCATTTCTTTACAAGCTTTTTATACTTCAGACAATGTTTGGGGTTTACCTATGCTAAGAGGGATGCCTTATAGAAGAGATTTTGATGATCCCCTGAAAAGTCTCAATTCTAAGCTTGCAAGGTGGGTCACTTTTAACAAAAGCGGTAGGAGCGTGCTAATTAATTCCTATATATCTGCCTAACCTGTTCATGTCATGTTTGTGTTAAAGCTTCTTAGAGGTGCAACAAATGGAATGGGTGTGTGTCCTTGAACTTCTTAGAGGGGTACCAGTATTTACAGAAAGTCGGGTTTTTCTTATGCAAAGAAATATACGAAGTGGTATAAATAATTACAAGTGAATAACGTATAGTAGACTTCAAACTGAATTGTAAACATATTTTTTGCTAGAATTGAATTGTAAACATGTATTTTACGTTCTAATAGGATTTAATCAGCTAGTCACTTACTATTTGAATGCCCATATAATCATTGCATTTTTTGTTTGTACAAAAATGCAAAAGTACTCAACCTTTACCATTTACCTATATTGGACCTTATGGATACAAGTGCAATTCCTTGATGAATTAAATGCAATAAAAAAAATTCATTTTTTATTTACTACTCCCTCCGTCCGGCATTATTATCACCATAAGGATTTTCAGAATGAACTAAAGGAGGGAGTAGCTTGCAAGTGGACCCAAAATGGGATTCTTATCGATTATCCTCTTTTAATCTAAGTTGATTAAGGGGAGTACCTAGTTGGGACCTGTCGAGCATGAGCATGTTAAGTGAGGTGCCCCCCTTTCAATGGAGCCAAGACTCATTGGATCTGCCTCTTTTCCAGCAGTGATAAGGGATCATAGTGATGGATTTACCACAGCCAAAGACCTTGGACTTGAGGTGTGCTCACCAATGGTGGAAGAGGCCACAACTTGTTTTGAGAGAATTTGTTTAGCTACTTCTCTTAAGTTGTCAAACATCATCTTTGAAAATGACTCGCTAGTGAGCATCGACATTATTAAGGGATCTTACTTCTCTATTTCATGGAAAATTACCTCAATTATTAAGGACAGCAAGGACCTCTTGTGAATTGTACCCAAAAAAGAACCTCTTATGTGTTCTTTTTTTAATGAAAAACCTCTTGTGTGCGTTTTAATCAGTTACTTCTTTACATGTTTATGGGGATAGAAATATGGTAGACAAGTTAGGAGATGTAGTTAATGTCGGGTATTGTATATGGATAATCTCTCCTCTCATTGTGAATGTCCTAAAGGAGTATTATCTGGGTGTAACTTCTTGTATGCAATTTAAAAGGAAGTATGGCTCTGATTCTCACCGGCTTAATAAAGATAGGTTTTATATCAGTTTCCCTATGTTCTCTAGTTGGGAGCTTTGTTATCTATTCAATTATAAACTGCAATTTTGATATTAAAAACTGTCCCTCTACCAAAAAAAAGCTGTTACCTTTTTTTATCAATCAATAGTTTACACGGCATTTTCTCAAACATAGATTTATATTAAATGCAGTTTATAAGGCAGGACGTTTAATTTATATAGTTACGTACACAATTTAGAAAAAAAAAACATTCAAGATCACCCACCCATATACTATGGGGCCGTTTGGGGCGTGATTAAAAGCAAAACATCCAGATGGGATGTTTTGCTATACTGTAGCATCTGGATATTTTATATATCCAGCTGATACACCTCAGGAGGTGTTTCAGCTGGATGTAAAAATCCACATGGATGCTACAGTATATATCCAATATCCAGTCTGGATATTTTGCAATAATCACGCCCCAAACGGCCCCTATATGTACTGATTCAAATAAGGGCATTCCTTTTTATAAAGACCACCATTAATACAGTGGTCAATCCACCGAAAGTGCAGTTCTTAACAGATACACAATTACGACAGCACTTACCCAAAATAGGTGACAGGTTAAAGCTCACAACTGCTTATAAACCCAATATGAAAATTGATTTTGTTTTTCATCATTTTTTTTAATTTGTTGCATGCCATGCTTTCGCCTATTTGGCAAAACTCTTTTTTTTATTCAAAATTAAAAAAACCACATGTTTGGCATATGTAATATTTTGGTGTCTGGGAATTCAAAGCGACTTGCTTTTGAAAAGCATCTTAACACAAGGCCGTCACAATTAATAATTCCACTCCAACATCCATTTGAAGATGTTTATAGCTTCCCTCTTCGAGATGAATCCTCAGCACATTTGTGTTACGTGAAAGTAAATCAAAAGACTACCAAAAATTAAAACAGAAAATAAATCCAAAAAGTTGTATTTTACAAAGCTTGATCGTGTCCTCCACAGTCGACTATGGAATCAGCCATCCAGAACTGGGGCGAAGCAGGCTCGGCTGAATCAAATGGGGCGAGTGGGTGATTTAAAACCCAAGAGTGCCCACTGCACATTGACGCGTGTGCAGTCGGTGCACATAATCGGAACTCAAATGATACGTACCTTAGGTCATTAATAAATCCATGAGACTTGGGGATGAAAAGACCATCGTAATAACACTATTAATGTACATATTGTTAAACCTTACTTTTACTGTCTTAAAGGATAATATATGTGTACCTTTGCAAAGATGATAATAGAATCGTAAGTAAAAGTATTGATGATCGAATCAAGCAAAACGCTATGTCCTTAAGACAGAATTCACCCTCCCCACGGTGCTTAGGACTCTTGGGCATCTGCCTCCCAGGATAAGACAATCAACCACGCACTGTAGGAGCACCTCCAAACAGCACACGCAGCGAACCAGAGTACGTAATGCTTTCACAGAAAGAAGGAAGAGGAAGATGACGAAGTATAGTAAAAGTATTCAGAAAAAACCCATTTTTTCATTTTTCATGACTTTATAGAAATTCCGTTAGGCCCATTGAAAACACCATTTCCCGTTAAACGGACGCGTCCATCCGTTAACCGTCATTTCTTTTAGAGAAAACAATCCGAACCGAACCAAAAGAATTCGTCCCAAAAATTAATTATCTTGTTGACCCAACCCAACCCGACCCCACCCGGCCGGCCGCACGTGCGAACCGAACTGAACCGGACGGCAGCGCGCGCGCGTGTGGGTTAGCCCACCGAGGTGCATGGGTCTAACATCTCTCTCCCCCATAAAAGTAGGGGTGGCCAAGGACCTAACTTCAAAGGCCAAACTTGGGCCTTATATACAATCTTCAACACCTCCTTTGTGTGGATGTGGGATTATTCATTCCTTCAAGTAATTCACTCATTCAAAACAAAGTGGGTTCTAATGCCCACTTCTAACACATATTGTAGATCACTGTTAAATCATATTTTGGGGGACAAGATTTCCTAAAAATATTGTAATGGAACGATGGATAACAACTTGACAAATGGGAGTTGTGCAGGTATATATGCATTGTTTAATAGATAATGAGGGGTTACGTGCAATTTACCTTTTTATGTGATCAGAAAATCACATACCTATTGATAGTTCACTGTCATTTCCTGCAATCTCATGTGGCCATCATAATTTTCATGAAAGAATCCTATTCCTCCAACCCCACTGTGCTCAGTGTTGCTTTGTACAAGAGCTTTTTCCGTTTGGTGAGATTCCAATGTTACCTAGGCCCTCAAAGCTCCATTGCTTCAATGATAAAAAAAGAGTCAACAAGAGAATAGCTATAATTTGTTGAGAAAGTGGACACTTCTCCATGAAGTGCAGCAGCATGAGATTCTTCCATGCGCTCAGCTAAGGTGACGTCGTCTTCAAGGACCTTGACCAAAGTTTTCAAAATCGGAGCAGTCATCGACCCAGATTGATGGCCTGTCCGGTTGGACCGCGGTCGAACCGTATTGATCCTATATTTTATGTTAGGAATGAAGCCCACCTCAAATATATGATAAATATATATTTTATGCATTATTAACATCAAAATCTGTGTAGTCCAGTTGGTTAATGACTTGGGTAATTTGTATAAATTTGGGTAATTTGTGTAGTGCTGTTGTAGGTAATTTTTTTCGCCAAAAAAAAAACTATGACCTAATTATATTCCGGTTTGGCGGTTTAACTTGTCAACCGGCCGGCTCGGAAGAAAACCGGCCGGCTCAATTGACCGGGGTGAACCATCCTAACCGAAATGGTTCTTCGGCCGGTTCCGGTTCTCCACAATCGGACTGGCTGGTCCGGTCCGATTTTGAAAACCATGACCTTGACAACCTCATACATTGTTGGCCTGAGGCTGGGATTAGATTGTGTGCACAGCACAGAAATACTTACAGCCTTCTCCAACGCAATGACATCAAAACAACCCTTGAGATCTTTGTCCACCAGCTCATCCAATCTTCTCTCACTAAACAGTGTTCGGACCTAAAAAGCAAAAATCAGTTACATATTCATATTAACCTCAAGTTTGGAAGAATTTTAGTGCATGCACAAATTTTGTGGCGAATCTAAACTAGGCTAGAATGAGGGTTCTGAAAAAAATTTGACCGAATCTTAAAATCTCCGCCTGACAGGACATATTTTTAGCTTTTATTATGCCAAATTCTAGTAGTATCCAAACTCAGGGAGAACTTTTAACAAATGAAGCTCTTATTTTTTTGGATTCTTTGGTTCTAGCATAATGAGATTTTGTATCTAAACAGCAACAAACAGAGAGCTCCTCTAGAAAATAGATTACTCGGCATGACGCAAGTATTACTACTCACCCAATCAAGAATCATGCCCCTTTGAACCTGGCCATTTCCGGTATCTAGAGTTTTCTGTCCGGTTATGAGTTCCAAAAGAAGGATTCCAAAACCAAACACATCTGTCTTCTCATCAGAGGACTGTCCTGTAGAAAGATATTCTGGTGCAATGTGGCCAACAGTACCACGAACTACTGTTGTGACGTGAATCTCTTTGGTCTAAGAGTTTCGCCAAACCAAAATCCCCTACCACAGCTTCAAAGCTCTCAATCCCTGTGAATCATTTTGGGGTTACATTGTTCATGCATGTACAGCCCCAATCGTGATTTTCCTTCGTTTGTTCCAGTCCAAGATTGGTTTTCCAGACGAGGGATCTGCATAAGTATATCCTAGGGCTGCAGAGTTTTTTCCATATTACCTGGCGCCAACTTTGATATTCCCATATTACCAGGTTTTTCCCGTGAAATCTCATATGACCTGGAATCTGGACTTGAAGTACCCAAAATGCCCTTTCTTATATTTTTTCGTGCTAATACTGTGCAAAGAGGCGTGTTGTGTACAACACGAAAAAATACAAGGTTCTCCGGCGATATACATCGGCGACTTCACCGGCGACCGGCGAGTTCGAGCGGCGATTCAACCGGCAGAATACACGGATTTTGACGAGCCTATTCGCGTCCCCCATCTCGATATCGAGCTGCCACCCTGCTGGATTTCGACGACACAACTGAGGGAGAGTGCACAAAGGCAGCGATTTGAAGCGTATACGTCGGTATTTCGGATCTTCAACCTTCTAAGCGCGCCTGCATGCAACCGGCGGATTGACCGATTGAGCTTCGGTTGACGGCGAGGAAGAGTGTGAAAGGCACCTGCAAGGAAATACACACATACACACGATTAAACCGCGGTAAGTTACAACAATCTTTACTGATTTTAGTTTCATAAGGTCCGACATTTGGATTTTAAATTTTTACTATGAACAATAAAGTCGTGTTTGTAAAATACACGACTTTCTATTTAGTCGTGTACGCGACAATACGACTATTATATTTTTGTGTTTCCTCGACACGACTTTTCTATTGACCACTCTACCTCACTCCTTGTAGATGGATAAAAAAAAGAGATGAGTCTATGGAGGAAATACCATTGGAAGAGGAGGAGGATCATGATTTTGTCTTGGCACCTCGACAGCGAAATCAGAGGGGCAGGAAGAGGAAGGCTCCGATGGACCGACCAGTAAAGAGAACATATAATGCGTGACCGGCGCTTCGGATATTTTGTCAACCGGGAGCAATGAAAAAGTGTGTGGCCCTCCTACAGCGTCACCAAAGATGTGCCCAAGTGATCAAAGATGCTGGTTTCGCTGTCATTTTTGAAGGTGAGGATGTAGTTGTATCTCGGAACCTCCTCGACCATTTGGTCAGATACTGGGATGAGTCGGCGAAGGTCTTCAATATCAAGGGCAGGACGCTACATTTCACAGAGCAAGAAGTTGCTCTTGTCATCGGATTGCCCGCAAAGGGTGAAAGAGTTGAGGTCCTCCCCTCCTTGACACGCCGACTGGAAGGTCAATTCTTCAGAAAATACTTCGCCGCGAGGAGAGCAGAAATTCCACACATTGAGGAAATCATAGATAAGCTTAGCACGGGCGAACTGAAGATGGAAGAGGAGGATATGGCAAGGATGATCATCTGCCTCCTCTTCTGCACGGTGCTGTTTCCACACAACACTAGAGCAGTTCATCCCTCTTTGTACCGTTACATTGACGACCTCCCAAGATTGAGGTCGTACAATTGGGCTGGGGCTATGCATAAGATGTTGGTTTCTGGTATAACCCACACCAGCAGACTAGTGGGTGCGAGATCGCACGGAGGGTGCCTGGGTGGTGGATACTTAAATGGCGCCGCATATGTCCTTCAGGTATGTAGCATTCATAGTCTTCGATCGGCAAACAAGTCTTATACAATACCACTATATTTATAGTCGTGTATTATGCAACACGACTATATTTATAGTCGTGTAGGATGAAACACGACTAGGTATATAGTCGTGTTGTTTACGACACGACCATAGTTCAATTCGTGTACTAGTTATAGTCGACTAAGGCAACCGCGCCTTGTAATAATGTTTTCATCTGTTTACTATACAGATTTGGTTTTTCGAGCACACGACAATCTTCCATCCTGTCGTGGGCCCTACCAGTCCACGGGCCAAAAGGTGGCCAGGAAGTGGGGCCCTCATTACAGAGGTGAAGAAAGGTGAATAGAAGAAGCAGCTTGGACAGGAGTGTTCCACAATCTTGAAGTATGGGACGAACTCGTCAACGTAATCAGCCCCATGGCCGGAGAGGCATCTCTCCTTGCTTCGTCAACCTCAGTGGCCCCTCCTCCACGACGGCAGAGGCCGGAGAGGCCGGAAATGAAGAGGACTCCCAACCAAATTGTACCCCCTTCCTCGAGTACAGCTGCCCAGTCTACTGCAACTGCAATGGGGCGATTGGAGGGTGCACTTCAGGGCATACAGTCACTAATTGAGATAGCTTTGTCTTCGTATGAGGAGATGGGAAGGAGTGTCGGACCTCTGCGAGAGGTTCTCCACTCTATGAAGGCCTCTGCCGCCTCAGCGTCAATGCTGTTAGAAGGTCAGATCTTTGAGCATCCCAAGCCGGAGAGGACTGAAGAGCCGACGAAGGAGCCAAAGAAGCGGCCCCAAATGGAGCCAAAGAAGTCATCGGTGCATCAGATGGAGCCAAAGAAGCGGCTCCGTGACAAGGAGCATATGAAGAAAACTCCGATTGGTATGCGGACAAAGGAGCTGACAAGGAAGTCACATCTCGATTCGACGAAATGGGGTAAAGGTAAGTTGTAGACGATTATTTATTTTCTCGTGCCAGATGGTACACGACTATTATATTTTTCGTGTTTCATGATACACGACTATGTAGTTTATCGTGTTTCATACAACACGACTATGTTTTTTATCGTGCTGCTACTAACACGAATAAGAAAAATGTCATTTTAGCTCCCATCAAACGCGGGGATGAGGAAGAAAAGATTCAACGGGCTACAAAGAGATCCTCCGCCAAGATGTTTTTGAAGAAGCTCCAACCAGAATTCAACGAAGATATGGAGCATGCAGAAGTCGAGTCCCGTCCGACGTACGGACGAGACCTATTCCCCCCTGGTCTAGTGGTAAGGAAGAGAATGAGGACTGCCTCCGCGAGGGAATTGCAGAGGATTAGGGAAGATGACCATATACGGAGAATGGCGGAGGAGCAGGAAAGAAGGAATAGGTCCCCTCAGCCGAAAGCCGACTCCGAAGAAACCATATCCGAGCGACAAGCGACATCTATCATCGATGAGGTCATCTCTTCCTTACAGCAGTCGGATATCCAAACAGTCAAGGAGGAGGTGAAGGAGGATGTGAAGGACGGGGATGTCGAGGAGGAGGAGGTGAAGGCTTCTGTGAAGGAGGAGGAGTCGGAGGAGGCGAAGGAGGATGTTCTAGACAAGGAGCCGAAGGAGGAGGAGGGGAAGGAGGCAGAGGTGCAGGAGGCGGAGGAGGAGGAGGTGAAGGAAGAGGAGGAGGAGGAGGTGAAGGACGACGAAGAGGCAAAGGAGGAGGAGGTGGAGGTGGCGGAGGCCACTGGCTTAACCGCATCCCAGCCTGTTGACGTCGATGTCCTCCTAACCCCTCAAAAGTGTAAGTCTGTAATTGCACTCCCCGAAAACTATGCCGATTTGGAGTTATGCTTCGACATGGGGGTATTGTTAGAGTGGGATAGAGTGGCAATAGATGGATGGATCGCCAATCCGAGGAAGGCTTATCAAATCCCAACGCTATGTGATGACGACTATGTATCCCTCCTACAAACAACAGAAATAAACACCAATGTAAGTAAACCTATGCTCCTCATATGTTTTCCTCTTTTGCTTTTTCAAATATGTGAGTTGACGTTATGTCGTGTATTCGAAGACACGACTTTACGCATAGTCGTGTCTTTGAAAAACACGATTTTATGCATAGTCGTGTCTATCGACGACACGACTATCATGAAAGTCGTATATACAATAATCGAGTTTTTATTAGAAGTTGTATATTGCCTTACTTCGACTGTTATGACTCTTGTGGATGTTCTTCTATAGGTTATAGATGCGATTTTTAAGTCTATTGAGGCAGCGCAATGACAGAAACCGGATGAAGTATCCTTGGGCATTTTTTGGATGCCACACATTCAAAGAGATATTCGACAACGTAAGTGTCCCCTGCATAAGGAGTGATAAGTAATTAAGTATGATTTTCCCAGCATCGTTGTCTAACTCTCTTGCGGTTTCGCAGGAGCACAAAGAAGGAGGAAATAATGCGAAATTGGTTAAAAAGCTCGGGGGGATGCTCGACGGCTTGAACAGGAACATGTTCTATGCATTTTTCCCAATCCGCACCGGCTCCCACTTCTGCCTCGTGTATGTACATTTCCCGCACTGTGTATGGCGCTTCTACAACCCGCTGTCTGGCAGATCCCAGTTATATCCACATCACAGAAAAGCTGCTGACAAATTCACGCAGTTCATGAACGTTGTGATGGCAGGCAAGCTAGGGTGGTTTGGTTTGCTCGACTGGAAGATGACTCAGATCGCCAAAGCGCCGTGGCAACAGAATTCGAAAGACTGTGGCATCTTCATCATGATGTCCGTCGCGCACTTGGCGTCCAATGTTAGCCCACCGGAGTTTGATCAGTCGACAATTACACGACTCTGGTGACCAATCATCGCTTCAACCTTGATTCGCGGGGTCATTAACAGCGAGTTTAACGACGATTCCGGAAGAGTCGAAAAAGATGCCATCACAGTTGCGGGTTTTATGCGGCTTCCGGAGAAAGAATAAATTCATATTCATTTTATTCATATTATTTTATTGTACAAAGCTTCTTTGGTGTACATACCGTACTCTTTCAATTAATTCGACTTCATTTTTGACACCTTGTTCTACAGTACTCTTTCAATTAATTCGAATTCATTTTTGACACATGGTTGCTTTAGACAAAATATCGCAAGCATCACTTTGAATACCGCCTTCATGCAACACGACTGTGTATATAATCGTCTGTGATGCAACACGACTTCATATATAGTCACGTACTAGCCGACACGACTTTGTAAATAGTCGTGTATCACAATACACGACGGTATAGATAGTCGTGTACTATAATATTCGGGTAGAATGGAATACACGGATGATGCATTGAAAGATTGTTTTTTCATTTCTGATTTCTTTTTCTTTACAGGCGTACATTTCGGAATAAGTTAATATGCGTTGTACAAGAATTTGACTACATCCTAAGTGAAGAATGGTGGGGGCTTATGTAAGCCGGAGCGGCGTATATGCGATGTCTCATTCGTAGTCAGTTCTCCTTGTTGCGGAAGTGTTCGTTTCCTGCGCGTCCGATTTTCTTTCGGAACCGGGCTGTTGGTGCACCTTGTACGGTTGTGACCAGCTTGACGACAATTCCCACATTTCGAACTTGTCCTTGCAGGTGGCTCAGGCTGTGACTCAATTCTCTTTGTCTTTCTCTTACCCTTCTTTGGAGCTTCAACCATGGGCGGTTCGCATTTAAATAAAACCCTGTAATTCCCCCACTGACTTCTGTCTAAAGTAGGAAACACTACTTCTTCGTACGTGGTGCGGTACGTACTTGCGCAGTACCACTTCTCACAATATTCTACCGGTTCCATACTCCTCTCATCAATACATGCCATGGCGTGCTTGCATGGAAGTTCCATGCTATGGAAGAAGCCACATGTGCATGTTCTATTCGTAAGGTCAACAACATCCTGATGCGAAAACAATAACAACATCAGTGTCTTCCAAGGATACTCGTGTCGTCGAAGACACGACTGTATGACTAGTCGTGTACTCGACGACATGACTTTGTTATAGTAGTCTCTTAGAAAAAAAGAATTTATGCTTACCACATGGTATAAAGATGTCACTTCAAACTACCGTAATGATAGCGGTTGAACTCGAACTGTTCCAGCACTCTGATTCCTCATCTGATTGATATGATTCTGTGCATATTTTGTTAACGGAGTCGGTAGCCCCTCTGCTTCTATTCGGCGTCTCTGAAAATGGACGCTTGTGGTCGCCTACGTTTGCCCGATCAACCGAGTTATTGGCCATAACCTAGCCTTCAGAAGCATATTATTTACACTTTCGGATGCGTTTGACGTGAGAGTGCCGTACCTTTTACCCGGATATTCTACATTAGCCCAATGTGTTTTCAGAATATTGTCAACATATTTCCAGACCGCCTCATTGTGTTCCTTCATCTTCTCCATTGTTGCATCGAATTCTGGTCCCCTGAAGCATTTTGCAGCTTGGAATAGAAGTTCCTTCAGGTACTTATCCTTCCAAGTATTAAGCATATTTGCGGCCATATGCCTTAGGCAAAACCCTTGGTGAGCCTCGGGAAAGACATCGGCGACCGCTCTCAAAAGACCCTTCTGTCTATCAGAGACAATAGTGTCCAGAGAGTCCGGGGGGTCCGTAAAGAGAAAACATTTTAGTAAGGTGAGGAACCACGTCTTGTACAAGTGAGAGACAAAGCATATTAAACACAGAATGCTTCAGGTTGTTAGAAGGTCGTGTATGATGAAACACGACTGTATGAGTAGTCGTGTTTTCGAAGACACGACTGTGTGCCCAGTCGTGTCGTCCAAAACACGACTGTTAGAATAGTCGTGTTTCCTGCTTCTATACTTACCACGTTTTGATATTCTCTTTATCGACAATTGCATATGCAAGACACATTAATTGTTGATTGTCGTCGATTGCTGTAGCAACCAATAATACTCCAGGGTACTTTCCTTTTAGGAATGTTCCATCAATCGTGAGCAACGGTCTCAGTATTCTTCGGAATGCTCTTGCTACCGGGCCGAACATCCAAAACACACGTCTGAAGTCGTAGCCGGCTAACTCAATTGGGATATCAGGTATATCAGCTGATCTTTCTATCACCACATGTGTACCTGCGTTAGATCGCTCTAATTCCCTTCCGTAATGTGGCAAAATGCGATATGCGTCTTCAGGGTTGTCATCGATCAATCGGATCAATTCCTCTTTCGCCCTCCATGCCCTTTTATAGTTGACGGTCACGCCCCAATGCTTCTCAATGTATTGTTGGATATTTGAGATTTTTATGGAGTTTGAATCCTTATAGAGGCCATGACACTTCCTCGCAATCCAGAGGTGAGAAGCCAATGGATGATCTTTCGAGCTTACAGAAGTGTCACATGTATGCCGTTCTTCCCTCCTTGTCACGCTGACTCCATCAAGTCTGTTCGACGCCCGTATGTACCACTTGCACCCCGAAACCTTGCACGTTGCAGCGAATGTGTCCTGGCTCTCATCCTCTACTTTGAACATGAACTTCCTCTTGATTGCCAGATCAGTTAGAACCATCTTGAACTGCTTGACGCTTTCGAATCTAGCCCCTAAGGTAAGTTGTGCCTCGTAGTCTTCTGCTTGCAAACTTCCGGTCAACATCGTCTCCTCTTCACAATGTTTTGAAGGACCGGCCTGTGCAGAATAGGTACCCCAATCCCAACCACCATCACTCTCAGTATTGAGGTACTCATCGTCCTCCGACGCGACAGATTTCCCTTTACATGTGTCTCCTGCCGTGGGAACTCTAGAAGTCGATGTTCCCATGTGATCTGGCTGGCTAAAATGTGGTACTGTAAGAGGCTCATCCCACTCATCTGCAGACCACGGTAATTCATCTTCATCCAACAATTCTTCTTCATCTGGACTGGAATCTTCATCTTCATCTTCTTCTTCATCTTCAGCTTCTTCACCATCTCCCAATCTGCATGAAAAAAGATGTATGAATGGATTGAGAAAACGATAGCACATAGTGAAGTCGTGTCTTATGCAACACGAATTCATTTGTAGTCGTGTATTATGAAACACGACTATGTATATAGTCGTGTTGCATATGGCACGACAGAATTTTTAGTCGTGTACTATTATAGTCGACTATAATAGCACATGACTTGCCTGTATCCGCGCCTTAGAAGTCTCACCTCGCATAATCTCCATCTCTTCCTCCTTCGACTGCTGATGCGGGTGTCTTATTGCCCGGGCTGGACGGCCTCTCCGGCGGTGTCTTACTGGCCGGCCTCACTTCTGCCTCTGGTAGCCTCTCCTCCTCCTTATTTGCATTGGCATTTATTTCCTTATTGAGAGTCGAAGTCTCCATGTTATTGCCCGTAGAAGTCCACTCCACGTACAGGCGGAGTAGTCCATTTGTGCCTTGCTTGCTCTTGTGAAGTATAAATATTGACTCCACGTCTTTATCGTCTTCAAGGAGAAATGTGTATTCAGAGTCAACACGATATGACAAAGTTAATGTACCAGATGTAGACTTAAGCGGTAATCTTTCTTCCACTTGCTGCAACAGTTCCAGGTACTTTACTCGTGTATCTATAGGCAAGAGCTTCCGTTTCCCGCCCACGTACTTATCAAAATTTGTAAAAACTCCATCGTAGTATAAGCAAACAACTATCTTCTCCATCCGTACCTGCCATTAAAATAGCGAAATAAGTTAAAAAACCGTCAGACACGATATATTGAAAACCGTATATGAGTGAAAAGCAAAGTCTATGAGTCGTGTTTTATCAAACACGACTATTATTACAGTCGTGTTGTCGAATACACGACAGTAACAATAGTTGAAAACTTGCTAAGTTTTCAACTTTCTTCTCTGGAACCAACTTTCATGATAAAAATCGTCGTATTTGAACTTCACCTACGGGTTTTTCGATGTACGCTGCCTTCGTTGAAGTTGTTTTCCAATACCCGGTCTTTCCCGCTCGTTTTTCCCGCTTTTTGCCGCGAAGATGACCTTTCCGGAGTTCGACGGCGCCGGCGATGATATGGGCGGATAGGCCGGACGGAATGCCTTCTTCTCCGACTAACGCGAGCTTCTTCGGGTACCCGCTCCTCAGATTTCGGGTAATATGGAAAAACGGAGAGTGGGTGCTTATACCTAAACCTAAGGGCATTTTTGGTACTTTCTGGGTCATATGGAAGAAAGAAAGTGATTCCGGGTAATATGAGAAACCCGTAGTTGGCGCCAGGTCATATGTAAAGACCTCTAGGGCTGCATCACGGGTCGGGTTTAGCAGATAGGACCCGAGAATCTAAAACCCGACCCGGACCCGAGATAAAACCCACAATACCCGACCCTACCCGAGATAAAACCCAAGATTTTAATAAAATTATTAATATAATTATAAAAATCTTTAATAAAATAATTTATATCATTATAATAATAATAAATATATATGTATATTAAAAAATAAGTTATTTAAATAGTATATCTCGGGTCGGGTCGGTTCTTGGGTATTTTAAAGCAAAGCCCGACCCGACCCGACCCGAGATAGAACCCGGGTTTTAAAACCTTGGAACCGACCCTACCCGAGATAGGACCCGACCCGACCCGGGTCAATGTCGGGTCGGATCCGGGTTTTTAGTGCAGCCCTAGGATATCCACCATATTACAACAGAGGCTTAGTGATAAATGAATAAATAGATGACATAAGCTTAAAGCTTAAAGGTAATAGAGGATGCACTTGTTAGGCACAAACCTCTCAAATGATCAGCTAGACTTCCATTTGGCATGTAGGGAAACACAAGCAGCCTCTCATTTTATGTCATACAAAAGCCATAAAAACGTAAAAGGTTCCTGTTCAGAGCCAAACCAATCATTTTTACCTCAGTTTGGAATGGGAGTTCTCCAGTGAAATTAGGATCTCTCACTCGCTTTACTGCTACTACGGTTTGTTAGGGCAAAATTTGGGAGTATGATTTTATCTCTTAGTGTATGTCAATTTAATGTACAAAATATATGGGATATGTGAGAGGAAAAATGGGGTATATGTATGAATTGGGTACATGTACAAATTGGGCTATATAAAGAGATTGAGAGGAGACAATTTCAAGATGATGCCACCAAGGTAAGGAAGGCACCCCAAGATGAAGCTCAAGGAATCTCAAGGAAAATAAAGATTGCAAAAGCCCAAGACAATGTGGGAGCACACCACAAAGAGAAGGCCCAACACAAAGAAGAGAAGGCACACCACAAAGCTCATGATCAAGACACTACCTATTGTAGGCCCATAGCTTTTAGATAAAATTGGTTGGGTTCAAAGTATTCCAAGAAAAACCCACTAACCAAAGTGAACCAAAGCTTCTTCCAAAGCCCATCTAAGATCCTTAGGAAAAGAAACATAGAAAAAGCCCATTTGTAAAATGGGCCCATGGGCTAAAAGAACCAACCATAGATCTTAGATCTAATGGTAAGACCAAAGTGATCTCAAGTGATCCCAAGTGATCCAAGGGCACAACCATAGATCATTGATCTATTGGTTGAACCAAAGTGATCCCAAGTGATCCTAAACCATCCCATGGAGGATCTTTGTCTATAAATAGACCTCTATCCTTCTCCTCTTGGGCATGGATTTTGACTAGCATCTTGGGCTTAGCTTGGTTTTCCTCTCCTCATCTATAGCTAAGCTCTTGAGTGCTAAGTCATTCCATTAATGGATCTTCACTTTCTCTCTTTTGTATAGCTTGCTTCTTGAGTTCCTACTCTATATGAAGTCTATACCTAAAAAGAGAACATACTTCTCTATCTTATAGAGAATATGAAAAGTGAATCCATGGAACACCCACCTTGTTCTTAAGCTACTAAGTTCTCGCATGTTATCATTGAGTCATAGCTTAAGGAAGCATATATCCTTTTACTGGTTTCACTTGGTTTTCCAAGGAGCTAAGGCTAAGTGCTACTTGTAGAAATGATTGTGCTTGTGGGTTATTCTTCTTCCCTTTCAAGTTTTCACCGGAATCTATCCACATAACTTGAGAAAGAAAGAATGTTCAATATGGCCTAGGTTTCTTAGATACTCTATGATCCAACCTTAGAGAAACCAATCCCTTGTCCAAAAAGCCTCTAAAATTTTGGAACATCATTAGTTGAATCCAAGGGTGGACAATGGAAAGCCATTAGCTCAATACTAGTTTGAACAAACCGGGTAGGATATCTCACATCCTCCCTTTAAGGGTAAGTACTCTAGTCATTGTTCCATCCTAGAGTAAGTACTCTTAAGATCTCTCATTTACTTGAGTTAAATTATGTAGTAGACCATAGGTCGAACCATTTATTTGAGAGTGTTGGGTCGGTGTGACCCATAGTGAGTGTGGAATCACTCTTGTATGGTTCCCGGTGATCCAAGCAAAACTGGTAGGTGTATGATGTTGTGGGTGAACTAAAAACCCTCACTTAGTGGATGTCGGAGGTCCCTTGGATTAGGTTCTCCGAGAGTATACGTACCCGTCGAAGCAAGTTGCTTAGCGGCGAACCACTATAAATCCTTGTGTGGTTAATTGTGTTTACTCATTTTGCATATTATTTCACACACACACATACTCCACACCTCATAAGTCTCTCTCACTCATGCGCTTTCAATTGCTTACTAATGTGAGATTGTTGTATGGAATGCTTGTTTAAATTAACATCCGTTAGTAAAATAGAGTGAGTCCTTTAAGTGTATGGAGTGTTTGTCCCCTCTAGGACTAAAGAGCACTTTCAAGTGGTATGAGAGCGAGGTCACTCTTACTAAGGTGACAGCATCTTGAGTGTGATCCAAGTGCTCTTAATGGCTAGATTTGAGTGCTTGTCCACTACCAAACCTCCTCCTTTTGATTGTAGTAACTATGCATATTGGAAAAATCGCATGAAGACCTTCTTGAAGGCTCATGATGAATTGGCATGGTACTGCGTAGAAAATGGTTGGAAACCACCCACTGAAACCATAGAAACAAATGGGATTACCACTGAGCGTCCCTTAGATATACTTAGGTGGTCTGAGATGGATAAAAAATTGAGTATGGGAAATAACAAAGCTCTTAGTGCCATTACATGTGTTGTATCCCCTGATGAGTATAAACGTATATGTTTGAGTGAGAGTGCCAAGGAAGCTTGGGATATTTTAGAAGTGTCTCATGAAGGAACTAGTTTAGTGAAGAAATCTAAACTCCAACTCCTTGTAACTAGGTTTGAAAATATCAAAATGGGAGAAGATGAAACATTCATGGAATTCTATTCTAAACTTAATGATATTATAAATTCCATGTGGGGTCTTGGTAAAAAACTACCTGAACCTGAGATTGTAGACAAAATCCTTAGGTCTCTCCCACTTAGATTTTCTCCTAAAGTGACAGCCATTGGGGAATGTAGAAATACTGACCTAATGAAAGTAGAAGACTTAGTTGGCTCTTTACAAACCTATGAATTTTAACTTCCCACACAGATTAAAAAATCTGTAGCTTTGAAAACCTCTAGCAAACAAAGTCAAGAGTCGGATGATGAGATGGATGAAGAAATTGCTTTCCTTGCTAAAAAGTTTGCTCAACATTTTAATGGAAGATTTAGAGGGAAAAGATTTTCTAAAACTAAACCTATAGACAACTCAAAAAGAAAAACAAAATCAACCTCAAGAAACATTGAATGTTATAATTGTCATGGTCTTGGTCATATTGCTACTGAGTGTCCATCGAAGCAAAAATTTAAGAGAAAAGAAATAGCAGCTAAAGCTTCATGGGATGAATCCTCAGAAACTGAGGAAGACTCAGAAGATTCATCTGACCAAGATGAGGTAGAATCTTTAAAAGTCTTTATGACCTCCTCATCAATCACTAATGACTTATTCAAGGTAGAAATACCAAAAGAAGAATCATCTCAAAGTGATTCAAATTCACTTACCTTTGGCAATGATAATAATGACCTTCAAAGTTCATATAATTCTTTAGTCAAAGAAAGCATTGAAATGGCTAAGAAGATCACTATGTTAAAGAGGGAAAATCTTAGGTTGAAGAAAGAACTTGATTTTGCTATGAATGATAGGCAAACACAAGAAATTGATAAGTTGAAAAATGAATTGAAAATTAGTGAGGAGATGCAGAAAAAGAAATTAAAAGAATTAAAAGAAGTCATCTATGAAAACTCAACTCTAAAAGAAGAACTTGGCAAACCCAAGGATAGTCTAGTTGAGAAATTTTCTCAAAGTAGTCAAACTCTTCAACATATTCTAAAGCTAGGTAAGAGTCCAATGGATAAAAATGAGTTTGGATACATTGGTATAAACAAGTTTAAAGGTAAACCTCAAACTATCTTTGTAAAAGAAAGCCTTAACAAATCACCAATTGAAGAGGAACACCAAAAAATCAATTCTAGACCTATCATAAGGAAAGAAAAATCTATCTTAGGAGAATCATCTCAAGATAAAAGTGTATCATTTAATGGGGGATATGATGGAAAGAAAAGTTCTAGGAAAAATAATGATTACACCAAAAGTGAACTTCTAGAATTTATTAATTCTTCACATGATGTTGTTCCTACTAGACTTATTCCCATGACCACTAGGATGGCTCAACTTTTTGAAAAGATTTCCAAAATAAACATGAAACATAGAAATACTCAAACAGATCTCCAGAGCAAAGAAAGCAAGAGTAAAACAACCACCTCAAAAGGTTCATCTTCTAGATATAAAATAGGGAGAATATCTAACACTACTGTGTGGAGACCTAAAACAAAGGAAAGGAGTCTAGTTGTTTACACAGCTCTCTTAGCCGAAAATTCTCCTAGATGGTACTTGGATAGTGGGTGCTCTAGGCACATGACTGGAGAAAAAGGAAACTTTTCTGAGCTAAAAGAATTTGATGGAGGATCGGTCACTTTTGGAGATGGTAGTACTACAAAAATCATTGGCAAAGGAACGCTAAGAGTCCCAAGCATGCCACACCTTAAGGATGTACTATGTGTTGAAGGATTGAAACACAATCTTCTTAGCATTTCCCAAATTTATGACCAAAATCACTATGTTAGCTTTCGGAGTCATAGTTGTGAGATCACCAATAAGAAAGGAGAAACCATTATGAAAGGTGTTAGAACTACTGACAATTGCTATATAGTTGAGGAAATATTTCCGCCAAACTCTTCTCAATGCTACATAACGCAAACAAATGAAGCAAAACTTTGGCACAAGCGTCTTGGTCATATAAACTATAGAACCGTAAGGATAATAAAGATTGTGGTGAATGTCAAATAGGTAAACAAGTTAGAGCCTCACACAAAAAGGTAAATACTATTAATACATCTAGACCTCTTGAACTTCTACATATGGATTTAGTTGGACCCATGAGAACAGAGAGTATAGGAGGGAAAAAGTATTTCCTTGTGGTAGTAGATGACTTTTCTAGATATACCTGGGTTGCCTTTCTTAAAGAAAAGTCAGATACTTTTCTTGAATTCAAAGGGATTGCCAAACAAATCTAAAATGAAAAAGGTCTGACTATTGTCGAAATTAGGAGTGATCATGGTGGAGAATTTAAAAATACTTCCTTTGATAAATTTTGTGATAAATTTGGAATACATCATGAATTTTCTGCACCTAAAACTCCTCAGCAAAATGA
The DNA here is from genome assembly GCA_039654745.1 of Houttuynia cordata. Taxonomy (NCBI): domain Eukaryota; kingdom Viridiplantae; phylum Streptophyta; class Magnoliopsida; order Piperales; family Saururaceae; genus Houttuynia; species Houttuynia cordata. The sequence continues at coordinate 9,945,375 of CM077506.1, forward strand.
TGTTGCTGAAAGAAAGAACCGTGTTTTGCAAGACATGGCCACAATATTTTTAACTAGTAAAAAGTCTTCCCAAGAACTTGTGGGCCAAAACAATTAACACTGCCTGCTATATTATTAATCGAGTTTATATTCGAGCAGGTAAGGATAAAACAGCCTATGAGCTATGGCACGATAAAAGGCCTAGTGTTAAATATTTTAAAGTATTTGGTAGCAAATGTTACATTTTAAAAGACCGTGAAAATCTAGCCAAGCTTGACTCAAAAAGTAATGAAGGAATATTCCTAGGGTATTCATTCAATAGTCGATCTTATAAGGTCTTAAATCTGACAAACAACACCATTCAAGAATTTATCAATGTGGTTGTTCATGATGCCAGGGTTGAAGAAAGATTTGAAACAGATAAAGGAGCACCAGAAGAGGCTCCCACTAATGAGCTCATATCCTCTCCTCTTTCTTCAAACAATGACATAAAAGAGGTTAAGGATCATCCTATAACTCAAGTCATTGGTGACCCCCGTGGGCCTATTCTAACTAGACAACAGGCTGAAATAATAACCAGTCATTTTTGTTTCATCTCTAACATAGAACCCAAGAATGTTGATGAAGCTTTCATAGATGAACATTGGATTAATGCAATGCAAGAAGAGCTAAATCAATTTGTTAGAAATGAGGTATGGTACCTAGTTCCTAGAACAAGTGATATAAATGTCATAGGAACTAAGTGGATTTTTAAGTACAAAAGTGATAAAAATGGGAAGGTAGTTAGAAACAAGGCTAGATTAATTGCCCAAGGGTACACCTAAATTGAGGGTATAGACTTTGAGGAAACCTTTGCCCCTGTAGCTAGGTTAGAGTCTATTAGGATCTTGATGGCCATTGCTTGTCATTTACAATTTAAATTATATCAAATAGATGTCAAAAGTGCCTTTTTAAATGGAGTACTTAATGAGGAAGTATACGTTGAACAACCAAAGGGATTCATTGATCCTAAATTTCCTCATCATGTATATAGACTCAAAAAGGCATTTTATGGCCTAAAGCAAGCACCACGTGCATGGTATGAGAGATTGACCTCATTCTTGGTCAATAATAATTTCTGTCGAAGAAGTGTTGACAAAACACTTTTTGTGCAAAAAGCTAAAGATTTCATTTTAATTGCTCAAATATATGTAGATGATATTGTCTTTGGATCTAGTAGTGAGAAAAGAGCTACTGAATTTGCTAACCTTATGAAATCAGAGTTTGAAATGAGTATGGTAGGGGAACTTTCCTTCTTTCTGGTTTTTTAGGTAAAACAATTAAAAGAAGGAATTTTTGTGTCTCAAACTAAATATGCTAGGGTGCTAGTCAAGCGTTTTGGTCTTGTCTCTGGTAGACATGTAGCTACCCCTATGAGTACCACATTAAAGCTGAGCACAGATAGTGATGGAAAAAGTGTAGATTCTCATGTTTATAGGAGTATGATTGGTAGCATACTTTATCCAACTGCTAGCAGTCCTGACATATCATTCAGTGTAGGAGTATGATTGTACTACTCTAGCTGGATATTCAGATGCTGATTGGGCAGGCAACTCAGTTGACAGAAAATCCACGAGTGGTGGATGCTTCTATATTGGAAACTGTTTAGTTGCCTGGCATAGCAAGAAGCAAGCTTCTATTTCTCTATCTACTGCAAAAGCTGAGTATATTGCCGCCGGTAGCTGTTGTGCTCAATTATTATGGATGAAGCAAATGCTTCAAGATTATGGAATCCAACAAGGTACCATGAGCATATACTGTGACAACACTAGTGCTATAAATATTTCAAAAAATCATGTTCAACATTCACGCACTAAGCACATTGATATTAGGCATCGTTTCATTCGTGAATTAGTTGAAGATAATATAGTTGCACTAGAATACGTTTCTTCTGATAATCAACTAGCTGATATTATGACTAAACCATTAGACTCGCTTAGATTTACTAATCTTCGAAAGTCCAATGGAATTTGTGCTAGTTAGATTATTTTCGTATTCTTTTTTCGTTCTCTTTCTTTTTGTTTTGTTATGTTGTGTTTGCTTTTGTTATGGTTAGTTTTTTTTTGCAAAAAAAAAAAATTGGAAAATGAAAAATTTAAAATCTCATAGATTTAATTCTTGCAGATAATTACTGAAAGCTAGTAGGGGTTTAAAAAAAAAGAAAAAAAAAGTCCGGGTTGTATTGGGTAACACAACTAAGGGGTGTAATAACAACTATTTGTAGGCATCATGATATGCATAAAATTTTCACATTTATATGCCTTATTTACCTATATGCTAGTGTAATTTTAATGATAAAATATGAATAAAATAGGTTATTTGTGATTAGGATAGTAAATAGAGATTAATAATTATTTTACTCTAATTAACTATTTTAGATGTATTAATGAATTTAAGGAATCATATTTTTTATTATGCATCTAAATTTGGTTTGGTTTTATTATTGCAGTTTCAAAATATAGATTGCGGATCGAATGCAGAAAAAGATTTCAACCGTTGATGATTCACTTAAAAGAAGACGGACGTGCGGAATCAAAGGATGGGTGTTCAGAGTCAATCCAGCGGATGAGATTGATACAGCGGGTTTGACTTGAGAGAAAGAAAAAAAAATGAAAATAAAGAAAGAGAACCGAACCGGCCGGTTCGGTTAGAAGAAAAAAAAGAAGGAAAAAAAAGGCCCGAGCTTCCGCTCGAGCCGTCGAGCATTTTGGGGAAGAACAGAGCTCGAGTTCTGTAACTTCTGTTCGGGCAATCAATGGTGGCGGCCTTGTTTTTTCGGCAGCTGGGTTCCGGCGGCGATGAGTTCACGGCGGTCACGGAAGGCTTGTGCAGAGATTCCGTCGGTGCAAGGAGTAGGAGCAACAGAAGGAATGGTCGCTATTTGGAAAGATCCGGATTTGAAAATTTGTGTGTAACAGAGCCGAATCGAGAACGCGTCGAGGCAAATCGAGTTGCAGACGTGTTCCAGTATGGTAAGCTTCTATATTCAGTTCGATTGGAGATGGAAAAAAAGAGCGATTTGGCTCAGTTTGGAAGTGATATATTCGGTGATTTCGGCCCTGTTTTGAAGAGGAAAGATTGGATTTTTCTTTACAAATTTGAACGAAACTTGAATGGAGCGCTGGGGTTGTGGCGAAAACAGAGAGCTTCGTTTTGGTGGAAACAGAGGGTGATTTTTCTGAAAGTGGGTCGTGTTTTTGGCCAGATTCCAGTGGAAAACAATGTTGGGAGACAGGAAAATCGATTGGAGGAGAGAAGAGGAAGAGAATTGCGAAGAAAAGTGAAGATTTTGTGCTGTTTTTCATCTGCTACAGTACTTGCTACAGTACCTGCGAAGAGCTACAGTGATTTCGACAGTTTGGGGGAGACGATGAACAGTGCTCGCGGTGAACAGTGATTTACTACAATGTTACTGCTACAGTACCCGTGAATAGTAAAATTGCTACAGTGTTTTTCCCGATGCAATTTCTTCCGAATCTGATTTTTCTCATGAATATGAATAGCTAAATTTTTTGTCAAAGCTAGAGGTGATATTATTTGATTAGTATTCTTACGTCTATAAAGAAGTACTTATTACTTATTTGGTTGAATGCGATGATTTGAAATAGTCATAATCTATATAATTATTTGATTTGTCGTTAACGTAAGGTACGGTGAATGCTTATAATTCTCTGTGATTATTTGACTAAGCTTGTTAATGATAAATATTCAATCGAAATCTTTATGTTAATGGTTATGATGCACGTGAATGAAATATCTTCCGATTAGGTCAAATCATTATTTGAATCTAATTGAGAAATTAAATAGACGTAGAATATTAATTAAATAATTGATCCTTGAAGCTTTGATATCTCCCATCGATTATCTTTGCTATCTTTAGTTAGTTTTAATTGAATCTTTAATCATCATTTTAGTAGTTAATTAAATTACAATTCCCTACATAATTTCCTGATAAAAATCTTACTTTGCTGAGTTAAGTAGTTTTAAATTAGTTTGGGATAGATTAATTCTACATCATTCCCTGTGGTTCAACACTTGGATTCACTGAGTATATATTACAATTTGTCAACCTTCTCTTGGGTTCGATCAAATTTTGGCGCCGCTGCCGGGGAGTGAAGTTTAGGATTAATCTTCCAATTAGTTTATTTCTCTCTAGTATAGTTTAGTTAATTTCAATTATTCTTAGTTTAATTTAGCTTGTTTATTTTGCAGGAATTTGGAGTCCTATCTGGAACAAAAAGGCTTTTCATTGGATTTTTCTTCAAATTTGGTAAACTCGTTCCATCTCTCTTTGAAATTTCTGTTGCTTGTGCATGCTCTCGTGGAATAGAGATATCAATGGACGATTGGTTAGAAATAATTCTGCTATTTTAATTGAGAATCCCGTGTTTGAGTTCACTGTTCCATCACACACACCTAATCAAATGGCTGATCAGGGTAGTAACCATGATATTAATGAAAATGAGATTGAACATGATGCACCAATGCGGCCCTTGCGTGATTATCTGCAACATGTATGCACTAGCACACCCTCATGTATTATATTGCCTCTACAAGCACATCACTTCACTTTTAAGCCTGGAATGATAAACTTGCTTCCCAAATTCCATGGTCTAGAGTCTGAAAATCCTTATTTGCATTTAAAGGAATTTGAGGAAGTATGCGCAACTTTTGAGCAAGCTTGTAGTGAAGACATTATCAGGCTAAAATTGTTTCCTTTCTCTTTGAAGGACAAAGCCAAGACTTGGCTAAATTCCCTTAAGCCTAGATTTGTAGGAACTTGGAAAGAACTACAAACTGAATTCCTTAAAAAGTTTTTTCCAGTTCATAGGACAAATGCTCTGAAAAGACAAATAACAAATTTTGCCCAAAAACAAAATGAATCATTTTATCAATGTTGGGAGCGTTATAAAGATTTATTAAATTCTTGTCCACATCATGGGTATGAGAAGTGGCGCACCATCAGTTTCTTCTATGATGGGATGACGCCTTCAATGAAACAATTTGTTCAAACAATGTGTAATGGAGAATTCTTTGATAAAGACCCTAATGAAGCTCTTGATTTTCTAGATCAAATAGCTGAAGACTCTGATTCTTGGGATCCCATCGATCCCTCTGATGTTTCTAATAAGCCGAAGTCTTCAACTACTAGTGGGGGTCTGCATTATCTTAGGGAGGAGGATAATTTGAGTGCTAGGCTAGCCTCTTTGGCTAGGAAGGTGGAGGCTATGGAAGTAGGGAAAATTAACGTTGTTAAGTCTGTTGCTACAGAAGAGGCCTGTGGAATTTGTGATGTCATGGGACACCCTACTAATGAGTGCCCTACCATTCCTGCTTTCAAGGAGGTGTTGCATGACCAAGCAAATTCCATGACCCCTTTCAAGAGGCAATCTCCTTATGGAGATACCTACAATCCAGGATGGAGGAATCACCCCAACTTTAGTTGGAGGAATGAAAATGCTGCACAAACACCACCTCCTCAAGCATCTTCTAATTATACTCCATATGTTCCACCTCACAGGAAGACACTTGAGGAGACACTACAAGCTTTCATGCAAGGGCAAGCTACTATTAATCAACAAACCTCACAAGATATTAATGATATAAAGAGCTCTCTCACTAAATTGACATCTTCTCTTGCTATTCAAGAGAAAGGTAGGTTTCCTGCTCAACCCCAACCCAATCCGCAGGGGCAAGTTCACATAATGGACACACAATCTTCTGATTTACAATTGGAACATGCTAAGTCAATTACCACTCTTCGTAGTGGAAAAGAAATTGATAAAACAGTTCCACTTAAGGCCAAAAAATCTTTTGAGAATGATGAATCAAAACATGATAATGAGGAAATTGATAAGTCTGGGTCAAGTGAAGATGCGAGATGTCCTATTCCAGCTCCATTTCCATAGAGGTAGAAACCACCTCAAAAGCTGAACCAAAATGCTGAAATTTTTGAACTTTTTAAGCAGGTGAAAATTAACATTCCCTTGTTAGATGCAATCAAACAGGTACCTTCTTATGCTAAGTTCTTGAAAGATTTGTGTACTATTAAGCGTAAGTTGAATGTGCAGAAAAAAGCCTTTTTAACTGAATAGGTAAGTTTTATAATTCAACACAAAAGTCCACCCAAATATTAGGATCTCGGATGTCCAACTATTTCATGTGTGATCGGGAACTTTAGGGTAGACCAAGCCTTGCTTGATCTTGGGGCTAGTGTTAATCTTTTGCCTTATTCAGTGTACACTCAGCTAGGTCTTGGGGAACTTAAACCCACCACCATTACTCTCCAACTTGCTGATCGTTCTATTAAAATCCCAAGGGGAGTGGTGGAAGATGTGCTTGTTCAAGTAGATAAATTTTACTTTCCTGTTGATTTTATTGTTTTGGACACAAATCCTATTATAAATGCAAATGCAAATATTCCTGTCATATTAGGTCGTCCATTTCTTGCTACTTCAAATGCTTTGATTAATTGTAGGAATGGTGTGATGAAACTTTCATTTGGCAATATGACTTTGGAATTGAATATATTTAATGTTTGCAAACAACCAGGGGATGATACTGATGTTCAAGAATTGAATTGGGTTGATACCATTGTTAGAGATCAATTTCATGTTTCATCTTTTTCTGATCTTTTAGAATCTTGCTTAGTGAATTCTTTATATGATGCATCTAAAGTGGATTCTGAAAAGGTTGAGATTTGTTCTTTGCTGAATTCTCTACAGGTATTGGAAGTGAATGGATGGAAACCCAAGTTTGAGGAGCTACCATTGAGTGACAAATTGCCTACAACATCAAGCATTCAAGCACCCAAATTGGAGTTGAAAAAGTTACCAATTGAGCTCAAATATGCATTTTTGGGTGATGGTGAAACTCTTCCGGTGGTAATATCGTCTCATCTTAACCTTATCGAAGAGGGTAAGTTGCTCGATATTTTGAGAAAACATAAAGGTGCAATAGGATGGACAATTGCTGATTTAAAAGGAATAAGCCCTTTAATTTGCACTCATCGGATTTATTTGGAGGACAATGCTAAACCGTCTAGGGAGATGCAACGTAGGTTAAATCCAAACATGAAAGAGGCAGTTAGAGCTGAAGTTCTTAAACTCTTGGATGCGGAGATCATCTACCCCATTTCTGATAGCAAGTGGGTGAGTCCTACCCAAGTAGTGCCTAAGAAATCTGGTGTAACAGTTGTCAAGAATGATAATAATGAATTAATACTCACTAGAGTTACATCTGGCTGGAGAATATGCATTGATTATAGGAAGCTGAACTCAGTCACTAGGAAAGACCATTTCCCATTGCCATTTCTAGATCAGGTTTTGGAGAGGGTAGCTGGCCACACATATTACTGTTTCTTAGATGGCTACTCCGGTTACAATCAAATTGAAATTGCATTAGAAGACCAGGAGAAAACTACATTCACATGTCCCTTTGACACATTTGTTTACAGGAGAATGCCTTTTGGTTTATGCAATGCACCTGCAATATTTCAAAGATGCATGCTGAGTATTTTTAGTGATATGGTTGAACGCTATCTTGAAGTGTTTATGGATGACTTTTCTGTATTCGGTGATTCATTTGATGACTGTTTATCTAATTTGCAGAAAGTTTTGAGCAGGTGTGAAGAGAAGAACCTTGTGCTTAATTGGAAAAAATGTCATTTCATGGTCTCTAAAGGAATTGTTCTGGGTCATATTGTTTCCTCTAAGGGAATTGAAGTTGATAAATCAAAAATTGATTTAATTACCCATTTGCCTACACCTAAGACTGTTAAAGATATTAGATCATTTTTGGGTCATGCAGGGTTCTACAGGAGGTTCATCAAAGATTTTAGTTCTATTTCTAGACCATTATGCAATCTCCTATCTAAAGATACTGTTTTTGAATGGAATGCTGATTGTGAAAAAGCTTTTGCTAAACTGAAGGGAATGCTTACTTCAGCCCCTATTATGCAACCCCCAGATTGGACTTTACCGTTTGAGATAATGTGTGATGCTAGTGACTTTGCTGTGGGGGCTGTTTTGGGGCAAAGGAAAGACAAGAAGCCTTATGTTATTTACTATGCAAGTAAGACTTTAGATAATGCTTAGATGAATTATTCAACAACCGAAAATGAATTACTTGCTATAATATTTGCTTTGGATAAATTTAGGGCTTACTTGACAGGATATCCTATTGTTATCTTTACTGAGCATGCTGCTTTGAAATATCTTCTATCAAAGAGAGATGCAAAACCTAGGTTGATTCGCTGGATACTCCTACTGCAAGAATTTGATATTACAATTAAAGATAAGAAAGGAATAGAAAATGTGGTGGCCGATCATTTATCTAGGTTGACTGTGAATGATTCCAATGAGGCAGCGCCAATTAAAGACACTTTCCTAGATGAGCAACTTTTTGTTCTTTCTGATTTACCATGGTTTGCTGATATTGTTAATTTTCTTGTCACAGGTCAAACTCCTTCTCATTGGACAACACAAGACAAGAAAAAGTTCATGGTGGAGGTAAGAAACTTCTTTTGGGATGATTCGTATCTTTTCAAATATTGTCCAGATCATATTATTAGGAGATGTGTGCCTAATGATGAAATTCATAATGTCATTTCCTTCTGCCATTCAGAAGCTTGTGGCGGCCATTTTTCTGCTAGAAAAACTGTTACTAAAATTTTACAATGTGGATTTTATTGGCCTACCCTAGTTAAAGATACTCATGAATATTGTCGTACTTGTGGACGTTGTCAACAGCTTGGTGGAATAACCCGTAGGAATATGATGCATTTAAACCCCATTTTAGTGATTGAAGTATTTGATTGTTGGGGTATTGATTTCATGGGCCCATTTCCACCTTCTTTTGGCTATTTGTACATCCTAGTGGCTGTTGACTATGTTTCCAAGTGGGTAGAAGCCATCCCTTGTAGAAATAATGATCATAAAACTGTTATACGCTTTTTGAAAGAGAATGTTCTATCAAGGTTTGGTATACCCCGTGCCATCATAAGTGATGGGGGTTCTCATTTCTGCAATAAACCTTTTGAGGTATTAATGAAAAAATATGGAATTACTCATAAGGTGGCTACCCCTTATCACCCACAAACAAGTGGGTAAGCTGAACTTGCCAATAGAGAGATTAAACACATTTTAGAGAAAACGGTTAACCCAAATCGCAAAGATTGGTCTCTGCGGTTAACAGATGCACTTTGGGCATATCGTACAACTTTTAAATCTCCTATTGGTGTGTCCCCTTATAGACTGGTTTATGGAAAAGCTTGCCACTTGCCTGTGGAGTTAGAGCATAAGGCGTATTGGGCTATAAAAATGTTTAATTTCAGTTTGGATGACGCCAGTTCCGTGCGTAAGCTCCAACTAAATGAATTAGAAGAAATCAAGAATGATGCATATATGAATTCACAAATTTACAAAGAACGAATGAAGGTTTTGCATGATCAACACATTCATCGAAAAAAATTTGAACCTTCACAAAAAGTTCTTTTGTATAACTCTAGATTGCATTTATTTCCTGGCAAGCTCCGATCTAGATGGACTGGTCCATTTATTGTTAAAACTGTTTATCCTCATGGAGCTGTAGAAATTGAAAATCCAATGAATGGCAATGTGTTTAAAGTAAATGGTCAAATACTTAAGCCATTCCTGGAATTGATTCCATCCGAGGTTGAGAGTATTCCTCTGACTGATCCCACTTATCCTGATTGAATACTCTTAAACTCAGTCTGGCTAAAGACAAGAAACTTAGCGCTATTGGGAGGCAGCCCAGCTCTTTCACTTTATTTTTAGGATATTTATTTGTTAGATGATGTTTTCTGGTTGAATATTGTGATTGTTGTCACCTTCTGATTTGTTGATGTTTTTCACTCGAATGGGATTCTAGCAATTTGCAGTTCTCCAGGTAACATCTTTCATTGATTTTACTTGATTTTATTTATTTATTTATTTTATCCTTCATTTCATTCTTAACATTGAGGACAATGTTTAGTTTAGGTTTGGGGGTGTATAGGAATAACATTGTTTATTTTTTAAAAAAAAATCCATCAAAAATGAAAAAAAATTAAAAAAATAGAAAAAGAAAAACAAATAAAAATTTGATTAGTTTTTAGGTTGTTTGTTAGTATTTTTCATAGGTTTTGATAGTTTATCCCGTGATGATGCATACTCTAATTTTTAAGAGATTAATTTACATTGGAAGTGTGAGTAAGTATACTGGAGGATAGAAACACTTAACTGAGCATATCTTTCTGTTACAGTCCTCTTGGATCATGTGCTTGAGCTAATAAAACTCACTCACACACACTAGTACATAAAGTAATACCCTCTAGAAATTTATTGAGTACTAATCTACAGTGGGATAACTTTGGTCGAAGTCATTAGATGATACATGGTTATTGTTGAGCTTAAAAGATCATGATAGACCATTTACTTAGCTATGGCAAGGGCTTGGAACCGGAAATAGGTTGATAGTATAATACAACCTGGACATGATAAGATTGCTGAAAAATATGAGTGCTGATGAAAAAAAAATGATGAAAACAAAAATGAAAACAAAAAGAAAGAAAGGGGCTGCTTGACTTTATAGGATTAACTTAGGCTGATGCTCGGGCCCGAAGCGGTCTCTTAAAACCTAATGCCCTAAGCCAACTGTGCTGGGAGTCATTGGCTTGAGTCATTGCTAAACCTAAGCGTCTTGAAGTCAGGCCTTACACAGTCCTATTGAGAAAAAAAAAGTCTATGGTGTATTATCCTCTCAAATCTAGAATGTTGGACCCGAAGGAGGCACGCAGATTTGTACTATCATGAACCTAAAGATTACGATGACTGTATAGATTCTGATTTTCTTTGGTTAATGGGTAACATTGGATATGTGTAAAACAGAAATTTAGGGTATATTGCTACAATGGTCTACACTTTTACTATTTATATTATCATGCTATATCATATTGAACAGAAATTTCTAAGATGAAGGTGTAGAATAAAACCACTTACTTGAGGGCTTCTATATTCCCGTTGATTATGAACCAAGTACATGTGGTTGGTTTTCTTAAATATTGTGGTTTGCATTTGAAGGGATAATAGGTTTGACTGTTTTGAAGTGTTTATTTTGTTTTTGCACTTAGATTAATAAGGTTAACGTCATAAGTACATGTTTGTGGGTAGCATGGCTGTAAACCCTCACGAGACAAAACTCGTCCTACTAGGGACACCTAGAGGTTTAACGGCTTGTTGCATTTGCTCAATGCAATTGTGTTCCCTACGAAAGTGGCATTTACTTTTCTAGTTTAATTTACTTTAGTTTTATTTTGTGTGATTTTCTTTGTTGTTTTGCTTGAGGACTAACAAAATATAGGTTTGCGGGTATTTGATATGCATAAAATATACACATTTACATGCCTTATTTACCTATATGCTAGTGTAATTTTAATGATAAAATATGAATAAAATAGGTTATTTGTGATTAGGATAGTAAATAGAGATTAATAATTATTTTACTCTAATTAACTATTTTAGATGCATTAATGAATTTAAGGAATCATATTTTTATTATGCGTCTAATTTTGGAGTTTCAAAATATAGATTGCAGATCGAATGCAGAAAAAGATTTAAACCGTTGATGATTCACTTAAAAGAAGACGGGCGCGCGGAATCAAAGGATGGGTGTTCAGAGTCAATCCAGCGGATGAGATTGATACAGCGGGTTTGACTTGAGAGAAAGAAAAAAAAATGAAAATAAAAAAAGAGAACCGAACCGGCCGGTTCGGTTAGAAGAAAAAAAGGAATGAAAAAAAAAGGCCCGAGCTTCCGCTCGAGCCATCGAGCATTTTGGGGAAGAACAGAGCTCGAGTTCTGTAACTTCTGTTCGGGCAATCAGTGGTGGCGGCCTTGTTTATTCGGCCACTGGGTTCCGGCAGCGATAAGTTCACGGCAGTCACGGAAGGCTTGTGCAGAGATTCCGTCAGTGCAAGGAGTAGGAGCAACAGAAGGAATGGTCGCTATTTGGAAAGATCCGGATTTGGAAATTTGTGTGTAACAGAGCCGAATCGAGAACGCGTCGAGGCAAATCGAGTTGCAAACGTGTTCCAGTATGGTAAGCTTCTATATTCAGCTCGATTGGAGATGGAAAAAAGGAGCGATTTGGCTCAGTTTGGAAGTGATATATTCGGTGATTTCGGCCCTGTTTTGAAGAGGAAAGATTGGATTTTTCTTTACAAATTTGAACGAAACTTGAATGGAGCGCTGGGGTTGTGGCGAAAACAGAGAGCTTCGTTTTGGTGGAAACAGAGGGTGATTTTTCTGAAAGTGGGTCGTGTTTTTGGCCAGATTCTAGTGGAAAACAATGTTGGGAGACAGGAAAATCAATTGGAGGAGAGAAGAGGAAGAAAATTGCGAAGAAAAGTGAAGATTTTGTGCTGTTTTTCATCTGCTACAGTACTTGCTACAGTACCTGCGAAGAGCTACAGTGATTTCGACAGTTTGGGGGAGACGATGAACAGTGCTCGCGGTGAACAGTGATTTACTACAGTGTTACTGCTACAGTACCCGTGAATAGTAAAATTGCTACAGTGTTTTTCCCGATGCAATTTCTTCCGAATCTGATTTTTCTCATGAATATGAATAGCTAAATTTTTTGTCAAAGATAGAGGTGATATTATTTGATTAGTATTCTTACGTCTATAAAGAAGTACTTATTACTTATTTGGTTGAATGCGATGATTTGAAATAGTCATAATCTATATAATTATTTGATTTGTCGTTAACGTAAGGTACGGCGAATGCTTATAATTCTCTGTGATTATTTGACTGAGCTTGTTAATGATAAATATTCAATCAAAATCTTTATGTTAATGGTTATGATGCACGTGAATGAAATATCTTCCGATTAGGTCAAATCATTATTTGAATCTAATTGAGAAATTAAATAGACGTAGAATATTAATTAAATAATTGATCCTTGAAGCTTTGATATCTCCCATCGATTATCTTTGCTATCTTTAGTTAGTTTTAATTGAATCTTTAACCATCATTTTAGTAGTTAATTAAATTATAATTTCCCAACATAATTTCCTGATAAAAATCTTACTTTGCTGAGTTAAGTAGTTTTAAATTAGTTTGGGATAGATTAACTCTACATCATTCCATGTGGTTCGACAATTAGATTCACTGAGTATATATTACAATTTGTCAACCTTCTCTTGGGTTCGATCACATCACCCCAACTAACTATGGGTTATATATATAAAAGTTAGATTAGTTATGTTAAAACCCAAGCACTGTTCATATGTCTTCTCCGAGTGCATGCCCAGGCTCTGTTTTGATGCACTTGTTCTCAACCTTCAAGTTCCGGACGGCATGATTTCCCTGGAGCTCCAACAACATTTGTTTCGGCCATCCAATTCTTTCGGCAACATGTTCTCATCCTACAGGTTCTTTTTCAGCAGAAATTCAACACCAAATCAAAACCAGAATCCTGGTTAGTTGAGAAGCCCAGACTGCATCAAAAGTCAAAACCAGAATTATGCTTTAGCAGACTCCTCTCTTTCCCATTGGTCGAACACCTCTGAACCTCAAACTGCATCAAACAGACCTGAACACTCTGGACTGAAGTAAAGCCTTCCGGTCGGCCAAACCACCAACCTTCATCACCGAGATTCCTTTCTTGTTTCTTCAGCCCTTTGTTCAGTGTTGTCTGATGCTACACATGACATACAGAATCATATCTGCTGACCAGTTCTTTATGTATGAAAATATTCATAGAAAGAACTCTATTAAAGAGGCATTCAAGGCTCAACTCCACAAAACAGAGTCTGTTGCAAAACACTCTCGGCTCTTGTTGCAAGACAGAGTCAATTGCTCATGGCTTCTCGAACCAGGTGTCCATGCACCCAATGAGCTGCCCAGCGCATGGTGGCACCCGTACAAGTCCCTGGTCTGCATCCGACGCTCGGCCAACCGGTTCCCACACATCTATCATCAGGAAAAAGTCGCCCCATCATCTGTGAGCGTGCATTTCTGGGAGGAGAATATCCACTACTTCAGGAGGTGGAAGGGGTGCTCGTGATCATGGGATCTGATCACTCATCGATTGGAATGGCTATGTGTCTCCCACACTTGTCCAAGGGATGTTCGGTGCCATCAATCTCGCAAAGTGCCCTCCAACATCATTTTTTGTTACTGTGTGGGGTACTGCACACATTGTCACTATCAGAGACATTGCTGGAATGCTTAGCATAGGCGTTCCCCAAGGGCAAGGGATCATTACCAGCATCGCAAATGACGAGTGGAGGACCACGGCCATGGAAGAATATATATGATCTTGCTATTGCTCATCTACTCCCAAGGTACCAAGTACTGCATGCTCTGTTCGTACGCACCATCTATCCACGCCTTACAAACAAATCAGAAATTTCACTTCGGATGGCTCTCTTGCTCTACCACCTAGGTTCTAGACATCGCATTTGCTTTGCCTCCTTAATAGTAAAGTATATTCGAAGTTTCATGAAGGCGCCGGGAGTTAAGGTCTATCCATATGGGTACCTCGTGACTCAAATTGCAATACAACATCTCGGGCTCGCTCCTCCGCCTCGTGAGCACATGCTGACTCCGAAGATTGTCAACATCGAGGCTCTTTTCTTGGCCTCATCCAAACTAAGCAACGAGGAGGTCCAGCTTTTCCACTTTCCCGCCGAGGAGTGTGCTCTAATGTGCCCAATCGACTCCATGTTACCACCAGCTCCATTGGCCGATCCTATGTCACCTCCGGCAGTACTGGTAGATGACTTCCTCCTTTCTTTTGATGCCTCAGACTTTGGCTTCAGCCCACCACCAACACTAGCTGCACCTCAAGATGGAGGCATGTCCAGATTTGCCCACGAGTTGTCCACCATGCAAGATGAACAAGCCTTGCTATCCAGCCATCTCTCAGCTCTTGAAGGGATGGTTTCCGACCTCCATACACTTGTGTCCGGCCTCACAACAAATGTTCAACAGCTCCGGGATGATCTTGCCTCCGAAATCGGCCGTCTTAACATCGCCACTACCCTTTCCGGCGCACGCATTGACGGAGTAGCATCCGGTCTTGCGAGAGTGGCCTCCCCTCTTGCGGATTGGCTCGCACATATGAGCCGCGACGTGGATGCATGCATAGCACGCCTCCACCATAGGACCCCTTGAATGGGGCCCACCCATTGTAGTCGATATCTTCCCATGTACCCGACTACAATGCACAAGTTCATAGGTTTGCACTCAAACGAAAATCACCATTATTTTGGTTTGGGAATTACTAGAGTTACTAATCTCTTAGGATAGTAACTAAGGCATTGATTGTTTATTTTTCCATTTTGTTGATAATGTATGTTTTAATCCTATGTAACATCTAGGTGCTTAGGCTTTCATGCTCTATGTCTCTATGCTTCCATACTCTTTCTATGCAATGCTATAATGATATTTCTCTATTATGTACTTTGATCTTAATGTACTCTCTTGCTTATGCTTTAATGCTAAACCTCTCGTAGTTACAATTTTAATGTATGCCTCCCATATGTTCTATGCCATTCTTTATCTAAACTTTGCCAATTTGATTAACAAAAAGGGGGAGTACATGTCCCACCTATGGATAAGATTTTTCATGAATATAGGTCCAATTGGCATGTGCTTAGGGGGAGCTTCTAAGGGGGAGTTACTACTAAGGGGGAGTTGCATAATTAGAGAGAACTGCAACTTAGGAGAGTTGCTAATTCCACCTATAAGTTGTGTAAGAATTTTTGTCATTCAAATTGACAAGGGAGAGCTTGTTAGGGCAAAATTTGGGAGTATGATTTTGTCTCTTAATGTATGTCAATTTAATGTACAAAAATATATGGGGTATATGAGAGGCAAAATGGGGTATATGTACGAATTGGGTACATGTACAAATTGGGCTATATGAAGAGATTGAGATGAGACAATTTCAAGATGAAGCCACCAAGGTAAGGAAGGCACTCCAAGATGAAGCTCAAGGAATCTCAAGGAAAATAAAGATTGTAAAAGCCTAAGACAATGTGGGAGCACACCACAAAGAGAAGGCCCAACACAAAGAAGAGAAGGCACACCACAAAGCCCATGATCAAGACACTACCTATTGTAGGCCATAGCTTTTAGATAAAATTGGTTAGGTTCAAAGTATTCCAAGAAAAACCCACTAACCAAAGTGATCCAAAGCTTCTTCCAAAGCCCACCTAAGATCCTTAGGAAAAGGCACATAGAAAAAGCCCATTTATAAAATGGGCCCATGGGCTAAAAGAACCAACCATAGATCTTAGATCTAATGGTAAGACCAAAGTGATCTCAAGTGATCCAAGGACAACCACAGATCATTGATGTCACGCCCCAGAATTTCCGGCCTCATCGGAGTGCGAAAGACATTTTTTTTTCTTTCATGAATATGTTTGAGGCCAGAAATCCTGAGATGTGAGCGAATACTCGAACATCCCGTCTAATACATCACCATGAATAGATGTGTACTCGACATAACACAACTAAGTCTTTAAATAACATCATTAACACATATGAAATGAGAACTTAATAATCTTAAATTAATCCATAAAGAAGTCATCTAAAATAACTAAAAATCAAAATCTTCAAAATGCTTTGGCCAACAAGCCAATAATATTAACACTAAATTTAAAATAATAAAGATAGCTTTATCTTCCACGATTGTCTTTAAGTCTTCCATTATCTGCACTTGCCATAGCTTTACTTTCTTCATGCCTGCATCAGAGGATGCATGAGTATTCCGAAGAAATACCCAGTAGAATGCAAAAACCCATAAGAACAGAATATACAATATAGGACAAAGAATAGGGTTTAATATGAGACAGTTGAATAATCAAGAATATTTGAACTGAGCAACAAGAATTCCATTATAAGAGGAAATAACATCATCAATGAAGACTCCTAAACATCCAAAGTGTAAGGAGAGAAATTACTATAATCCAAGACTCCGAACATCAAAGCTTCCTGACTCTCAAGTATAGAGCAAGGACAATAAATTATACGACTCCAAACAAATACCGGTGTAAGGAGAGAATGGTCAAAATACCAAAGGCTCCAGGCATCTAAAGTGCAAAGAGTTACAATTTCTGCTCGCTGAATTTACCGATCTCGAAAGGTAAAATATACCAGAATCATGCTAGAGGTTCTCCCTTCGGAACCCGGCCACGCGTCTAGACATGCTGGACCCATCCGTGCTTACGGGCACAATGGGCAGAGACTGCAGACCTTCCGTAATATCATACAGCCTAAACGTACGTATTTGCCTCCTTTGGGGCAATAAGGAATCAAAATTCCATAAATATCGGAGGTCACTCATGACCTAGCAATGGCTCGTGAGCATACTATGATTCCACCGAACAATTAGTGGAGAAATAGGTCAATGTCAAACTAGACAATGTTTCAATAATAGCAGAGGTCTCAACTTGCAGAGAATAGGGTGACTCTTACTTCAATGACGGACTCATGGAGTATGAATAGAACAGCAAAGACTCTTAACAACGTATGACTCACGTTCTGGAGTATGAAATAGAATAGCAAAGACTTTCAACAATGACCATGTTACGCATGCATAGCCCTAGATAAGACTTATGAAGAAAGACTTGATCAAGAATTGCCTTTCAAGACTCCAAGAAAACTCAAGTTATATCATGAAGAATATCAAGTTCTGGTTTCAAAGAAGACTTGACTCAAACAGACTCAATAACAGGTCAACTGAAGTTTCTCAAACGAATAGAATGCATTGGTCAAATAGGAATAGATGGTTCGGTTTCCAATTAGAAACACGAATCGAGTCAATATCACCGGTGGACGTATAAGACTTCATGAACATCAAACCACTCACCATTAGCCCATGATACTATAGTATTATACTTAGTCCATCCTACTGTAATACTTACTTAAAGTCTTATATAATACATATAAAGTTCTTAGTATACTTATTATAGCATAGGCTATTGTTTTGATAAAGTTTTCCCAACCTTTACCATAATTACAGTGTTCTATTTTTACATATTAGTCAAATTCCGACCCTTACCAACGCCAAAACAGAAGGAAATAGACTCTGAAAATTTTACTGTGATTACTCCTATGTGTCTAGTTGACAACCCAACAAACAGCATATTTTTATGATTTTTATATAATTAGTTACAAATATTTTACTGAAGGTCGTGAGTGCAGAAACAGTTCTGGCCGAGACCCTTAATCATAGTTCTAATCAAATTGTGAGTGTGTTTACCCCATAATCCATTCAATAATATATAGTATACTTGAATATCTTCCATATCTTACTTATTCCAGAACTTTATTAGGTATGATATGTCATAATATTTACAAGGAATGAGGTGTACTCTCATTATCTTAATTCATCTCACACACATACCCCTTTTTCTAGTTGAATTAGGCACACTGGACAACTAATTAAGGACAATAAAATTTAGACAGCAATGTCAGAGACCAAAAGGGACACAAGGAAGCTTCAAAGAGGACTCCAAACAATTCAAACTTCTCATCATTGGGCTAGCATGTGTAACAACTAGGAATTGGAACATCAAGGTTCACACGATTGAGCAACAACACGTAATAACTGGATAATTCAAAAGACTGGTACTTAGCGATTGACTCTCATGAAGATTCACAATCATAAATAAATATATTGACACAAGAAGCACTTGAAGAAGGTATGAAATTCAGATCTAAGAGTGTGGAAAAAATCATCCTACTTAGTCCAAACGCAGTATCTTCTTGCTTCCTCGCGAAGGCTTTTGATTCCTCTACACGATGCCGCCCTTTAACACTTCGATCGTTGACTCTTGAGATGAAGGAAAAGGTATAAAGCTTGCTGGAACAAAGGACAAGGAGAAAGAGAAAGTCTTGGGACGTTCACAAAGGATTTGGCTTGCAAAATACCAGCCAGCCCTCTCTCTTGTGCTTATATAGACCTAAAATCTACTACAACTAGGATATCTCCAAATCAAGACTCCTTCCTAATCCAAACTCTCATTACCAATTAAAAACTCTCCCTCATTAGTAAGGGACGTTCAGCCATGTTAATCCATTGGATTTCCTTCATTTAATTAGGATTTTAAATCTCTAATAAGATTCGTTCACTCTCTTAATCCTAATTACAGCACACTGTCCTACCCATAACAGTTCATTTCCGACTCTTCCCACGGTCAGTCCAGTTGGAGATAGACTCTGAAATTTTTATTAGAGTTAGACCTATGCGTCTAATTTCTAACCCCACTGATTTCATATTTTTCCTATTTTCCTCGAATTAGTTATGATTTAATTTCTACAGACTATCGACACAGAAATAATACTGGCTGAGCTTACAATCTTAATCATACTTTACATATCTCGTTCCAAACTAGGAAACTACCATATCTAGGCCAACCAACTAGACGTCCCCTTCCTATTGGTTGATTAAAAAATGAAATATTTATCTCTTTTTAATTAAGATTTATCTTTCTTAATTATCTCAACCGAACTGATACTTCCCGATCCTCCGCGATACTTACCATATTTATTGCTATTAGGTCAAATCGTAGATTTTGCTCCAAGATTCGCTCCCTCCATCCGAAGATCATCTTATGGCAAGGTTACCCACGTTCATAAATCACCCCTGGGCTAGTGCCACGTGGCTCAGCACCCAGGTCTTGCGTCTTGGCTTGAGTCCTATGCGCACAGGTCTCTGACGTCCCGCGGTTGCACTACTCGTCATACTAACACGCGTGCATCACTAACCACATATCAAAACCAAATTCACTTTACTAATTAAGATTAATCCACTGAACACATGCCCCGGCACCTGGCCCCACTCCTGGCGTCAGGTGTTCTCAGACCCTGGCATCAGGCTAGCCTCAGCGCCAGGTTGTGCCCAGCGCCAGGACCAACCCTCGCGTCCTAGTTTTCTACTACTATTAGTTATATGATTAACTAATTATATCATATCATTAAATCAAATAACACATCAAAGCACATCGCAAAACCAAAAATCAAATCAGGAAATGAAACTTTCCTATTTTAGACCAGTTTCCTAAAATAGATACCTTTAGTTAACATACGAATTTTCTGGGTGTTACAATTGATCTATTGGTTGAACCAAAGTGATTCCAAGTGATCCTAAACCATCCCAAGGAGGATCTTTGCCTATAAATAGACCTCTATCCTTCTCCTCTTGGGCATGGATTTTGACTAGCATCTTGGGCTTAGCTTGGTTCTCCTCTCCTCATCTATAGCTAAGCTCTTGAGTGCTAAGTCATTCCATCAATGGATCTTCACTTTCTCTCTTTTGTATAGCTTGCTTCTTGAGTTCCTACTCTATATGAAGTCTATACTTAAAAAGAGAACATACTTCTCTATCTTATAGAGAATATGAAAAGTAAATCTATGGAACACCCACCTTGTTCTTAAGCTACTAAGTTCTCTCATGTTATCATTGAGTCATAGCTTAAGGAAGCACATATCTTTTTACTGGTTTCACTTGGTTTTCCAAGGAGCCAAGGCTAAGTGCTACTTGTAGAAGTGATTGTGCTTGTGGGTTATTCTTCTTCCCTTTCAAGTTTTCACCGGAATCTATCCACATAACTTGAAGAAGAAAGAATGTTCCATATGGCCTAGGTTTCTTAAATACTCTATGATCCAACCTTAGAGAAACCAATCTCTTGTCGAAAAAGCCTCTACAATTTCGGAACATCATTAGTTGAATCCAAGGGTGGACAATGGAAGGCCATTAGCTCAATACTAGTTTGAGCAAACCGGGTAGGATATCTCACATCCTCCCTTTAAGGGTAAGTACTCTCGTCATTGTTCCATCCTAGAGTAAGAACTCTTAAGATCTCTCATTTACTTGTGTTAGATTGTGTAGTAGACCATAGGGTCGAACCATTCATTTGAGAATGTTGGGTCGGTGTGACCCATAGTGAGTGTGGAATCACTCTTGTATGGTTCCCGGTGATCCAAGCAAAACCAGTAGGTGTATGATGTTATAGGTGAACTAAAAACCCTCACTTAGTGGATGTCGGAGGTCCCTTGGATTAGGTGCTCCTAGAGTGGACGTATCCGTCGAAGCAAGTTGTTTGGTGGCGAACCACTATAAATCCTTGTGTGGTTAATTGTGTTTACTCATTTTGCATATTGTTTCACACACACACATACTCCACACATCATAAGTCTCTCTCACTCATGCGCTTCAAATTGCTTACTAATGTGAGATTGTTGTGCAGAATGATTGTTTAAATTAATATCCGTTAGTAAAATAGAGTGAGTCCTTTAAGTGTTTGTCCTATTCACCCCCTCTAGGACTAAAGAGCACTTCATAGTTCCATCCCGGAGGAAACCTTTATAGACAACTTCATATCCACCCTGGCCTAAAATGTTTTTAGGGTTGAAATTATCAGTGGCAGTTTGCAATTCCTTGTAGGTAAATCGCTTTAGGTGGTCAATATTGTTGGGATTATCTATAAAATAAGATGGCAAAATACTACCAACCGGTTTGACGAATAACTCTAAGAAATACCCAAAAGAGAAAGACAAGAGATTTAGTTTGAGGCGCACTATACGCCGCCCTCCATGCACAAGCAATCACTAGCATTCTATTCCTGAGATACAATGAACCACACTTCAGGTTAAAGGGTGCACTTCAAATCAAACTGACTAGAACTCGATCAGAGGAGATGCTATTGCTCAATGATTTCTATGAGAAGAAGAAGAGAGAATTTAGATTGACTTCTGTCCCTTTTTTTTTCATTCCCAATATATTGGAGGACTCTGTTGGCGTGTTTCAGGAAGAAAATGACGCAACTTTAGAAGCCAAAATGGCAATTTTTGCCTGATAACCGTTCTCATTTTAAAAAAATACAGTAGATATAATCGATCGTTCTGTAGCCAATCGATCGAGGCTCACTTTAGGGATCAATCGTGTCATCAAGGCGATTGATCGCCCCATCTACTGTTTAATTTCAAGTCAATTTTTCAACAATCCCCACCATGACTTGATATTAAACTCATCTGCATACTAGAATGCATATGACTACAAGAATTAGACATTGAGCAATAGTACTCTAAGTTTTCGGCGATAGGTACCTTGCGGGTTTGAACCTATACCTAGTTTAGTAAGCCGCCACTCTCACAAGTTTAAAGTGAACAAAGTCTTGAACTTGAACCTTGAAGCAAGAACTTTGACAAATCTAACACTTAGGGTAACTCCCTTTTCGATTTCATTCGGGGTAGTGCTTTACGGTCATGTGCCTTGTATCTTTTCATGAGTTGCACATTAGAGAACAAGCCCACGTTCTCCTTAACTGTGACCTCAGTGGCACTCATATAGGTGACAGTCTCTGAGGGAATTTTGCATAACAATACCCTGCCATTTAGGCCTTGACTCACTAAGACTTTTGTCAACCTGTTTCATATGCAGTAGAGCACTCTCATCATAGTACGGGAATGAGCATGCAATATATTTAAATATTTCTCTCCAAGTCACACATTAGCTTGTTTTAACCCATTAAATCTTCGTTGTGGGATTTTCACGCAGAGAGATTGGGTTGCTACTAATGATGACTTAATCATAGGCTTTCAGCCCCATTCCCCTAGATGAGTTAAGGATTTGTTGCCCTGCCAACAATCATTTAGTAAATGAATCAACCAAATTATCCGTTGATCCTATGAAACTTAAGGTAATGAATCCAGAAGTAGTCAACTTGCACAAGAATTAATACCTTAGTTCAATATGCCTGGAGGACCTCTTATTATGATTCTTACTCTTAACCTTATCAAGAGCTGATTGGCTACCATAGTGAATCAAAATCATAGGAATTGACTTATTCATCCAGGGTATATCTATTAAAAGATCCTTAAACCATTCTGTCATTCCTCCAGTTTTATCAAGAGCTATTAACTCAGCATCCATAGTAGATCTTGTTATCACCGTTTGCTTGAAAGATTTCCATGCAACTGCCCCACCACCTAGTGTAAACACATAACCACTAGCGGTCTTTGTTTCATCAGAATCTGATACCCAATTTGCATCACTGTATCCTTCTCATATAGGAGGGAACCCAGAATAATGTAAACCGTAATTTACACTTCCATTCAGATATCTGAATACTCTCTCAATGGCAGTCCAATGAGACTCATTTGGGCTCTTAGTGTATCTAATTAGTCTTCCCACAATATAGGATATATCCGGTCTACTGCAGTTTGCCAAATAACTCAAATTTCTATAAGCTGTGAATATCTAAGTTGTGATACACTCTCCCCACAATCTTTCTTTAGTCTTACACTAGAATCATAGGACGTATTAACAGGTTTTCTATCAAAGTAATCATACTTCTTTAGAATCTTCTCAACATAGTGTGATTAATTCACAAATATTTCTTTAGAAGTCCTATCAATCTTCAAGCCCAGTATGACCTTGGCAAGACGCAAGTCTTTCATATCAAAATTCCCGTTAAGGAAACCCTTAACCTTATTGATATGATCCACATTATTTTGAAATAGTAAAATGCCATTCACATATAAGCACAACATCACAAAAGAATTATTAAAAAACTTCTAATACAAACACTTATCAAAAGTACACATGACAAAGTTATTTGAAAGAAGAACATTATCAAACTTTTGATGTCATTGTTTAGGAGTTTTTTTAACCCATAGACAGATCTTACTAACTTACATATTTTTCTTTCTTGACCTGGAACTACAAAACCTTCAGGCTACTCCACATATATCTCCTCCTCTAATTCACCATTTAAAAATTCTATTTTTACGTCCATTTGATGGATCTCGAGGTTATAATGAGTTGTCAATGCAATAAGCACTCGAATTGTAGTTATCATGGTCACAGGAGAATATGTGTTAAATAAATATTGACCTTCCTTTTGACTATAATCTTTAGCCACTAATCTAGCTTTGTATTTTTCAATGGATCCATCAGGATAATATTTTCTTTTAAATATCCACTTGCACCCAATTGGTTTAAACCCTGGAGGATTCGTTAGAACCCACATCCCATGTGCAAGTATAGAATCCATCTCACCTTGTACCGTCTCTTTCCATAAATGAGCTTCACTAGATGACATTGCCTCACTAAAGGTTGATCTACAAATGAAATATATTTTTTATTAGCTCCTAAACTTATATTTTTGTTAGTGTTCGATTAGATTTAGTGATACTTTAATGTGGTTGTTGGTTTTCTTAGGAAAATACGCGTAAGATGTAGAAATGTGGAGAAAAATGACTCTAATGGTTGAATCTTCATAACTTCGTATCCATATCTCTAATTGGACTTATTCAACTTCGTGTTAAAGTTTAAGAAGTCAGCTTTCCAAAGCCACCGACCGTGTGCAATTCGGAGTTCGGAGTTCGGAGTGGAAAGTTACGACCATTGGAAAATTGAGCTGTAAAAGTAAATCGAGAAACCAATAGATCGTCACTCAGGCGATCGATCGCCAGAAGACTCAAAATAGTGCGCGAAATCGAGAAACTGAGGTAGTGATTGATCGGCGGATGAAAGAAATAACGAAGGAATGAGCGATCCATCGCCGTATACGCAAAACCAGAAATTGACTTATTTTAACTTGGAATTAGAAGGGGTCTTTTATGTTTTCTTGTCAACCTTATAAATAGGCCTTAAAGAGAACGTGTTGAGCATAAGAGAATAGAGTTTTGAGTTCCATTGGAGTCCTTGGAGGCTAGAGCAAAGGAGAAAAGAAGAAGATGATGATGAAGAAAATGATAATGATTTCTCCTCCAATGCAAGGCTAGACATCTTTCCAAGGCATAGATGAAGATTCAATAGGCTGATTGTATAGTTTCTTTTCTCTCATATTATATTTACTCTAGTTGGTGTATGACTCTTTATTATGCAATTAAAGTTAATTCATTAAAGTTTGTTCTTTGTACTCGAGAGAGACAAGAGTGAATTTTTTGAGTTGCAATCTGAGAGAGCACTTGCGTATCTAAGAGGAACGTGAATAATCTGAAGTGTTACATATTAATAAAGATTCATTGGTTTATGCTCGAAAGAGATAGATCACAATTCCATGTGCTTAATTCATTTATGTATTATGTCCGAGAGGAGAGCACAATAATTTAATTGACAAATCTATGTCCAAGAGGAATATGCTAGCCAATTAGGAATTTATTTTAAAGAAAGAGAGAGACGATACACTAGTTTATTGTGTGGTGGATTCGAAGCCTTGGTATTTTTCTATATTGATTTAATCTCAGCTTAATTTAGTTAAAAGTTCATTATTTTCTTTAGATTAATTAAAAATTGCAACTTTTTTCTTGAGTTTGGTAAAGTATTCATTCGTCCCTGAGGTTCGACAACCCTTTAATACTCGTCGTAGTACAATTGCCTTGTGCAGTTGCAATGGTTTTTATATTGAAACGATCAAAGGTCAAAGGATCCTCATTCCCCACCATAAAAGTATAGAAGTCATCTCCAAAGTTCTTCTCTATTCTGGTTCTCTTAGATCTCTTAACCTCAATATTGGTATCCGCTTCTTCAATTCTGGGAATAGAAGATGTGGAACTATCCTCTTTATGCACTATAACCTTACTCTTTTCCTTCATTAGAAATACATTCCCAAAGAATGTTGCATCATCGAACTCCTTAATAGTATTAAGTGCATAATCCTGTCGATCAGACCCAATTACTAAAACCCGATATGCTCTGCTGTTTTGTGCATAACTAATAAAAACTATATCATAAGTTTTCGAGCCTAGCTTATCCATCTTCACATTTAGGCTTTTCACTTTTGCAAGACATCCCTAAACCTTGATGAACTTTAAACTTGGCTTTCTTCCTTTCATTAATTCATAAGGGGTTGTATTTTGTCCTTTATGAGACACACAGTTTAAGATTACATATGCAGAAAGAATTGCTTCTCCCCATAAATTCTTCGGTAAATCCAAAGAGGAAAGCATAGAATTTATCATGTCTATAAAACTTCTATTCTTTCTTTCTGCCATGTCATTAGATTGAGGAGAGTAAGGCGCCGTGGTTTTATATATTATTCCTTGATCTTCACAAAAATTACAAAATTCAAGAAAACAATATTCCTCACCACAATTAGACCTAAATCTTTTGATCCACCTCTCAGTTTGATTCTCAACCTCCATCTTATAAATCTTAAACTTCTCAAAAAGCCTCATCTTTAGATTTTAATAAATAAATATGACAAAATTTAGAATAATCAATAATAAATGTGAGGAAACATCTCATTCCACCCCTAGTTATTAATCCATTCAATTCACAAAGATGAGAATCAATTAAATCAAGCAAACATGTAGACAAATCAATAGATCTATAAGGTTTCCTAGGTTGTTTAACTTGAATACATATTTCATATTTATAAAGAGACTCACTACTCAATTTTGGAATCAAGTCAAGATTCATCATTCTCTTAATTTTTTGTGAATTCACATGTCGTAGTCACATATGCCACACATCAACAGAATCAACATGACAAACCATCTAATCATTGACATGAAATAAATAGTTATTACATGAAACTAAATTTAGTTTTAAAAGGTCATCACTCACATAGCCTTTTCCAATAAAAATATCATGTCTAGTTATTACAACTTTGTTCGACTCAAACACTAGTTTATATCCATCTCGACTAAGAAGTACTACACTAACAAGGTTCTTCCTCACACTAGGCACGTGCAACACATTATGGATAGTTAGCGTGTTCCCCGATGTAAACCAGATGTCCACAGTTCCAACTCCATAAACTCTAGCTTCCGAGGAGTTCTACATCGTCATTGTTTGTTCCTTTACTTCTTGGTAGAAAGAAAAGGAAGAAACATGAATACCGATGTGGACAGTAGCCGCTGTATTAACCCACCAATCGGTAGGTTCACATGCCAAGTTAATTTCAGATTTAGTTAATACTAACTCGTCATCTGAAATAACTATGTTAGCTTGAGTGGAAGATGCAACCCCACCATGACTATGGTCCTAGCCCTTCTTCTCCTTACACTTGTTTGCAAAATGTCCATGCTTTCCATAGACCCAGCAAACATTTGACTTCTTGTCTTTTGGATAGTTGAACTAGGTTTGAAAGACCGATTCTTAAACTTCTTGTTCATCTTATTGCCATAGGACTTGGGTTTCCCTTCCACAACATTGGCTTGAGCACTATCATTGGCTCCAGAAGAAGAGCCTTGTAAGATTTTCATCTTCCCCCTATGGTTCTCTTCAATTTTGATAGCCACCATTAAATCATCAATGGACATAGTGTCTCGTTTGAGCTTTAAGTTAATTTGGAAATCTTGCCATGAGAAGGGCAATTTGTTGATAAGCGCAGGAACTTGGAGCCTCTCGTCAATGGGAATGCCTTTCCCAATGATCTTAACAACCAAATTATATATTTCGACTACCTGATCTCTAACAGACTTGTTATCAACCACTTTATAGTCAAAATACTCGCCTACGACGTATTCTTCTTCCCCTTCATGCTCCTTCTCAAATTTCTTATCAAGGGTATTGATCGTTTAAAATTAAAACCCTTGCAAGTGCACAAGGCAATTGTACTACGGTGAGTATTAAAGGGTTGTCAAACCTCAGGGATGGATTAATCTTTTACCAAATTCAAGAGAAGAAAATTGCAGTTTTTGTTTAATTTAAATAAAGCTATAAACTTTAACTACTAAGCTAAGTTTTAATCAATGCAGAGAATTATCAAGGCAATGAATCCACCACTAGACATGCAATTACTACTCTCAATTATTATTAAGCATACATTGACATGATATGGTAATTCGTGTTCTTGATCGGACACACGAATTACTAATGAATTCACTAACGTTCTTGATCGGACACGAAAGTTCATCCACTATGGTGTAATCAATCCTATCCTTGATCGGGCATAGAATCAATCACAACTCTATTATAATACAATTAATCTTATCCTTGATCGGGCATAAAATCAATCACAATATCTAATTTCATTCATAATCAATCAAGTCTATGATCAAGCACTAAAAAGAAACTCATGAAATCGCAATTAAGCATGAATCATAATCAACTTTATAGAATTAAACTATCAAGAGTAGCAATAAGCATCTAGGGCTTCATCAAGCCATGACAAGGAATTTAGTTACACATAGAAAGAGAGAAAAGAAAAGCCTGTTTATGTAGATCCATCGTCACCAATCCTTCTTCTTTGCTCCAAAAGACTCATTCTCTTGCTCCTTTCTAGCCTCTAATAAAGCTCAAAAGTTTATTCTCTGGTGCCCAAAATGTTCTCCCATAAGGCCTATTTATAAGAGTGAAGAGAAACCATGAAGTCCCCTTTCAAATCCGAGTCGAAATAGGTCTTATTTTGGTTTTCCGCACACAGCGATCGATCGCTCCGTATTGCCAATCGTTCGCTGTCCGATCGATCATAATTCCTTCGTTATTTTCCTCCGATCGATCGCTTTGCCGATCGACCCATATAATACCGATCGATCGTAGTTACTGTCTTGCGCGGTTGAAAAATTCCAGTAGATACGATCGATCATTTCCTTTAATACACTGCTTTTGCGGCTCTGGCGATCGATCGCATTGATAGCCGATCGATCGTGGTTACTGATCATGAATTTCAAATGGCTATAACTTTCTGCTCCGAACTCCGAATTGCGCATAGTTGGTGGCGTTGGAAAGCTGACTTCTTGAAATTTAACATGAAGTTGAATCAGTACAATCCGACATTTGTATACGAAGTTATAATGATTTAACTATTTGAGTTACTTTTCACCTCATATCTGTGTATTACTCTTGTTTCCTACAAAAACCAAAAACTATATTAAAGTAGTAGAAATTCTAATAAAAAACTAGCAGAAAGATAAGTTTAGGGGATAATAAAATGTATATTTCATGTATAGATCACACCCCCAAACCTACATTTTGCTAGTCCCTAGCAAAACAAAATAAAATAAAATCAAACAAACAACTAAAGGAACTAATTCATAAAAGTAAACACCACTTTCATAGGGAACACGATTGCATTGAGCGTATGCAACAAGCCGTTAAACCTCTAGGTGTCCCTAGTAGGACGAGTTTTGTCTCGTGAGGGTTTGCAGCCATGCTACCCACAAACATGTATTTATTAATCTAATTAACCTAAGTGCAAAAACAAAGCAAAAATTAAAACATTGCAAAACACACAAACCTATTATCCCTTCAAATGCAAATTATAATGCTTAAGAAAGTCAACCACATGTACTTGGTTCATAATCAACAGGAATATAGAAGCCCTGAAGTAAGTGGTTTTATTCCACACTTTCATCTTGGAAATTTCTGCTCAATATGATATATCATGATAATATAGATAGTAAAAGTGTAGAACATTGTAGCAATACATTCTAAATTTCTGTTTTATACAGATCCAGTGTTACCCATTAACCAAAGAACATCAGAATCTACATAGTCATCGTAATCTTTAGGTTCATGATAGCACAGATCTACGCGCCTCCTTCGGGTCCAACATTCTAGATTTGAGAGAATAATACACCACAGACTTTTTTTTTTCGCTAGGACTGTGTAAGGCCTGACTTCAAGATGCTTAGGTTTATCAATGACTCAGGCCAATGACTCCCAACCAATTTGGCTTAGGGCATTAGGTTTTAAGAGACTGCTTCGGGCCCGAGCATCAGCCTAAGTTAATCCTATAAAGTCAAGCAGCCCCTTTCTTTCATTTTTATTTTTATTTTTTCGCATTTTTATTTTCAGCATTCATATTTTTAGCACATCTTTATTTTGTCCAGGTTGTATTATACTCTCAACCTATTTCCGGTTCCAATCCCTTGCCATAGCCAAGTAAATAGTCTATCATGATCTTTTAAGCTCAACAGACAACTACACATCATCCAATGACTCTGACTAAAGACATCCCACGGTAAATTAGCATTCAACAAATCTCTAGATGGTATTACTTTATGTACTAGTGTGTGTGAGTGAGTTTTCTTAGTTCAAGCACTTGTTCCAAGAGGACTGTAACAGAAAGATATGCTCAGTTAAGTGTATCTATCCTCCAGTATACTTACTCACACTTCCAATGCAGTATACTTACTCACACTTCTAATGCAAATTAATCTCCTAAGAATTGTAACATCCATTATTACGGGATAAACTTCAAAACCTATGAAAAACTACTAACAAACAACCTAAAAAACTAATCAAATTTTTATGATTTTTTAATTTTTTATTTTTTTTTATTTTTTTTATATGTAAGCAATATTTCCTCCCCCAAACCTATTATGAACATTGTCCTCGATGTAAACAAAATAAAAAAATGACAATGAGAATATAACAAAGAAAATCAGATAAAGGAGAGAATACACCTGAATACGCGGGTTGCCTCCCACCAAGCGCTAAATTTAACGTCTTCAGCCAGACGGAGCCACGGTTGTTTGCAAGGTTTAGATCCTCAAGAATTCAGCCTGGATCGATGAAATGATTTCCCCACACACTCATATCCTTGTGGCTTATGTATGGATCATATCGTGGAATGAAAGGGTGGAGTGGTGGGTGGGGAAACAGTAAAAAGATGGGTCCCTGCATTGTCCATGGAAGAAGGTTATCAGATAATTTTAATATAAAGGGAACCTCCTCCCCGACATCAACCATTTTAGTCTTAGGGGCCTCTTCTAGTAACCCAATTGGGAAAGCTTCCTCAATTAGTGACTCAACTAAACAATCTATGAAACAGTCTAAGTTACTTTCAATAAATAAAGGGTTAGATCGGTCAAGACATGGTATGAATGGTGTTTCAGGAATAGAAGATTCTGTTGATAGTGTCGTAGAATGTGACTCTTCAAATATAGAAGAAGGTTTAAAGCTGGGTTCTATTAATGCACTCACTTCTTCTTTAATTTCTACAACCTCTTGATCATTATGTAAACCCCACTCAAGCTCATTATCAAACCTTTGGGCATTCTGAAGGGATATAACATCATAGTCAGGGGAAAAACAGATCCCTTCATCCGAAAATTGGCCCTTCGGATATTGGGGCTCGACAAGTAAAATAAATTCTTCGTTCATATTCATGGCCTGTGTTAGCTGTTCTAACTGTATTTCAATGTTGGCAAGAGCCTGTGTATGAGAATGGATAATCTGGGCATGGGTACTTAGTTCTGCTCTCATCTCCTTCTGTTCAGTTTTAATCTCGGTTAAGTGTGAGAGGAGCATTTGGCTCATTTGACTCATCTGGTCTTCCAAGGAAAGTCTTTTGTTGCTTTGGCCAAATGGAACTAAGGCTGGCTGGTAAGGCTATTGGTGGCTTAGGAAATCTTGTCTAGGGGCCTGATGAAGAGTGGGCCAAGGATTGGGTTGCTCCCAAGGGTTGTTAGGATGATCCTCCCACCTATGAAGACTCTGGGCCTCATTAACATATTTGCGTATAAAATCAGGGTATTCATGGGCTAAAGGGCACTCTACTGGGGTATGAATAGGACTTAAACAGAGGGCACATGGTTCCGACATATAAGGAGTTGTGTATTGTAGGGAAGATGTGCCACTCCCAAAATTAGAGTGACTATCCCACCCACGGTTGTAAGTATTAGCATATATGAACGTGGGTGGTAGGGCACTTCATAGGGAGGGGGATTAGGTGTGTGTGAAGAAGAATAATCATTAAAGCTCCTATATAGGTTCTCATGACTAAATCCATAGAAAGGTGAAGACATTTCTTCACAATGCATTCATTAACACCCGAACCACAGTATCACATATCCACAAATCAGAAAATCAACCCTAGATATCCACAACTAGCAATCATCAGTCCTAGATATCAACAACTAGCAGTCCTAATAGCCACAACTAGCACAACATGCAGTCACAGAAAGAAAAGAAAAACACCACACACACAAATTAATCTAAAAAGGGAAGGATAAGAGAATGCAAACAAGGGGACGGGGTGGCCCTTCCACGTTGGCAAGAATTCCACGTCTTCTCTTAATCCTACACACAAAAAAACAAAACACAAATTAAGCTACTGAAAAATAATCTAAGTTAAGACTCACTAAACTAAGTTACGCTAATAATTTGGTAAACTATTGGCTTCCGTCCCCGGCAACGGCGCCAAAAACTTGATCATTTAAAATTAAAACCCTTGCAAGTGCACAAGGCAATTGTACTACGGTGAGTATTAAAGGGTTCTCAAACCTCATGGATGGATTAATCTTTTACCAAATTCAAGAGAAGAAAGTTGCAGTTACACATCTAGGGCTTCATCAAGCCTTGACAAGGAATTTAGTTACACATAAAAAGAGAGAAAAGAAAAGCTTGTTTATGTAGATCCATCATCATCAATCCTTCTTCTTCTTTGCTCCAAAAGACTCATTTTCTTGCTCCTTTCTAGCCTCTAATAAAGCTCAAAAGTCTATTCGCTGGTGCCCAAAACATTCTCCCATAAGGCCTATTTATAAGAGTGAAGAGAAACCACGAAGTCCCCTTTCAAATCCGAGTTGAAATAGGTCTTATTTCGGTTTTCCGCACACGGCGATCGATCGCTCCGTATTGCCGATCGTTCGCTGTCCGATCGATCGTAATTCCTTCGTTATTTTCCTCCGACCGATCACTTTGCCGATCGATGCCGTATAATACCGATTGATCGTAGTTACTGTCTTGCACGATTGAAAAATTCTAGTAGATACGATCGATCGGTTTTAGATCCGATCGATCATTTCCTTTAATACACTGCTTTTGCAGCTCTGGCGATCGATCGCATTGATAGCCGATCGATCGTGGTTACTGATCATGAATTTCAAATGGCTATAACTTTCTGCTCCAAACTCTGAATTGTGCATAGTTGGTGGCGTTGGAAAGCTGACTTCTTGAAATTTAACATGAAGCTTGAATCAGTACAATCCGACATTTATATACAAAGTTATGATAATTTAACCATTTAAGTTAATTTTCACCACATTTCTGTGTATTACTCTTGTTTCCTACAAAAACCAAAAATTATATTAAAGTAGTAGAAATTCTAATAAAAAACTAGCAGAAAGATAAGTTTAGGAGATAATAAAATGTATATTTCATGTATAGATCAGGTATCCCATAATTCCTTAGCAGATTTAGTGTTTATATGCAAATCATACAACTCATTGCTCAAAACACTAAGTATTTGTCCATGGCACAGTTCATCATCTTTTTTGAATTTATCACTATCATGAGATTTAGCAATTCCAATAACTTCAGAAGATATAGCAATTTTATCAGATTCAGATGAAACAGGTTTATCCGCAACAGCTTCATAAATCATATGAAATATATTAAATTGTGTCAACCAAAATTTCATCTTTGTTTGCCATCTCATGAAATTCTTTCCATCAAACTTCTCCGGTTTCAGAGATTTGTCAACACCCATAATTGCAGTAGTATTCAATCAACAAAATCAATATCTGTTTCAAGATTGTTGGGTTTGTCTACAAAATAGGAGGGCAAAATACTACTAACCGGTTTGACGAATAACTCTAAGAAATACCCGAAAGAGAAAGACAAGAGATTTGGTTCGAGGAGCTCTATACGTTGTCCTTGAAACAGATACGCCGCCCTTCGTGCACAGGCAATCACTGGCA
Organism: Houttuynia cordata; assembly: GCA_039654745.1. Taxonomy (NCBI): domain Eukaryota; kingdom Viridiplantae; phylum Streptophyta; class Magnoliopsida; order Piperales; family Saururaceae; genus Houttuynia; species Houttuynia cordata. Next base: position 9,979,013 of record CM077506.1, read on the forward strand.
TTCCGTTCCCGAGATACAACAAACCACACCGTCAGTTTAAAGGTTCACTTCAAATCAAACTAATTGGAACTCGATCATAGGAGATGCTATTGCTCAATGATTTCTATGAGAAGAAGAAGAGAGAATTTAGATTGACTTCTGTCCTTTTTTTCCCATTCCCAATGTATAGGAGGACTCTATTGGTGTGTTTCTAGAAGAAAATGACGTAACTTTGGAAGCCAAAACGGCAGTTTTTGCCCGATAACCGCCGGTGCGATCGATCGCTTCCAGAGGCAATCGATCGCGCCTCGTTTTAAGAAAATGCAGTAGATACGATCGATCGTCCTATAGCTGATCTATCGAGGCTCACACAATCGATCGCCCCATCTACTGTTTAATTTCAAGTCAATTTTTCAACAAATATTCAATTCACATTCTTGCTGCTCTGGAAACAAATAATTTCTTATTCAGCCAACATACATCAGTGTACACATTCGCGCTGTTATTGGGCATGAAATTATCATAAGATCTATGGGAATAATGCCATCGTCCCCATCGTAACCAGAAAATAACCACCATTACCATAGCCATAACAAGACAGCCGATCAAGGCTCACAGAAATAGCCACGACCAAGTGGTGAATGATGGCCTTTTGCGGCATATGAGTTTCTGCATAATCACAAAATGGAGTAGTTTAGTTTTTTTCTTCGCTTTTATTGTTCATTCAAGACCTGGTAACAATATTTATATTGGTTTGAAGGATAGTTGTGCATATTACTAGGGATAGTTGTGCAAGAATCTTCGGAGTTAGGCCAGTAAGGTTATTGAATGCTAAATCCTTGTCACCGAATTTTCTTTGTGAATATTAAACCAAACAGATAGTTGCTGGTAAATTCAAAACAATTGCAGGATGAAGAACACATACAAGAATGAAAGTCCTGTAAGATTAGCAACTTATTGGGGTATTGAGCCAGACAAAAGGTTTCTGTTAAGCCGCCTAGGACAGTGGTGAAGGATATAGCATTGTTTGCTGTCGGTTGGGCTGAGAAAAGAAATATCAAGCATTGCTTTGCTGCCGGAAGTCAAGCGAGACAGATCACAAACAGGAAAGAAGTTGATTTGCTGGCAGAGGGAGGACTGATTTGGTTGGTTCTTAGTATGGAAACTGCTGATTTATTGCTGAATTGGTTAGATGTTAATAAGGAAATTATTGTTTTGAAGGATACAGAATTGTCAATAAAAGAGGACTCCTTAGCAGAACTGATTGAAAAAATAAAAGAACTGCTGCCGGCTGAGAAGAACTAATTCCATAACAACACTTCTTTGCTCGAGAGGGAAAGAATGACTGTTCTGAGGGGTTGTGCTACTTGCTCGAGAGGGAAGGAGCCTAACTATTTTAAGAAAGAAGGAGATTGCTTGCTGCCTGCTGAGAGTGAAGAGAGAAAAAAAAGGAACTGCTTTGTGAGAAATAGTTATGTCGAGAGATAGCACTGCTGAGAGATGAAGACTCTGCGTTGTTGAGAGAGAGGCAGAATTGAATTATAGAACAGAGAACTGATCGACCTGTAGGGCATTATGAGACACCTTAGCCTTAAGACCCTTCATCCACCAATGGACCACTTTATTTAACTTGAAGGATCACCAACTCGTTCATGCACACAGCAACAAATGCACTAATGTTAATATAATGACACTTTAAAAATATCCACAAAACTCAATGTACCTAATACACTTTGAATTTGGAACTCACACAACACAATCCTCTAACAAGTACTGTTTTATTGAAAGAGAAAGCTGATCGGAAACTGATTTTGGAAGGAGGAAGGCCAACTGATTGCAGACAAGAGCATATTGAATAACTGAGCTTGGGAGAGGAGAAGAAGAATTGTGATAGACGACTGTGATTGCAGAGAACTGTAGTAGTCGAGCAGAATTGTTGCAGACGAGGGCAAACTGTTTTCAATCGAGAGCAGATTGCAGGAAAATAGAACTGATTTTATATGTGGAAAAGAACTGCTCGAGAGAGAGAGAGAGAGGAGTGCTACTTCGTTTTTGAGAGAACTGATTTGTTCAAAATTGAACACAACTGTTTGCAGTCGAGGAACTGTTTGTAGCCGCCAATGACTCCTTCGACACATGAGGTTTTTTCTTTTCCTTTTCTCATGTCTAACTAATTTATTTGTGCTAAAATTAGATGAAGCCCTGATTGAATTGTTTATGACTCTCAATTTTAAATTGCTATTCTAAAGAGACATCTTTATTCCATATGCTTAATGGTATTTTGCTATGATTGTTCTATTTGCTTGAGAGAGAGTAGAGTAAAATTATTACTGAGATCGAATTAAGGAATTGCTAATGTTCGAGAGGGCTTAGCAAATTCTAAAGTACTAATTTGAATAAAGATTGAATTTTTATGGTTGATCTTTGCTCGAGAGAAGGAGATTCACTGATTTAGAGTTAATTGTTTAGCTGCATATTCGAGAGGGATGCACACTTTTCCTAATTATACATGACTTCGAGAGGACCACAGATAATTTATCACTTATAATTGTACAAGTTTAACGGAGAGGTAAGCAATTTAGACGATTCCCATTCCCATTCGTAATATCATCAGAACCATTATAAGGTTTCATACCAGAGATAGTAGCATATGAAGCAGTCATATGGTGGGTTGCTGCAATGTCAAGCACCCAGTCCTCATCAGTGTCATCGGTCAAGGTCATGGCATTAAAGGCTTGTGTGGCATCAGATGTATCATCATTAGGGCTTCACAGGATGTAGTATGGTGGTTGGTGATCTACACATGAAATATGCATTTTATTATCTCCTAAACTTATGTTTATGTTAGTGTTTGATTAGAATTACTACTACTTTAATATAGTTTTTGGTTTTTGTAGGAGAATAAGCGTAAGTTGCAGATATGGTGAAAAGAGACTCCAATGATTGAATATTTATTACTTCGATTGCATATCTCTGATGGGACTGATTTAAGCTTCTTCACGAAGTCAGCTTTCCAACGCCACTGACCATTCGCAATTCGGAGTTCTCAGCAAAAAGTTATGATCATTGGAAATAAAACATGCGAAAGAGACATGACTAAAGAGGAGAACCGTCAAGATGAGATTGGATGGATGAGATCGATACAACGGATTTTCGTTTAATAAAAAAAAGAAAAAAAAATAGAACTGAACCGGTTCCGTTCCAATTCGGTTCGGTTCAAGAAAAAGAAAAAGAAAATAAGGAAAGAACCGAGCCGAAGCTCGGGCCATTTAGAAATAGAGGATTGGGTACTCTGTTCGGGCGCCAGTGGAGTGATCGACCGGCTACTGAGACTCCGGTGGGGCTGGATGGCGACGACGGGGTCGGTTGCGACCACCTGAGCTGGATTCGAGATGATGACGGTGGCCTTGTGCTTCACAGTGAAACAAGACGGCCATGGCCTCGAGCTCGAGAGCTCGGCGGCGGTGAAATAGACGGCGAGACGATGATCGGCGGTGAGGGATGGAGAGGAACATCGACGGCGAGCTTGACTGCGTGCCTAATTGGAAAAAATGGTAGAAAGTATTCAATCGGGAAAACAGGGACAGAGACGTGCTAAAAATGGAAACTTGAGTTTGAATTCAATTTGGAAATAGAAAGTGCCGGATTTGAAGTTCGATTCGATTTCAAATCGAACTTGGATTGTGTTCGATTTGGGAAGGGATTGGTGTCTATAAAACCAGAGAATTTAAGCCAAAAAAGAGGAGTTTTACAGAGATATTTTTTCGCCGAAATGCAGGGGCTTTCCGGTTTGGTATTTGGCTAGATTCCGGTGGCAAAGAAGTCGGAGGAAGGGAAGAAGGAGGAAGGAGAAGAAAAAAGACGGTTTTGGACTAAACGTGTACTGCTACAGTGAAATCCGAATTTGCTACAGTGCACTGCAATTTGGAGAAGATGATGAATAGTAACTAGTGAATAGTGTTTTGCTACAGTTCCCCCGTGAACAATATTTTTGGTGAATAGTGCAAAATGACGCCGACAAATCAGCAGCATTCTCCTCATCCGATGGCTGGTTAAATTCGCGTCCAAGGCGTAGATGAAGCCCTAGATTTGTGTTTTATTATTCTTGATTGTTTCATTTAATATAGTTGATATGATTCATGCTTAATGCTATTTCATGAGTTTCTTTTAAGTGCTTGACCATAGACTTGATTGATATGCATGAAATTAGATCTTTTTAATTCATGTGCCTAGCTAAAAGTAGGCTGGTGTTAATTCTATGCCCGACTAAGGATAGGATCATTAGCCCAAATGATAATTCTATGCCCGACCAAGGATAGAATTAGCTACAATAATTTATAGTGGATGAACTCTCGTGTCCGACCAAGAACGTGAGTGAATTCATTGTGATTTGTGTGTCTGACCATGAACATAAGTTACCGTATCATGTCAATTTGTGCGTAATAATAATTAAGAGTAGTAATTGCATGTCTAGTGGTGGATTCTCTGCCTTGGTACTTCTCCATATTAGTTAAACTCATTTTAAGTAGTTAAAATTTATTATTTTCTTATATTAAACCAAACTGCAACTTTTCTTTCTCTTAAATTTGGTAGAATTATTTATCCGTCCCTAAGGTTCGACAACCCTAATACTCACTGTAGTACAATTGCCTTGTGCACTTGTAAGGTTTTATATTTAAATGATCAGTTGGGACCACCACATTTAAAGCAGGTGATCCGTTTGGTAGACGAGGGCTGACCACTACGGCCAGTAGATGCAGGGCAGCGAGGGCCATTGGAGTTACGCGTCTGGGAACCACGACCTCGGTTGGAAGAATTCCCATGACTAGTGTCACGGCCATGAGAATTATCGTCATAAGAGACTTGTTGTCTGCGGCCACAAGGAGTTGAGAAACTCTGCCTGCGGCCATAGAAGGCACTAGAGGAAACAGGAACATTATTAGAAGTAGACAACTGAAGTTCAAAGTCTAAGAGCAAACTGATAATTTCATCCAAGGCGAGAGGGAAAGGTCATCATCATCAACGGCCTTATTTGCACTGCCAGGGAGAGAGCCAAAGATTTGACATGTTCAACATAGTCTATAATAGTGCAGGACCCTTTGGTGATGGTTTGCAATTCGGTATTAAGATGCTGAATTCGCACATACGTCTGAGCACCAAACAAAATCTCAAGCGAGAACCAATCTCTTTTCCAACAACAAGAAACAGGACCGATTCTGAAAAGGAGGCATTGAGCCATCCAACAATGGTTTGATCAGGCCAAACCCATTGTTTTACAAGGGAGAGATTGGAACCATCAACAGCAACAACCGGCTTTGGAGTTGTCCCAAGAATGAACCCCAAGAGGTCCAGACTTCGTAGGACAGGGAGCACTTGTGTGCGCCATAACAGGTAGTTTGAATGGGTGAGCTTCAAAGAAATGTCTTGCTTGATAGCTTTGATGGTAGGGTAAGGCGAAGGTAGGGGAGAAGAGATGGCCATATCAGAGGAGGTGGAGGACGCCATAGTTAATTTTCCCAAGATCGTTATGCTCCGATACCATGTAAGAATGTCTAATCCCCCATCATATAAGGGCGTCTGTATTCACTTATATAGAATTGGATACAACAATTTGTTACAATTTGGGATAAGGAATGAATCCTCCATCACTAATCATAATCTTCTATTTGTTACAACAAGAATATATTTTTAATCATAAAGATTGCTTGGCTACTTATGAACCGGATATGTGAAGGACCATAGAGAAGCAAGTCTAATTTGCATGGAAAGGAGATTTGGGTTATGGGTCCTACGTATCTTCCAATATGAAGCTCTTTAAGTTTCCCAATTTCAGCCGGAAGAGGATCAGATATTTCATTGTTTTGCAACAACCTGCAAAATGAAAATATAGGCTCTTAATCTTACAAACAATTTGCTTAAATCAAACATGAAAACCAACTACAGCCCAACTAATAGTCAATAACAAGAGAAAAATTTGTTCTTCACATGGTTTGAAGGTGGGTCAAGTTCCCTATGCTAGGAGAGAGCTCACCTGACAAACACTTGCTAGCCATTTCCCTGCCACACACATAAAAACAGAACAAGATGACCAAAACAAGTCAGTAAAAAGGAAAGAAAAGGCAACATCATAAGCTGAAATTTGAAAATGTGAGTAGATTGAACGACAGAAACAAATATAGTTAAAGAAAGAGAAGCAGAGGAATTACAGTGAGACAACAAAGCCCTCTGGAGAGCAACCCACCAAGCTCCAAGTGCAAGGGTCCGCAAAATTGATGTCCCACCCTTCAAGCACACGAAGCTCCTCCTTCAGCTTGCTCTTCACAGCCATCAAAGCAGCTACTAAAAGATCAAGAAAAACAGCAGAATCATATCCGCATACAAAAAACCCATAAACTAAAAGATCAAGAAAAACAAACAATGAAAATAAAAAGAAAAAAGAATAGATTACCATCATAGTTGACCCCCTTTGGAGAAAGAAGGCTGTCAGAAGCCAAAACCAGAGTCAAGAAGAGCCATGGCAATACTAGTAGCAGCCTCAGGTCGTCCATGAGGAAGATTGATGTTATCTGCTTCTGGGCATTTTGTCACTTATTGCAATACCCGACGTGACCAATGCAGGTGGTGGATACATCTGCTGTCAGGTTGTCACTGAAGGTTCAGGGAATCTCTATTCTACACCTTCCTTTCATTACTGAGTGGTGGAGACGGCTGGGATTGGGAACCCCAGGGACCTCAAATCAGCAAAATCGTTGGAAGCAGAGCAGAGTTGGGAGAGGCAAAGTTCTTGAGATATGAAAATATTCCCTCTGTTCTAAAATATTGTGTACATTTGAGAAAATTCTCATTTTTATTCGACCATAAAGCCCATAAGGAAGTCACAGACTTCTTCTCCTTGATATCTCATCCAACTCATATGCTCGTTCATGAACCAAGTTCAAGTCAATCCTTCCATGTCTCCTCCAATTTTAGAAAGTAGTCATGTGATTTGGCAAAATGTACACAGTATTTTGGAACAATGAATATTTCCAAATGCACATAATATTTTGGACTCATACTGATATGCCATCTTGATATCTTACAGTTTGGGATAAAGTAATTAAATTGTGAGGACATTCACTACCCAGGAGGTTGGATCTAATTCAATACAAGGAGAAGAAGCAAAAACAGTAAATGAAGAGAATGAGCAACTTCAAAATAATGAGTAATTTTCAAATGAAGATGTTGATGGAGATGAAGAATTTATTGATACTGACTATCTATGGTCAGGGGATGAGTGGTTATTATCTCTACACACGCAAGCCCCTGAGTTAGATAGGGGACGTTTAGAAATTCATTTGCCTGAGTATAAAGAATTTCTAAACGTGGCTACTACAAAACCATTCACATTGAAAGGGAAGCTTATTGTATCCAATAACCAGGAATCATTGGAGGAAGAGTTTATTTATATTGAAAGATGGAGGTTGGGATTGAGGCACTGAGTATGGTTTAGATGAGGAGCAGTAGTCTGCAGCAAGCAACCAACTAAGAGGCTCTTCTTGTGTTAGGGGCTCGGTTCGAAATCATCGAACATTTCAAGAGAACTCTTGTTGATTTGTCAATAAAGATGAGGTTCACTTATACTATGGTTGATGAGAACAAGGATACATTTGCTGCAAAGTGTCACGCCTCGGAATCCCACACCTTATTCGGAGTGCAGAAGCCAACAAAAGAAGTATAATTCGCGGCAAAGATCCTGGGCACGCGACTGAATAGTCGATTCCACCACCAATTACAATCATCTCAAAAGGATGTGTAACCAGTTATGCCCGCAATCAGTGTAATACAATAATAGACATCATTAAATAATATGGAATGAATCTACTAAACTTTATTACAGTAATAAGCCTTTTAAGGCGGTCACAAAAATAAATCTATAAGTTTAAGGCACACAACGGCCAACAAAGCATCAAAATAAAGCAAAGCAATAAATAAACTCTAGATCTCTTCACGGCTTCTCCAACCGTCTTTCCTCTACTGCAACTTCCTGATCTCAAGTTTCTTTCGTGCCTGCATCAGAGGATGCATGAGTATTTCATAGAAACACTCAGTAGGATGTAAAAACCCACTGAAAATGAATCAAACAGTATGAAGAGAAACATAGATAATAAAGAAATATCTCAACAACATCTGGACTGAACCTGAAGTCTATACACCTGAAAGGAAAGGTCAGTCAACACAAAAGGTTCTTGTATCTCAAGTATAGAGAAAGGATAATAGCATATAAACTCCAAACAAGTCACCGGTGTAAGGAGAAAAATAACAATCATAATATCTCTAGGCATCTAAAGTGCGAAAAGATTCAATTTATGCTCGCTGATTACCAACTATGTGGCAACTTACCAGAACATCCTAGAGGTTCTCCCTTCGGAACCTGGCGATGTATCTAGGGATGCTAGTCCCATCTGTGCTTACGGGCACAATGAGCGGAAACTGGAGACCTTCTGTAATATCATACAGCCTAAATATATGTATTTGCCTCCCTTCGGGCAGTAAGGAACCTAAGTTCCAAAAATATCGGAGACCTCGCAAGGCCTAGCAATGGCTCTTGAGCATACTATGATTCCATCGATCAATTAGTAGAGAAATTGGTCAATGTCAAACCGGACAATGATTCATTCAACAACATAGGTCTCAACTTTATGAGAATAGGGTAACTCTTACCACAATGACTCACTCATGGAGTATGAATAGAATATCAAGGTCTTTGGATAGCATATAACTCACTCTCTAGAGTAGGGTAGAACAACAAAGCTTCTCAAAGACATACGACACCCTCTTTGGGATCACCAGGAAATTCAAACACCTTGGATAATGACAACTCACCAAAGGAGTACAAATACAATCAATGCACACTTTCATGCTCAGCCCTAGATAGAAGTTCTCATAAATATTAGGATTTATAATATGTATATCAGAGACAAGGATGCAGATGAATCCAAGATGATTTGAATTCCAAATGGAACTTCAAACCGACACTGAAAGTTCTATCTAAAGAAATAAACAGTTACAATCCTTTGACCACAGGATCATACCACCTAATTGGCTTACCTCTAACCCAACCTTTACTGTATTATTCTATAAGTAGATAGTCTAAAGAATAATTCTAGTACGTTACTTATCTTCATATCACATTTTTATTTAGGTAATAGTCTTTTCTCTCATATTCAACTCACTGCCTTCTGCACATTAGTCCTCTTCCGATGGCTCCTGGACTCTGTACAATAAGGCTTAATTTCTGAATTTTTTTTACTAATAATATCCATACGAGTCTAGTTTCTAACCTCACTGATTTTATATTTTTCGTATTTTCCCTGAATTAGTTATGATTTATTTTGTACTGACTGTCGGCACAAAAATAGTTCTAGCCGAGATTAAGACTCTTAATTAAGCTTGATTATTTCACAAACTAACACATTATGAATGATAATATATATTAATAGATATTATTACTCCCCTCCTAGGTCAATTACAGATCCTAGGATTGTCTGGAATTACCAAAGTATACCCTTTTACCATGTTTCTTAATGTGTATCACAGTCTTAAATATTAATGCTTTATAAATAGGATAATTAATACAAGACAACCATTATGAAACAAGAATCAACGTGTTCAAGGTCAACAAAGCAAGATTAGAACTGCAACCAACTTTGGGTATGAATCCCATCTAAGCACTTAGCATGAAAGCATACATGATTATATCGCAATATGAATAGAAAATAGAGTCATAATTCAATCATCTCATATTGATCAAAGCACTATATCATGATACTGATTAAGAACATCATGAATGTCACATGAATAAAGAAAAGAGAAGGGAAAAACTAGCATACTCTTAATTCACTGAAAATTTTGTCTTTTACGTGTTGTTCGTCTCCTCCACTTTGCACCAAAGCTCCCGCTCCAAACTCTTGCAAAACTCTCACCAAGAAGAAGCTTTTAGGAGAAGGGTGAACATGGGAAGGTGGAAAACAAAGCTTTGGACGGTCTAAAGCTAGGGTTTCAATAGCACAAGCCAACCTCTCAAGGGTTTATATAGAGTTTGGGAAAATCTCTTCTTAAAACAAATCATTCCATATCATGGACTATTTCCTCCAATAAGAATGCTCTAAGATCTTCTTAGAAACGTGCAATCCAAGCCTAGTTAGGATATGGTATCTTTCCCATAACAATGCTAACCAAAAATTCGCAAAAACCGCAAAAATTGCAAGTGCACAATACGGGACGATCAATCGGCGACACGATGATCTATCGTCGCCTGCTTTCCACAAGCTACCGCAATGCAGACATCAATCGTAGCCTCGGCGATTGATTTTTGCAAGCGCACAGCACAAACCGAGAGAACGGTCGAAACAAAATTTCAAAATCTCATAACTTTTTGCTCCGGACTCCGAATCGCGCATAGTCGGTGGCATTGGAAAAGCTCTTTTCACCATCTTTAACACCATGAAGCAAAACATCGTGAAGGTCCAATTTCGGTTAAATAAACTCACCAATTTTTTAGGCATTACACAAAGTGCAAGGAGAATGGGTGCAAGTGGTATATTTGAGCATCAAACAAGTCAAACGTTGCTAGGAATGAAATATCATCCTTTAGTTTCACACCTATGGATTACAAGAAAATGTTATGGCCTACATAAGGAGTCAAATAATATCACACTAAATAATATCATATGGTACATTGAGAAACTGGGCATCATAGTCAACTATAAGAAAGCGTGATGGGCGAAAGAAGATTTATCGAAGTTGATTGATAGCAACCCAAATGATTCATATCGCATTTACCCGCATACAGCAAGGAATTAGAAAGGTCTAATCCATGAACCTATGTGGTTATGGAAAGGTCTTCTGATGTACTTGAAATAGAGTTAGGCGATATGATTTCAAATGTGTGTTTTGGATGTTTGGCCCTGTTGCAAGAGCTTTCAGAAGATAGACCTCTCTTAACTATGGATGGAAATTCTTAAAAGGAAAGTATCCCAGATATCTATTGATTGCTACATCCATTGATGGCAATCAATAAATGGTGTGTGTTGTACACGCTGTTGTTGAGGCAAAGACAATAAACACTTGGTAAGTTGAAGAACAATCATTAATTGTAGTCATGTCATTGTGAACACGATATACAGGAGTCGTGTCCTTGATAACACGATTGCACAGCATATCATGTTCACAATGGCACAACAAGCGTAGACTATCGTGTATCTGTTTGCAAGAGTTGTGTCCTCGATAACACGACTAGAAGGATTTATTATGCTAATTGTAGTCATGTTTTTCTCACATAGTTCTTATCCTATGTTACTTTTAGGATGTGGTTCCTCAAGTTAGTTCGTAATTTTCTTTTCATGGAGCCGCCCTCAAGACTAGACACAATTTTTTCTGATAGACGAAAGAGACTTCTCAAAGTAATCCCCGATGTCTTCCTACCTCTGTCATATAGGATAGAATATCTTATACAAATAGAAAGATAGACACTTGAAGAACCCTTTATTCAGAGCCGCTCATAAATTCAGAAGATCAGATTTTGATGAGGACATAGAACAAATTAAGCAACACATGAAGAGGCATTCAAATACATTCATAACATCAACTATATAAACTAGGCTAATGTCAAATTCCCTAATAGAAGATATGATACTCTCACCTCAAGCATATCAGACTGTGCGAACATTATGTTCTTGAAGGCACGAAGTTGGCCAATCACTAGATTGATTGAGAAAATATGTGCCACCACTACAGCTCACTTTGAGAGACGTAGATATGAATGCTAACAAGTAACAATTCTCTTAACCAAATATGCCCAGAAATACATAAACGATAAGAGGGATCAGAGTTGTACAGTTCGAGTGCAGGTCATATCATTGTACGAATTTCAAGTGAATTCTCTCCACCATGTGGTACGTTCAATGTGATCATTACTTAATTATCGTGTAAATGAAATACGACTTGTTTCGGGTCATGTCTGAAAATACACGACTACACATAATGTTAATTATTGGACATGTGCTTTCTCAGGACTACGTGAACTTTTTGAAGAAGACATGCACATGTGGAGAGTTTCATAGCATGGGACTTCCTTTTAAACATTCTATAGCGTCAATTGATCATAGGAGTTTGGACCCAATGTTATATTGTGAGAAGTGGTACTACACAAAGACTTACTACACAACTTACGAAGAGTCAACTCTACCAACATTAGACAGGCATCAATGGTTAGATCCTGGGGTGGTTATGCCAAAATATAAACCATAAATTGTGGAAAAGCAGAAAGGCAGGTGAAGGGTGAACAAAATTGAGTCACAACTGAAACCCCCTAAGAACCTAAGGAGATGTGATAACTGTCGCCAACTTGGTCACAACCGAACCAATTGCAATAACCTTACAGTTGAGAAACAACCTAAGCATGGAAGAAATCATTCAGCCACAAATGAGTCAAATCCAACTTCAAAGAAACATCGTTTTGGATTGCCACATCCACCTCCATTATTCGTGTAAATGAAATATAACAACAGTGAGTATTACAAGTAACAGATAGTGAGTCGTGTAATCCAAGACATAATACGAGAAAGTCATGTCATCTTTACCGCGTTCCAGAAATGAAGCTTACTCGTTGCTAGGCAAAGAACGTAGAGAACTTTCTCCAACAATTACGTGAGTAAGCTGAAGACCAACCGAGGCAAACATCTTTATTCCCAGACACTCTTCATGTGCTGAAAGGAAAAATGAGACGTTTAGTGAAGGCAAATGAGGTTAGAAAGGCACCTCCACCAGCTAAACTAGCGGAGGAGAACTCTCTAAGGAGGATGAGATGTATCATAACGAGGAGGAGATGTCTCATAAGAAGGATAAAATGGAAGTTGATTGTCCATTCTTTGTGACCAACCCAGAAGTGCTTGCCAACCTGAGTTTTATTATGGGGAAAAAAGTGGGAGCAGAAGAGAAGGTGGACTATGAAGAAATTGTATCCGATTATGAACAACCTTCTGACATGATTGTAGAAGTGATGTCTGATTAGAAACTGGAGGGAGAAGAGAAGAAAAAGGGAAAGGCAGTGGAAATAATGGACGTTGATGCATATGAAGAACGTTTTCTTGAAGACCTGCCCGATGAGTATTTAGACACTAAGTTATACTTCGAAATGGCCGTTTTAGAAGAAAAAGATCATCAAATGAATAAATTGGGTGATTAACCCAAGGGAACCATATCCACTAGATACACTCACGGATAGGGACTACCTGAGTCTGCTGCAAATGGTCAAAATAAACTCCAATGTACGTATATATGATTGTTTGTTTCCATAGTTGTAAAGTCATGTATTCGAAGACACGACTCCGTTGTGAGTCACGTCTTTGAAGACACAACTATTTGTAATATCCTGTGTGCATTGCCACGATCTCTATAATAACTCCTTATTGTGTTCAATTCCATGCAGGCGATTGATGAGTTCTTGAAATTACTAAAGCAAAGGAATCAAAAAAACATAGGAGTGTACCCATTCTCTTTTTTTGGAAGCCACATCATTCAAAAATATGTCGAATATGTAAGCTTGCTAAAGTCACTTTTTTTACACTGGTATTATAAGCAATGTCGTATACTAACCATCACAAATTATACTATTTTGTAGGAGTTTATCCTCGATGGGGATATTTCAAAGCTGGCACATAAGTTGCTAGAGAACTTGCTGGAATCATAAAACACATGCACTATGGTTTCTTCCCAATCCATACTTTCAACCATTTTTGTTTGCCCATTCTACACTTCCTCATGCAATGATGGCCTTTTTACAATCCTCTAGAGGGTAATCTAGCGTCGTAACCCCACCACAAGGAGGTTGCAAGCGGTTGTAGAGGAATGCATGAATGACCTACTAAGAAGACATTTCAAATCAAGTTAAGCAATGGAAGTTGTCTCAGATCAAGGATGTACCCTTCCAAAAGAATTTCTTCGATTGCGGAATCTCCGTAATTATGTATGCAGCTTAATTAGCATTAGGGATAGAACAACCAATGTTTGATCAAATGGTCATAACAATGCTATTTCGGTAGGTAATAATTGCGGTTCTGCTTTGAAGTAAAATTGAGAAGAAATTTGACGATGACTATGATTTGATGGGGATGAAATATTAATTTTTAAGTAGATGTAAATGTGTAATTGGGTGTAAATATGTAATTAGATGTACAATTGTAAGACATATCAGTCAAAATGCATGCATAAAGTTCTTCTGTTTAGTTCATATACATGTTTTTCATATACACAATACATTTGTAAGAAATACCAGTCAACATATTTTTTATTAGTCGTGTGCTTGAACACATGTGATGCAAGTCTATCATGTTTGTATTTGAGGGATCGTGCCTTCGAGGACACGACTTTTCTCGTATCGTGTCCTTGATGACAGGATAGCACTGCCCAAACATACGATAATAGTGATATCGTGTAACATGCTTTACTGGCATACTTCAACTATTCATATCTCTCTCATTTTTTATCCATTTTCGCCCATTCCTCGATGACACGACTCAGTTACTTGTGATTCAAAATACACAATACAAATTGCAAAATGCAAGTTTAAATTTCTTCTATTCCATTCATATACACATTTTTCGTATACATAATACATTATAAAAAATATCAGTCAACACGTTTTTTATTAGTTGTGTGCTTGAACACATGAAAGACAAGTGTATCGTGTTTCTCATATCATTTCATCGATTATATGATAGCACTACTGTAACACACGATAGCAGTGGTATCATGTCGTCGAGGACACAATAGCAGTGGTATTGTGTCATTGAGGACATGATAGTTGTGCTATCGTGCATTTAAATACATTATTTGAGGGCAACATTCAATCTCATCATATCTCTTTCATTTCTAATCCCTTTTCACCCATTCTTTTTGCATTCTTCTATATTCTTTTCCTCTTTCACCCTATGAGGATATCTAAATTCCTTGAGACACCTTCTTGTAGGGATGATGAATTTGCAAAGAGTAGTTCACCACGCAACAAGTACTTTCTGGTGCAAAATTTCAACTTTCTTCATTCCTAGAACATGTGAATAAAAAAATAATGATTCAAAGTTTTTAAACCACTTCCACAATAGAATGGAGAGGTTGTAAAAGTGCTTCTTCGTGCTACATTGGCGAGCTTCTTCTACCTGCTCGTGGGTAGAAGAGGTCGTCTGACATTGAAAAACTGTTAAAAATGTTTGTCTGCAACAGTGCCGTCTCTCAACCTGCAAGCCTCTGCATTCGATATGGAACTTCTTCACCGTATGATCACTGCAGGGGAGTTTGTGTAAAATGGTGTGTGGCTCAAGGGCGGGTAAAACATGAAGTATTAGGTGAGAGGGCAAAATGGGAAGACCGGGTCCTAAAATTAGGTTCTATGCCATGAGCCCAAAAAAACTAAGTAATATGGCATTTCGGGCTTATTGGCCAGGTAATATGAAAAAATCTCACAATCTTGGCTTTTTGTATAATCACCTTAGCCTGTTCATATTTGATTATCCAACAATCTGAATGAGCCCCTCGGCCAATTTTATGATATTTGTCACTATTATAATAAGGATTGTCCAACAATCTGATAGGATTGTTTTGTGTAGCCAAACAGGGCCCAGATTTTCGCACTATCAGATTTTGGGCAATCCGGATTGTCCTACCAGCAATATGATAGAATTGTCTATCCAAACGTACAGTCAGTGGTTCAGCTATAGTCCTAGTCATGAGTTACAGCTCCTTGTTAGTGTGGTGCCCACCCTTGTCCACTTTCTCACTGCAAAATTTTCTTTTAGCTCCAACTCCCTCAAACTATAGTTCTAGCAAACATTCATGGGAGCACGCGGGGTCATAGATCTTTAGCTTTGTGTCAATGCTCAGGATTCAACAATGAGTAGTGGCTTGTAATTTGAAAGGGATTTGTGTTTTCTTATTGTAGATTTTGGGGATGCTTAGCAGTTAGCACCCCTCTTTAAGCACTTTAGGGTTTGGCTTTAGTGGTCCAGGCCAATGTGTCCACAGTAGCTGCTGTTCTCCTACGCACCGTTGGCTTAGAGGTTAAGCGTTGGGAGAGTAATTCCAGGTCGAGCCCCAAAGGCATCTTTGGCTGGTGGCTGGGATTTGGGTGGGGTCTTGTAAAATTGTCTTTTTTTTTAACATTAGCTATCAATCAAGAATGCTTTTTTATTCATTTATTTTCTTGATACACATAGAAGACCCATCCCTAAGGGTTCCACACGCTCGCCTTAAAAATCGAGAAGGGAGGTGCTATTTAGCATGCTAGTTGCTGGAAGCATTCCCCCAACTGATTAACGTCAAAATATAAGGGTGAATTGTTGCTGTTCAAGGATGTATTTAACTCGTTTACTCCCTCCGGTCACTTTGGAGTACTTTTTATGCACATTGAAGACCCATACGGGTGTATTTAACTCATTTACTCCTCCCCGTAAGGGTGCCACAGGCTCGATTAAAACCTGGGTCTTCTCCCTAGAGAGGAGGTCCTACCCAGCATTGCCAGTTGCTGGATTAGCTACACCTTCAAATTCTAAAAATGCGATTCCACTATAGATTCACATAAAAATAGAAGTGTAAATTGCCATCGTAGGAAAGATTAAAAAGCAACATTAAGAAGTGTATTTGTTCGTGCTAAGATTTATGCTTGCCAATTGAATGTGCATGAGACCTAAATAATTTATTAGCCTTCTCCCAACACCAACAATGCCAATATGCCATGACCCTCACCCAATAATCAATAATTGTCACATGTTCATCATAAGACAATTTCTCCGCAGAAGTATTAGTAATAATCGAAGGATACCAAAAAAGCCAAACACTTTACCATTCTTTCAAAATATTATATATTAGGCAGATATGCACAAGCATCGCAAAGACAATGATAAAACATAGGATAGAAACTCAAATTAACCAGTAGCGGAATCCAAAGTACAAAAAACATGTACAGGATACCAATGACCTCCAAAACCACATACATCATTACAGTCAAAGGAAAAATAAGGAAACATGGTATAAAGGGGGGGAAATGAAAACTCACCACCTTTGGCCATTGCCCCAGAGTGACAGGCAGCCGTTCACCATCAAACCTAAACTCCACTTAAAAGAAATATGCACCTCCAACTTCTCCTTTCCATATTTGCAATGCAAGCACCAAATTCCAAATTACCCAGCCAGACCACACCCACCCAACCCCCCCCCCCCCCCCCCCCCCCCCCCTTTTTGCTTTTACAGATGATAACCCCAACAGTTGAGATTTTACTCCGTTGTGCATGATTCTTGATATATCCAACACGTGGAAATTGCTTCAGATCTATCAAAGAAACATAAATATCCTTCTACGTCTCAGATATATGCAAGAAATTAAAGCCGTATTGCTGCCTCACATGTTCTGGTATCAATTTGTTGATCAGTTCTGGAGACGCGCCAGATAACTGCCACAAATATAGAGAGATTTCTTTCAATGACAACATTAATCAAGCAACAGTTCTATCCAAACTTCAGTTTGAAACATGTCTTGGCTAAAATCACGCTATCTCCTACAGTCCTAAAATTTCAACCTCACCAAAAGAACAAAACTTGCAAAAACAGGTTTGCATTTGAGTGTGCCGTGTGCCAACAGATACTGCTGAAACTTCCGCAGATCTGTTATGCAACTTTGCCAAGTTACCAGGTCACTGGGATAACTTCCATGGGCAAAGACACAAAAGGTTAAATTGTAAAACAAATCTCAGACAGCAGCTAGAAAAATTCTTAATGGCGTCAAGTAGATAAGAAGCCTCAGATTGCGGAACTATTTCCATTATCCGTTTTTTTTTCAACATTAAAGTATAACGGCAGCAGAGACGGAAGACTGAGGATTTTCTTGTTACTCAATGATATTTCCATTTCTCCATGTCAAAACTAATGCATAACAAATTTATAGCCAAGATTCATGTTTTCCAGCTGAAAATCTGCACGAACATACTGTACTAATATGGATCATTATCATTGCTTCAAGCAACGGTTGCCGAACATGAAGAAGTGTTAGAAGGAACCATACCTCCTGTTTAAAGTTGAAAAGAAGAGGGAAAGGGCGGCCATTTGGCAGGCGAGCATTTGGCTCTCTGAGTTCGTCAAAGAATGGATGTGCACATGCTTCAAGCTGCAAGACATTTACAATTTAAAGCATTTCAAATATAGAAGTTATAAAGAAACAAATGACCAGGATCAAAACCTTTGTAACAAAGCTAGAACAACTATTTTTCTCCCGTTGATCTAACAACGCATAAATAAGACCATAAATTAAAAAACCAGTACACCTTCCGTCCAAGTATTAGCGACCACATTAATAAATTAGGCAAATTTACTGAGCTGTACGGCCCAAGCAGAGGAGAGGAATCGGACCAGGCCACACACACACACCCCACTTTCCCATTTTGCCCTTTTCTTCCAACCTTATTACGCTGAGCCCCTGCATCTCCTCAAAATCCAGAGCTTCCTCCTCTTCCACCACCTCCGGCCGCCATGCATATCCCCCCGCCCAGCTTCCACACCCGGGCCCCACTGGCCACTCCCCGACCAGCGCCACCCTCCCTTCCGTCCACCCAGGCCACACCACCGGCGCCGCATACTCAAACCAGTCCACCTCTGGTGCCAACACCTCCCACCACTACTCCGTCCCCACCTCCAGCACCAACATGACCATGTTGTACGCTAGCACTGACAACAACCAATATACCATTCCTCCGCCGCCAGCTTCCGCCGTAGTGTAGTATGTGCTACTGTTCAGCATCGAAACGGTGAGCGTCCACGAGCTCGACTTGGAGTCGTACACTTCTAGCGTTGGCTCGTAGGCCGCACTCTGTCCGGCAACGCAAACCTGGAATCCGTGGCTGGCACCGGTGTCGGGACAATGCTGAGGGCGGAGTTGGAGCGAGGGTGGTTGGGCATATTATTGGTGTCCCCTTCCGCCGCGGGAGGTTCCTCCAGATTGGTTGAGGTAGTACTTGTCATTGGGGCCCATGGCCGAAAGGCCGCCGGACATGGTGGTGATGGTGGAAAGGAGTAGTCTTTGGGGTGGAGGGAGGATTGGGAAGAATTGGGGGGGTGGAGGTGGGAGGGTACTTTGGTAAGTTGAATGAAATTAGGTAAACTGGGACACTTATTTTTGGATCTCTAAAAACTCCAAACCGGTCGTTATTATTTGGACAGAGGGAGTAAATTTTGCTTCTTATACACTTAAAAACAAATCAAACTCACAGCAGTACAACGAAGACTAGGAGAATATTGTAGAAGTCTTGAAGCAAGATCAATTGCTTCTGGAGGCATTCTTTTGTGAAAAACCTGATCCAAAGTCATACCAGTGAATTAGAACGGAGCGTCACAAAATAACTATAGAGTAGATTAAATGACATACTCTTAAAAGTTTGCATATCATAAGAGGCATATAGCAGTTAAACATGTATAAAACACCAATAAGCACTACCAACGTGCTTATCACAAGTGTGGTTGTTCCATAGTTCTACACTTGTACTAGCACCAGTAACTAATTTCACTAGTACGACTGCTGACAGAGTCCCATCAAGTTGGAGATACACAGTATTGCAACACATGCAGAATGATTAAAATACTCCTACAGGCCTTGAAGATAAACTTAACACTTAGTGTCAATTTTTCTGCCGTAGATCTAATCTCTAGAAATCAGAGTTTTTGAATGCTTCGGATCAAGTGTTTTCTCTCATTATTATGCCAAAGAAGCTTTAATTTTCGAAAGGCAGATAAGAAGTCCCCTATATTTTTGGTCTTGTGGGTGACACATACCATCTAATAGTAAAATATTATCGACCAATATTGCCGCACAGGACTACATGCTATTGACATATGTTGCAGAAACTGCATGATACCTTGTGCCACGGGTGAGCTTTTATCTGGGGAAATCGGAATCCGTATAGTTTGGATTCATGCACCTGATTTCCTCCCGGGTTGGCGTACCAAGAACCTAAGCATACATGCATAACCAAATTAGCAGCTTACCCTAAAAAAATTACAAGGTTCTAGGAAGTAATCAAACGACAAAACACACAAACCTTGATTATTTCAACAAGTTGGTCGACTGCACTTTCTCCAGGGAACAATGGCTGCAGAAATACCATACATATGTTTAACAACATAAACTAGAATGAACACTATAAAAAAAACATAAACTAAGAATGAATTTAACTCAAAAGAACCATTTAATAACAAAAATTTAGTTTTAAAAATCAACAGATAACCAAACAATGCCTCTAGCAGTAGCCTGACCTGTCCCATACAGCAGCTCTGCAAGCACACAACCAGCAGGACCATATGTCAATTGAAGTTGTGTACTCGGTTGCACCAAAAATAGTTCAGGAGCACGATAATATCGAGAACATATGTATGATATGTTTGCTTCGCCCTTAACCTGATAATAATTTCATAATTTTTAAACGTCAGAAAATTATTACCAAGAAATTTGTTTACAGATGAAAATCTCCTACAAGCTTAAGCTATTAGAGGAAAATTACTTTCATACGAACATTCTAACAAACTAATCTCACAAACATGGACTAACATGTGGCTATAAGCATAAAGACCAACACAAATGAACTGACAACAGTGGCAAAATAGCATGCAGCCTTGTGCACGACAAGATATCAAAGAAAATAACACATATGTCAGGAAGGTAATACCGGTGCATACTGGACAAGTCTAGAGAGTATACAAGCACTATAGCATAGTTTTACAGCTACAGAATAGGTAATCGCGAAAAAGATAATTAATACAAGTCTTAGCACAAAAGAAATCCACACAGAGAAAAACATCTAAGCACACAAGTCAATTTAAATTTCAACAGCAAGCAGCAAGTTCTCGGATATCCAGAAAATTTGTTCTACATTCTATTAGAAATGAACTACAAAAGATGTTGCATTATACTAATTTATCAACTACATAGAAACAATAATAAAGTTACACAGCACAGTATTAACAAAGAAGAAAGAAATAGCAAATACAGACCAAAATTTTCGCACTTCCAAAATCACATAGCTTGACCTGGTGAGTAAGTGGATCAACCTGCATATGTAAACCAAAAAATCTAGTTCACTACAGCAGTTAAATCAAGAAAGTTGAGAAATCTAGCAAAAGAAACCGTACCAGAGAGATTTTGAGGCTTAACGTCCCTATGGCAGACACGGGAACAGTATGAATGTAAGCCAACCCTCGGAATATCTGACAACCAATGAGTTAGTGGCATATTCCCACCCAATCCGTGTCAACAAGGAAATGAAATTTCTTACCTGATAAGTGTAAAGTTTGACGTAGATATAGTGGCATCCTCTGATTCATATTGCTGTAAATGCTTTAGGACCGCGTATACAGTTTCCGGAACATATTCCATGACTAAATTGAGAAACAGTTCATTTTTTACTTGTGGTGGAGAAGAAACAATGCTTAAGTGACACCACATTGGGGTGGTCCATAGACCGCATTATCTGTAGCTCACGACGTTTTTATATCGCCTATCCTGCAACACCTTCTTTATAGCCACAGTCTCTCCAGTTTCCAAGCACTTTGCCTTAAGTGACATATAACCAGGCACAAATTAGATAGCATACAGATTGTCCACCTAAGAATTGCTGGGATTATGCAATAACAATGACGAAAACAACCCAAAATTGTAAAATTAGATCATGCACCAGATAAAAAGGAGAACAAACCTGAAACACAATTCCGAATGACCCAGTCCCTCACAACACGCTCTGCCATGTAACTGATTGTCTGCATAATGTTCATAACTATAAATCATCACCAAGCAGCTCAAAGCCTCAAACTACAGCAATCTGAATGTAGGATCTAGTGCACTATTTACTTGGAAAAAACACTAATAGATCTAACCAAGCTGAATACTTGTATGATTCTAACAATCCAGAAAGATTCAACCGGCATAAATAGCAAAACAGATACAGAAACATACAAATACGACTGCCAAAAATGTGTAAACGTACGCGCTTAGCTTCCCCATTTTTGCCCCCAGTAGTTGTAGATATGATATGCCCCGTCGGATCAACTCCCCTCAATCACTGACGCCGCCATTTCCTGCAACAAGTGTATGCAGTCGCTCTTAAAAAGCAAATAAATACTCAACACTTAGTGAACAGGATTCCAATACACCGGTAAAAATAAACCCAGAAAATGATGCCTTTCTTGGTGCTCAAAATTGCAGATCCAGCAAGAAAAGGACCTTCCAGAGAAAAGGTTGTACAAAATAGATTCAGGAATCAAATACCGACAAGTCACAAAGCAAAGTATATAGAACAAAATTGATAAGCAAGAGCCAATTACGTTAATAAATTAAAATAAAAAATATTCCAAAACCGCAATGAATTAAACATGATCTTCAACAACTTTTGATTGCAAAAAATCATAATAAGAATCTACATTAGATTCATCAGAATTTGCATTTTTTTGAGAAAATAAAAAAAGCGGTTGAAACCCTTAAACCAACACAACTTAAATCAGCAAATCAGCTACAATTTCAGATGAATCAGACCATCTGATCAATACTTAAAAACCTTCTCAAAATTAAATAAAAAACCCTCAAAAAACAAAAAAAAGGCTAAAATCAGCTCCGATTTCAGATGAAACCACACCATTTGATCAAAACCTTCAAATTTGAAACAGGAAAGGCTAACAAAACCCTAGCCACGAGAACAGATCATCCCAAACCGCCGGCCAGCTTCCCGGCGACCTCGTCCGACCAAAAAGAAGTCCCCATAACACGCAAGAACAGTCATTCCCAGCTCCGATTCAGCAATCGGAGAAGCTCAAGCAGCAGAAAAATGCGGAAAACGGAAAAGAAGCGAAATTGGGCGGATCTGGTGGCGGATCGAGGGTACCTTGTCCTCGGCCATGTCCGGCCGGCGGAGGCCGATCGCCGCGGCGTCGACGGTCTCTGCCGGGCGGTGGGACCCGAGCGGCAGCGAGGCCATGTCTCCTCTCTTGCGCCTCTCCCCCTCTCCTCCCTCCCTCTTCTCCTTTTCCCACCAAGTCCAAAGACCCATTAAGCAAAAAAAATA
The DNA here is from genome assembly GCA_039654745.1 of Houttuynia cordata. Taxonomy (NCBI): domain Eukaryota; kingdom Viridiplantae; phylum Streptophyta; class Magnoliopsida; order Piperales; family Saururaceae; genus Houttuynia; species Houttuynia cordata. The sequence goes on from CM077506.1 coordinate 10,002,115, forward strand.
GATAAATAAATAAATGAAGAAAAGGAATTAAAAAATGTGAAAATGGATGAGAGCAGGTAATTATGATTATAGTTAAACAGAATTGGTCCGCATTTTGGCCTAAATAACGAAAATGGCATGGCACAGCCACCGATTGGGCGGGCGGTGGGAGTACCTTATTGTCGCACTTCGTAGTGGTGAGGCTCGAGCAACAGCCCAGGCAATGCGGAAAAACTTCTCCTCCCCCTCTATACAAAAAGTAAATACATGAGCTAATAAAAAATTAAGTAATTTAGAGATAAAATTAGTTGTTAAGTATATGGATGAGAGTAGTTAATTATAATTAAAGGATATATTAAAGTTAGTAAGTAGTAATCATGAACATGATCAGTTTTTCGGATTAAATGCCGGAAATGGCCTCAGATAGCCGCGGATGGGGCAGGCGGCAAAGTACACCTTATTCTCGCCGAAATCTATCACCAGGTGGAAAATCGCCACCGCACTCCGACGTTCTTGCCGGGCATTGCGGCCTGAGCGAGATGCCGAAAACCCTCTTCCCCTCACTTTCTATACAAAAAGTAAATAAATAAATTAGGAAAAATAGATAATTTGAGGATAAAATTAGCGGTTAAGTAGATTAATTAAGGTTAGTTAAACAGAAACTGTCAGCATCTTGGGTTAAATGACGGAAATAGGCTTCAGGTGGGGCAATGACGGGAATAGCCTTGGGGGGGAGGGTCGGTGGGCCGAGGGGGGGGAAAGCTGTGTCGGGTCACATGGGCTGGATTATTGAGTTGCTGGCTGGCTGCTTCCTTCTTGGAAGGGCCTTAAGGTTGAAACTTGAAAGGAGAGATAATAGGGCATTATTATTTGGATAATTACGAGATTGTCTTTCTACGGTTACCTTGAAGTACATACTTTACCAATAAAACCACCCCGTTGCTTGTTCTATGAAGCGTGTCTGTATTTGAAAAAAACACGCATATATGCACAACCAATAAATTTACAAGTTAAATCATCTTCAACTATAGACAGGCTTCATTTGAACATGGTAGTACAATCCCAATAATCAATGACAAAAGGCAAAAATTAAAAATCAAACAAAATGTACAATAAAAAGCTATTTAAACTACATGGGACAATTTTAATCATGCACGCCTTTTCTTTCTTGACCTATTCTACCCTAATCTAAAGACTAAATTTCAACCCCCAAATATGCTTGAGTCCTTGATGGAACCAAGGACTAAACCTCAACCTAACATGGGAGTTTCACCACAATGATACAGGTTGGTTTGTATATTTGGCACTTATAATATAGTGGACTTGCGGACTTTTAAATCTCACTCCGCCCCAAGATGTACAAGCCATCAAACCTAAATCATAGTCCTTTTTTTGAAAGGAAAAAGGTAGCCTACAATCAACTACAGAGAAGCTCTCTCCAGTCGGTTACTTTAATAACTGTCCAATTCCATCGGATGGTTAGGGCAGTTTTTTTCCAAAATTTACCCTAACTTTTACCCATTCCCCTCTTTTGCTTTCCTTCCCCGATAGGAACCTCACCTCCGCCCTCCTCACACTCCTCCCTCTTTGACGCCACGGAGCATCTACTCTGGTGTCCGCCCTCCCCCACCTCCTCTACCCTCGTCGCCCCTCCTCACCCTCCTCCCTCGTCGCCGTCCCATCTCCCTCGTCGCCCCTCCTCCAAGGATTAGACAGACGTCAACGAGGATCAAGAAAATGAGGAGGTGAGGTCCCTCATCGCCGCCTGCCATCTCCCTCGTCTCTCCAAACACGCCGAAAAGAAACCTCTGTACGACCTCCTCCGGAGAGAAGCTAGTCATCCAAATGTATGATTTTTAATCTTGCTCATGACATTTTGTTCTGATTTGCTGTTATTCAACATCCCCATTTGCCATTTATCAATCAATAATAAATTCTTCCCATTTGTTGTTATTCAACATCCTCATTTGCCTACATGATAGCAATTAATATCTTTGGTAAATATATGTGGATTATACTGAAAATTGGGTGCTTCTTGCTGTTCAGCCTACCGAATGCTATGGTTCTTGAAATATCTGTGGATTATGCATTCCTATTGCTAATGATTTAGGCATTCTTTATAGGCTCTTGGTAAATAAAATAGACCATGAACAATTTTTATGTTTTAGGCATTCTATATAGGCTCTTGGTAAATAAAATAGACCCTGAATAATTCTTGGGTTTTAGGCATTCTGTATAGGCTGTTGGTAAATAAAATAGACCCTGAACAATTCTTATAGTTTGTTTCTGACTGAATGATCCTTTGACTCTATAATACTAGCATGTGCACTGTGAGCTTGCATAACCAACGCAGCTGGGCATGGATCTATCTCATCTATGCCCATGTGCTTCCCCTTCAAAATGCAACTTCCATATATATGATAATTTTTCATGGATGTGTACTTCAAATTTCTGGAGTGTATTGTGAAGGTTAAACCTAACCATTTATGGAGTGTATTATGGAGTGTATTGTATTTCTGTCCCACATTAATAGTTTGATTTAGTGTAACGTATCTTTCATGACTGTGCTTAATGATGCCAATTATGCTCATTAAAATTTGTCCTTATGATGAAGGTTTGATTACTCGGGTGTTAAATGGAAGCTACAAATAGATGTGAAGAATATGTAATGGGTTTAGATGGTAATGAAGAAAATGCATTTCATGAGAGTAATGAAATTAGTATGGGTGAGGACCACACTCATATGAGGATGGTACCATGTGAGGGAATGGAATTTTCGTCTATGGAGGAGGCACATGGATAATGCATATGCAAAAGTAAGAGGTTTTGGCATTAGAAAAAATACTTCAGTTAAATCTCAAAAGAGTGGAATAATATTCAAAAAGTTATTTGTGTGTGAAAAAGAAATATCTAAGAGAACAAATGATTGTCGGCAAGCAGGAAAAGAGGTTAAACGTCGTGCTGATAGTCAAGAGCAATGTAAGGCCCATATGGTTATTAAAACAAATGGAAAGGAAAAATGAGTAGTGGTGCATTTTCATGACATACATTCACATGCACTTGCAACTCCATCCAAAGTAGGAATGATCCGATCACATAAGAAACTTATGTCAACTTCAAAAGAGTTGATTAGTGCATTTTATGAATGTGGTATTGGCCCTTTGAGAATTGTAAGGGCATTGAATATTACAGGTGGTAGTGTGGATAACATGTGCATGAACATCTCCTCTCAAGATTGTAGAAACCATTTAGGGAAAATACGCAAGAATAATGTTGGCTAACAATGTATGAGGGTTGTGGAATATTTCCAATGTAAGCATGCTGTTGAAGATGGTTTCTTTTCTGCAATGGAGGTTGATGAGAATAATTAATTAAGAAGTCCTTTTTGGGTAGATTATAGATCAAGGTGTGCCTATATACAGTTTGGGGACGTTATTATATTTGATGTGACATATAGGACAAACTTTTTCAATATGTCATTTGCACCAATAGTTGGGGTTAATCATCATTGACAATCTACTTTGTTTGGGTGTGCCTTACTTGCAGATGAAACAGAGGAGACATTCACATGGCTGTTTAAAACATTGTTAAAATGTATGTGGGATAAGATGTCACAAGGGATCATTACAGACCAAGATGTGGCAATGAGAAAGGCAATTGCAACAATCTTCCCTAGTTGTGTGCATCAATTTTGTTCATGACACATTGGAAGGAATGTACTTATACATCTAAATCAATTGAAATTCAAATACACGGAGTTCAATGAACAAATTGGTATATAGTGATAACACTAACGAATGTGAAGCTCAATGGACATCCTTGAAAGAAAAATATGAAATTCCAAATGACAATTGGTTGCAAAATATGAATCCAATGATCGTCATCATTGGATTCAAGCCTACCTTAAGGACTATTTCTTTCCTGGGATGACTTCAAGTCAAAGAAGTGAAAGCATTAACTCATTTTTTAATGGATTTGTGAGTGCACAAACTCCATTAAGTGAGTTCGTCCAACAATATGATAATGTTGTTGCATCTCGACGAGAAGAGGAGGTTTCTGAAGATCATAAGTCAATGCATACCAACCCAACACTACTTTTAGGCCACCGATTGGAAGAATAAGCAAGCAAATTTTAAACAAAGAATATATTTAGCTTATTTCAAGAACAGTTCAAGCAAGGATTAACTTACATCTCAATTTTCCATCTCATAATTGTCACGCCCCAAATTTTATTAAACCCAAAATACGCGGAAGCGATAATCCAATAAAGGTTGTTGGGTACAAAATCTGGGACAGACCGAATACTCAAATCATCACATACCCATTTCCATACATGGGTTTTGAAGGATCGTTGACTTAAATAACATTCATTGTACCCGAATTATAAATAACAAAGTTGTAACACTAATAGTTTAAATTATTACAGAAATAAATAATCTTCAATCAATACAATAATAAAAAGCCAGGCACACAGGCCACAAGTAACAAAGTTCGACAACTAAAACACTGAAATAAAAATCTTCATTTCCAAATCTACAGTCATCCTCCACTTTCTCCTGCTAAGCATCATTCTTTCTTAATTCCTGCATCGAGGGATGCATGAGTATTTCGTATGAAATACCCAGTAGGATACCAAAAACCCCACTGATAAAGGATTAATAAATTCCAAAGAAAAAGAAGATCGAATACCAAAAGTATTATGGAAATAAGGAATCAATAATCAGGTTTTGGAAAAATCATCAAACCAAGCTATCACCAAGCACCGGAAAACTCATATGTACCGGTAGAATCAACAAATGAGATAGACTCCAACATACTCTGTGTAAAGAGTCAACTACTTCTACTCGCTGGTCAGTCCACTTCCCCTGTGGACATCTAAGCCAGAACATCCTAGAGGTTCTTCAGAGGAACCCGGCCATGCGTCTAGGGATGCTGGCCCCATCGGTGCTTACGGGTACAATGGGCGGAGACTGCAAACCTTCCGTAATGTCATACAGTCTAAGCGCACGTGTTGCCATTGTCGGCTGAACTACAGAGGTTCATAAAATCTAAGATCACAGAGGATCTTGCAATGGCTCTGGAGCATACTAGGATTTCTACTCGAAGAGTTCTATCATGACTCTTGTGGAAGAAACAGTTTTCATAGGTTCAAAGATCACTGTACGACAACAGAGGTTGTATGGAAAATAATCGAAGATTTCACCTTGAGAATAAACTCTTATAGGAATGCCAACGAGATGACAATATCTCGAAGTAACCAAGCAATAAGGACTCAAGTGTCTGAACTTGTCATCAACACGTGACTCACAAAAGAAGTAGTTGTAGCGCTCGTCTTCCCAAGCTCCACTCAAGTTGTTGGGGTTAAAATGGTAACTTTACTCATCTAAGATCTTCGATATGCAAGGCCCTAGGTATGAATCCCAAGTACAGAATGTAAACTCGAAAGTTTATGAAGAAAATGATTAACTAGGGTTTAGAGTAAAACCTTAATTAAGGATTCCTATACCGACTACTACGGTGAGCTGCAAACTAAAAGGGAAAGACACTAATGTTAGGACTCGAACCCCTGGACTCTCTCTTATAGGAAAATTGTACTATTATAATAGTCATAGTTCTGGTCATTTCGAATTTATTTGCATTTAAATTAAATTTATAGTTCAATTAATCCCGTGATATTAATACTAGTGAATTACCCTTAATTCATTGCACTGCCCTGTGTACAGCAGTACACTTTCAGCACTAGCTACGAATTTTACTGAGTGAATCTGAATCTGTAATTTTTACTGTAGGTTTCCTGATGAGTCTGTTTTACATCACAACAAAGAACTCATTTTTCTGAATTTTATAGAATTAGTTATGCATTTTCTACTACTGACTGTCTGTGCAGGAATTTTCAGACCGAGGCTTAATTAAGTCTTCGGTTTGCCCTTTATTATGTTAATTAATCACATCTATTAATCACTTATGATATTACTAATCATCTCTCTGTTCCACCTAGGCATGATATTTGTAATAATTAACAGCAAGTAAATTTTCAATATAATACTATGTCTTTATCACTTCTACAAACTGTTTTTATGCCTAATCATGATTATCATCTATTAATTAATTAAGACCCTTAATTTGGGATGAAAAGGAACATAAATAACACCAAAAAGCAGAGGCCTTTACCTCTGGTCAGAAGGGTATCGACTTGTATTTTACAATATTTTAGACATTTAATCCTTCGCCTTCTTAATTCTCATGAATCATTACCCGATCTAATGATTAATATAATTTAAACCACAAGAAATGACCGAAAAGTAAGACTATAATCTTTGGATAGCACGAAGTCAGATCCATAGGGAAATGAACGAGTCAATTACTAGTATGCACTCACACCACTCTCTTTTTTTCTATAATAGGAGTAGCCAATGTAGTGTATGCCTGCTTACTGGTATGCACTAAATTACTTGCAATAGCTTCACGTGTTTAATTATACATGCTGGAAATTTGCATCTTGTAATTGCTCTCTTAGACCAGCAAATTGTTCTAATGGTTAGTGAACTTATTGCAGTTGCTACTCCTGGAGAAGCATCATGTCCCCTCTTTTTTCCTGTGAGATGCTATTTGACCAGGTTCAGCTAGATCATGCAAAAGAGTCCACAAAGTCTGCAATACTGCTGAACCTTGAAATGCCAGTAACTATGTCATAACTAGTAATTTGAGATGAAACAGAGGAACTGCAGAACCTTGAAATGCTAGTAACTATGTCGTAACTAGTAATTTGAGATGAATAACTAGCACTGCTGAACCTTGAAATGCCAGTAACCAGTAACTACTATGGTCAACTACTGAACCTTGTAGTGTTTTAGAGTTAACCTGATGTAATACTTCTACTGGTTGTACATCAGTAGTCTTGTGATTTCTTGGTTGAATGTGTGATTGCTTGTTTGAATTTCTAGCTTTCCAAATTGTCCAACTGATATTAAGCATAGAGATGAGGCATTCAGGAATGGGTTTGCATGTACCTCAATATCGGCGCACGGTTTGGAGTGGCTCATCTCTACGCTTTAGATTGCTCTCGTTATGCACATGCATGAATCTCTCATGAAAACTAAACACTCCCAGACTGTTAATGGTGTTCCCCTCCCGGTTGATTTCTGCTGCCTACTTTCTCTTGAACTCATGTCAGACCCCATCATTGTAGCATCTAGACAGACCTATGAGCGTGCCTTCATTAGTAAATGGCTTGATCAAGGAATCACAGTTTGCTCGAAAAACCGCCAAACTCTTTCTCACATGAACCTTATTCCAAATTACACAGTTAAGGCACTGATTGCAAACTGGTGTGAGTAACTTAGCTGACTCACTAAATGGCTTCATGTTAGATTACCAGTCAGCTATTGCCATGCTCGGCTCGAATCCAAGCTTCAATTTAGTTGTCCACAATAATGTCCACAATAAGCTCCCCATCACTACTGAGCATTTCATAATTCTAGCTACATGCCCAAACATACATCAATTCCAGATGAATAGCATAAATATACATTTACATGCACACATGATAAGTTCACTTTTCACTTTCTGCAAACGCTGAAGAATGACATACATCACGACGGACAAGAAATGGATTTTATTCGTCATTCATAGTGATGGAAAATTTATAAGTACTTCAATTATTACATTCTTCTCATCCATCACCCTTTGAATATAACTAACATAAAGCATATTATCAAAAATATAAATAACATTATGGTCCTAGTGTTATCCCTAATGTACTCTTCCACCACGGATGTTTGATTTCTTTGTTGATTAGGTATGTTGGATGAACTCTTGTAGCGGTTAGATGTTTTGGCTATTTATTCAACCACTTGAAGTACCTGCAGCCTGCCTTCCCCTGCCAATTCGAAATAAAGTATAAATATCTACAACTACATATAATATAGAATTAAATTAGGCAAATTATAACTTACATAGCGATTCTGACATTTAAAAAAGACCTTCTAGTGTTTTCATCAGTACAAGAAACATAAAATGTCATGCGGTGGCCGAGATAATGAGGGCATAGTTCCCCCATTTTCAAGCTATTACTACTAAATGCATCCATTTCTGCACAAAAAACCAACACCGATATAAAATGTTACCATGTTAAAAGCCATAGAGGAGCAACACAACATAAGGTATGTACTATCTTTCGGCAAAAGGTATGGTACATGTTGTATCTTTCAGTAGACATACAACTACTCATATCTTATCATGTCATATCTTATCTTACTACTCTAAATGAGGACCCAAAATCCACTTGCAAAACATCCAATGCTGGCCAAAATGCAACATGCTGATACAATTTTGAAGCGAAACAACTTGAGAAATGTAAAGAACAAACTTCTTACTCTTCAAGCATCTGTTATCTGTCTTAGTCCTCAAATTATAAGACTGTTAAGCTAACAACTCAAACAAAGCAAGAAAATGAAAAGGAGTAAAATATGTTATTGTGAAAACAAAATATAATAGAATGAATTCAAGATTTGTGACTAACATGACACCAGAAAGCAAGTTTACTAATCAATGCATTGTGATCAGCCAAATTTCAATTTTTAGGACTACATCAATTCAATGGGTGATGGGAATTTAGTTGATCATTAGAATTAAAGAGAAATTGAAGTTTGGTGAACAAAAGAAAAAAGAAATTTATAGACTCATTGGAGGTTTCAACATGATCACATAAGGCACAGTTATCATAGTGTCATCGAAATTGGAGATTGATAATTCCACATTACTCCTCTTTTGGTTGCATACCTTACAAGCATCTGAATGAAAGAGCAAATACAATCTTCAAAGAGATATCGTGCAGTTTACTAAACAACAAATAAAGTGAGGCAGAGTACATTTTCTCAATTTTAACAAATCTCAATCATTACTAGCAGGATATAACAAGGGAGGGAGAAAATGCTAACTGGAATTTATTGTTCAATTTTGAGATGAACCAGGTTGTGCTGGAGGGTAGTACTGCTGCACAACTGTCGCAGGAGGAGCTCCTGACTGATAAGGAGGATATTGCTGGTACTATTGCAGACAATTTTTATCCTCTGTATATATGCAACCAATGGCAATGCTGCAAATCAAATTTCCAAGTGACTTAAAAAGCATCTCCACTAGCATTTGACACTAAACCAAAAGCAAAATTAAAGTTTTTTACTAACCTGTGCTTTTTACTAACCAAAGTAGATGCTCCATGGCGGCGACCAGGGAGATGGGGGCGGCAACGAGGGAGGAGTGCAGGAGACCTCACCTCGTCATTTTCTTAGTCCTCTGTCAGATCCTAGGAGGAGGGGCGATGGGGGAGATGGGGGTTGCGTCGTCTGTCAGATCCTTGGAGGGGCAACGAGGGAGATGAGGGCGGCGACGAGGGAGGAGTGTGAGGAGGGGCGACGAGGGTGAGGAGGGCATAGGAGGGGCAATAGGGGAGGAGGGTGAGGAGGGCAGAGGTGTAAGGACCCTCATCTTGAACCGGTTTATTTTAGTGTTAATTATCAGTTATCGTGTGGTTTAAGCGTTTTCTGATTAAAGCTAGTGGCTTTTAAAAATAAATAGGGTTTATAAAGGTTTTAATCAAAACCAACTTCACAATCATGAGTTTTAAGTGATTTTGAATGAAACCTGAATTTTTGGGATTTTCTTATTTTTCACCAATTTTTCAAAAATAAGGGTTTGGCAGGACCCCTGTGGACCCCACCGATGAAATTAGGTTTTTGTGACCAAAATGCCTCGACATCAAAAGAAGATACTATAAAAATTTTTAAAATTTTTCTGAACCTAATTTTGGGTTAAATTGCCAAATTTTCCAATTTTAGTCAAAAACTCTATTTCTACCCCACATTTTACTTAAGTTTACCCCAACCTTTTCTATAAAAGGAAAGTGCTGTGTCATTTCCCAAATTGGGAATAGGCTTGGCTAGGAAACTTTGAGCTTATTCCCCATTAGGCCAAAAACGAAAAGAATTAGAGGTATGTTAGCTTAATCTTAGCCTTTTTCTTTAATTTTTCTTAAAAACCTTCTTAATCTTGACTTCCTTCATTCTTTCAATCTATTTTGAAAGCATAAAATCACAGTTTTACCTCTCTTTTCTAAGCCCTAATCTTCAAAATCTTGTTTTTATGTTTCCAAAGCTCTAGATTTAGGGTTTACTTTTGATTTTCAAAGCTAAATCGAAATTAGTTGGTATTAACACAAAATCATATTTTTGGAAGGTGTTGAACGAGGTTGAAGGTTCATTCTCAACAAAGGAAGGTAATGGGTTCTTCAATCTCAGCTTTGAGTTGAAAAAAGGTTTATTTTTCATGATTTTATTTGAATGGAATATGCTTACTAGTACTGTAATTGTTGGTTTAATAAATCCTAATCTCTTGCCTTAATTTCTTAGGGTTTTATCTTATAATAATATAAATTAGTGTTCTGAAAGGTTTGATAGCTTTTTATAGTATTTTGAGACCATGTATGAAGCTTTCAAATTGTGTTAATTGAGTCTCCGTTTCGGGATTTTTGAAAAGAAGAAGATGCACAACGATCGATCGTGTCTGATTGGCTGATAGATCGGCCAGCGATCGATCGGGCTATTCTGGCCGATTGATCGACTGTTCAAAATTTTGAAAATTTTGCAATTTCATTATTTTCACTCCATTTAATAATGATAATGATTATGGATGGTGTTACGTTGAAATTAGGTTACTGGAAGTATGGAATTGATGAAGAAAGTTTATGGATTAAGCTAAATGTTGTATATAGTATTGTATTACATGTTGATAATGATGCATGTTGATATTGAATTACTTTGTGATGGAATTCTTGTGATTAAAGCATGTTTCTAGCAAAGATGTCATATGGTAGACGATGAGATGTGTTCTCTTATATTGAGTATGGTTTATTGAGAATTGATGTGATTATGCTATGACTTAATGTATAGAAATGAATCATGCTTGTGTGAGTGAGTTTTCGACTTCACATGGTTGGATTTAAGTTTGATGAGGGAATTGCTTTGATTTCAATTGAGAATCATGGTTTTAAATGTGTTTAAGCATGTGTATATTGTTCTATGAGTTTACATCAAAGCATTGGCCTGTGATTAGAATATGCATGATTACACATACATATGGGGAGTCTATTTTGAAATTGTAGTTGATTTATACCATGTTTATGATGCATGAGGGGATGGATTGGGAGCACGTTCCATGTGTTGGAACCCACGTAGGTCTTTCTCACGGATGCACCATGATATCATGCATCATGCATCATATATCCTACTTCATGGATGAAGTTTTATCGTTGTTTAACCAGAATTGATCGATTATATGCAATGTTTGAAATTGCGTGCCAGATTAATCAACCGATAGATTAGTCGAAACTTTGTTGGTTCAAAAGGACATGTTTTTTATTTCATTTCTGTGTGGAACTGGTATACTCCCCAGGTTGAGTCTAGTACATTGAGATATATGGGGGGCGAGTTGTATACTTGCCTTGCGGATGAGATTTCTGAGATTGTCATTTGGACTTGAGCATCCAGAGTGGTACGCTTAGTACATCAGCTACCACTTGTTCTAGGGTTCTTTGTGTGGAAATTCGGGCTCTCCCCCACCGCATGAGATGTCCCTGGGCAAACACACCTGCTCTAGGTTCTTTGTGTAAGAATCGGACATCCTTGGCCAGGATCGTCCAGGGCGAGCAGTTTTAGGGGCCGACAACCCCCACTTTCTTACATTTCCTATGTAGAAATCGAACTATGATACGCCTTCGTGGCCTTGACTGTATTCCGCCTGTGTGGCAATGCCTGTGTTTACTCTTTGATGGAGGCATTCACCATTTATGTTGATACATGTGTAAAATGCATGATCAGGAAGTATCTGATTGAGACATTATTATGCAGGATTATGTGTTATGAATGCATGACCAGAAAGTATGTTAATGAGATATTTTTATGCAGGATTATGTGTTATGAGTGCATGATGAGAAAGTATGTGAATGAGAAATTGTTATGCAGATTTATGAGATTTGAATGAATGATCAGAACATGGTGTGTCATGTTGATTCTGGATCTATATTTGCTATGTTGTGATGCAGTTATGATCCTTGATTATTGTCGATTGTATTAACACCATTACTGAGTTTCATACTCACCCCTCTTTCCTTGTTTTGTTTTGGGGCTGCATGGCATGACACGCAGATGGACAAGATCCCCTGTATGATGAATGGTCGGAGAGAGCATGGGATTAGATGTGGAGAGCTCTGGATTATATCTTGTTATGTTTTACGGTTTTACTCTGTTTGAGCATGGCACATTGTGTATGTTGGCACTCGTTTCCAACTTGTGTTTATCTTATGTGTTGTTGTGAATGCAAGGCCAGCATCCACCGTGAGCAGGCCAGGGGCCAGTAGGGGCCGTCAGCAGGCTAGGGCCAGCAGGGCCGTCAGCAGGCCAGCAGGCCAGCAGTCCATCATGCACTATTAGGATATTTGATTTATTGTAATCAGACCCGTTTAGGCTAATTGTTAGGTAACGGGCTGATAGAGAATAATTAGTGCCAATTAGTGGCCCATCAAAGTAGCGCCAGTTAATGGCCCATCAGAATAGACAGCTGGCGCCCTAGCCAGATGCGCCATCTGTCTCCTTTATATGTAGATCGTCTTCCTCATGAGAGGGTATGCAACAAAGAACTTATCTTTCCTCTCCTATTCTTCTTCTTCTTCATCCTTGCCGCCAGGCAATTCCTTGTGGTCGCAGTGACCACAACATTGGTATCAGAGCAGTTCTGATCCAGGAGCAATCATGCCTCCTCGCAAGCAGCCAGCCATGGCCGCTGGAGCCTCCTCAGAGCCAGAGGCGACGCAGGAGATGACCAGCCCACGAGCGAACGCTGATTCCACTCAAGATCATGTTCTCTCTCTCCTCAGTTCGATTGACATACGATTGCGGAACGTCGAGCTTGTACAGACGCAATTGAAGGCTGATAGAGACGCGGAGGCTGCGGCTATGACTACCCCGCCGCCATCAACAGTGGGGGTTGGAGGCCATGGCCGACCAGGGGGTTCTCAAACACTGGGCGGCTCCCTACTTGGCCATCCTACCGGCCAATCTATTCCGCGTGGCATGCAATTCGGATCTGTCTTCATGGAATCGCAAGGTGGCCGCCATGGCCTAGAGGCGCATGGCATGGAAGGTGTTCGTGGTAATGCCCCACTGGCTCCACGACCAAGAAATATCCATCGCGAGATGGATGATGATTTGGAGGAATTCTCTGGGCCTCGCGGCGGACAGAGGGCCAGCGCTGAGCCCAGACTGGCTCGGTTGCAATTTCCAAGATACAATGGCGAGGAGGATCCTGTCGAATGGTTATACAAGGCGGACAAATTATTTGCATACCAGGGAACATATTCTGATGACGAGCGCCTCCGCGTGGCCGCTTTTCACCTGGACGGGGATGCATCAATCTGGTTCCGATCCTACGAAAAAGAGATGCGCTATCCCACTTGGGTGTCCTTCTCCGACGAGTTATGCATCCAGTTCGGTCCGAACGAGTTTCAAGATTTCAACGAGATGCTGTCTACTCTGAGGCAAACTACCACGGTGAGGGCTTACTATTCTAAATTTATGAAAATCGCTAATCGGTTGCCAGATTGGCCGATGGCAGCCCTCGTCGGCACCTTCAAGCGCGGGCTGAAGTCAGAAATTGCTGATGAGATGCGCCACTTTCCATGCCATACTATGCGCGAGGTGGTGCGTCATGCTCGCATAGAAGAGGAAAAACTGGCTCGTCAGCGACGTGGGGGTCGTGAGGGGCCTAACTTGCGACCGTACAGCAACCCCCTACCTGTCGTGACACCAGCGCCTGGCCCAGGCTTTAGTCGGTCAGCCTTACCAGGTCCTACTCCTCCTCCTGTCCGCCGTCTAACACCGGCCCAGATGGAAGAACGGCGTGCCAAAGGACTCTGTTATAAGTGCGATGAGAAGTTTGTTCCCGGACATCGCTGATCCGTCAGGGGTAGCCTCCTCATCGTCGAAGTTGAGGAAGAAGAAATGGCTGAGCCAGAAGAGGCGACCGGCCTCTATGACCAGGTGCAACCGGAGATCTCCGTACATGCCTTCTCCGGCACCTTCACACCCAGGACCATGCGTGTTCAGGGGCAGCTTAAACGTCAACAGGTCGCGATACTCATCGACAGTGGGTCGACCCATAACTTCATTAACGATAAGGTGGCCCAGCGGTTGGGGTGTTATGTCTCCGACTCTAAACCATTTGATGTGCTGATTGGGGACGGCAAACACCTTCGCAGCATGGGCGTGTGTTCTCAGTTTGAGATTTTAATCCAGGGACATTCTTTCGTCACCGACTTGTTTCTCCTACCTACGAAAGGGGCAGATGTGGTCCTAGGCGTCCAGTGGCTACAGGACTTGGGTGATGTAGTTTGGAATTTTCGGGACCTGATCATGGACTTTGAGGTCGCTGGCCAGCATGTACGCCTCCATGGTGCGCAGCCGGGAACCTTGCACACGGCACAGGCGGTAAGCTCTCTTTTCAGGTTTGCGCCACAGGGTATTTTCCTACAGCAGCGTGCTATCGTCGATGTGCACCAACCAGAGTTGCCAGACGACATGCTCGACCTCCTTTCTGAACATGCCGACATCTTTGCTGAACCATCTGGCCTACCGCCAGCCCGGGGCCACGTTCACTCCATTCCGATTACACCTGGCACTCCGCCCGCCAATGTTCGTCCCTACCGGTATCCACATGTGCAAAAAGCTAAAATCGAGAAGTTGGTCCGGGAGATGTTACAAACAGGTATCATTCGCTCCAGTACTAGTTCATTCTCCTCTCCACTTCTCTTGGTTCTGAAAAAAGATGGATCCTGGCGTTTCTGTGTGGATTATCGTGCGCTCAATGCCATTACAGTCAAAGATAAATATCCCATACCAGTGATCGAAGAACTACTGGACGAACTGACAGGGGCGGCCATGTTCAGCAAACTGAACTTGCGTTCGGGTTATCATCAAATCCGTATGCAACCACAGGACATACACAAGATAGCCTTCCGGACTCATGACGGCCACTATGAGTTCCTTGTCATGCCTTTGGCCTGACTAATGCTCCAGCTACTTTTCAGAGCCTGATGAATGACTTGTTTCGCCCGTATCTCCGTCGGTTCGTACTCGTCTTCTTTGATGATATATTGATATATAGCTCGTCTTGGGCAGACCATCTTGTCCACCTCAGGTCCGTATTTACTATCTTGCGGGCTAACTCATTATTCTTGAAGCGCTCGAAGTGTTCTTTTGGCAGTTCGCAGGTCGAGTACTTGGGCCATATCATTTCGCAGAATGGGGTGGCTACTGACCCATCCAAAGTGGAGACTATGCTATCGTGGCCACGACCCACCTATGTGAAGTCTCTTCGGGGCTTCTTGGGCCTCACGGGCTATTATCGTCGGTTTATTGGGCACTATGGGCTTATTGCTGGCCCACTCACGGCGTTACTTAAGAAGGGGGCTTTTGTGTGGTCGGCCGAGGCCCAGACTGCTTTTGACAAATTAAAACAGGTCATGGTCCACGCCCCGGTCTTGGTTCTTCCTGATTTCAATTTACCTTTTGTTATTGAGACGGATGCCTCGGATGCGGGCCTAGGGGCTGTCCTCCTTCAGCAAGAACGCCCTATTGCCTTCTACAGCAAGGCTCTATCGGGCCGCTCCTTGACCCTCTCAGCATACGAAAAGGAGATGCTAGCTATTGTGCACGCCATCCAGAAATGGCGACCCTACTTGCTTGGACGGAAATTCCTCATACGGACGGATCATCAACCTCTCAAATACTTTCTAGATCAGCGGGTTTCTACACCTTCACAACAGCGCTGGGTTAGTAAGTTACTGGGCTATGACTACGAGGTGGTATACAAGAAGGGGGTGGATAACACAGTGGCTGATGCCTTATCTCGCCGACCCGCGGAAGGGGCCTGCTTCGCCCTCTCTATTCCTTGTTGTCCTTTCACTCCTGAGTTGCAGAAGCTATATGTGACGGACCCGTCTACCCAGGAGCTGATTGCTCGAATCCAGGCTGATCCGCAGGCAGAGCCACATTTTGCTTGGCGTGATCACTTGTTGTTCTGGAAAGACCGGTTGTGGGTGCCAGATATTCCGGATTTACGTCGACAGGTGATAGCCCACTTTCATGACTCCCAGGGGGCTGGCCATGAGGGCACATTCCGAACTTTTAAACGGGTAAGTCAAAGTTTCCTATGGGCCGGTATTCGTAAGGCGGTGCATACTTATGTGGCTACATGTGATATATGCCAACGAGCCAAGGCGTCGTCCACATCCCCAGCGGGTCTTCTTCAGCCCCTTCCCATTCCGGATAAAGTTTGGGAGGACGTGTCCATGGATTTTGTGGAGGCCTTACCTGCGGCCCAGGGTAAGACAGTTATTATGGTGGTGGTTGACCGCCTCTCGAAGTACGCTCATTTTTCTGCTTTGAGTCATCCGTTCTCTGCTCGCACTGTGGCTGAACTCTATGTGAAGGACGTCGCCAAATTACATGGTATGCCTCGAACTATTGTTTCTGACTGCGATCGGGTATTTGTTTCCCAGTTCTGGCGCGAGTTCTTTAAGTTGCAAGGTACGACGCTCCATATGAGTACAGCTTATCATCCCCAGACTGATGGGCAGACGGAAGTGGTCAACAGGTGTTTGGAGCAGTATTTACGCTGCTTTGTCGGGGACCAGCCCCGCCGTTGGCTGCAAATGCTTCCTTGGGTTGAATGGTCCTACAACACGGCATATCACACCCGTGCCGGATTCACGCCCTTCGAGGTTGTCTATGGGCGCCCTCCGCCATCTGTTCTATCTTATGTGCCTCACCGTTCTTCCATTGCTGAGGTAGATTATATGCTGCAGACTCGAGATGAGGTTCTTCGCCAACTGAAGACCAATTTGGCCTCCGCTCAGAATCGGATGAAACAACTCTATGATAAGCACCGTTCTGATCGCATATTTCAGGTGGATGATTTGGTTTATGTCTCTGTTCTTCCGCAACGCCAGTCTACTTTATTTCGGGCTGATCATAAATTAGCCGCTCGATTTCATGGGCCCTATACAGTGGTGGAAAAGGTGGGCCCGGTGGCGTATCGTTTGGCTCTTCCTTCTGGGTCACTGGTGCATCCTGTGTTCCATGTGTCACGTCTCCGTCGTTTTGTGGGGGACCCTCGATTGGTGGCTCCTAGTGCACCTCCGCCTCTCATGGGCACTCCTGCAGCGGATCCTCCGGTTCCGGCTTCTATTGTTGATAAACGTCGGGTGAGACGTGCGGGGCGCATTGTGACGGAAGTACTTATTGCGCGGAAAGGCAAGTCGTTGGAAGACGCAGAATGGATCCTCGAGGATGAATTTTTGGCGCGTTTTCCGTCCTGGTCGCCTTGAGGACAAGGCGTTAGCGGAAGCGTGGTGGAGTGTTGTGAATGCAAGGCCAGCATCCACCGTCAGCAGGCCAGGGGCCAGTAGGGGCCGTCATCAGGCCAGGGCCGTCAGCAGGCCAGCAGTCCATCATGCATTATTAGGATATTTGATTTATTGTAATCAGACCCGTTTAGGCTAATTGTTAGGTAACGGGCTGATAGAGAATAATTAGTGCCAATTAGTGGCCCATCAAAGTAGCGCCAGTTAATGGCCCATCAGAATAGACAGCTGGCGCCCTAGCCAGATGCGCCATCTGTCTCCTTTATATGTAGATCGTCTTCCTCATGAGAGGGTATGCAACAAAGAACTTATCTTTCCTCTCCTATTATTCTTCTTCTTCATCCTTGCCGCCAGGCAATTCCTTGTGGTCGCAGTGACCACAACATGTGTTTAGACCTATTCTAGATCTTGTTGTCGAGCCCTGTGTGTTGGCTCAGGATTATTAGTTTGTGGGTTTAAAACTTGTGGATTTATTTAGAGTTAAACTCCACTTTTATTCTACTTATTTACGCTTGCTCAAAAGAATGCGTAACTCTGTTGTTAGACCGACCATAGTTGGGGGGCATAAGTCTTCCGCTATCTCTTTTATATCGTCGCCCCTGTGCATTGGTCCGGCTCTTGGACCGGGTTTGGTTCGGGTCGGGCAGTGCCGGGGCGTGACTGGAGGTGAGGCTCCTATCGGGGAAGGAAAGCAAGAGAGGGGAGTGGGTTAAAGTTAGGGTAAATTTTGGAAAAAAACTGCCTCAACCATCCGATGGAATAGGACAGTTATTAAAGTAACCGACTGGAGAGAGCTTCTCTCCAGACAGCTGCAGGCTACCGGTGCTCTTTTTGAAAAGGTTACTTCCTTCGTCCAATAGTACATGCCTCCATTAAAACCCAATTTATACAGGTACTATTGGATGGAGGGAGTAGTATGGAGTACACTTCCACAATCATATAAATATAGAATAGAACTATTTGGACAATTAAACTTCACTATCCCTCATCTATTTTTTTCTTTTTTTATGGCTCTCACCCTCATCCTTCCCATACTAATTTTTTCATCATCCCCCAACACCCTAAAACACTTTCTTTCTTCCATTTCCTCTTCTTCCTCTCAATAGAGTTGCTAGTAGTCCAATGGCAGCAAACCTCCGACAGCTGACTTTCTAATCTTTTCTTTCTTTCTCTTCCTCTTCTTCTTCCTCATCCTCCTATCTCTTTTTCTCCTCCTACTCCTCTTCTCCATTTCGTTTTTCCTCTTTGGCTAGCCATAGCAGAGCCAAAGGTGCCACCTTTTTGGCCCCGCTGAGCGTGGTACGTGAGATTGAGGCTGGGTAGGGCTACCTTGGAAGAAGAAGATGGAGAAGGTGAGGAGGGGGAGAAGAGGAGAGGAGGAAGAAGAATGAGAGGAAAAAGATGTGGGTGGCAGAGGCAGGCCTACACATGGTTGATGATGCAAGCCATCATCTTTGGCGTTCGGTACCGTCATCTCTGGCAATTCACTCCTAGAGGGCTGGTCCCCGCCAAATTACATAAGCATAATGGGGTTCACTTACCATCAATAAGAAGCTAGTAAGAAACTGAAAATGGGGCTTTCTAAGCAAAAGATTTCAGGAACAAATCCCCGACAAATTACAAAATCTAGACCGGGATCACTCCCCATACTCAGCCAGTAAAAAACCAAGAAGGGGCTTTCTTGGCAAAGGGTTTCAGGGATGGATCCCCGACAGAATACTAAAATGTGAGAGGACCACTCCCTGTATAACCTAGTGAAATATATTCAACTTATTATTTAGAAAATTGGGGGTACATGTGAGAAATTCTCAGTTTTATTTCTTCGGTGCAAAAGTAATAGGGGACATAGGAGATTCTTGCGGTCCACATAGCCGAGTTCATATATATATATATGAGTTGCCAAATACTCCCTACATACAAAATTGACTGTCTATTAGAAAACTAGGTAATATTTGAAGGCAGTATATATATTTGACATTCCCATGACACACATTTGTAATTGAAAAAAAGTTAATATGTGCTTGAATTCACACTAGTTGACACGCTCCATGATGTCGCAAGCCATCAAATCAAGATCCTACAGTGTGCATTAATGGAAGGGGCAAGTCAATGAATCAAACTGCCACCTCATGCATCAACATGTGCCACCTGATCAAAATTTGATGGCCTCCACACACAAACTCGCTAGGGTGCATTAATTATTTATATAATAAAACTAAATGTGTAAATTGTTGATTTTTCTTTTTTTGCACCGCACCCGAAATAGTAATAGGTACAGTTAAAGGTTATAGTTTTAGCCGTAGAGGACTTTTCCTACCCATGGTCATCCTAACTTAGGGCCTGTTTGGTAGCAACTTTATGGAGTGGGAAAGTCAGATTTAGGGAAGAAACATAGTGTTTGGTTAGGAAGAATCAATTTTTAGAGAAGAAATTAAGGTTTGATGACATATTTTATAAATAAATATAAAAGACAATGGCACATAATAGGAAAAAATATATTTTCAATCATAAAAACACATTTTTTCCTATTATATACTCTTATCTTATTTACAAAATTACAAAATATGTTACTGAGAAAGTCAATGGAGTGAAGAATCACTTCTTTTGAAAAATTTCAATTGGAGGAGATTTTTACGAAGAAGTTGGATTCTCTTAAAAGTTGTGTATGTAGCCGCTTCTAAACAGGCCCTTAAAAAATTCTGTTATTCTATTTCGGACAGAGGGGCATTATTTTTTTTCTGAAGTTTACAACGGGTGGTATTTGGCGCTGGACTGGAAAATGAGAGAATGCCAAAATATAGCTAATGAAGGGTAGTTCTGTAAATAGAAGAACAAGATTGGATACAATTGGATTTTCCGGAAATAAAAAAAAGCCGTGGGCCAAAACAGCGGGCTCTGAGCTTTGAAGATCCTAAGAAGACAAGACGGGTAGACGGTAGTACGTTCGAACAGTGCACATCCATCGGACGGACAAGTAGTGTCTTGTCCGTATTCGGTCCATCACTTTCGCCCGGCTCGTTACATTACAGATACCAGACGCGATTAGAGAACGGTGCTGGCGCAGGCCAGGACATGGAGAAATCGGACAGATATGGTTTCTGGACTTCTGGTGTAGTGTACTGTTCATGACAGGTCCTGACTGATTAGACGTTTTGTTTTTAGCATGCGAGTCCTTGTGCCTCATGCTCAAAACTCCTCTCTTTGTGTCCACAAGTGTGGTACGGACAGTAGAAATGGGGGGATTGCCATGGCCCAGACAAGCCCATCAGTTGCCCAGATATGTTCTGATCCCCTAGAGAACGAAGCATAACTTACAAAAAAAAATACTCGTAAGATGGGTTTGAAGATCACGCTGGGTGTGGGCATATAAATTACAAGTAGGATTCTACTTAAATGGCAATTTTTAATGTATTACTATATTGCTGTAATACTCCCTCTGCCCGACATTGTTATCACCATAAGGTTTTTCAAAAGGAACTAAAATTAGTTCATATTGAAAAACCTTATAGTGATGTAATTCCGGGGCGGAGGAGTAATATTTAGTGGATTGTATGATAGTGATTGATAACTTTTTTTATATCCTGTCCCCGATCGGTAAGTTTCACAGTGTCTCTCCGCCGAAACCAGAATGCCCCAAAAAATAATAATCATTGCTAATGAGTTACCACAAAAAAACATATTTAATGAAATGTAATTAGATGGGGTGGCACTGAAGCACGTTCGGCTTCTGCCGTGTAGTGGAGAAGACTTGGGTTTGAATCTCAGACATAAGGTGGATCTCATAGCAACCTTCAGAAATACAAGAACAACTAACCCCGATTACAACAATAAGTGTATGCACATGAGTTGTCCACTGCCTTGAGCATGTATCAAAGAAAAATTAGCTGGTGGTGGAGACATGTACCAAAAAGTACACAAAAAAGACATGTACCTATAAATGCAATTGATTTGAATAAAGGACAAATATCATATTACGAAGGAGAAATTGAAATAATAGCAAATCGCATAGAGCCTCCAAATGGGTAAATTCAAAATTTTCTCAGAAACTGTAATGTACAAGTCAAAATTTCGTGTCCCTGCCCACTTTGTAATAGGGAACGATATTTGTACATCAGATTTTCTACACTAATATCATGTCTATCTCGAGCATAGTGTAATAATTGTTAAAAAGATCCACGGTGCACTTGCCATAAAAAGAGTGTAATAATTGTTAAAAAATCTATGGTGCACTTGCCATACATGTCGTCACAATACTTGCAGGTCTGACGGCAAGGCTGCACTTGGCATTACTAGCCATGTCCACGCTAACTTTGCATAATTAGACCGGCCCTCATTTATTTACAGTTCGATCTCAATTCGAGGGCTCACAATGTGGCTGATTCATGCACAACCAATTGCACCCAGCTCAGGTTAATGTTTTTGTCAGATACCATGATTTGATATTCGTTTAAAAATAAATAAAAACCATTTTTATGATTGGAACGATGGAGCGGTAAATTGAGCTGTAAAACAAATGGACAGGCCTCAGACATGAGAAATATAAAACACCCCCGTAATGAGAAAGTACTTTATTATGTAGTAGACGTTTCAAAATAGAGGGTAGAATAGTCTGAGCTGCCGCTCAAATGTGCTTATTGAGTTGGAGTTTTGCTATGGCCATCAGATAATGATCTGACGGTCGAGAGATTTTCTCCCTTGATAATGGCTACCCATGCTGCTATATCCAATTGGGAAATGATATTTGTACAGCAGATTCCTACACATTTTCCATACACAGCTGAGCTGATGTATATGGAAATGAGTGGGTGAACTGATATGACCCCACATCAGTTCACCCACTCATCTCTATACACATCAGCTGTGTATGAAAATGTGTAGGAATCTGCTGTAGGGTTATCACTGCCCTATCCAATTCCTGTCTTTGGTTTGCTCTCTCCGCCATCTCCCTTAACCTCAGCCCGCCTTCAACCCTGATCCTTGCCTCAAATCCATCCACATTCCCTTAGCCACGACCATCCGTTATCTTTGTCAGCAACCTTAGTCCGCCTCCTTCAACTTTAGCAGGTCCGGGCCACTAATTTCCTACCTCAAACCCTCCCGCCCTCCGGCATTTATCTCCGACTTTGACCATCACAATCTTTGCCCCCAAACCAACCCTTTGCAATGGCAGGTCCACGCTACACACCACTAGACTGAATTTCTCTTATTACGAAAACTAGAATCTGATCATTTCCACATCTTCATTAGCTGTGATACCAAAAAAAAAAAGAATATGACGCGATCGATCGGCTCGAAAAGCGATCGATCGTATCTACTGTGATTTGCGATCGATTGCCCCGGTGTGTGCAGTTTGCGGCTTTTGCGTTTTTGAGATCTTTTTGAGTTGAAAATCCTACCAAACCAAGGAGGCTTATTGGGGGAGTGTCCTAGATGGTTAGGAGGATTTGGATCAACGGTGGAGATTAAAAGTTAGTGTAACTAATAGGGAAAGTGATTTGGGAAGAGATTTCCTAGTTGGGTTAGGGTTTCTCTATAAAAACCCATTAAGATGGGTTGTTCTAAGTGCATGAACGTCCAACCCTTGAAACTTTTGAGTTTTTCTTTTTTCCATGCTTGATCATCAAGTGTTAGTAGCTTTAATCCTTGGAGCGAGGCAGATTCGCGAGGAGAAAGTGGAGTTCGACGTGAAGATTTGAAGAACTCGTCGCCTACAGTGTTAGGATGTGTTTTTCCCTATTCCACTCTTAATTGATCTTTGTTCCATGATTCTAAGAGTATTGAATGAGATATTATGATCCCTTATTTATATTCTGATGATGCTCATTGTTTATAAAGATACCTATTTGAATGTTATACACGCATGAGTCATGATGATAAGTTGTGTTAATATTCAATATGCTAAGCACCTAGATGGTTCCCTTATCATAAATAATCTTCTTCGATGTTCTAGTATGGTGCTTGAGTGAGTAAGCAACGTGCTGTCTCAGATTTATTGTCTCCTTGTTGGGTTGTTCTAGGAGATCTAAAACAGGTATCCTCTATTAATGGTAAGTATATACATCTCATGGTGTGTCATGATCAATACTCATGTTCAATGATCCATTTTGTGTCAAGACTCTTGATTAACAAAAAAGTTGATTCTTTTATGATTCTAACAGTTGATTAGCCTTCAGTTTGTGTTCGGGATTGGATGTCCTATTTTGAGTGAAAAATGACATTAATATGAAGTTAATAATCATAACAGTTTGTTGTGAGTTAAAGATATCATAGTATGAGAAATATTACCTATTACTAAAGCCTTAAGGGTCTGTAATACACCCTAGGGAATAGGTAAGGATGATTAACATCACCAATTAGACGTCATATATTGTATTTAATATGATAAGAACACATTAAAGTAAGATTTTCTCTCGGCCAGAACTATTTCTACGCCGATGAGTAGTAATGAAAATATTGTAACTAATTGTAAAAAATTCGAAAAAATATGCCGTTTATTGGGTTGGAAAATATATTCATTGGGCAATCGACTGTAAAATTTTTAGAACTAAGTCGAACTGTAAACATCGTGGCAAATGTCGAAAGTGGGCTATTATGCAAATAATAGTACACATAAATAAGATTCTACACACTATGACTTAGTACAATGTGGTTATATGAGAATTAATGGTGAAGATAACTTTTAATGAAGATGGAAAGACTTAGGTAATGGTTAGTACAGTAATAACAATTCACTAAAAAGATGACCGAACTGAGTCAGTGTCCTACGCGTTGCAGTTTTTGTCTACGGATTTAGTCGAAGAGTTCCAATTAGGGTTTGTACTCTTGGACCCTAATTATCCGGTTGCTTGATAACTAGTGAACTCTACTGTCAGTGATGGAAATTCCTATCTAGGGCTATGCACAGATAATATATTGGATAAGATAAATCTACTATTATATCTCATACGAGTTGATTGATGTTCAAGAATGAACTATCTTCATGATTACTCCGTCAGTGAGTCAACCGTTGACTGAGAAATTTTATTCATCATTCCTCTAATTAGTTGGTTACTGATTGAGATATTAAAATCTCATTGGTACTCCTATGAGACCATTCCTTGAAATATGAGAATTTTGAGTGATTTTAGTACAACCTCTGTCATTGTAAATTGACATTCAGTTCACTGAAAACTATTTTCTTCCACTAAGGGTTATTAATGGAAACTCTCCGAGGTGAAAATCATTGTATGCTCACGAGCCATAGCTAGATCCATAGTGATCTCTAATTTATTATGAACCTCTGTAGTTCAGTCGATGAAGGCACATATACGTTATTAGACTGTATGATATTACGGAAGGTCTATAGTCACCACCCATTGTGCCCATAAGCACCGATGGGGCCAACATCCCTAGGCGCATGGCCGGGTTCCTCTGAAGAACCTCTAGGATGTTCTGGTATAGACATCCATAGAGGAAGTGGACTGATCTGAGAGCAGAAATTGACGACTCCTTACACAATGGATGTTTGGAGTCTGAGCATATTGTTATTTTCTCCTTACACAATGAACGGTCGGAGTCTTGAATAATTATTCTATCCATATCATGAACTGTTGTTGTCCTTTAGTATGGTCGGTATTCAGGTAAGGTAAACAGTGTATTTCTAATTCCTGATTTTGTTGAACTTTGAAATTCTTCACTAGAACATGATGTTTGTACATTTTTTATTCTTTTTGTCTGTGGGGTTTTTGGCATCCTACTGGGTATTTCCTTCGAAATACTCATGCATCCTCTGATGCAGGAATAAAAAGGGAGTGAAGCTGAGCAGGTAAATTGCTGGAGCTACTATGAATGACTGAAGCTTGGAGTAGGAGATTCTTTTAAAATTTATTTATGATTACTTTTATTAGACTTGTTGCCCTATGTGCTAATAACCTAAATTTGGATTATGGATTATTTGATTGCTATAATAGATTAAGTTGTTGCTTTTAGTAATGCTATGTTAAGATTGGATACTTGAATATTGTTCAGTCATATTGATCTTGTATACTCCAATTTTTTAATTGGGTTGAGATCGATTTAATATTCGGTCACTCCCCGGGTTTCTAACCTCTTGACTGTATTTGATGATTGGTTGCTTCCGCGCTCTAATCGAGGTCTAAAAATTTGGGGCGTGGCATCATCTACCTCCAATCATTAAATACAAACATGCACCCACAAGGATGTATGAGTATTCACAATAATTAGCAAGAATATAAGATACAATTAAGAAGCAAATTAATCAATAACCAATTGTATATATGGAATTAAAAACATTATTGCCGATGGATGTGTCAACTGTAAATCGTCAGAACTGTCGTATGAATAATCCTAATTCAATTCCAATTCCTACTAACTCTAACCATTTAAACACATCTCAAATCATCACAAAAAGCCATTTAACCAATTACCTTACTTACCTTCCTTCAATTCTCATCAATCAACACATACACACCATTTTTTTTACATAAATTCCACCATTTCATGTACGTAACACCTCAAATCTCACTTCTAACTTATACAGAAGCTATAATTCACTAATTAACCCCCTAACATGCATGCACTCCCATGGTCTTCTCGTACCAATTCCCAATTCATGCAACTTTCTAGCTTATAGTCGAAGTATCCTCTTAATCTCCCTCTCAAATCCTCAGAACTAGAGCTCTCCAGAATGAAATCAAACCTCTGTCCAGTAGAAAATGAAGTTAAGGTTTGGTTTAACCCTTTTATAATTGATTTAACTCAACTAGAATCTATTTGTAGTCCATAACACACTGTTCGGTCGCCTCCTTCCTAACCAACAACTCCCGATAGTAACTGTCGGTGACCATGTCGGCTAGCCGACAACTAACCAATGGCACTTAAGTTTTCATATTCCTTTTTCTTTTTCCAAATTACTTATATTACTTTCTCGATTATCCTGAGCATGGAAAATGCTAGGGCATTACAGTTTGTTAAATTGGTGGAGCCTAATAATAGAAGGAAGGAACATCTCGGGGCAAACCAATTACATGATAACAATGCTATAAAATCACTTAAAGCCTGCCTAAACACATTTTTTGGCTAAATATTAACGTGCTACAACACTTGCACCTATGTGTCTGCTGCCATCAATGCGAGTGGGGCCTATTTGATCGTGTTTTTAAGTAAGATCCATAGAAATTTTTATATAAATATGCCTACTTACTCTGTTAATTGTTTGCTTATTGGTTAATTTATTTATTTATTTATTTTTGATACATTTTAAGGTGAACTATTTTTCTAAATACAAAGGTGAACTTCAAGTTGCAAGTTTTGAAACAAAAACCAATGAAGTTCCAAGTAGATTTGACTTATATTGGTAGGATGCAACCTGATTTATGGGAAATGATATTTGTACAGCAGATTCCTACACATTTTCATACACAGCTGATGTGTATGGAGATGAGTGGGTGAACTGATGTGGGGAGCAGTTCTCATATTTTAGTTGACCACCCCTTCACACTGTCAATGATTGTCCACCGTCTGTGTATTTTTCAGATGGTGGAAACTGGACATCAACCATCTATGTATAGGTGGGGTGGGCTGGCTTGACATGTTGACAATGGATTGGTGAACTACTCATCCTCAATTGAGCATGATCCGGTTTTAGAACAACGATCTGTCCTAGAATCTGACCTTGGACTGTATTCACACAATCTCCGGGCTCCACGGTGTTTAATGCAAGGAATTCCAATTCGCCGATATGTCGAAATCACTAAACATCATTTTTTTTAAAATTTTTATAAATCGGTGAAACCGAAATTTTTCTATTCTAAAAAAAAATATTTTTAAAAAAAAATTGGGAATTTTTTTTAAAAAAGGAAAAAAATAACTTTTCCATTGTTTCCCATCCTAATATGCATATTTTGAAATCTATGCTTTGTCTAAATTAGTATAACTTATTTTAAAAGTTAAATTATGAAAATATATGATAAAAATTAATTTTCAACTACCGATATTTTTTTACAAATATCTCCGATATATCTCCAAAATTTTGCCTCTTAGGTCGACCGATATTTTACCGAAATCCGATACGAAATTCTTTCGTTTAACGACAGGACATTTCCATTTAAGCGCGTCTAGCCTGACCAGCATCCATGACCAAACTGCAAATGTTGTGTATGTACCACGGCTACACATTTTACTTTCTCTGTCCATATTACTTATTTGCATTAGAAAACTAAAATCAACTTAATTTTATACCTTTTAACTTTCTAATATAGACAACTAACATGGGCCATACGGTCTGATGGCTAAGTGATGGATCTCACCTATTAACTGATTTGAAATCCACCAATCGGATCGGAATTCAACGGTTTAAAAGACTATTCTCATGCCCCGGAGAACGATATCGTGTAAACAGGTCTCATTTATATATTGGTCCGCAAAGCTGCCTGTCCATGTGGTGCATTCGTCTTCCCGGTTGATAAAGTCCAATTTCCAACATCCAGGGTTCCATCATGCAGCGGTGCAGAAGCAAGGAGAAAAAGATAAAAAGAGAGGCAAGAGAGGGGCCGGATTTAGTAGTACTTGGAAGAAAGCTCTGGCGCATGCAGTTCTACCCAGTAAACGCCTTCTCTTTCTCTGACCCAGTAAGCTATGGCGTCGTCGTCTTGCATAGCTGAAGGGATTCCCGCTGCTGTATGAGATGGGATAGTACGACGACGACTACGGGCCGGGTCAGACTTCAGAGTACTTCTTGAAATAGCTGAAAGCGTGTGGATTGGATTGGAGAAGCAGACAGATTGCATGGAAATGGAGGGGAAGAAAAAAAAGAGCCTAGAGAAAAGAAGGAAAAAGGACTAAACGTGTGAGTCTGTGACCTTTGAGCTTTGCATGGCCGGTGAGTCTTGGGCCCTTTATCGCTGTCTTGCTGTGTTGCTTTTTGTCTATGAAGATGAGGAATTGACCAACGTAGTATATAGTATATAGTATATAGTATATACAAGCCTTGATCTCTGACTCGGTGGAGATTGAGCTGAGGAATTGATCAAAGTATATCTAGCCTTGGAAGTCGCAGAGACCGGCTTCATTGGACGGAGGGGCTAAAAGGGCCACTAACTTCCAAAAAAATAATAATGCAGCGGTTTACGTATACTTCTATGCTATACGTTCGCTGGGCCCATGTCAAAAAAAGCGTTCACTGGGCCAACTTACATTTATAAATTTCCTGTCTACATTTATAAACTTGGGTGTGGGCTGCCTACAACATAGGGTGGTACACAATCAAAAAGCTTAAATTAATTTATAGACTCAGAAGAGTTAGTTTTGTCAAATCTAATCTCATATGATGAAACTGTTGATAATTGAGTGGAAGGCTGAGAGCTATAGGCTTGCAAGGGGAGTTCAGATAGATTTCAGTTTGAATTCAGTATATCTTCTTTTAAACAAAAGTTGACACTATTATAAAAATTAAGTCTTCATGGACAAATCCATACTCCCTCTGTCTTGTTTTAGATGCTCCATCTGGAAAAGAGGGCAATCCTGTTTTATAGCATCGATATGGTCAATTTAAGTGGATTCTCAACCTCTTCTTCGCCACACACTACAACAAATTTGGCTTTTAATGACAGATTTTTTTTTCGACAGAAAAACTCCATTGATAATGTTTATCATTGGCGACAGAAATAAATATGTTGTAAAAGGAGTAACATTATCAGCAAATTATTTTCATCGGACATGGATCCGTCGGTATTGAGCCTTATTACAATGGATATTAGCGGCCGAACGCATTCTGTTAGGAAAAACCTGCTTATTTCGACAAATTTTTGCGGTAGAAAAAAGTCTGTCGAAAAAAAAAACCCCGCCCGTGAGCCCTGCTATTTTTCCTGGGAGCTTTTTGTTCCCTGTTGTTTCTTTATGGTCAATCGACCCCATCTCGTTTTTCAATTTCACTAGAGGAAGAGGCCATTCCTCAATCTGTGAACTCTCTCAATCCCCCCGTGTTGATTAATCCGGCAAGGCGGTCATTGACGGGCCTACGTCGGAGTCGGTCTTGAAGAAGTGGAGGACGTGGTCGGCTCCCTCCATCTCCACCACCTCCCAATCTGCTCGAGGTCAGTTTATGGCACCCTATTAGGTGAGTCAGTCGTTCTTCCCTCTTCTGCTACCCGCCTCCCTCAACCCATTTGTTGCTGACATTGCCTTCCTCTCTTCTAATGCTGACTGATTAAGGTGGATGAGGTCACGATGACTCTGAACATCTGGTGCTGTTATCTTTCTTTTTCCTCTGTTATTGTTGTATTTATAATTTTTCTAAGCACAAGTAAATTCTTTCCTGCTTTATTATAGAGAAAAGACAACATCAAAAGAAGGGTGATCTTTTTTTTTCATTAGGTAGTCATTGTGAATGCTAGTTCATTGGATTAAATCTATTCTATAGCTTAGTCTCTTTTCTGAAATCAGACAAACGGTATTGAGGTATGCATTAGCTAAGGATTTCTTTACTTAATAACTAATATCATGCTTTTGTTGGCAAGCATCTTCATAGAGTTATTTGATGGAAGAATCATGACACGCATGTATGTTAAAGGTGGGGCCTTGATGTGAGGCCAAGTCTAGAATAATTAAATTTGGCTTGACATAGCTTAAGGAAATTGGCGTAATTTGATCATCTTAGGAAGTTACATTTTGCATGCACAAGTCCTTTTGACTTTGTAGGAGTTATATTCAATGTTGATTAAATCCTCTTGTCATACAAAATGTCAATGAAAAATAGACTATGAGCTGCCAATATAGGATGCTTATACTTGACATTATAATCTGTTGCTTTCAGTGTGATTTGTGCATTACCATGGACAAGGGGTGGATACATTTGCCAAATAGGTACTCGGTGGCATACATTGAAGGAATTCGAAACTTCATAAATTTGGCACGTCAACATGTGGATAGTGCCAATAGATGTAAATGCCCATGTAGGAGGTCTATGAACAGATACTATAAGCATCTAAATGAGGTTGGAGAACATTTGCTAGACAATGGAATGGACAGAGCCTACACTTGTTGGGAGTATCATGGCGAACCTAGGTTTGTAATGATGGACAATGATGAGGGTTATTGTATGGGTTCTGAAGAACATTTTGATAGGATCCGTGAGATGTTGGAAGAAATCCATGCAGCAACACATGTTGATATTCATTTTGACAACGCTGGCCAAAGGGAACATGATACCAACAATGATCTGAATGCCCCAGAAATTAGTGATGTAGGAGAATTTGGTTGGCTGATTAGTGATGCACAACGGCCACTTTATCCAGGTTGTGAAATCTCCAAGCTGAATTTTTTATTAGAGTTGCTTCATATAAAGAAAATCTTTGGAGCAACAAATCTTTGAGCATGCTCCTCAACTTGTTTAATCGTGCATTAACTGATAGGGAGCCATTGCCGACCTCCCATTATGAGGCTAAGAAGCTAATGCGTGATTTAGGACTCAGGTATACAACAATTCATGCATGTGTAAACGATTGTGTACTCTTCTGGAATGTGTATAAAGATTATACTAAGTGTCCAAATTGTTATCAACCGAGGTATAAACAAAGTGCCGGTAGGGGCAAAAAGGTTCCTCGAAAGGTCCTCTGTCACTTTCCATTGAAACCCAGATTACAAAGATTATATATATCAATGAAGACGACTACAGACATGAGATGGCACAAAGATAAGCGAGTCAATGAAAAAGGTATATTGAGGCATCAAGCGGATTCTCAAGCTTGGGAGGATTTTTACAAGGTTCATGAGTGGTTTGCCCATGATCCTTGCAATGTCCGGCTTGGCCTTGCAACAGATGGCTTTAATCCATTTGGCAATATGAGCAATGCTTACAGCATGTGGCCGGTCATGCTCATGCCATATAACTTGCCACCATGGAAATGCATGAAAGATCCATTCATTTTCATGTCATTGCTTATTCCTGAGCCTAAAGCCTTGGGAGATGAGATTGATATTTATTTGCAACCGTTAATTGAAGAGTTAAAAGACTTGTGGAATACTGGGGTTGAGACATATGATGTAGTCACAAAGCAGAAATTCCAAATGCATGCTACAGTTTTGTGGACTATAAATGACTTTCCAACTTATGGAAACTTATCTGGATGGAGCACTAAAGGTCTCTTAGCATGTCCAAGTTGTAATAAAGATGCAAGTTCGCAAAGGTTAAAGCATGTGCGGAAGACATCTTACATGGGGCATCGTCGTTTCCTACCAAGCAAGCACATATTTCGAGTTCAGTATAAAGATTGATTCAATGGCAAGCCGGAGAGGAGGCAAAAGCCATATATGATGTCTGGAGATGATGTGATAGCTCAATTGAAAAATCTAAATGCCAACAAATTTGGGAAAGGCCCAAATAACAAAAAAAAGGAAACGTGCCATGTGAGAATTAAATTGGACAAAAAAGAGCATATTTTTTTAATTACCTTATTGGAGAACACTCAATGTACGACACAACTTGGATGTTATGCACATTGAGAAAAACATTTGTGATAATGTTGTGGGAACACTTTTCAACTTGGAAACAAAACAAAAGATAATATCAATGCCCGCTTAGACCTAGAGGATATGGGATTAAGGCACCAGTTAAAGAAAAAATGGTGATAAATATGTGATGCCACCTACATGTTATACATTTTCTAAGGATGAAAAGAAGATCTTATGTGAGTGGTTGAAATTGGTGAAATTTCCAGATGCATATGCATCAAATATATCTAGGTGTGTTAATGTTATGTTGTGACCGGCAATGGTCACAAGGTATCTCGATGGCAAAAGTGAAAGAAGAAGAAAAAGAATAACTGAAATGGTTTTCTATTGCATAACCTCCCACTGAGGAAGGCGTCCAACATATAAAGGAAGGAGATGGCGCTCCTGCCTAGGGGGCGCCATCTGGCCAAGCTGATGGGCCGCTGATGGGCCACTAATTAGCCTAATTATTCTCACTCAGCCCGTTACCTAACAATTAGCCTAAACGGGTCTGATTACAATAAGATGCATAATCAATCAAAGATCCTAATGACTTAATGCTGACGTGATGGCCTGTTGGGCTGCTGACGGGCCCACACTGGGCCTGGCGTGCGTTGACAACAATCTACCACGCTCCGCTTATCGCCTTAACCTCAAGGCGACCAGTCCGGAAAGCGAGCCATAATGTTGTCCTCCGCTTCCCACGTAGCATCTTCCAATGAATGACCCTTCCATGCTACCAATATCTCTGTAATAATGCGACCCGCCTGACGAACGCGTCGTTTGTCAAGGATAGACGCTGGCACTGGAGTATCCATATCCACAGGAGGCATGAGAGACAAGGGTCCGCCGATAGGAACGGACGATGCATCTCCCACAAAGCGGCGAAGACGTGAAACATGGAAAACCGGGTGCACCAAGGACCCCGGAGGTAGAGTCAAACGATAAGCAACGGGCCCGATACGGTCGAGCACAGGATATGGCCCATGGTAACGAGGCGCGAGCTTGGCCTTGTCTGATCTGAACAAAGAAGTCTGTCGCTGTGGAAGAACGGACACATAGACTAAATCACCCACCTGGAAGGCTCGATCAGATCTCTTCTGGTCAGCAAGTTGTTTCATATGATTCTGGGCGGCTGCGAGATTGGCTTTCAGCTGCCGAAGAACCTCATCTCGTGTTTGCAACACATAGTCGACCTCAGCAACGGACGACCTGTGCGGCACATAAGAGAGCACTGAAGGAGGTGGGCGACCATAGACAACTTTAAATGGTGTAAACCCTGTCCGTGTGTGATAAGCCGTATTATAAGACCATTCAGCCCAGGGAAGAAGCTGTAGCCATTTACGAGGTTGATCCCCCACAAAGCAGCGCAAATATTGCTCCACACACCTGTTGACGACCTCCGTCTGGCCATCTGTCTGGGGGTGATAAGCCGTGCTCATGGTGAGTTTCGTTCCTTGGATAGTAAAAAACTCACGCCAGAATGTAGAAACGAAAACCTTGTCTCTATCCGAGACAATAGTCTTAGGCATTCCGTGCAATCGAGCAATTTCTTTGACAAAGGTTTCAGCAACTGTCCGGGCTGTAAAAGGATGGCTCAAAGCACAGAAATGAGCATATTTGGAAAGCCGGTCCACCACCACAAGAATGACTGACTTTCCCTGAACCACGGGCAAGGCTTCGACAAAGTCCATAGAGATATCCTCCCATATCTGATCGGGAATGGGAAGGGGCTGAAGGAGACCCTGTGGAGAGGTAGTAGCGGCCTTAGCGCGCTGGCACGTGTCACAGGCAGCCACATAATTTCGGACGTCCTTCCGTAATCCCGGCCACAGAAAACTCTGGCTTACTCGTTTGTAGGTCCGGAAGACACCCTCATGTCCCGCCATCAGCGTATCATGACAATGTGAAAGTACTCGGCGACGCAAGTCCCCACTGTTGGGCACCCATAGCTTCCCTTTCCAAAATAAAGTCTCACCGTGCCAAGTGAAGGAAGGATCATCCAACTGATGCTTGTGGAGACGTTCGATCAGCTGACTAGTGTCGGGGTCCTCCGTATAGGCACAATGCAGATCAGGAAGGAAGGGACAAGACGGGCCAGTCATAACCATACAGGCATCCTCCGACGAGCGTCTTGACAGGGCGTCGGCGACAGTGTTCTCAGACCCCTTCTTGTATATGATCTCATAGCCATATCCCAGCAATTTGCTCACCCAACACTGTTGGGCTGGTGTAGACACCCTTTGTTCAAGAAAGTACTTCAATGGCTGATGGTCGGAGCGAATGATGAAACGTCGACCCAACAAATAAGGTCGCCACTTGGTAACTGCATGAACAATGGCCAACATCTCTCTCTCGTAGGCCGAGAGTGTCAAGGAGCGGCCTGTGAGAGATTTACTGAAGAAAGCCACCGACCGTTTCTTCTGCAAGAGGACCGCCCCTATGCCTGTGTCCGATGCATCCGTTTCCACCACAAATGGAAGTGTGAAATCTGGCAAGACCAAAACGGGTGCAGTAACCATAGCCTGTTTCAGACGATCAAAAGCCTCTTGCGCTTCTCCTGTCCATGCAAAGGCCCCCTTTTTAAGTAATGTGGTCAGTGGGCTGGCAATAATCCCATACTGGCTGATGAATCTTCGGTAATATCCCGTCAACCCCAGGAAACCTCGGAGGCTTTTGACACACGTGGGAGCCGGCCACGACAGCATGGCGGATACCTTCGCGGGATCAGTGGAAACTCCCTCGTGCGCAATGATATGGCCCAAGTACTCCACCTGCCTACTACCAAAGGAACACTTCGATCGTTTAAGAAATAAGGAATGAGTCCGTAAAATGGAAAAAACTGACCGCAAATGTTCCAAGTATGCATCCCACGATTGGCTGTATATGAGGATGTCATCGAAGAAAACCAGGACAAACTTTATGAGAAAAGGCCGGAACAAGTCATTCATGAGACTTTGGAAAGTAGCAGGAGCATTTGTCAGACCGAAGGGCATGACTAAGAACTCGAAATGACCATCATGTGTCCTGAATGCCGTTTTGTAAACATCTGACGGCCGCATGCGGATTTGATGATATCCAGCGCGCAAGTCAAGTTTGCTAAACACCCTGGCGCCGGCCAGTTCATCCAACAACTCCTCTATAACTGGAATTGGGTACTTGTCCTTGACGGTAATAGCATTCAAGGCACGGTAGTCGACACAAAATCGCCACGACCCATCCTTCTTGCAGACCAATAGAACCGGTGAGGAGAAGGAACTGTTGCTGGGTTGGATAATACCGGACTGTAGCATGTCACGCACCAGGCGCTCAATCTCCGCCTTTTGCACATGAGGGTAGCGGTATGGGCGCACATTGGCTGGTGCGGCATCTGGGAGAATAGGAATGGCATGGTCATGCGATCGGGCAGGTGGTAGACCAGTTGGCTCCGAGAATATGTCGGCATGATCATCTAGTAAGGAACGCACGTTCTCTGGTATGTCGGTCTGTTCAACATCCAACACTGCCCGTTGTTGCAACAAGAGCCCTTGGGGCGCAAACTTGAAGAGCGACCCCACAGCCTGGGCCGTATGCAAGGTACCTGGTTGGGCTCCTTGGAGGCGAACCCGCTGTCCGTGCACCTCGAAATCCATAATAAGGTCCTTAAAGTTCCAGACCACATCCCCGAGGTCCTGCAACCATTGGACCCCTAGGACCACATCCGCCCCCTTCGTGGGTAGTAGAAACAAATCTGTGATGAAGGTGTGCCCTTGGATAGTAAGGGCAGCTTGGGCGTAGACCCCTGAACTCCTGAGGTGTTTGCCATCCCCAATAAGCACGTCAAAAGGCTTGGCATCGGACACATAGCAACCCAATCGTTGTGCAACCTTGTCGTTGATAAAATTGTGTGTCGATCCACTGTCTATCAATACCGCCACTTCCTGTCGCTTGAGGAGTCCCTGTACCCGCATGGTGCGTGGGGTAAAGGTCCCTGAGTAAGCGTGCACGGATATCTCAGGTTGCACGTCAGGGTACTCGGGGGTCATGTCCTCGTGCTGGAAAGAAACATCCTCGTCGACTTCTTCTATGAGTAAACTTCCCCGTACTGCGCACCTGTGCCCGGGAATAAACTTCTCATCGCACCGGTAACATAGCCCCTTGGCTCGGCGCTCTTCCATCTGCGCGGTTGTGAGTCTCCGAACAGGAGGAACAACAGAGCTAGTCGTCATAGGTCGACTGGAATTTGGAGCAGGCGACGGCAGAGGCCCCAGCGCTGGGCTGGCAGGGGCCCTTGGTGGAAAATTTCCACGTCCCCCTCTTCTTTGTCTGGTCAATTTCTCCTCTTCGATGCGTGCATGGCGCACCACATCTCTCATCGTGTGACAAGGGAAATGCCGCATTTCGTCCGCTATCTCCGGCTTCAAGCCGCGCTTGAAAGTGCCAACCAGTGCTGCGACCGGCCAGTCTGGCAAACGGTTCGCAATCTTCATAAACTCCAAATAGTACGCCCTCACTGTTGTTGTTTGCCGGATGGTGGAAAGCATCTCGTTGAAATCCTGAAATTCGTTCGGCCCAAACTGGATGCACAACTCATCTGAGAACGACGCCCAAGTAGGGAATCGCACCTCCTTCTCAAAGGCCTGGTACCAGACCGAAGCATCCCCATCTAGATGAAAAGCGGCCACTCGCAGTCGCTCGACATCTGAAAAAGTCCCTTGATAAGTGAAGAACTTGTCCGCCTTGTATAGCCACTCCACGGGGTCCTCTTCACCATTGAATCGTGGGAATTGGAGCCGCGCCAACCTGGGTTCTGCGCTGCCCCTCTGGCCTCCACGATAGCCCAGAGACTCTTCCCAATCCGCGTCCAACTCGCGCTGGACGTTTCGCAGATGCGGATTCATTGTGTCATTTCCTCGAACACCTTGAGTGCCTCGCCCCTCAAGGCCAGTTCTGCCCTCGTCAGCGCCTGGGTTAAAGGAACCTAGTTGAATTCCTTGTGCGATGGAAGACCCAGCGTGCAAGGCCTGTGGAGAGCCGCCAAACACACCAGACCCCCCTTGTCGAACTGGGCCACCAAAGACTCCCAGTGGTGGCGGTGGAGGAGTGATTGTGGCTATCTGGCTGGCCGGATTCTGTGCCTGGTTCTGGGACTGGATCGTTTCCAAATTCTGCAGGCGAACCCCAAGCGCACTGATCATGGCGATCAGCACCTCCTGGTTGGATTCCGTCGTCGGACGTGGGCTAGTCACCTCTTTCGCCGCCTCAGGTTCCTCCTGGATTTCTGGCATACCCACGGGTTGTTTGCGAAGAGGCATGGTTGCTCTGTGATCGGCACCGCTCTGATACCAATGTTGTGACCGGCAATTGTCACAAGGTATCTCGACGGCAAAAGTGAAAGAAGAAGAAAAAGAATAACTGAAATGGTTTTCTATTGCATAACCTCCCACTGAGGAAGGCGTCCAACATATAAAGGAAGGAGATGGCGCTCCTGCCTAGGGGGCGCCATCTGGCCAAGCTGATGGGCCGCTGATGGGCCACTAATTAGCCTAATTATTCTCACTCAGCCCGTTACCTAACAATTAGCCTAAACGGGTATGATTACAATAAGATGCATAATCAATCAAAGATCCTAATGACTTAATGCTGACGTGATGGCCTGTTGGGCTGCTGACGGGCCCACACTGGGCCTGGCGTGCGTTCACAACATGCTAACGATCTTAAGATAGTGGGAATGAAAAGTCATGACTGCCATGTATTTTTCAAAGGCTTCTCCCAGTTGCGTTGCATGGATATTTGAATGAGGAGGTCTCCATGGCATTGAGTGAGTTGGGTTTTTTCTTTAAAGAGTTGTGCAGCAAAACACTACAACTGAAAGTATTGGAGACTTTGGCAACTCAAATTGTGATAATATTATGCAAGCTAGAGCAAATCTTCCCTCCTTCATTCTTTGATGTTATGGTCCGCTTGGCAGTCCATTTACCACAGGAGGCAATAGTATGTGGACCTGTGCAATACCGTTGGATGTACCCAATTGAAAGGTAGTTTATTAAATTTTTGAATAAGTCATTGTTTGTAATATCTAAGCTTTTAACACTTTTTTAGCAGGTTCATGCATACTTTAAAAATATGTACGCAATAAAGCACGCCCAGAGGGATCCATTGCCGAAGCATACATTGACAATGAGTGCCTCACCTTCTGCTTTATGTATCTTGGAGATATTGAGACTAGATTCAACCATGAACAATGGAACAATGATGTACTTGAACATCACCAAAGCATTGGGCATTTTGTTTTTGGAAATAATGTCCGACCTTTAGGTTCTGGAACAATTCACGACCTTAATCTAGCAGAGTTCACTAAGGTTCAATACTATGTGTTGAATAATTGTGAAGAACTGGTGCATTATTTTGAGTAAGTGATCTTATACAAAGATGTAAAAAATTCACAATTCCACAAATTTACTACTCATATAGAATGTATTCATTATTGTTTATGGAGGGAGCCTTAAGTAGAGCTTGTTAGGCAAAATCCTCAAAATTGGCAACAAAGGCAAGAAAAGGAATTCGTTGACTGGTTTGCAGCTCGCCTAAACTTCCTCATCATTAAATAACATACATCTTTTACATTTTATATGAGCAGATTTATATTATTAATTTTAGCATTCAAATGATTTTCCTATAGATAAGACAATTACGGAGTGAAGGATCAACGATTGCCACTAATGAACTATATACTTTAGCGGGTGGTCCAGATCATCGAATCAGAAGATACACTGGATGCATAGTGAATGGGATGAGGTTCCACACAAAAGAGCATGAGAAAAACCGTCTAACTCAAAATAGTGGTGTGACTGTTTTGGGGGAGCACAAATCAAAACCCATTGAATTCTATGGTGTTCTAACAGACATCATTGAGTTATCTTTCTTGTTTCAGTTTCGGGTATTTCTTTTTAAATGTGAATGGTGGAATGTTGGCAAAAAGATAGGAATAAAAAGAGATGCCCATTTTACGAGCATTAATACCTCTGACTTGTGGTACAAGGATGATCCGTTCATTCTTGCAAGTCAAGCTCAGCAAGTTTTCTATGTCAGACCCCAAAATGCGTGGTCATTGGCAAGTTGTGCAAAAGTTAAAGCCAAGAAATGTGTACGATGTTAAGGAGGCATAGGAAGAAGGACCTACCAACGTTAATGAAGATGCATATCAAGAAGAAGAGCACCTTGCAAACGATGATATTTTCCAACATATCAATGAAAGCGATGACAATCAAGTTGAATTGATGCCATTAAATAGATCGGATGTGGTTCCAATTGATATTGATCTAGCTGAAGTCATTGCTTCCAGTGCTTCAGTTGCAACAAATACTACCTTCATTAATGATGTCGAAACTGATGAAGAAGATAATAATGTGAAAGATTATTGTACAGAAGAGGAAAAAATTATATCGAGTGATGACGATACTGACCTAGATGAGGAGTAATTGTTACGCATG
The DNA here is from genome assembly GCA_039654745.1 of Houttuynia cordata. NCBI lineage: Eukaryota > Viridiplantae > Streptophyta > Magnoliopsida > Piperales > Saururaceae > Houttuynia > Houttuynia cordata. Next base: position 10,041,526 of record CM077506.1, read on the forward strand.
AAAAATACATATTTTTATATGCCTTTTTACCTATGTGTTAGTCTTAATTTCTAGTTAAAATAAGGAATACAGTGAGTTTTAATAATTAGTTGAGTAATTAGGAATTAAATAAATAATGCTCTCTAAATGACTCAATTTAGATATGTTACGTAATTTTATAAATATTTGGTACGTCTAATTTGGGACATGTTTTATTTTGTATAGGTTCAAATCCTTGAACTGCGGAATGTCCAAAATTGAAGCCATTAGATGGGTTTTGAAATGCCAAAGTGATCCAGGAGATGAGATCAAATGCACAGAGAAGATCCAAACCATTGATGAGTCACTTAGGAGAAGACGGGCGTGGAATTAAAGTGCGTACATTCAGAGTTGATCCGGCGGATGAGATTGCTAGAACGGGTTTTACTGAAGTGAGAGAAAAAAAAGAAGATAATTGAACTGGCCGGTTTGGTTAGAAGAAAAGAAAAAGTAAAAATAAAAGACAACCCGAGCCGATGGCTATGGTGTCTAACAGAGGATCAGAAGTCGGGCGTTCCAGTCGAAAATCAGAGCGATGGCGGTGAAGTCGGAGCGAGGCCTGGGTTCCGGCGGCGATGCCATGGACCGACGGCGACGGAGGATTCATCAATGGAGTGAGGCACGACGGAGCAACGGAGACGGCGAAGCTTGGGGCAGTTCGACGACTGAGACTGAAGAGGCGACTGTTCGACGGTTGGAGTGAGGTACGGCGGAGCTCAAATCGGCGGCCATAGGACCGATGAGCGGCTACGGGCTGAGGACGACGGCGGCGGAGCTCAAGGCGAGGCCACGACGGAGGATAAAAGGTCGATTTTTGGAGCAGTGGCGTGTCCGGATTTGGGCTGTGCAGGGCATGGAAGGAGTCGGGCTCGAGTGGGATTGTGAGACCGGATCGATTTAGAAATGGAAAGAGGGATGCTTTATCAGGAGATTGGCCGGAGTTGGAGTCCAAAACGGATTTCGATTTGGGTTTATCTTCAAGGTAGATTCGGATTGGAAAAGGATTCTTCCTTTCGAAGTCTATAAAAACAGAACAAAGGTTCTGGCTGGTTGTGAGAGAGACAGACAACCGAAGAAAAATTGCAATTTTTTTTCATTAGTTCAAAAATTCTATTTTTTTTACTTTGTTTCTCATCTCTCCGGTGGTTTCTCGATGGGAGATAACAGTTTTCATTTTTACAGTTCTTTTACAATTTTTTTATTTTCAGTTTTAGAGTTGTAGTTTCCATTGTGTAATTCGAGTTCAATTGTAATTCCGAATATTCAATTACATGGAGTGACACTTTGTGGCTGATTCGAAGGAAGATCAAAGTTGACATTTTAATTTATTTCTTCAAGTCTAAGTAAGTTAATTTTTTTTATTCCAATGAGTTTAATTATAAATTTTGCATATCTTATATTGAATATGCTTGGCTAAATTAGTTGCTAAGGCTAGGATGAGGCTGTAGTAATTGTAGGGATTCCCGTATTCATGAAAGTTGATATTTTTATTATAAAATTATACTATAATGTAATACGTTTTTGTGGTAATTGCTTAGTTAATTACGGATATAACATCAATCATGTTTTTGATATGATTTGGAATTACTATTGCAATGCATGCTTGTTTTAATTGATTAAATAACAAATTGGATACTAGTTGTGATTCTTTCGTAAGTGGATACATCTAGTGATTTGAATTGTTAATTTAAATAGCATGAAGGGCGTGAATTTTGTATGAATATTTGTACGTTAAAGTAAAATCTTCCGTAACAACGTGAATAGGATTCTAGATTGTTACGAGTATTTTGGAGAATAATAAATGATTAAAAGTTTAGGGTTCTCTACAATTTCCTGCATGCCGATTTCAGAGCCTTAGTATTTTGTTAATTTGATAAAGTTCAGATTTTTATTCCATTAATTGATTTAATTAGTCGTTAGTTAGTTAATCAATTTCTACCAATTTCATAATTTATTCAAGGGTTTAGTTAGAGTTCAATTAGATTTCCGCCACACAAGTCCCTGTGGGTTCGACCTCGTAAAATTGTGTGACTGTACTCCATTACGATTCGTATACTTACGAGAAAAATTAAGAGATTAATTAAAACAACAACAGTAATAATCTATGGATATATTTTGTCGTGAGCAGGTGAGAAAGAAATCAGGCAGAGAGTGAAACTACATCAAAATTTCAATGTTGAATTGCTAATATTTTCGTATATTATGTACTAAAGATCACATTCTCTGTTTTTTGCTCAATTGATATGTATTTGGTTGTGCAATGGTTTTTTTATTTATAATATTGACTTCTTTTTTTGGGTCCTCCCTATGCCATTTTGTGTTTATATACTAAAATAGCCACTATTTACTTACAGTTTCTATTATATCTGATTTTCTTTTGATGATTGTAGCCACACCATTTTTTATCTCATTTTGGATCCCTCATGCTGTACAAAGGAGTACAAGATTGGCATGAAAGTTATTATCTGTTGAAACCATGTTTCCTTGTCAAGCAAAATCCGTGTAGGTAAGAATGCTTTCGCCTGGTTTCTTCTTTCTTGGTAGCTTAATAGTCTGCATTAGATTTCTGAAATGAACTTCTGGTTGTAAATTCGTTGGCTGTCTAGTTTAGAGAAATCCATAACCTACTGCTCAATCAGATAGTACTATTGGCTGTCTACAATAGGAGAGGAATTCTACAAAAAATATGTCATGTCATTGCTGTAACATGAGGATCTTGGGGGGGGGGGGGATGATAACTCTGAACAATTAACTATTTCAATTTTTTGAGTTAATATGCATATTGGACATTATTTCTTATTTTGTTTCGAGAACATCTCAAAATAGAGTTTTTGTTATGCTTGCAAATATTTAGCGTTGTGTTGATGGTCTATCCTTGGTTTGATTGGTATCTAGTAAGTTGCAATAAGACTCTCTATGTATTTGAGTCCAAGATTGAAGACCACAAAAGATTGCATTTGGTGGTACTTGTTGCTGCTATGTTGGTTTACTTTTCCCTATCTATATAACAGGATCAAAGGCATATGAATAAACCATCTGATAAGACTGTAAGAGTGTTAAGAGATCAATTGCTCATTATTTTCTTCTATTTTTGGAAGGTTCTGCTGACAAATTTGGTACTATGTGTATGATGATTTTGGGTTCCATTTCTTGGTTTGTCAGTTCTTTATGGAGTACTTCTGATATATTTGCTTTGATATAGCCTCAATGGAGTGAATTTGTGGAATTAGTTTAAATGTTGAATATTGAGCTGTTATCATACGCGAATAATTGACATTTTAGAATTTCTTGTTGTGTGCACATTTGTGTCTGTTGATTGGTGTAATATTCTTGATTTTATTGATTCTTTGTATTTTTTACAGGTTCTGATGACAAATTCTGTACTATGAGGATGAGTTTGGGTTCCAATTGTTGGAAAGTCAGATTCTTTATGGAGTACTTGTGAGTTATTTGCTCTGATGTAGCCTCAGTGGAGTGAATTTGTGGTAAGAGAAGTGTTGATTCATGCATGTTTAACTACAAGATGTTCTATTGGTTTTCAATGGCAAGTTGCTATCTCTTTTTTCTCATAGTAGAGAGAATTTGCAGGTAGAAAAAGATTGAAATAATATTGCATATTTTGAGGCAAATAGAAAGAAACTGATTAGTATTTTTTCGTAATCATTTATTTGAAATTTCAGAATAGTAGAGTAGTTTTGGTAATAAGACCAGAAAATTCCTAGTGCTTTTCAGAGAATGATATCCATGGAAAGCACATTATCCAAAGCTAGCCGCATTTACTCTAATTGTTCCCGGGCTTCCAAGCTCATAGCCATGACTGCTAACACCGAAGAACAATTGAGGGCACAGAGAAATCAGGCAGATTATCTAATTCAGCTTACTCCAAGGACTTTCCCGAAAGGTCTTCACTGCTTGTCTACGAGACTTACAGCTGAGAGCTGATTACTTTGCTCTTCCACCAGAAGAAAGAGAGTTCTCAAATGGGCAAAAATTGAAACAGGCTGAATTATATCATTATGCTATATTCTCGGACAATGTCCTCTCTTTTTTTGGGTAAATTAAATTGAATTAAAGCCCAAAAAGGGAAAAGAGGTACAAAAGCAGGTGAAACACCTAATAAGTCTTAAAATGATTTAAAAAACAAGAGCTAATAAAAGAAATCAACTAAGAAATCACAATGATTGAGTATAGTAGCTCGAAAAGATAAAGCATCTGCCACCACTTTAACTTGATTGATGGTGGGACTTATAACCGAATCTGGAGTGGATGAAGATTCATCGAAAATCCTCTTATTCCTTTCATGCCAAATTGCAGAGATAAAGGTATTGAAGATATATTTTAGGAAGAGGCCTGCATATTTGTTGGATGCAAAAAATTGAAGGATCCAATCAATCTCATCTTGAAAATGTGATACTCGATGAGTAATATGACACTTGCAAAGAAGGGCTGTCCAAATAAATTTGCTAAAAGGGCACTAAAAAATGATATGATTAACAGCTTCTAAGTTAGAGCAACAAAGAACACATCTGTTAGGAATCAATAGGCCTCGCTTTTGTAAATTATCTATAGTCATGAGACCATTAGATAGAGCTAACCAAGAGACAAAAGCTTGTTTATAGATGCATCGTTTAAACCAGACTAAAGACCATCAAACCACATGCGCATGTTTTCGCCAAATGAAATTCCAAGAAGCTTTATAAGAAAACTTCCCTGAGGGATTGAGACAATGAATAGAATCTTCGTCTTGAGTGAGAATTGGCAGGTGAGTATCGAGAAATTCCAAGACCTCTCTGGTGTGATTAGTAGTTGCAACAAAATTCCAATGCCCCTCAGAGAGTGAATCAGCAATAGTACTATGAATATTACCTCCAAGAAGGACTATATTTCTATGACCAAATCGGGTAATGAGAGGCCGGTTATCCACCCATGGATCAGACCATATGCGAATACTCCTGCCATTTCCAATTGAATAGTGAAATCCTTGCATCATAAGCTCTCGAAGAGACATAATAGAATTCCAAGCATGAGAGGCATGCGGAGTATAAGCTGTCCAAATAGAAGACCCATGTAAGTAGACAACATGAACCCATTGGACCCATAGTGTTAAGCATGAAAAATACACATTTTTATATGCTTTTTTACCTATTTGTTAGTTGTGTTTTCTAATTAAAATGAGGAATAAAGTGAATTTTAGTAATTTGTTTAGTAATTAGGAATTAAACAAATAAGGCTCTCTAAATTGCTCAATTTAACACTGTTCCGTAATTTTATAAATATTTGGTGCGTCTAATTTGGGACATGTTTTATTTTGTATAGGTTCGCATGCTCGTACTGCAGAACAGCCAAAAGTGAAGCCATTAGACGGGTTTTGAAATGCCAAAGCGACCCAAGAGCTGAGATCACGCGCAGAGAAGATCTGGACCGTTGATGTTCACTGATGAAGAAGACGGGCGTGGAATCAATGTACAGGGGTTCAGATTTGATCAAGCGGATGAGAATTCTACGACGGGTTTTAATCAAGTAAAAGAAAAAAAAAAGCAAGAAAGAAAGAAAGGGCCGAACCAAACTGGTTCGGCCGGTTCATTGAAAAGAAAAAAAAAAAGAAGAGAAAAACCAAAACCCTAGCCGATGGCTCGGGTGTCAAACTGGAACGAGCTTTGTCGAGCTCTGTTCGAGCGGCCGACAGAGGCATAGAGCGGCTGGGTTCCGGTGGTCGCAAGGTGAAGGCGGCGGCGGTCCTGGGTTCTGGTGGAGCTCGACTGCGGCCTGAGCAGAAGGGCGACGGCTAAAGCGAGGCGGCGAACTAGCAGAAAGGTGACGGCGATGAAGGATCATGGCGGCCATGGGTAGAGCTCGAAGGAGGAGCTGAAGAAGCAGTTCAACGGCGATCGACGGCGAGGCTGATGGGTCGAATCGAGAAAGAGGATTCCGGCGACCGCGAGGCAGTGCGATCAGAGCAGCAACAGAAAGAGTGCTCGATTTGGAAGTTTTCAATTTGGAAAAAAATCGCGTGTGACAAAACCGAATCGGGCAAGACAAATTTCCAATCTGTCTCAAAGTGGTAAGTCCCTAATTTCATTTCGATTGGAGATGGAAAAAAGTCGGATTTTGTCTCAGATTGGGAAAGAGGATCCTTTTGGTGTTCTGGTCCTGTTTCAAAATGCTAAAGCTGAAATTTTTATTACATAAGTGGACGAGAAATTGAAGGGGAAATTGCTGGAATTAGAGGAAGTTAATTGGGCAAGATCTGATTCTGGGAGGAGAGGAATGTTTCGGCAGTCTGTATAAGAACAGAGCAGAGCCTCATTAGAAAAGAGGTCCGACCACTGGGGAAGACAACCAGAACAGTAGATTTTATTTTCTTTGCAATTTTAAAGTTTTTATTTTGTTTCATTTTATCCCGGCTGTTTTGATGCGTTGAAGCTGTAACGATTGTACTGGCCAGTGTTGGGAAGAGGAACAGTGTGTGTCTTAATTTCGAAAAATCTTGTAAGTTACTTTACTTTCAATTAAAGTGAGTTTTTTTCTGTTTCAATTTCCATTCCGGTTGTGCACTGCTTTGAAGAAGAAGTCTGATTCAAACTCTCGCCGGGAACAGTCGACCGAGAGTACAGTTCTGCTATATTTCATTTAATATCAAATTCTTGTAAGTCAATTTTATTCTTCAATTTAGATGAGTTCAATTATGAATTATACATGTGTTTTTGTTAGTATGATTGGCTAAGTCAGTTGCTAAGGCTAGGATGAGGCTGCAGTAATTGTAGGGATTCCCATATTCATGAAAGTTGATATTTTTATTATAAGATTATGCTATAATGTTTATGCGTTCCTGTTGTTAATTGCGTAGTTATTTTCGGATATAGCATTAATCATGTTTTTGCTATGATTTGGAATTACTATTGTCAATGCATGCTTATTTTAATTGGTTAAATAACAAATCGGATACTAGTTGTGATTTACTCGTAAGTGGATACATCTACTGATTTGAGTTGTTAATTTAAATAGCATGAAGGACGTGATTTTTGTATGAGTAATTGTGCATTAAAGTAAAATCTTCCGTAACAACGTGAATAGGATTCTAGATTGTTACGAGTATTTGGAGAATGATAAATGATTGAAGGGTTAGGGTTCTCTATAATTTATTGCATGCCAATTCCAAAGCCTTAGTATTTTGTTAATTTGATAAAGTTCAGATTTTTATTCCGTTAATTGATTTTAATTAGTCGTTAGTTAGTTAATCAATTTCTACAAGTTTCATAGTTAGGTCAAGGGTTTAGTTAGGATTCGATTAGATTTCCGCTACACAAGTCCCTGTGGGTTCGACCTCGTAAGAATTGTGCGACTATACTCCAAACACGATTCTTACACTTGCGAGTAAAATTAAGAGATTAATTAAAACAACAACACATAGACTCTCTTTGAGGGAGAGCACTCGCCAAAATGGCTTTGATAATCCTGCCCAATTAGAATCAAGAACACCTCTAAGACCAAGGCAGCTTTCCGGACAAGGCTTAGAGACCCTTTTCCAGGAAACATTGCTGAAAGGTGCTTGATTCGAACACCCCTTTCATAAAAAAGTTGCAAACAACTTTTTAATGTGCT